>OX376309.1:19661635-20911635 GCA_947369205.1 Cantharis rufa
ACAAAGATATTACGGTTTTATTTATATTATATATAATATATTAATATTAAAGATATTAAACGCGTTTTTCTCAAATCGATGTTTTTTGAGTCGGTGCACTCTGTATCTCAAAATCTATTCAACCGATCGTTCTCAAATTTTTTACAGTATTTCCTTACATAATTTATGAGGTAACCCTGTTGAGATTTTTTCGTTTTTGATTTTATATTTTTTTATTATTTACAACAATAGTCATGAATTTAGGCCAAAAATCGGTATTTTCACTTTCAAGTCTTGTAAAAAGTTCAAAAATTTAAAAAAAAATGGAAAAACTCGACAGAAGATACCTAGAGGGACATAAAAATTAAAGGAAAAACTTTGGGTGTTTCATTTCAGATGATCCAGTGCTGAGGTATGACGTGCACCGCAAAATGTATTTTTTCTGAGGCGCCTGCGAAGAATTGCTGCCATTCGGTCAATTTTTAATATTTTTCAACCAATATTTCACAGAATATAGTTCAATTACTACTCTTTAATGTACAATAATCAGAAATAAATTTATTTTCACCGTACGCCCAAAAAAAAACTGTAAAAACCTGTTTTTTTCTGCCTTCAAAACCCTACCCCCCCCCTTAATATCAGATGATTTCTATTGGCTTGTTAATACTCAGGTATTTTTCCAGGTTCAATTCTTTCTCCTCCCTGTATTCAGGGAGAATTCTCTTTGTTTATTTTCTTTGATTTATTTTGCTCTTTCCTTTTGATTCGTCTTTGGGGACTTGGTTTTTCTCTCCCCTAATTTTGGTTGCCTCTGTGCACCTCTGTTAGTAAATTTAAAATTTTTAAATTAAAAACATAATTAAATTTTGAGTTGGCAGTGCTCTACCCAAGTGACCTAGTGACACACATTCAATACCTAAATAATAAAATAACTTAAACTGTTAAACTTACTATAAATCAGAAAATAGAAACTTTTTATCAGAAATCAGAATATATACAATGGCATCACATTCGAACAATTTTAGTGGCAACTATGATGAAGATGCGTACCAGAACTCATCTGATGATGATTCAGAATATGTACCTTCCGCCAAAAGACAAAAAACTATTCGAAATTTTTTTAGAACTGCAGAGCTTGTTCCACCATTAGCGTCACCGTTGAGCAACAGTCAAGTTGCTCCTACTACTACTAGTACTGTTTCCAATTTTGAACACACAGGAACAATGGCGATCTTAAACGGCAAATTTTTTACAGTTGTTAATGTCAATGATAACATTGTCCAGGCGCAATGTGTTAAATGTCTTCCAAAGCGCAATATAATAAAAGGTTCAACAGAAGCAAGCACAAATTTTATCAGACATTTACGAAGAAAGCACATAACTGATTATGAACTCTACGAAAAAAAGAAATTGGAAAAAATAAAAAATAAGAAATCTGATAATCTCGCATCTTCGATTACCCATACACCAACTTCAAAGTCGTCCGTTTCTAAAACCAATGCGATGGTTCAAGGTAGAAGAAAAATAAATCAAGAAGATTTTAATAAAAAACTAATCATATTTTTAGTTGACACCATGAGTCCCGTTTCCATATTAGAAAAGAAAAGTTTTATTAATTTATTTGATACGATGGGAGTTAATGTTATGACCAGAAAAACAGCGGTGAAACGATTAGATGAAATATACACCAATCATCTTGATTTTTTGAGATCACAAATTAACAACTGCAAATACGTATGTACTACAGCTGACATTTGGTCAACGAAAACAAGAAGTTTTATGGGTGTAACTTGTCACTGGTTAGCAGAAGATTATAAGCGACACTCGTTTGCTCTTTCATGTCAAAGATTTAGTGGCACACATGATTACAAAAACATTGGTGAACGATTACAGAATATAAATAGCAAGTTTGGTATTAATATGGAAAAAATTGTGGGAACAGTTACCGACAATGCTTCTAATTTTGTCAAAGCGTTTGCTGAGTTTGCTGGAG
Source organism: Cantharis rufa (assembly GCA_947369205.1). NCBI lineage: Eukaryota > Metazoa > Arthropoda > Insecta > Coleoptera > Cantharidae > Cantharis > Cantharis rufa. The sequence continues at coordinate 19,663,608 of OX376309.1, forward strand.
TTGTGGTTGTAAACGAAGATGATTTGGACAGCGATGAAAACGATGAAAATGATGTTATACCAGAAACAGAATTTATTTCTGTTTCTAGTGAAGACGAAAACGAAATCTATCTTCCAAAACATAAGAGATGTGCTTGCCATACTCTCAATCTTATTATTACATCTGATTGCAAAAAGGCCATAGATAAATCTGCCTTGCTTCGTATGAGACATACTCATGCTCTTAATAAATGCAACCAGCTGTGGAAAAAAGCAGGTCTTCCAAAGTCCGCAGAAATTATTCAAGCTCATCTTGGACACACTTTAAGCAAACCTGGTATTACCAGATGGAATTCGTTTTTTGACAGTATAAAACAACTTCTTTCTGAGAAAGAAAAACTGTCTCAACTATGTCAAGGTTTACAGGTAAGTTACTTCACCGACGTCGAAATCAAATATTTAGAAGAATATTCCGAAGTAGTTGAACCACTTGCTGTCACTTTGGACATTTTACAAGGGGAAGAGCAAGATTATGTGAAAATATAACGTAAGAGTTAGCAAATCGCTTGCATCAACAAAAGTTATCTTTGTTTTGCCAACTACATTGTTCCTTTTATTATTAATTGTTATTTTCAATATTTGATATTAGAAATATTATTTACATTTGTCGTACTTTATCCACATCTTGAAATTTTCTGGTTTTTTAAAAATATATACTGTATTGCATTTAAGCAAAAAACTTGCAAATACGATAAAATGTCAATAAACAAAACCTTGACATTTCTTTAAACACAATCAAAGACCTTTGTGTTACCAGGCGTAGTACCACGACATCCCTTTTTAACAATTCTAACAAGAATAATAAATTGGATGCTAAAAACTAAAAAAGATAATTTATTTTAATTATTTTTTGTTGTTGTTTTAATTATTTACATGAAATCCTTTAATAATTACCATAAAGGGGAATGCAAAAAGAACGTTCACGATAACCAACCATATCATGGTCACACTGAGAGAAAAAACGGCATCATCAACAAAATATTATTTGATTAAACAAACATTTAATTTTCGATTACAAAATCTTTAGTGGTATAGTACCAAAAAAAACTTTGTTGGTGCCAGTTCTAATAAAAAATTAGTTACTATTACAAATTCTTTTTCTCGGTGCATTGAGAAAATTGTGCAATCAATGGGATTTTATTGTAGAAAATAGAAAACTCATTAGAAACTATGTCATGCAGTCCATGGGGTATTATTGTAGAAATTAGAAAACTTAAGAAACGAAATTTTCTAGTAGGTAATCTCTATCAACCCCTATGAGATTACGTAGTCCATTCATGGTTAATGTTCAATATTGTATGGGTGGCTAATCAACACACCCATGGATATAACTATAGCAGAAGTTATAGATATAAGTATAGCAGAAAGGTAGAAACAGCAATTGGGAAAGAAACCTATGGATTTGTCTACGATTAAAATAGAAACTTTATATTGGTCTGTACCAAGATCTATGAGATTAATTAGAAGATTAGATTACATTTAGCTAATATTTAATAATGCATAGCTGTATAATAAAAGAACCACCCAATCTTTCAATATTCCATAAAAAAATTATTATTAGGGGATTATTGAAGTAATATTATCAGGACGATCAACACCAAGTACCACAATTTTTGGGAATTAAAGCAACCTCTCGAGTAAGAAAATTTAATGTAACAAAGAAAAATTAATGTAACTTTGGCAACTGCAAGTTATTGCTGTCCCAAAGGTGGACAAAACTTGTATATTTTGTAAATTAAAGGGACATTATAAAAATATAGGAACTCAAAAGTCAAAACTTAAAAGTTTTGCTTCACGTTCTTCACTTTTGCATTAATTTATTAAATTTATTACTTGATATAGGATATTCATTATATTTCATACATTTTATTTTAATTATATTTTAATTTTATTATTGCGTTTCAATTACATACATTTTTTCAATAAACATCATTATGGAGATTGTAAAAAGAGCAAGCAGAACAAACAAAGGTACCGCGGTCAAGTTTATAATCAAAAGCATCAATTAGAAATTTTTCCATCGAGCTCATGAAAACTGTAGCCCAAAGTAGATCCAATGAACCCCTTAGAAAGTTATTTGTTTAAATTTATTCAGATGTTCTCTCAGAATGATCGATAGTAATATCAATCGCAATCCGTTAAAAATGACTATAATGACCAATGTCATCAACTCAATTGTGCAATCAATGGGATATTATTGTAGAAAATAGAAAACTCATAAGAAACGAAATTTTCTAGTAATCTCTATCAAGTAAGACCTATAGGATTTAACCATTTATGATGATTAATGTCAATAATGGCTGAGTAAGCAAAACACCCATGTATTTCACAAAGGTAAAAACAGCAATTGGGAAAGAAACATATGGATTTGTCTCTAATTAAAATGGAAACTTTATATTGGTCTGTACTAAGATATATGGGATTAATTAGAAGATTAGATTACATTTAGCTAATATTTAATAATGCATGGCTGTATAATAAAAGAACCACCCAATTTTTAGAATTAATTGAAAACTGACAAATTGCAACAAAAAGTGCTGCCAAGTTGGAGAAAATTATGCAATAAAACACCACAAAGTATTCGGTTTCTTCTACCTGTTGATAATGAAAAAAACTCATGGATTTATCATTAGAAAGCAAAACTTGGCAACTACAATTAATTTGCTTATTTTATATTATAAGCATTCGAGTAGTTCACATAGATATAATTATAATTGAAATATTTTTTTTATCTTATTATGGCATTTTAATTCAGCCCCCAAAAACAACGACCCTTGAAAGTTTTGTCCAACGTATCCGACTTTCATTATTTATTAATTCATAAATATATTATATTACATCATATTAATTATATTTTATTGTTTTAATTATCTACATGTAATTCTTTAATAATTACCATCAAAGGAAACGCAAAAAAATCGTTCACTATAACCAACAACCTGAAATTCCTTTGTCTTATTATTATATTGGGTGAGATATACCGTTTACCTATAACCAACAATACCATGGCAATATTACCAAAGCTACATGCAAAAACATTTTATTTCTCTCCAGATTGATTCTAATAGAATAAATAAATTTTCGTCGTTTCACAACACCTATTAATAACAGACACGTTGTTGAAATAATTTAATAGTCGGCGAGAAAGAAAAGAAAAAAATTATTATTTTAGTTTGAGGGATTTGGGGAACTTTGATGTTCCTTCCTATTCCGCGGCAGGTTTCGAGCGGTGTTTTGCGTGTTTGGCGCCCAGATTTATGGAAAAACATCGACAACTTTTCAACGACTGCACAAGTGTGAGGTCCTTCCGCCGTGATCTGGACGCTGTTTTACGTGCCCAAATGTAAATGGTTAATGTGATTCATCTTGATTGAATTGATAATGTAACTGTTAATATGTTATAAATTATTATTTTTGTTTTTTTGCGTCAATATGGGTGGCTTGAAAACCTAACTTTGTTAGAAGCCATCCAATTAAGAACATGTATTATAGTTTCTTAATAAATTTATTTATTATTATTATTATTATTATTATTATGTCAGCGAGTTGTTATGAATTGAGTTTTGGATTTTGAGAGTTGAATTTTGAGTTATAATTTTAATTTATTTGAAGTCATTTTTGTAAAGAGAGAGCCAGAATAAATATTGTTACTAGTATACAGTCCATTTGAAGAAAAATATATGTTTTCATAAAATTCCTGAAAATTGAATTTTATATGAGAACGCCTAATCTACGTCAGCCGTAGATTAGAAGAAGCAAGGCACTTTTCTATAAATGAAAACTGCATAAATCTTATACACCAAGAAAGAAATGATAAAAATACCCAAACTCAATAGGTAAAATAAAAATTTTAATTTGGTGGTACCACCGAGGTAATCTGCCTTAAAAACCCTTCATAAAAATAAAGGTTTCATCTTGAGAACTGTTGGTTCCAATTCCTGTTATTTGCTTCTTCTCTTCATATTAATTTTTCTCATAGATTTACTAAAACATTTTTAGAATAAATTAATTAATTAAATAACTTATCAATATATTATTTAAATAGAACATTTAAGATGGGAAGAACTTCAAAGGTAGACCGGCCCCCTCAGACTGGCTGGGCGTGGCGCAAACTTGAAAAACATAAGTTAGAGGAATACATACGGAAGAGCGAAAAACCAAGAGGAAAAGGAAGTATAGAGCTAGGAAACTTCCTCCACAACCTATGCGAGGGTACAATGACAAGAAGAGGAGCGGCCACAAAGAGACCAGTCTACTGGTGGACGGCAGAGATTGCCCATATCAGGAAAGCCTGCGTCGCAGCGCGCAGAAAAACAACAAGGCTCCGCAGAACAACAAACATAGAGCGTCTCCTACAAGAAATGATGACGCTGACCGAGCTCAGAAGGCAACTGAAAGATGAGATAAACAGGAGTAAAAAAAAAGCACTGGGTTGACCTCATAGAGGAAGTAAACAGCGATGTGTGGGGAAGCGCCTACCACAGAGAGAAATGCTATATAAATAGTTTGCACAAAGTTGTTCAATTGTGAATTGGAGAGAATGTTTATACAATTGGGTTAAATTATTAAAAAGTCTTGTATGTATTCTTTAAATAAGATTGTATAAAAACATTGTGATGATGAATTTGATAATTTGTTGAAAATAACTTCAAGTACTTTTAGCATTCTACATTAAATAATATCTTTTTAAATGTTTCAACAACTTGCTCGAATTGTAAGGACATTTTGTGCAATTTCTTTTCCCTCCTTCAAAAAACTTCAAGGTGAACTAGTTAATATTGTCTTTCGTCCCTCCAGTGCCGGATTAACCATAAGGCAGAAAAGGCACCTGCCTAGGGGCTCCGCAGGTTTTAGGGGCCCCGTGAAAACGAAAAATTTTTTTTTTTAATTAGGGCTCCTCCAATCGTGGGGACTCTTACATCAAAGGTAATTTTGTTTGAGCATGCGCGGAACTTTAAATGTGGACTTTGTATTTCATTGGTATAATTTTTTTAATTTTAAACTAATATTTCAACACCTTATGACATAATTTTTTTTTTACTGAGATTTCTCGAATTTTAAGATCATTATTTATGATTTGAACGACGAATTATTTAAGTAGATAGCGTAGTTCTACATTTTTCTGAATTTAATGCAGTCGGTGTTTATTGGTATTATTCGGTACGGTACGATTCGGTTTTATTGGCTGCCGCAAAGCAAAGCGACGTCGCGGGTAAGGCGCGAGTTTTGAAATTATTAAACTTATCTTGATATAATGCAATTATTTGCAACGAAAACAATATTAATTATTTTAAAACTTTTAATTTAATAACTTTTATTAATAAAATAATAATAAACACAATAAAATATAAGTATATATTTTTTTATCGAATCATAATGTTAACAAGGTGGAACTCGCTTTTGCGACAGTTCTTAGGCTTCTATACATCTACTTTTTCGGTAGGTTAAATTATTTGGGCTTTATTTTATTCCAATTTTTAATGCGTTAATCTTTTAATTAGGTAGATTTTTTTACTATATAAGGAAAACGCTAACATTTTAATATTTTTTTTTTATTTCGACCTTTATAGGTAAATATTTGCAATTTACAAACCACAAATAAAACACAATTCATAATGAAATATTAAAATACCCGAAACACGTACCGAATACCGTATTAGAAACACGTAAAATCTCTTTATACTAAAGCTCGAAGCCTAAAATCGAAAAAACCGACTGGAAAAGCTAAATACCTACTCTAAAAATACAAAATAAGAATATCGGATTTAAAAATATATATGTAAATAATCTGAATAATTAATACCAATCTAAAAATATTCTATATGAAGTAAAATTGTTTTAAGAACGTGCGTTCTGATTGGTTTTGAATTATGCGGACAGACGGACACGGAGCTAGATCATAAGGCTTCTTCCTATACGTTGTATAGAAGCCTAAAACTTAAATATATATTTTTCTATTACAAAAAAAAATTGCATAATATCTTGAGCTAAGCTGACGTAACGGTTGTAACTGACTGTTACTGTAATATTCGCACCTGTGAGTGGGGATTCTTTTCTTAATTTTTTTTTTATAACATTACTCTTGATTTCATAATAATATTGTTCGGTCCTACCTTCAAACAATTTTAGTCTCAACAATTTGAACTTATTTTTATTATATCTGTAGGTAATTTTTAGTAGGGCCAAATGTTTTCTCTGGCATTGGAAGCTTTTTGTTTAATTATTTTAATTAAAATATAGTAATTCTTCCTTTATCATCCGTAGCATGTTTGGTAAAATTTGTGCCTTGTAATTTCGGTTATAAAATTTTTTCAACCAACGAATTTCTTCCTAAAACTTTTATAAATTCAATGAACAATAATTTTAGTTTTTTGGTTGATAAATTAAAATGTATTTGTAAAAATTGAACACTGTAACGGTTCAACAATAAAAACAAATATGAAACAGTACAAACTTGCAATTACAGCGTTGGAACTATTAATTATTATCGTTTGTAAAATTTACAGATTTGCCATGTCAATCGTCTAAATCAGGGAATGAAGTAAAAGCAAGTGGACAAGATCCAAAACGTAAAAAAACTTCTGTGGATTTTATTAATATTATTTTATTATTTATTGTTACCAACAACAAAATTTTCCTCTATATAAGAAAGGAAATAATTAAATAAGAAATAGTCAGAAGAGCAATTCTAATAAGAGAAATCATTATTACAAACAGCCAACGATTATATTATATTTAGTGATAACTACTCACACGTAGCTACAAACCCAAAATGAAACGGTACCAAAGCGGCGCAGAAAAAAAAAAGAAAGCAAGATAAATTAATGAAACTTGATTTAGAAAAAAAAAATATGCCTAGTATATATCAACTTGGGTTTACTCGTAAGCCAGCAGAAGACCATCTTGAGCCCTCATCAAGTACCTCTAGTGAAGTTATGGTGTTGGACCTTCCAGAGCAGATAATAGAAAACGAGGATACGGTTCAATTACCGATTGCAGCTGAAACGGAAACAAATGTTCTTTTAGAATATTTAAACAAAGATAGTCTGGAACCTGAATATCAAAATGACATTGGGTTATGGCGAAACATCACCAATGAAGTGCAAAATTTTTGGTGTAATAGAGATCCTGTGGAATGTCAACACTTTGATGACAGTGACGACTTTTTAGTTTCAACTAGGCAGTGTGAGGAGGGTGCAAGAAAATGTACTCGTTCAATGATTTTTCGAAAACATGTAAGCGGTAAACAAATCAAGAGGGAATGGCTCATGTATTCTCCGTCTACAGGAAATGTGTACTGTTTCCCGTGCATCCTGTTTGGTTGATCACATAGTACAGTCCAATCTCAATTTTTAGAAGGGTTTTGTGATTGGAAAAATGCCTCGAATCAAATGAAAATGCACGAGAATAGTGAAACGCACAGGAAATGTTTACATACATTAATCAGTAGACGACGCACACATGGTCGAATTAACAGTGCTTTGGATATTCAAATCAATGAAGAACAAGAATACTGGACTAATGTTCTCCAAAGGGTGGTATCGGTAATTAAATTTCTCGCATCACGTGGATTAGCTTTTCGTGGTGATACAGAACTCCTTGGATCTCAACATAATGGTAATATCTTGGGAATTTTAGAATTAATCGCGGAGTATGACCCTTTTTTAAAGTCTCACTTGGCCAAATATGGCAATGAAGGCCGAGGAAGACCCTCTTATTTGTCTTCCACAATTTGCGAAGAAATAATCCAAATAATGGGAAATAAGGTTTTGAAAGTTATTATTAAAGAAATCCAGGATGCCAAGTACTTTTCTCTAAGTGTAGATTCAACGCCAGATATATCCCACAATGACCAACTGACTATAGTATTAAGATATGTCAGAGTATCAGACGGTGAAGTAGTAGAACGTTTTCTCACATTTATTCGAATAATCAGCCACACTGGAGAAGAGCTTGCTAAGACTATCTTGACCTACTTAAACCAATGTGGAATTGAAATTAAAGATTTAAGAGGACAGTCTTATGACAATACGGCAAACATGTCAGGACGTTACAATGGTCTTCAAGCTCATATCACCAAGATAAACCAACTTGCTCACTACATTCCATGTGCAGCACACTCGCTCAATTTAGTAGGGGTGAATGCCGTAAAAAGCTGCGAAGGCGCGATCTCATTCTTCGGGTTAGTGCAAGAAATATATAATTTTTTTTCAGCATCAACTGACCGATGGGCACTAATGCTCGACTATCTTCAGAACAACGATGACGAACATCAAAATGGATCTAAACTGGTTTTAAAAAGATTGACTGACACACGCTGGAGTGCAAGAGCCGATGCGACTAAGGCTTTATCTCAAAGCTACAGCAGCTTTCAGAAGGCACTACAAGCTATTTCTGAAGATAAGAATCAGACGAAAGAAACAATTTACGAAGCCCGATGTCTTATAAAAGGCTTCTCAAAGAAGGAAAACATCATTATGACAATATTTTGGTCTGTAATTTTAGATCGTATTAATGTGGTCAGCAAATCCCTACAAAACGAAACAATCGAACTTCAGACAGCCATAAATCTTCTGAAATCACTCTTTGACTTTTTAACAGCACAAAGAGAAATGTTTGACTATTACGAAAGAATGGCAAATATGAAAACAGATGCGCAGTATACTGATGAGAGCAGTCGTGTGCGTGCAAGAAAAAGACATTTTGACGATGGTGATGGAGAAGAGGTTGTGCTTCGTGGAAGAGAAAAATTTAAGATTGAAACTTACCTACCAATTCTAGATAGTTTAGTTAGTAGTTTTACAGTTGATTCTTTTAACGCGAACTTAATTAAAAGTTGAAATACTAATTACCTCCAATCAATTTTTTAAAAAAATTGGAGGTATGGTAATCGAAAAAAAATTTCAACTTTTTTTTTTGCATTTTCGAGATCACCGTGTTCAGAAACGTAAAGATCTGCAAAAAGTAAAATAAAAATTTCTGTGTCGGTCTGTCTGTCGGTCGTCAAATTTTGTCGATCGATTTGCTTCCGAACCATCCAACCAATTACGACCAAATTTGGTATGGTGGTAGGGTTCACGGTGGAAAGGTGAAAATAAGGTTTTCGTCGCGATCTATTAATCAGGAGTGCCACCACAAGAAAATAATACCTGATTTTTTTAAAATATTTTGTCTTGCGATATGTTTTTTTAAAGGCCTTAAAAGGCTTTATCCAGAATAGGTAAAATTAATCTTCTATCTGTCGTCTGTCAAAAATCACAAGTTGTCAAAGTTGAAACTTTAAGAGTGAATAACTCAAGAAGTGCTGAAGGGATCTTACCCAAAATTGGTACGTAGGTACATTGATCCTAATGGATATGAGAGCATATGTAATCCTTCGATAGAAATCAGTAATACAACATGAACAAAATAAAATTAACTTTTTTAGCAAAAACATGAAAAAAGTTTTTGTCGATCGATTTTCTTCGGCATTTCTGCGTCAATTGCAATCAAACTTATTGGACGTATGCCTCGTGGGCTGGAATGGTGAAAATAAAGTTTTGCCAGAGAAATCTTCACCAGGGCCACCACAATAAAATAAATAAAAAAATATAAAAATGTCGTCGTATCTCCCGAAATGTTTAACCGATTCAGCTAAAATTTGGTGTGTCGATGGAGCTTTGAAAGTATAAGTATTGGTGAGAAAACAAACCGAGCCAATTGTAACAGGGCGGGCAGGTCAGAAAAATTACAGAAAATATTAACTGAAATCTTAATTTATATATTTTTTGTGAGATTTGTCAGATGGCTTGCAAAAATAAAACAATATATTCAAAATTTTAATAAACGTCATAATTTTGTGACATGTGTCAAAATTAGGTTAATGTTGATTTGTATACCGAGTGCAGCATAAGAATTGAGTTTAGGGCTTGTAACAATTAATTTTAGAATACAAAAATAGGTGGTTCGGTGGGAAATATTTTATAATATCGTCATACGGACTGACGGAACGTTACTTTATAAGTAAAAGGTTCTGCCACTAGGTAGCGACCAAGTTTAGGCTGTTTGTTAAATTTTTTCGCAAATGTTTTCAGAATCAGTAAATCGACAGTCAGTAATTTACAAAAATTTATTTTCGAAAAATCCGCTAGATGACCGAAAAAATTTGTTGTACCAATCTTGGAGAAATTTTATTTGTGACTTCTTACGGTATTATGTGACGTATATAAAAATTTTGGAAAAAATTCAGTGTCGTACAAAAATAAAAAATTTTTTCATTTTAGATTTTGTTAAAAAAACTTTTATAGATAGATTTAGGGTAGGGGGTGATACATATACAGTTACTCACATAAATATTCGGACACTCCTATGTTAACAATGTTATTTTGACGTTTTCAAGACGTTTTTTTTTATATAAAAATTGCTTTTACAGCAAAATTTTGTAGACATTTTTTGTTGGAAATTTCATTGCCTTAAATTTTGTTTATATACATTTTTCTATTTTGTTGCACCGTTTCCGACTGACAGCAACTTAAACAAGACCCTGTAAAATCCAAGAAATATTATCATTTAAATCTCGGAAACGGTGCATCATAATAAAAATGTGAATATACAATTTTTTTTGTAAATTTCATTCTCTACAGTTTTGTTCATATACATTTTTCTAATTGGTCGCACCGTTTCTGAGATATAGATGATAATATTTTTTGGATTTTACCGAGTCTTGTTCGAGTCTTGTTCAAGTCGCTGTCAGTCGGAACCGGTGCAACAAAATAGAAAAATGTATATAAACAAAATTTAAGGCAATGAAATTTTCAACAAAAAATGTCTACAAAATTTTGCTGTAAAATCGATTTTTATATAAAAAAAACAAGTCTTGAAAACGTCAAATTAATATTGTTAACATAGGAGTGTCCGAATATTTATGTGAGTAACTGTAGATATCTTAGCCAGGGCTACCGATATCTTTGTTAAGGTTACCAGAATAGAAAACAAAAATGAACATTATGTCATCGTATCTCCGGACAAAATTTGGTGTGCTGATGATTGGAGGTATTGCGGCAGAGTGACGATATTTTTTAAAATTGAATTAGAATTATAATATTTTGGTTAATCTAAGTGGTTCCCCGCTTAACAAATATGAAAATCATTCGTAAACTTGCAAGTTTTCAAGCACTTTAAGGTTTCTGCATCTATTTATAGATTTATGTACTATACACAAAAGCTCAAATGTAGATACCTATACATGGATATTTTATAACGACATAATTTTCGTTAACAATTTTCAATATTTTGTATACAGTGACTTACAACATTTTTATACCTCTTTGTAATTTTAATTCACATTATTAATTTACCTAAAATTTATATTGATTTGAAGTTTTAATTTTATTAAATATACTTTATTTGCAATTATTTCTTTTTGCAAAATTTAATAATGCCCGATTTCTTTATTTTGAGATATCTATATCGGATAAGAAATCCGCTTGGGGAATTAATCAAGTGACCAATCCGTCAACCGCAATTTAAATTCAAAATATCAAATCAAAAAGTTTGTTGTATTGGATGAATGATTGAGTTAGCGGTCATAAAAAACAAATAAAATTGTTCGACGTTTCGGGTTCTTTATTGTGCCATTTTCAAGGCTATAAAAACAATAAAAATAAAATTACAAATTGAAATAAAAAAACAAATAAAAATAAAAGAAAATTACAAAAGAAAAAACTAGAGAAGAAAATCACAAATAAAAGATAATATTGAAAAAACTGTATAACTGTATCCGATAGATATCTCAAGGTGAAGAGATCGGGCATAAGACGATTAACTTAATTACACTTATATTTTTGGCCAAAATTATGGACAAACTTAAATATATATTTGAATACATTTTACCTGAAAGTTTAAAATGAATTAATTCTGTTTGTACAGTCGCGATTTCGTAAAATTTATTCATATTATATTACAAATAAATTAAAAAATTAAATTACTTCTAATTAGCCAAATTTTTCAGTGTCTACTGTACTTTTTTTAATATTTAAAAATTATTATTTTAGAATTATTATTTATTTGGCACAAGAAAAGCTAACCGAAATTTTTAGTCACCAATACCTAAGATGCCGCAATTTACTACTTATCTTACACAAAAGGATAAATGGAAAACAGTAGCTAATCAGGAAAACTCTGAAGTGCGTAGGTCCGCCAGCAAAAATTTTTTTATTTTCTGAAAAAAAAAAGGAACTTTCTACCTCTGTATCTTGTAGGTATAAATTGATATTAACATGTGATTCCTAAATGCTTATTTGATATTTTTAGTGGTAAATAACAAAGTAAAAATAACTAAAGATCAAGGGCAATCATTGGGGGGGGAGGGGCGGTCATGCCCCAACCCAAAACAAACTCTGTATAGTGCTTTAAACCAATGTTTTTTTTTTATTTGGTTATTTTTCAGAAATGGCTCTCACCTTAAATTAGAAATATAACCGTCGTTATGAGCTCAAATAGTATTCCTTATGAAGAAGGTACAGAAAGATGGAGGAAATTTGCTGCATTGAGATTACACAATTAAAGCCAACAAAACCGTCACGGAACCCTACAAAAAATGCTTTGGCTTAAATCTTCAGATGAGTTATCTTGTTGATTACCAAAAAAACCATATTTACAAAAGATTTTTGGCACAAGAAAAAAGAAAATGTGAAAATATTGATGATGGTATTTAGAATAACTTGTTTAATAATAAGATTATTTGCATAATATATTTTTCAGGTGTAAAGCAGATAATAGCTCTGAATCTATTTCCACTTTTAGTAAACAATCATTGGGAACTGAACTGTGCTGTTTAATGACTTTATTTTATTTGCGATGTAGGTTTCTTTAAATTTATAAAACTAGTTATTAATTTAAATAATATTATAAAACTTATTATTTATTTAAAAATGTACAATACTTCGTTTTATATTTTCTTTTAATTAGTTAGACGACATGTTTCGAATATAGATATTCATCATCAGGAAGTCAAAATTAAAGTATTATTTAATATTATTATTAATTATTATTATTATAGTTTTTTTATTAGACTCTCACATATTTGTGGTGTTACAGTTGGGTGGGGGAACAATACCAACCACCTAACAAATAAATTAATGTACATAGTTTTTTTTTTAATTTACATAAATAATTTTGAAAATGGTTTAGTAATAAGAGTATAAAATTAGTTAATGTTAATAAATGTTAAATTATTAATATTATTATTATATAATATTATTATTATTATTAAATAATATTTTAATTTTGACTTCCTGATGATGAATATCTATATTCGAAACATGTCGTCTAACTAATTAAAAGAAAATATAAAACGAAGTATTGTAAATTTTTAAATAAATAATATAAATTAACTTCGATAGACAAATCATAATTATAAAACTTGGCTGTATACATCTTCACAGGTTAATTATTTATCATCTTTTTTTGTACAAATAAAATTTTTAATTAATTTTGAAATGGATCTACCAGTTCTTAGTATCATCAATCATCAAATACTAAAGATAGATCTATCTATAGTATTTGGTATCATTAAAAAAATAACTGTAATAAATGTACTCTAACCGATTTATATTTTTTATGTAAAATTATACAAACCAGATTAACTTTTCAGAAGAATGTCCATTCTTACATATATGCCAGGTTTTTCCACATTAGATGTACCCACTGTTAATTTTTTTTTTTAGTTGCGTATTTTTGTGTTTTTTGATTTGTTTGTATATTTTTATGTTTTTTGATTTATGAATGTATTTTTATATTTCTGTAAGTTATATATTTTGTTTTTATTAATTTTTTTTATGTTTTATATTATGTACACAATTTGGTTAAAATTATTATTGACGCACTCATATTTTTATGGTTGTAATGAACTGTTATAAATTTTCTGAAAACATCTATGGAAACGCCTTTTTGGTAAAAAAAACTGTTTTGATTTAATGTTTAGTGACACGTAAATAGAGAATATTTAGGGTACCGATTAAATTCTAAAGTTTTTGGCATCCTTTATATATGCTGAAATAAAACCTTACCTTTAATCAAATTTATCTAGTACATACTAGTCATTACAAACTTAAAAAATTTCTATTTTCTATTTCTAATTATTACTACATAATTGTTGGTAGAATTTATTATCTATTTTAACGTATAAAGTGTGGAAAAATATTAGAATTTAATCAATGTCGTAACGCCTTTAATATTTTGTACTTTTTATATTACTAAAACATTAAATAATGAATTCAGTTTAGAACCAGGAAAGCCGTCCCGTGGTTGTTTTTCAGAAATATTCTACGGTTTCCATTAATAGCCATAAAAGTATGAGTGTGTATATAATAAATTATGACCAGTAATGTATATCAAGTATTATGTATTTCTATATAACAATAAATAATACTAAAGTGCACAATTTCTATTATTAAGTTACCCATCCTTGAATTAAATTTCATACAAATTATAAAAATTAAATCCAAAATATTACTGAAGGAAAGCACAATATTTTGAATATAAATGCCATCTAAAATTAAAATGTTTCATACAATTATCTCGCCAGTGTTCAAACTCGTTGTATAAAATCTTGCTACAAGATGTTCAATACTGTTAAACAAATTGTTAAAGTCGAATATCTATTCGGTATAGAAAGATACTTAATATGTTGTATAAACACGCATAACAATTTGATTTCTACAAACATATAGAGCGAAATTGCACAATTTGTGCCTGTACATACTATTTAAAAACATTTCTCTCAGTGCGGAAACCCGATTAAGAGCAATAATAGGAGTTCTATTCCCGCCACAACCAGAAATGTATTTCGCCCCGAGACCCGCAGACGGGGATATTCCACAGATAACTGAGGCTGAACTGCAAAAAGCAGCAAGTGATATGAAGACCAATAAAGCACCGGGACCAGATGGCGTGCCGGCAGCAGTGGTTAAGACGTTAGCAAAAATAAGACCAGAAATACTCCTCGAACTGCTTAATGACCTGCTGGAGGAGGGCACGTACCCAACAGAATGGAAGATGGCCAAATTGGTAATTCTCCGTAAGGGAGACAAACCATTAGACCAGCCGACGTCCTATAGACCGATCTGCCTGCTGGATCACGTGTGCAAACTTTTCGAAAGTCATCCTGGGTCGTCTCCAAAACCACGTGGATGAAAAGGGGGGTATCGCCGAAAACCAATATGGGTTCCGCAAGGGTCGTTCCACCGTGGACGTGGTTGAAGTCATGGTGAAACAGATCGAGGCAGCAAGAAAGGGAACCTGGAGGACGAGGAAGCTGGTGGTCGTGGTGACTCTAGACGTTCGAAACGCTTTCAATTCCGCCATATGGGAGAACATTATGGCGGAGATAGAGAAATTGGACCTCCCAGCGTACATGATAAACATCCTGGCAAGCTACTTAAAAGACCGTAAACTTCAAGTCGAAGAACAGCTATGGCAAAGCGTACTAGCTATAACTAGTGGAGTGGCGCAGGGGTCAGTGCTTGGTCCCCTGCTCTGGATTATTAGCTACGACGGAGTACTGAGGCTCCCCACCCCGCCTGGGGTAACCATCACAGGGTTTGCGGACGATCTCAACATAGTGGCAGAAGCACGGACGGAAGACGAACTAGAGGAGAAGGTGAATGAAACAGTGGAAAAAATTAGTCAGTGGATGATAGAAAAAGGGCTCACCATCGTCCCAGAAAAAACAGAGGCGGTCTTGTTCACTGGAAAGAGAAAAGTTAGGCCAGTGCAATTCTTAGTGGTAGGCCAAATAGTCCAAACAAGAGAACAGACTAAAGTGCAAAACCGACTATTAGAACTAAAGTAATAAATAATAATACATATTTACAATACATTTTACTTCCTTGGATGCTAGAACGATTTATTTTCTTATTCGTACGGCAATAAATATTATATATAATAATATTATATTATAATAAGCGCCGTAAAATAACTTCCGGCCATTTTTTTCACAACAGGTTACCAAAGCGGAGCGTGATTATTTTACTCTATTAAAAACATCCGACCGCTTCTCAACATGTTGGGATGTAGCGCGCGTATCAGCAAAAAATGCCATCCCGGTACGTCTGCTGAATGTGCTCATTGTAGATTTGGAATGGGTACAACTAGTATTGTGGATAACTATAATAATTGAAAAACATAAATGGCACTCGATTGCTTTTCACCACAAGTCACATGGTAATTTAAAATGAATATTATGCTACTTGAAAAACGAATGCCCTGTAAAAACTGGAAATATCGACGCTACATCCTACCTACGCCCCTGTAAAATTAGTGAGGCCGTATTATGTCACGTTACTTATTATCAGTGAGAAATGTTTTAATTCTATATCTAATTACCTGAACCTTAGTTTTATTAACAATTAGTTAATTTAAATAATGATATAAGCAAATATTTACGTTGGCGAAAAACAGTCCCTATGTAAGTTTAACTGCGGCTGTTGAAAATTTATAATCAAAAGCATCAATTAGAAATTTTTCCATCGAGCTCATGAAAACTGTAGCCCAAAGTAGATCCAATGAACCCCTTAAGGTCGTTTCTCCACCTATCAGCACAGCGACTGATCAGCACCAGCAAATATGATATCTTATGTGTATTTAAATGTAAGTGCGCCTATCCAACAGCATCAGCACATCACCTGCACGGCACGTCAATGTTCCATTTAAATACACATAAGAAATAAAATTTGCTTGTGCTGATCAGTCGCTGTGCTGATAGGTGAGAAACGACCTTTAGAAAGTTATTTGTTTAAATTTATTCAGATGTTCTCTCAGAATGATCGATAGTAATATCAATCGCAATCCGTTAAAAATGACGAAAATGACCAATGTCATGTCATCAACTCAATTGTGCAATCAATGGGATATTATTATAGAAAATAGAAAACTCATAAGAAACGAAATTTTCTAGTAATCTCTATCAAGTAAGACCTATAGGATTTAACCATTTATGATTAATGTCAATAATGGCTGAGTAAGCAAAACACCCATGTATTTCATAAAGGTAAAAACAGCAATTGGGAAAGAAACCTATGGATTTGTCTCTAATTAAAATGGAAACTTTATATTGGTCTGTACTAAGATATATGGGATTAATTAGAAGATTAGATTACATTTAGCTAATATTTAATAATGCATGGCTGTATAATAAAAGAACCACCCAATCTTTCAATATTCCATAAAAAAATTATTATTAGGTTATTATTGAAGTAATATTATCAGGACGATCAACACCAAGTACCACAATTTTTGGAAATTAAAACATCCCCTCTAGAACGATACATCCCCCCCTCCCCAAGGAAAATTAAAGTAACTTTGGCAACTGCAAGTTATAGCTGTCCCAAAGGTGGACAAAACTTGTAAATTTTGTAAATCAAAGGGACATTATAAAAATATAGGAACTCAAAAGTCAAAACTTAAAAGTTTTGCTTCACGTTCTTCACTTTTGCATTAATTTATTAAATTTATTACTTGATATAGGATATTCATTATATGTCATACATTTTATTTTAATTATATTTTAATTTTATTATTGCGTTTCAATTACATACATTTTTTCAATAAACATCATTATGGAGATTGTAAAAAGAGCAAGCAGAACAAACAAAGGTACCGCGGTCAAGTTTATAATCAAAAGCATCAATTAGAAATTTTTCCATCGAGCTCATGAAAACTGTAGCCCAAAGTAGATCCAATGAACCCCTTAGAAAGTTATTTGTTTAAATTTATTCAGATGTTCTCTCAGAATGATCGATAGTAATATCAATCGCAATCCATTAAAAATGACTATAATGACCAATGTCATGTCATCAACTCAATTGTGCAATCAATGGGATATTATTGTAGAAAATAGAAAACTCATAAGAAACGAAATTTTCTAGTAATCTCTATCAAGTAAGACCTATAGGATTTAACCATTTATGATTAATGTCAATAATGGTGCTTAGTGCTTTTCTTAAGAGCGTGAAATAATTTACAAACTAGATTCAAACCTTTTATTGTCTAAAATCAAGGGCTTTCGAGTTATGAATTAGGGTCACTAAAAAATGTTAAAAAATTCGAGATTTTCTTTGAGTTTTTTTAACCCTGTATATTTTAATCAAACCATTTTACAAAAATTCTGACACCCATTTCCGATAGAAAATTTAACGGACTACAACTTTTGTTGTAACACAAAATGTTACTTGGGTATATTGAAATCAAAGTGCATAAATAAACCTAAAAAATAAACTTTATTGCATTTCATAAAATTCAAGTTAAAATACTCATTGGCCCTATGGCCATTAGGTGCCATTAGCGCCATAGCAATCGAGTAGCATTTCTTGCATGGTTATTTGTTGCATTAGGGTGTCCGTAACAACTGTCAAAAAATTGACCGCGAGCCCAAACTTGCCAAGCTCCATAAAAAATTGAACAAATTTTTGCCCTAATTCGATATCGTTTTTAATAGCGTTAGACTCTTTGTAACTTTCTAATAAAATGTCTGCTACTGATGGTGTGCCACTACGGATGTTAACACTGGAAAAACTTTGTAAAAGTGTAGTTCGGTATTTTTCATCTAGCAGAACAGTGAAAACCTTGAAATCGCAATATAGGGAGCGAAGTAAATCTAGTTCATTATCTTCCCAAATCTACAAAACATTATCAGTTTTAAATCAATTTATGGCTGTTTGAATTAACAAACTAGCAAAATTTTGTCTTGGTTATAGAGGCGCAGGAATTAGATAAGTAAAATATCAAATTAAAATTAATATTTAAGTGATATTTTTGGTTCTGTTTTATTTTTTTGCAAAATTATTGAAATTTCTACTAACCTTCTTCAAATGCTTGAAAAGAATAGTTGATGGTATCAAATGCATTTGCTGGTAGTTAATGCAAGATATTAAGGCCGTGTATTGCAAACTTCGAATATTTAAATTCATTATTACGTATAAATTGACAATAAACAGACTTTTAAAACAAATTACACAAAAATGATAAATCTCAAAAATTTAAATAAGTTTAACAGCCTGCAAAATTTGACCTGATAAAATACAACAAATGGGAAATATTGAATTTAGTCCGGTCAATTTAGACATCCAAGGTTACAATAATTCACACACGGCTGAAAATTGGTAGGATTGTTTAAAACACTATTATAAATGAAATGTAAAAAGTCCTCATCGATCCGACACCTGGAAAAAAATTTATTCGGGGTCAAAGGTCACAAAAACGGGTTTTTCGCAATTTTCAGCAAAACGGTAACTTTTATCATAAAATTAGCTTAGACAAAAATTGTAGATCAGATAATCTATATATATAAAAATGGATGTATGTATGTATGTAGGTATGTATGTATGTATGTATGTTCCTTATAGACTCCTAGACCGCTTGACCAATCTTTATGAAATTTGGTGTATAAGCTAATTATGATGCTGCGAAGAAGATAGGCTACTTTAGAACGGCTTTCAACAAACTTTAATAAAATATGTGGCAAATAGTGCCTATTCATCTGATCGACGGATCAACGGATAATTGGATTAATTTCCCTATATAGGACATTACCCTTTCAGTACAAATGTAAGTTTCTGTGAACATAGAGACATTCTCAGGCAAGCACGTTCAATCGATCCAAATCGGGAGCATTCGGACGATATTTTTAATGCAGCTCTAATATTGATTGAAGACTTATGCATATCAATAAACAACAAAGTCCTTTGTCAACTTGGCATGCCGGCATTCATACGAGGCAGAAATGATGTGCAAGACAGAGACCTGGTGCGAGAACAGCACTTCGACGTAGCCCAGCAACAACATTTTGTGGAAACGCAAACAAGACTTTTAGTTTCTGATCAAAAAAATGCCTACGACAAAATCATGCAAGGTCTAACCGACGCAAATGGCTGAATTTTTTTTCTTGATGCTCCGGGAGGTACAGGCAAAACATTTCTTATCAATTTGATATTGGCGTCGGTTCGAATGCAGAATGGAATCGCACTCGCAGTGGCATCATCGGGAATTGCATCAACGCTACTCCACGGTGGACGTACAGCACATTCAGCACTCAAGCTTCCGTTGAATTTCAACCAGACCGAAACACCAACATGTAACATCGGCAAATTTTAATTCTTTTTCAGAATGTTGCTGCACGAAGTCCAAGAGCCTACATCAAAATACTTCAGGCATAAACAAAGCGTTTTATTTTTAATAACACCCCGAGTGAAGCCGGGTATCCATAACTATATATAGATAGACAAAAGAAAAACCAAAATTACTGTTTTGTTGTGTGTACGCATTGCTGAAGTCCGTTCGTATGAAACAAACGAGTAACGGAAAGCAAGATTGGAAAACGTTCGAGTACGTAGACTAATGCAAAGTATTTTATTTTTAAAGAGACCCCGGGCGAAGCCGGGTATCCAGCTATAATTTATATGGCAGAACGTTCGCCGAGTCACTTGGTATATTAATTCTGAGGCGGTACGATGTTCTAGAATTTTACAAATAATTTATATGGTTCAAGTTCTGAGGCGATACGAAGTTCGCCGGGTCAGCTAGTTATCTAATAAAATGTCTAAATAGTTTTTCTCCTAAGAGTCACCGTTTTTGAGATATAACAATTCAAAAAGTTAAAAGAGTTGTAATCTACTACAAAAAACTAACACAAATTTTTAAAAACGATTTTGTCTTGTGATAGGTTATTTTAATCACCTTGAAAAGCTTTATCTAGAATAGGTGAAATTAAATTTCTATCTGTCATCTGTCAAAAATTACAAGCTGCCAAAGTTTAAACTTCAAGAGTGATCAACTCCAGTGACGTAGCAACAGGTGGTGCGACGCACCAGGGCCCGGCGGCCCTGTCTCCATAATTTCAAATTAATTCCATCTCTGAATAGAAATTTAAAAAAAAAAATAAGAAATATAAAGAAGAAAACGGAACACAAAAATTTAAAAAAAAATATGTGCGGGAGGTAAAATGCTATAGTATTTGGGAAGCTTGTACCAACCTAATAATTTTAGTATAAATGTAGTATATATACGAGATATATTCAACAATTTAAGTATTGATTATATCATCTGAAACACTATTTAAAACTTAAAGCAATATGAACCAGTACAAACATTTGTCGGGAGCTGAAAAGCGAAAACGGAAAGAAACTGAAAAGCAGGAAAGAAGCAAGTTGCCCAAGGTGACATCGTTTTTCCATCGTGTTGAGAAAAATACGGCTGAATCTGAAGGTGAATATGAAAATATGGATAACTCGGGCACAACAGAAATCGTGACTTTACTGTCACCAACGTGCTCGTCGTCGATACCCAGTACATCCAAATCAAATATGACGAAGATTTCGGAAGAAGAAGAACAAGAGGAAGAGACAACTACAAGTTCAACAACTTCTGTCTCAGTTTCTAGTTCGCAAACAACTGTGTCAAACCTCAGGACCAAAAGATGTAATTTCAGTAGTATTCTTTGCGATTCTGATAAAAGATTTATTGCAAAATTTGGACCATGTTAGCCAGAAAATGTACAATTTCCGAAAAATTCAGAAGGTCGATCGTTCAATTTGGCACATTTCAGTCAAAAGTCAAAGTCAGGAGTTGTATATAGAAGAAATTGGCTGTGTTACTCACTTACATTAGATGTTGCTTACTGCGAACCTTGCTGGGTTTTTGGAGATAAAAGTTACGGGTCATTAAATTGGGTAAATGGTTTTAATGATTGGCGTCATATTTCTCGAAGTATTAGTTTGCACGAATCTTCCAACAATCAACTTTCTGCTTGCCAGATATATAACAAATTGAAAAACGATGAAACCTTGGACATGGACTTAGAGAATAAACTGAAATTTGAAACCAATTACTGGGTTAAAGTGCTGGAAAGAATCATTAACGTTACTTTGACTTTGGCTGAAAATAATGTATCCTTTAGAGGAAACAGTGAATCGTTGTATGATGGTGATCATAATTGTGGGAATTTTCTAAATATTATCAAGTTACTTTCAATTTACGATCCTGTTTTAAAAGACCTGTTGTTAAAAGATAAGAAGTCCGTCAAGTATTTATCGCCAACCATTCAGAACGAAATTATCGACATCTTAGCCACAGATGTGACACATTATACGTGATCTTGTCATAAGAGAAGTTTTTCTTGGTTTTGAAGAATGTGAAGGGCAATCGGCTGAAAATATGGCAAACCAATTATTATTGTTTTTTAAAAACAATAATTTGAACTTGGAAAAACTACGAGCTCAAGGTTACGATGGTGCAGCTAACATGAGCGGCGTTTATAATGGTCTGCAGGCAAAGATTTTATAGAAACAACCTAATGCTTTGTATGTGCACTGCACTGCACATAATCTGAATCTGGTTGTGAATGACTCTGTAAAGATTTCGAGAGAATTACAAAATTTTTACGACATTGTGGAAGCTCTATATGCATTTTTTGCACATAGTATAAAACGATGGGCATTACTGACGGAAATGTTCGAATCCAAAAAGCACATACTGACACGATTGTGCCCCACGCGATGGTCGTCTCGTTATGATTCTCTTCATAGTTTAATGTTTCACTATAAGGAAATATTACAAGTTTTAACAAAACTAACCTTGATAAGTTCGAAAGCAAGTGAACGAAACGAAGCACTTGGATTAAAGAAAAACCTCGAAAAGTTTGAAATAGTTGTAATGGTAGTGATGGAATACAAAATTTTGAGCATCACAAAAGTGGTATCCAATGCACTGTAAAGTAAAAACCAGGATATCGAAAGAGCGTCAAAACTTTTGGAAATTGCTCTGAGAGATATTGTGGAGATAAGGGGAAGTTTCGAAGAAATTGTTACCGAAGCAGCAGATTTAGCTCGTGGATGGGGAATTGATCCAAGTTTTGAAAATCGCAGACTTCGTAAAGTGAAAAAGCAATTCGATGAGTTGTCATGTGACGAACGGCTATCCAACGCCAAAGAAAACTTCCGTGTGTCTGTGTTTAATCTATCATTGGACGTTATTATATCACAACTTGACAGTCGATTCAAAGGGTTAAACAGCGTAGTTCAAAGATTTAAAGTACTTTTCCCTTCGGTCCTGAGAGATCACTCTCAATCTGATGCGGATTTGATACTCCTATCTGAGAATATGGTCAAGTTTTATTCCGATGATTTGTCAGATTCGATTTCACAAGAAATTTCATTATTCAGACGCATTTATAAAGATCAGATTAATGCAGACGTTTCGATTAATGACTTGGCGAAATTAGTAATTTGCGATCAAATGATCTCGAGTTCATTTAAAGAAATCTGCTGTGCTTTCATCCTTTTCTTAACGATTCCAGTATCTGTAGCAACCTCGGAGAGATCATTTTCGATCTTAAAACTGATAAAGAACTATTTAAGAAACAAAATGTCACAAAGCCGACTTTCTAGCTTGGCAATTTTATCAATTGAAAATGACACAGCTAGGACTTTACACCTTAATGCAATAATTTCGTTGTTTGCCAATAAAAAGGCCAGAAAAGTCGATTTTTCTGTGTAAATAAATTAGGATTAATTTTGTATTTATTGTGTTATTACGTTTCTCACCACCATTTACTATTTTTTTTTCGATAAAATTGTTATTTTAAATTGATTCTTTTTTTGTGAAACAATTAAGGGGGCCCGCTCGCACCAGGGCCCGGCTTTGACTTGCTACGTCACTGTATAGGATTTAACCATTTATGATTAATGTCAATAATGGCTGAGTAAGCAAAACACCCATGTATTTCACAAAGGTAAAAACAGCAATTGGGAAAGAAACCTATGGATTTGTCTCTAAGTAAAATGGAAACTTTATATTGGTCTGTACTAAGATATTTAGAAGAAACCTAATACTTTGTGGTGTTTTATTGTGTAATTTTCTCCAACTTGGCAGCACTTTTTGTTGCAATTTGTCAGTTTTCAATTAATTCTAAAAATTGGGTGGTTCTTTTATTATACAGCCATGCATTATTAAATATTAGCTAAATGTAATCTAATCTTCTAATATATCCCATATACACTTTTGGAATGGATTGGAATGATTTGAAAATCATTCCAATCGTTTACTGATACATTGGCAGATCGATTAACAGATGTATCTAATAGTAGCGAAAAATCATCATTAACAGTAACTTCCTTTGCTATTGGCTTCTCAGGCAATGCTACATTACTTGTCATTTTTCTCCACTCTTCGTTTTTCTCCAACAAAATTAAAGTTTCTTGACTTAATAATTTCAGAATGCTTTCATCTTCTATTGGTGTTCCATCGCTTTCTAGAACTAACAACGCTCCAACAATTTTCAATTTTTCAGAACCTTTTTGCAACAAGGAGAGGTAATGGTCTTCATCGATTTTCAATGCAATTAAGCATTTTCGAGTTCGCTCTGAATTCCATAATTTATATAAAGTTGTCATGTTTACGTTTAATAATATTTTTCTTTTCTTTCTCTCCTTGATAGTGATATAGTTTGGGGATGTCTATCCTAATATTGTGTTTTAATATGTAATTTAAAAAAATTATAAACTTAACCTATAAGTGTTTAGGAAAAGTTAATCCGATAAAATTTGCTGCTATAAAGCTAAACCATTATTTTATCCGTTAAGTAGATTAAATTTTTTTAAAACCAGTATATAGGTAAAATTTATAGTTCAATAGAGAAAAATTTAAAAAATAATAATAGCTTAGGATAAACATCTGTTTAATTATTCCACATTATAATTACAATTCCATAAACGATGATTTATTATTGTCATATTTGTAATTATGAAGCACCATCAGTACCTTTATACAATGCGCATCAATTCTTACATAAAAATTTATCAAATGCGAGGTTTAAGTGTGTAAGTTGTATAGCAGAATTTTCCAAGTATGTGGTTTATAAACAGCATGTTTATCGAAATCATCCTGCTCGTCGTGTCGAAGAGGACAGTCAAAAATCTTCAATTTCTTATAAATGTAATATTATCGATTGTAAACACCAGGATAAAACTTTTAAGGAATTATGCGTTCATATGAGGTCGCATCATTTGAAAACAAATTCTTATATAAATTGTCCGCATCCTAACTGTATTCGGTTAAATACATTATTTAAAAATGTACCCTAGTTTAACAATCATATTACACGTAAACATCACAAATTTGAAAAAATTGAAAATAATATTGCACAGTTATCTTATTGTCAAGATAACATTTCTAAAGAAATGGCACCAACGATATCATTGGGTCAAATTGCAATTTTGAAAACTTACCTAAAAGAATATTTATACGAACGTATAACCTTATTTCCAAATGTAAATTTAAAACCAAAGCATCATTACATTTATCATTATCCTGAGTTAATTTTAAATTTTGGGCCACTCCGTCATTTATGGACCTTACGCTTTGAAAGTAAACATAGATATTTCAAAAACATTATTAAACATACTTATAATTTCAAAAATGTATTGTTTTCGTTTTCCGAAAAATATCAACTTCTACAAGGTTTATTAATGTCACTTGGAGATTCATTTAATGACAAAGTTATTAGCGAAAATGCCACCATATTTAAATATGAAGATTATCCCTTACCCATAAGCACATTGGTAAACAATAAATGTTTTGTTAATGAACCTAAATTAATTTCCAAAAAAGTTATATTTAGAGGGACTACTTATAAAACGGGTATGTATGTGTGCTACGGTGAGAACGATTATGGACATCTATGTTTATGTCAAATATCTTTGATTGTTATAGATAAATCATACAACAATATATATTTTATTGGTGAAAAATTAGAAGTTGTTGAAAATTCCGATATAGGACTTCATGTTGTAGCAAAAGTTTTTTCAAAAAACGATCTAATTTGCCTCAATTTTTCACAAATAACCCCATATGAACCACTTTTACACTACATAGCCCCTAATAGCTCCCGTTTTTTTGTTTTCAAATCATCTCCCACTATGACATTGTAACTGATATACTGAAAATAAAATTAGTGTGGATGTACAAAATACACCATTTGATTTTTGTAAATAACTGTGTGTATATTTAAATTACACTGGTGTAAATATACATAATACATGTAAAGATACATAATACATGTACATTTAAAATAAATACTGTAAACTTACATGCCCATATGCAAATTTACATGGAATGCGTATTTTTAAATTATTACTTACATAAACCTGTGTAAATTTACATGGAATATGTATTTTTAAATTATTTATGTAAATAATAATAATAATATTTATTATATAAATCGCAGATACATGGATTTACAGGTCAAACAGAAGTACTTGTTTCAAGACAGTATGAACTTACATAAACACTATAACAAAGGCAGTTTACATGAAAAATAGGAAACCATACAATGGGTTACATAATCGTTACCATACAAAAACATCCAACCCAAACTAAACTGAGGCTAGAAATTCAGCAACATCGTAGTAACAGCCGAGTAAAAGCATGTTGTGAAGCTTCGACTTAAAAAGCTTACCAGTAGCAGCGTTTCTAATGTCGGCAGGTAATTTGTTATAAATCCTGACGCCCATGCACCGTGGACTCTTATCAGTGAGGTCAAGTCGGTGTGTAGGGAGCAGAAGTTGCCTTCCAAATCTGGTATTGTGGCTGTGAATATCTGAGGCAGTCTGAAAGCTATCGAAGTTGTCCCGCACAAATACAGCAATAGATTTGATGTAAAGACAAGGTAGTGTTAAAATATTCAAATCCTGAAAGAGTGGTCTGCAGGACTCCCAGCAATAAGCACCCACCATACACCTCAATATACGCTTCTGCATCAAAAACACCTGTCGCGCATGACCCGACATTCCCCAGAAAATGAGGCCATACACCAGCCGTGACTGCACCTCCGCGAAATAAAAAGACCTCAACACCGAGAGGCTTAAGACAGCCGAGAGTGATCTAATCTGGTAGCAGACAGATCCAAGTGTACCAGTAACCGCACGACAATGATTCTCCCATCGTAGAGTCTCACAAATATTAAGTCCCAGAAACTTAACGCTCCTAACACGGGAGAGCTCAGAATTATGTACCTGAAGAGGTAAGTCACCGTCAAAGACTCGACCTGCGCAGAAAATCATAAAAACTGTTTTATCAGAGTTCAGATGAAGTCCGTTAGCACAAAACCATTCAAAAAGGGAGTTGAGTACTAGCTCTGCCTGGTTGAGACTGTCACTTAAGCTATACTCGCCAACAATCGCTGAGGTGTCGTCAGCATACAACGTGAGGTAAACAATAGTTATAAACTTAATCAAATCATTAATGAACAAAATGAAAAGTATTGGAGCCAATATAGAACCCTGCGGAACCCCCATGTCAACAGGACTGTCATCCGAATTAACTGTATTAATGCCGTTAACACCTAAGTTACGAATGGCAACGCGCTGGTAGCGCCCAGATAGATACGACTTGAACCAGTCAAGAACCACCCCCCTCAAACCATATCTGAATAGTTTTTCCAGAAGAAGGTTGTGCTGAACACAGTCAAAAGCTCGACTAAGATCGCAGAAGATGCCTATAGGTTTCTTGTGCTCTTCAAGAAGACACAGAGCCTGGCTGTAAAATCTTAGAATAGCTGTAGTAGTGGATTTGCGCTTAATAAATCCGTGCTGACATTGATCTATGATGCCGTATTTGTTCAAAAAACATGTGACCCTGTTAAGCATAGCATATTCCAGTAATTTAGAGAATACTGATAGCAGAGAAATAGGAAATGTTACTAGATGTGAATATATTTTACATGAAAAAATTAAAAGTACATTGAAAAATGTAATATTGCATAAATTAACTGAATTTATAAAACTACATCATTTACCATGTAAAATTACAATATAAATCTATGTACATTTACACTGATTTTTTACAGTGCAACAATACCATGGCAATATTACCAAAGCTACATGCAAAAACATTTTATTTCTCTCGAGATTGATTCTAATAGAATAAATAAATTTTCGTCGTTTTACAACACCTATTAATAACAGACACGTTGTTGAAATAATTTAATAGTCGGCGAAATTTAATAGAAAGAAAAGAAAAAAATTATTATTATTATGTCAGCGAGTTGTTATGAATTGAGTTTTGGATTTTGAGAGTTGAATTTTGAGTTATAATTTTAATTTATTTGAAGTCATTTTTGTAAAGAGAGAGCCAGAATAAATATTGTTACTAGTATACAGTCCATTTGAAGAAAAATATATGTTTTCATAAAATTCCTGAAGCCGTGAATTTTATATGAGAACGCCTAATCTACGTCAGCCGTAGATTAGAAGAAACAAGGCACTTTTCTATAAATGAAAACTGCATAAATCTTATACACCAAGAAAGAAATGATAAAAATACCCAAACTCAATAGGTAAAATAAAAATTTTAATTTGGTGGTACAATTTTAAATTATTTTTGATTTTAAATTTATCTATAATTAAAAAAAAAATGTATTGCGTTAATTAATTTGCTACTTTGTCGGAATAACAAAATGCCGCTACTAAAAAAATTGTTACCGAGTACATCAAGAACAAAAATAAAATATATCACCGCAGAGAAACTGCGACAGACAGACATATAGATCTAATCGATGGACAAAAATTCATAATAAAAGCAAGGTTTGTTCGGTACTACACATTAATATTAGCAGTATTTAAAAAAAAAAGCTGATCGGTTATTGATAGCAATTAATTATATTATTAAAAAAATTTATCAAAAATGGTACATGATTAATTTGTTGCCAATATTGAAGATCATCTGTTCTTTGCTTTATTTGAACAGCAATTAATAGATTTTTGAAATTTTTAATTTTAATTAATTTTTGCTACACTCTCAGTTTGATTTTTGTTGTTTGATACAAGTTTTGTCCAAGCTAGAGAAATTTAAATTTACCTCTTTGCTATATAAAGTTTCCGAGCAGTGTTACCGGTACCTAGGTTATTTGTTAATTTATTTTTGTTTTTATAAGACAATAGCAATGGTATTGCTGGTAGTCAAGTTGTATCTGATACATTGGTTAATTAATAGTTTATTTAATATTTAATAGGTTGGTGTAACCTAAGATTACGTAAAAAGATATCGTAACAAATTCAACCAAGCTGTAATGTTTCGATAAAACCACAAAAATATTCACTTCATTAGAATAAACCCCAACCCAAAATAGAAGCAGTTATAATAGTTTTCAAAATTACTCACCCCGATCCAATCTTCCGAGATGGCACATGGTAGGTTTCGGAAGTAGCAAATTGGGAGGTTGTCATCAATAGACAGCAATTGAAAAATCACAACCATTTTAAACTTTCTTTAAGCACCCATGAGGAATTTATACTATGTAGTTACCGACTACTTTGGGTTTCAACTATTTGAAGCACATCCTCAATCACACCCTGTTTGATATAAAAAAGCATTAAAAAAATATATTTAATCAAATTAAATGCTTACTGCCTCAATGTTGGCTATAGTATTCCATTAGAATCAAGTCCAACCCAAAATAATGGCAGTTATAAAAGTCTTCAAAATTAATCACCCCAATCCAATCTTCCGAGATGGAATGTGGTAGGTTTCGGAAGAAGCAAATTGGGAGGTTTTCGTAAATAGACTTCAATTGAAGAAATCACAACCATTTTTCACTTTCTTTAAGCACTGATGAGGAATTCGTACTATTTATTTACTGGCTACTTTGCGTTTCAACTGTTTGAAATATATCCTCAGCCACACCTTTTTAAAAAAAAAAGCGTTAAAATATATACCTATTTAATCAAATTAAATGTTTACCTTAATGTTGGCTATAGTATTTCATTAGAATCAAGTGCAACCCAAAATAAAAGGAGTTATAAGTCTTTAAAATTAGTCACCCCAATCCAACATTCCGAGATGGCACATGGCAGGTTTCGGAAGAAGCAAATTGGAGGTTTTCGTCAAATAGACAACAATCGAAGCAATCACAACCATCTTTCACTTTCTTTAAAAACTGATGAGGAATTTCCACTATATATTTATTACCCATTGGTTTTCAACTATACCTCATGCCACCACCTGATTGAAACGAAAAGGGGATTAAAACGAATTTAATCGGATTAAATGCTTACCCCCAAATGTTGTCTGTAGTAAATTACACAAGTTTTTAACAATGTCGTGATTTAAAAATGATTTAAAATACAGATAGAATCATTGGTATAATTTTCAGCAGTCCGCCCAATAAACGCGCTAAAACCTTAATAAAATGGCTGATGAGAGAAACTATAACCCCACTATTTGCCCATTGGTTGCATTCAATGAATCCCTGCAGTGACGGTCGCATTCAATAGTAGTGGTCGCCCAATACCACAATGGTATGTTAATTACACAAAGGAATCAAGGGCGTAACTGGGTAGGAGAGACCTGGGGCTGCTAAGCTAAAATATTCCGAAATATTTTCAAACATAATTTGTATGAATATTTTTTTTAAAGCTAATAAACATGGTCAAAGTGCTCCCAGCAATAGATATTTTATTAAAAGTTTCACGATCGGTACATGCTGTCGAAAATCTAAGATCCTGAAATTTTTAGACCCTTGTCGCTTTCAGTTTTTGAGAAAATAAATAGATAATAAAATTTAAATAAAAATTTATTTATTTTTTATTTATTATTCGATTGGCTAAATTTTTTTGACTGAAATTTTAATACATATGTGTTTGAAGCACATGAGGGCCCCTTCAAAAATGTCTGAATTTTATAGAGCTATATTCAGTGACGACGCTACGGGGGTGGCAGACGGGGTGGTCGCCCCGGCTGAAAAAGCGTTCGCCCCGGCAAGAATTCACTAAACATATTAGAAAATTTACAAGCGCTCACGATAATAAATTAAATTGTTTAAATTGAAAAACCAATTCTATTTATATAAAAAAAATAAGCAGAATTGTCAAAATTCACTGGCTACTAACTGTTACATATCAACATATCATTAGGTTACAATGTGGTATCGAGTATCCCATTTTGCAAGTATCCCATTATCTAGCATCATGTTTTGCAACATGAGAACACGACTGCTGTACTTGCGATTCCAATTTCTTCTAGCAAACTAAATTTTAGTAGCGTTTAATCAGCATTTTTATAAGATTATTATTTATTACTTATTAGTCATTCTTCTTTGCTGGTGCTGCCTGAAACTCAGTTGCGTTTATGTCCTCATAATTTATTGTAACATTTTAAATTTTCAAAATTTTAAATTTGTTGTCGAGTGTATTATATTATTATATTATAATAGGAGGATTATTCTGCAGTAGTATAAGTATTAAAAAATCATTTATAAATTTATTAGTATTCTTATAAAATTATTGTACGTGTGAGCCTTCAAGTAGGTAGTAACTACGTACTTTGTGTAAGAAATTTCAATAAAATATATTTTTGGTACTATAGTCAAATGTAAATAGAAACATTTTGAAAATATAGCCGTCTATCAAATTCTTCTAGAAATTACGCACTTTTAACTATTATTTATCTTTTCTATATTATCTAAACTAATATGCTAGTTATTCATTCAAATATTTTTTACTAAAATGTAACACAATTACAAAAGTAAGTATACAAAATTGATAGATTTTACATTACAAAAATATGTTTAAACATTTTTGAAGTTAATTTAAAAGCTGTTGACCTTGAATTTTACAAAAAAATCGCCTGCGGCGCTTCGGGCTACGCCCGCTCCTTCGCCCCCCATGACAACTTGTTAATTTCACTCCGCCCCGGCATAGAATTTATGCTGGCGTCGTCACTGGCTATATTATATGCTATAAAATAGTTAGTTTCAGATTAAATTATTTTGTTAAACTACGAAGGAGAAAATGATAAAATTCCATATTTATTTTAGTTAGTTATATTAAAATAATTTAAAAAAATTAAAAAGTATGTTTTATTTAAAACTCATTAAATTTATTTCTTTATAAATTTTACCTTTAATTTAAAAGTAAAATACCTATTTAAAAATTTTATTAAATCAAAGAAAGAATTATTTTGTTTATTTTTGACAGTGGAAATTTTGTCAATTCGTTCATGCGCGTCAATAACAAATAAGATTCGGTTAAGATCAGGGCCGGCGCTAGCCAATATGCCGCCCTATGCAAGTTTAAGATTACGCCGCCCTGTACAGACCAGGTTTTTTTTAAAGGAGCGTGACTCTCATTTTATGGCTTTTAGGAATTTTAGTGAATTACTTAAGAGGTAACATCACTCTAGCGACAGAAAAAATGGCCCAACTTTGACAATTTATTTTGGGAGTATGAAAAACAAAATAAAATTGCTTTTCAGTTTCTTGAACACATATTGCAGTAAGAAAAAAAAATTTTTACTATTATTTTGATACAAAATGACGGCGACAGAGCCTATCTTAAAAATCATCTTTTTTTTAAAAACACCTTCACGGAAGGACGGTTTTCTCGGAAAGTGTAAGACTTGGAACAAAAACTCAAAAAATTTTAAAATCAATATATATATTATTGGCTATAGAAGTACGTAGCCATTTTAGGATTGAATATAAACTTTCTTTTTTATAAACAATTTACTGTTTATGTTTCGGCAAAAAAACGATTAATTTTTTCAAAAGTGTACCATTTCTACAAAATTTTATTTAAAATAAAAACCCTACGTACTTCTATAGCTAAAAATATATTGATTTTAAAAATTTTTGAGTTTTTGTTCCAAGTCTTACACTTTCTGAGAAATCCGTCCTCTCGTTTTAAAAAAGATTATTAAGATTGGCTCTGTGGCCGTCATTTTGTATCAAAGTAATGATAAAAATTTTTTTTTCATACTTCAATATGTGTTAAAGAACACCCGAAAAGAAATTCTATTCTGTTTTTCATACTCTCAAAATAAATAATCAAAGTTAGGCAATTTTTGCTGTCGCTAGAGTGATGTTACACCCTAACTGTTTGATAGATGAAACAGAAGCAACAAAGATATAAAATAAAATGACATTTATTAAAAATAAAATTTTATAAAATATAAAAAAATAAAAAGAAATAAAATGAATAAAATAAATTAAATATTTATTAAAAATAAATGACATTTAATAAAAATATACAAAATTTCAAATGCGAAAAAACGAAAATGCCGCCCTGTGCAAAGACACCGTTTGCACATATGGTAACGCCGGTCCTGGGTAAGATCCAAAAATGGTTAAACACCTGATTGAAAACAGTGAGCGCCATTCCTAGTTTTTATTTAGGGATCTGTCAGGGAATTACACCCAAGAATTGAGCCTCGACACCTACACTATTGGAAAGAGGACAATTTTCTGTGTATAATAAAAAAAGAAATTTTGCGGATTATCCATTAGTTTTCGAGAAAACGGCTTTTGAAAATCAAAATTTTACATGCATTTTAGATAGGGAAATTCATTAACATAAAAGTTCTATTGACGGTGCGTGCGTTCTGATATACTCTTGGTGGTAGCAGTCAGACGCGATTGTGACATTGTCCGATGTACATCGGGTGTATTACGCAACATTATGCAATAATTAAAAAAATAAACGCAGAACTCGTTTTTAGGTTAGAATCTCGAGTGCCTTGGTTGCGTTCGTCAAAACCGACGCTCCGCTACCCTCCGCTCCGGTCCCCTCCGCTCCGGGCGCTACGCGCCGTTTTGACGAACGCTGACTCGCTAAAAACATCCCTCTAGGTCGCTCCACCTCGCCAAAGGTGCAACTCGAAAGGGGTGAAACTCGTAAGGTGTGAAACTCGTTAGCAACGGTCGATGTGCTCCCGACCGGTGGTCAACAACAACTGAATACAAGTGCTCCGCCCACCATTAGGAGTATATCAGAACGCACGCACCGTCAGTAAAACACGGGAGCGGATCAATTCGCTATGTAAAATGCATGTAAAAATTTGATTTTCAAATGCCGTTTTCTCGAAAACTACTGGATAATCCTCATCGAAGTGCGGTCTCAAAATGCTCAGAAAATTGTCCTCTTTCTAATAGAAAAAAAATCAAAGCCCAATTCGTGGGTGTAATTAACTGACAGTAACCTTTATTTATTAACAAGCAGGGTCGAAAAGAGAGAATTGTGGCCCGGGCAGCGGAGTAGCGAGGAGTTTTGGCGCCCGGGGCGGTCCCTAAATTTGGCGCCCCCCCCCATGGGAACAATTTTTTATTTTGCAAGTTGTCAAAAAAGCTAAAAAAAAGGTCAACAGTATGTTTTTATTTATTTGATTATGATCTTACAAGAAGTTTATTTTTCTCGCCTTCATTTGAGCAAATTCGTCAATTACACTATCAAAATTTATTTTGTTCGTTACTTTATGTTCGATAGATAATATTGCGAGATTTCGTAATCATTGTTTTAATGGGGTCATTAAGATTAATGGGTCATTAAAATTAAAAGGGACACAAAATTAAAATAAAAAATTTCAAAAAAAATAATCTTTTTTGAAAATGCAAAAATGGCGCCCCTAAAAAGTGTGCGCCCGGAGCGGGGCGCCCCCTCCTTGCTACGCTAGTGGGCCCGGGGGTAATAACCTACAGGCTTCCCCTCCATTTGATAAAAGTAATTAGTAAGTAATCCGGTCTGGGGGAGAACCACCTTGACCCATTCTCGTTTCTTAAAGCATCGATTTACTTGAAGTTTTCACAATAGGTAGGAAATAGCTCAAAAAGCAAAATCTACCCTATATGCGGAAGTATGCTTTTATCTTGGGAGTGGTTTCCACTCCTTCTCGGGGGTGAAAAATTTTTGGGTCAAAATAACCGCGGAAGTCGATAAAGGATCTAATTTTAAGCAAAAAATGTTCTATAAAGTTTTATAGAAAACTCAATACTGTTTGAGTTATTCAAGATTGAAAACTTGCCATTTTCATTGAAAAATTACACTTTTTTGAACGAATTTTTACGAATAACTCAAAAACTATGCGTCTAATGAAATATAAAAAAACAAAAAGATTCGTTTTTTTAGAAATATCCTATTATAGGTGCAATACAAAGCGATATATAGTTGACGAAAAGAGACTTTGCTTTTTATGAATGTTCAAATCGATGCATTCAACTTAAAATAACGGAAAAACGACCGATTTTACGAGTATAATGCTCAGAACATTTTTTGTAGTACTGAAAAAACCTTTAAAATGACCACTGCTAAAAGTCCATCACGTTTAAACTAAGAGAGATACAATTCAAAAAAGATCAAAGTAAAGAGAGCGCATTTTTCGATTTTCTGAAAAATCTGCCTCTTTCTTCGTGTAACTCAAAAATGATAAGAAGTACTACATAAAAAATTATTCAGTACCAAAATGTAGTGTTTTTTTAACAAAAAATTTGGTTTTTTCTTTATTTCTGTAGCATAAAAACTGACGTAGATTTGAACGAAAAATTGGGTAGATACTATATAGCACGAGTAGGTTAGTAGGTATACCACCTTTCTTGCGCCCTTCAACCCTTCACCTTTTAAAAACTGAAGGTTTTGAAATAATGTAATCAACATGATTTTGTAGCCCTTGAAATTTCCTTTAAAATGGTTTTTGAATCGATATACGGTATCTTTAAAATGAAGGAAGTTATTGTAAAAAAAACCAAACAATTTTAAGGGGTGAGAGAAATAAAAAAATATTTTTATTATAAATGACAAAGAACATATCAATTCATGTAAATAAAGTGATAAATGGGACACTTTTAAGGGTTGAAAAATTGAAAAAAAAAAATATAATGTAGACCCAAAATTCAGGTACAAAATTAATTTAAAATAATAAATTAAAGATTCTAGGTTCTAGGACGTTTGGTCCCCGGACGGGGATATGATAGGAAGACCTTTATTTAACTTAATCAAACGTTATTAAAACCTAAAAATTACTTTGATTTACGTTACAACAAGTTCTATTCAATTTTGGCAATGTTTTGATAAGATGTTATTTGGGCGCCAGGAATTCAAAAGAAAAAACACAATCACAAGGGGATGGGGATTGAAGGGGTCTTTACTTGAAACTCCACAGATAAAGAAAAAAAGTTGATATAAAACAGAACCCCGTTACTATTCAATCGCAGCAAGGAACCACCAAAGAAAACCCAGCAAATCGAAAGCAATTCGGACAAATTTATAAAATACAGAATGATAAAATTCTTACTGATAATCACCTTCAACTTGCTAAGCACGGCTTGTGCACACAGCACAGGATTCCAAACTACTTCTTGGTGCTTTCTGTGGATAGCACAGGTGGATTTGTCACTTGAAATAATCCGGTAGCGAATTATTACCCAGAAATATAAATTGTTCTTTTCAGAAATCTTTAAAATGGCGACCTCACACTTTTGATAGATTATCAAAAAGCCCTATCTTCTTCCAAGGTACCAACTTACTCTGCCTGAATTTCTATACTGAGTCCAACAAATATTATTGGACCCACGACGCAGTAATAATTTATGGATTGCTATAATTTTATTATAAAAGAGATTGGTTTATAAGGGTTAAATTATTCAGCCATCCAATAATAATGCCTTAAAGTATAGGAAGACCTTTATTTAACTTAATCAAACGTTATTAAATCCTAAAAATTAGTTTGATTTACGTTATAAAAATTTTTATTCAATTTTGGCAATAAGGAGTAGTTTTCACCCCTAAAAAGCTATAAGCATAATTATATCAGCATAGGGCAGACTTTGAAGTGGGAGGTAAGTAGAGCCTATTCCCAAAATTTCATCAAAATCGATGCTTGAAAGAATTCGGAGGTAAATACCCTATTTTTGCCCTCATTGACTGGAAAAAGTATTTTTTATTCAAAACTCATTAAATTTATTTCTTTATGAATTTTACTTTTAATTTAAAAGTAAAATATTTAAAAATTTGTTTAAATCAAAGAAAGAATTATTTTGTTTATTTTTGATAGTGGGAATTCTCTGAAAATTCCGTGAAAGGTTTGTAAAAAATTCCAATCTAAATAATTTAAATAATTTACAGGGATTTCTAAAGAATAACAAGAAATTGCAGGAGTTTCCACTGAATTGCAGTGATGTTCAAGAAATTCTAATGATTTCAAATCTAAATGGGCCTGTAGTAAATAATTTTGAAAAATTTTGTACCAGAATTTTCGAGATATTTACCCTTTAGTGTAGCCACATCTCCTTCCCCGTATTACATAATTTAAATTTTGGGAAAGGAATAACTTAACAAAGATTCAATTAGAAACAATTCAGAAAAGGCTTACAATATAAACAAGTTAGTGCAAATTGTAATGCAAAAATAATATATATTTAGATAACAAACTTGAAAATATTTCCAGTGCTAATTAAAAACAATATAGAATAATAAACTACACAAACAACAATTCCCTCATGAGATGTACTATGACAAAACATATTTCAAGAATAAAATATTTATCGTTGGTCTGCTAGGAAGCTACTCACTTCCCGATTCAAATACAAATTTCTGGTAATGATGTTAACAATAATTTAAATATACAGATATGTATTTCATTCTAAACTTATGTCCAATGCTTTTGGTAAAGTAGATCCACACTTTCCAGGGAAGTGTAAACTGGTAAAATAAAAGTAAATAATTTTTATGTTGAAATAATATTAAAATTACTAACGTAAATTCGGGAGATTCTGGATCTTCATTAATGTTAAATTCCACTACAGGTTTTCGTCTTTGCAATACCGTATGAGCCATAGCAGCTGCTGGAAAAACAACGGAGGATGTTCCAATCACAAGAAATAAGTCGCACGATTCAACCAAAAAACCTAAAAAAAATCATTATTCTGTTGAAATCTTATAAAATTAAAATTAGATGTAATTACGTGCTCTATCTAAAATATTTGAGTCTAAATTTTCCCCAAACCAAACTATGAATGGTCTGGCTAATGCTTTACACTTGTTACACTTAGGTAAATCTGATAGGGGAATAAAAGATGCATTTTTTTCGTCAATATTAGGGTCTCTAAAATTTGAATGTTAAAAAATATACAAATTTTATTGCAAGCTTACCCTTTTCCTCTAAGGGCCTCGCAGACTGGTACTCGATTATCATCTTCAACAAATTTACATTTAGTACACATAATTTTTGCTAGAGAGCCGTGAAGCTCAATGACACGCTCAGAACCGGCTCTTTGATGAAGTCCATCGACGTTCTGAGTTATCACAGTGAAGTTTTTATCATGGTTTTTACAATTTTTTTCAAATTGAGCTAAAGCAATATGAGCCTACAATAAATCCATTATTAATCAAAAAATTATATTAAAAATAAATTACATTGTTCGGTTTGGCATTTAAAGCAATTTCACGTCTCCACTGATAAAACTCCCATACAAGACCTGGATTACTTGCAAATGCACTCGGTGTTGCTAACTCTAAAGCCGCATGAGTTCGCCACATTCCAGAAGGTCCTCTAAAAGTTGGAATTCCAGATTCGGCAGAAACACCAGCACCGGTTAGTGCTACGATGTTGTTGGAGGTTCGAAGAATTTTATGAAATTCCACAAAATTACTCATACATCGTTGATCCATTTTTCCAAATTTATAGATTAATTTTAAAGAATTTAAGGCGTTCATGAAAATTGTAGAATAAGC
This sequence comes from Cantharis rufa, assembly GCA_947369205.1. NCBI lineage: Eukaryota > Metazoa > Arthropoda > Insecta > Coleoptera > Cantharidae > Cantharis > Cantharis rufa. The sequence goes on from OX376309.1 coordinate 19,702,171, forward strand.
TGTTTGAAAATGTTAAGGTTATGTTAACTTTATGTCAAAGCGGTCAAAATTAATTTTGAAAATCTGCAAATAATAAACATTTATTTCGAAGTAAATTTAGAATATTCTGGTTTTATTTACCTTTACGTTCAAGATATCAGCAAAAAGGATTTATAGGTTTCATGTCTTGTATAATATATTATACAGTATGATTCAGAATATTATATTTTGGTAGTGTGCAGTTCTATAATACACTTCACATCAATCACCTTATGAACGTATTTCCAAGACGTATGTGTGTGATCATGTGATACTGTTAAATTGGCGTCAAAGTTTATTGTCGTTTGTTGACGCTTTGTAAGCGTGGTGTGTTTGGTTGGAATTTTGCCGGAAAAATAGTGTGTAAAAATAATAAATCGTGATGGCTTCTGCACCTTCTCCGAAGAAACTCAAAAAGGCGGATTCGACGGCTCATCCAGAACTTGAGGCCCGAGATTTTGATGCCGAAACGCAAAAATCATTGGAAGAGATTGACAGCTGCCAAAACGAAATTGAAACTTTAGACGTACAAGCTAGCGAAGAGATTTTAACAGTCGAACAAAAATTTAATAAGTTAAGGAAACCACATTTTACTAGAAGGGCCGAAATCATAAGTAAAATTCCTCACTTCTGGAACACAGCTGTATGTATTTTTCTATTTTGATTTAACCGCTAATTGTACATAACCTCAATATTTCTTAACAAATATTTCAGTTTTCGAATCATCCCGACTTGAGTTCTTTGTTGGAAGATGGAGAAGAAGATTGCTTTCATCATCTCACAAAAATTGAAGTGGAGGAATTCGAGGATATCAAGTCGGGTTATAAAATTGACTTTTTCTTTGAAGAAAATCCATATTTTGAAAATACGATGCTAACCAAAGAGTTTCAGTTGGGATCTTTAGGTAAGTCGGATTACTTGTGTTGCAAATTTTTAAAAATGCTTTTTCAGGTGTTCCCACTTCGTTCAGTATTCCGTTGAAATGGAAGGAAGGAATGGATTTAAGTGGAAACAATGGACCAACTTGTACACAAACAGGGTCTAAACGTCAATTAGATCAAAGGTCTTTCTTTACTTGGTATAACGATCATCTCGATCCTACCTCGGATACGATTGCAGAAATAATTAAGGATGATTTGTGGCACAATCCGTTACAATATTTTCTTGTTCCTGATGTTACTGTTGGTAATGGTGTTGATGATGAAGAGGAAGGTGATGATGCTAGCAATGAAGAAGAGGACAAGAAAGAAAGCGTTACTGATTCCGCTGTAATAATCGAAGAAAATGTTATTTGTTGTAAATTGGATTATTCCGATGACGACTAAGGTTTTTTTGAAAATTTTGTGGTTATTGCACACTGATTTCATTTTTGTTTTAACTCTATAAAAGTTAATATGACTGTGTTAATAGAGTAGGATCCAAGAGAGCTGACCTCTCCGTAAGCAATAAACTAGTCAAGTAAAAAATTTATTTATAATTTTATGTTTAACGATTAATCAAACTTGAAAATTACATACGATTTACACCAACGATAGTTCACCTTTCATGTATCCTACGACTATTTTTATTTTATTAGATATTTTGTTTATGTGCATTTAGTTTTGGTTGGAATTTCTTTGATATCTGATCATTCAAACAGAAGTTATGAAGTCAAGGTTACGTACCTGTTTTAAGTTTTTTTTTACTAAAACACTGACACGTATACTTTTTAATATTTTTAAAGAACTACGAATTGGAGACCTTAACTGATTGTGGATAGATTGTATAGAAACTTCAAAAATTTACAATTAAAACTTCTTAATAACAATGCAACAAATATCATATTTTTCATATAAAATTTCAGAATGCGAATGAAAGGTATCAAATTATTTTTAACGAAACCTGTCTGTATACGAGGACGTTATTCATAAGTAGAGCTGTGTTTGTATCACATTCTAATTTTAAGGTTAATTACAAAAGAATTTCATCAAAATCAGTGGGGCGGGAGTACTCCAAACACCAAATTAGTTATTAAAAATGAGAGATTTTACTTTTTTTTTGCAATTTAAAATATACGATTCAAGTGTTACATTATTTAAAGTTTTAAAACAATTGATTTTGTTGTCAATTTGTAAATGAACTGAAATTTTAGTTTGGTTTCTGAGAGGACAAACAATTTGAATTACGGTTACGAAGTTGTGGTGAAATCCATCTAACTCAAAAATATTTCATTTGGATAATCTTAATTTAACTATGATTCTACCACTAATTTGAAAAAATACTTTTTTTTATAAATAAATGTATGTATTCTCTAATTGATTCTTTTATCTTATAACTTTTAACGTTTGAGGAGCTACCCTGGGGTTCCCAGTTTTTTGTTTTGAAGGGAAAGTAAAATTTTTATAAATGAAAACTTGTTATTTTAAAAATTTATAATAAAATTTTAATTTTAATTTTTTCAATTAAATAATCTTTTTTTAAATTATGTGTTTTAATTTTCCCGTAACAGGGTAAACAAATTTCCTTATCAAATTTATTGTAAGTTTTCAGAGTACTTTTGAAGTCTATTGTGAAAACGGTGTGAAGAAATAGAAAAATGAAGGGAACGAAATTTGCAACAAAAAATGTCGGAAAAGTATTGCTGTAAAAGTGATTTTTATGGGACAAGAAAAGTCTTCATTAGGTATAATTTCCATTGCTAAAATAGCATACGAATACTTTTTTTGCAGCACCGTTAAAGAGTACTCTTTGGGACCGTGTAAAGCTAAGTGTCTACTCACTCACACTGTTACTTGTCAAAAAATTAGAATTGGGTGTCCCCAAACCTTTGGGGTATTCCCTGTAAAATTTTTTTTCAATTTCTACCTTCAAATGACCATAAAATCAAAATTATTGATTTTTTAGTGTAATTTGTTCAGAAGCTTATTTTAATTTTTTTACCTTTAATACTTATTTTGCAACTCTACTTTTTCTGACTTGACTCCTTAATGATGAGATTTTTTTTAACCCTTTTACTACTATGTTTTTCTAACTCTTTGCTTTGGTTTCTTCGTACATATGTTCGTTCGTTACAAGGACGGATCCAGGTAAAGTTTATGAGGAATGATTCGAAAATGCCTCGTACTTCTGCTTCATACACCTTTTACGGTGACATCTAAAGCTTTTTATTTTTGCCGGAAGGGGGTGGGTTAGATATTCTATAGTAATTTTTCAAATTTTTTTACAACAATCAAAATGTTTAAGTTCTTCCCAAGTCGTTTTGTTCTATCGATTTATTTTATTTTATTGTTTCGAATTAGATTTTTATGACAGGTAAACTTTCACGTTGCATGTAGATTTAGCTTTATTGTAGATTTGGAGAATTTAAAAATTTATGTTGGCAATGTTCAAGTATCTTTTGTTTTTATTAATTTAAGACGTCAAATTTTAGAGAAAATTTATAACAGATCCAAAATATTATATTTTATTTATGTAGGCTTTAATATTTTATAAATTTCGTATTAGAATTTAGGAATGTGTTTAGGTAGGTTTAGGAGTTTGTTATGTTTTGTGCGTGTTCATAATACAAAACCTTATGGTTACAGAAAAATAAATTCTTTCAACATGAATAATGATATTAACGATAATTCTGAAGATGGTGCTATGATAACTAGAGAAGAATATACGGTTCAATTAAGAAACTGGATTAGTCAAGTCAAGACACATAACGAACAAGCATTAAATGAGTTCTTTCGGTCCTACGCAGCTCATTGCAATACACAAACGACGCAGACCCAAAGTCATAATACACTGACTAATTTAAATCACAGCCACAATTTTGTGTTTGTGCATACTTCACGGCCATGTAATTGAAACGTAGAAGAAGTCGGTAAAATTGTAATTATTTTGATTATAGCTCCTGATAACAGACCTGGTTTGTATATTTACTCGGTACCGCCCATGTGGAAACGGATTATGGCTGAATTTATCGATTTTTTGATATTATTTGTAATCAAGATGCTTCTCACGGTTGTAATTTTGGAGAGCTTCGATGTGATGTAAGTAATCTTACTTATTCCGTTTCTTATTTTGTAATTTCTCTTTCATTTTAGAAATGTAGAAAATTATGGATTTAATTATATACACAAAAAATTTCAAAACCCAAAATTTGGTATGTCATTTGAAATATTACTACTAGAAGTATTGCATCGAAGTATTGTCTGCTGTTATGAGGTAAATTACTGTTTTAAAAAGTAGGAACAAATTTTTGGTTTTGTGGCTGCTTTTTATGCTATTTAAATGATATAAGGAATGAAAGTCTTGCTCATTTCACCTTATTACATGTCCTTTCTAAAAGTTTCGCTATCATTTTTTTCAATATTGAAATTATTAGTAGGTACGGGAGTGATACTAGTTGGAATTGGTTGCCTGACCTTGGATCTTGCACAGAGAAAGTCACTGGCTGCTCTACGATCAAGGCAATTCTTTTTTGTCATACAAAGACAACTCACGAAGATTCGAGCTTTATTTATGTACAGAGGAACAATTACATTTGTTCAAAATTCAATTTTTTTGTTTTCGCTCATAAGTTGAGTAAGCACTTGAAAATTATTTTTATAGATGCTTAAAATTTCATCCAGGCTTGAAGGAATATCATGCCAAGTATAAAAATAAAATTGAAATTTTGCCACAAGTAATTTTTAAAAAACTTTGGTGTACAACTTGGTGCTATTTTTTCAAATTGTTTTTTTATGAACAAACTCGTGGATGAGTAGGAAAATTCCCAAATATACATAAACGTACACTTTTCACAAGTATGAATGCTAAATATTTAATTCGGGACAGTTTTCAATGTGAAACTAACAAGTCAAATCGGAGACTGTCCAACATATTTGATTTTATTTACATTATTTTTAACTGTTAGATGAGATTGTAGTAATTAAAAGTGCGATTGAGGGGAGATCACTGGGAAAATCTGCTGTACAAGTGAAGGGAAATTTGAGACAATTAGAAAATCCAATAAATTCAAAGAAACCTTTGTAAATCCAAAGAAATCTTAGGAATCATATCAATATTTTAGAAAATCCAAAATAATTGATTCTTCTCACTCGATTTCTTGTTACGAAATTTTTTAAAAATTTCCTCAAGAACTGCCTTAAGATTTCCTTACGAAAATGTTGATAAAACAAAAACGTCACTTTTTTAAAATAAGTAAACAATTAGAGTGGACTTAGGTAAACATAGGATCAATCTTGTAGTCCGTTTGTTTGTAAACAAATTTTTGTGTAATTCACATTGCTACATTAAATGGGAGATAAGAATTTTCAGTTTCCGTAAGCCCTTTAAAATGCAAAAAATCGTCGTTTAAATATGTTAACTAGCTAACTCCATTTGACACAATTTTACAGGAGAGCATTAAAAACAGTCCATAAAAATCTTATCACTTAATATAAATGAAAATTCATGTTATTATGATAGAAATGAACAAATGCGCTCTTTAGAAAACAAAACATTCATAATTTATATTACGTCATTAGAATTTTATTGACTGTTTTAATTCCCTTCTTTAAAATTATGCCAAATGGAGTTAGCTAGTTAACATATTTCAACGACGAAATGCTGCACCTTGCCAAACAAATTTTTTTTTAAATGGTTGAGTGACCAGATGGATGACCCTATAGTAGTCTTAGAATTTCCTTTCATTTGAACACCATATTTCTCCAGCGATTTCTCCCTCGCCTTAAAGATTAATATTTTATACATGGTGATATTTAATATTCTGCTATACAGTAGAATCCGAATAGTACGACTTCGTTTATAACGACCGACCGCTTTTAACGACGTAAGTGCAACCTCAAGTTTGGTTTTCATATAACATCCTGCGAAAGTATATCCGTTTAGTACGACTCCCGTTAAAGCGACCAACCGCTTTAAGCGACGTGTTTATTAAAAATCGTCCGATTAAAACGACGCTCGTCTCAAAATAATTCATAATTTCAAGAGCAAATGCATACTTCGCATTATATCGCCGCCCCCACAAATGCCTTACACAAGTAAAATGCCTTCCATGCACTTTATAATTATTATTCCAGAGTAAATCACTTAGTATTTTGTTACATTTCACTATGTTATAACTTTTTTTCATTTTGATTTTCTAAACCAATAGGTTTTTTATATACTTACATGTACCTACATTATTACAATTTATTACCATCATGTTTTTATATTTTAAATTGTTTATTAGCTTGTAACTTTACCTATTAGATTTAATTATAATTAAAGTTTAAATTTTTGTTTTTTTTTTCATTTTACACGCATATTATTTATATTATTTAACGGATTCGCCGTGAAAATTTCAAACCGTTTTGTGCGTCGTCCGGTTAGTACGACGTAATATCGCCGGTCCCTTGGCCGTCGCTATAACCGGATTCTACTGTATTTTTATTATAATTATTTTTTATGCTAATTTTTAAAAATATTTTTAGACATATTGGCTGGTAGTGCAATGTGCTACACCTGGAAAAAAATACATGGGATTGGCTGTGGTTCATGCTGTTAACGTTTCCCACCTTCACGGTCGTCCAGAACACTTAGTTATTGCTCAACCATGTACTGCATTAACTTTAAAAGATGCTTTATATCGTGCTATTTTGAAAAACATTTTTATTGGATTACTGTTACCAATTTGTTTTGTACTAGTATTTTTTAAATTTAATCGAACAGGTTATGATTTATTAGCGCATAGTTTAGTTGTTGACACAAACACTAATCCTATGATACAACAAAATCGTTAATTATTTTATTACAGTGTTAATTGTTATTATTTAAAATTTTGGGGACCAAATATAAATTATTTTTTGGATTTTTTTTATTTTTTGATTTTTTTTAGAAAGGAAACTGATGTTATTTTGATGAACAAACAATTGGCAATAAAATAACAATCAAATCTGAAATTTTTTAAACAAATTAAATGTCGGAGGTGGACTGGCACCTAGGTCGGGTGAAATGGATTGACAGTAATTGGGCCGGTCTTCTGAGAACCCGGTAGAAGAAAAACATTTCCAATCCACCTTTGCCAAATGCGAGTAAAACGCTACAAATTGAAATTCTCAAAAATTTAGTTTATTCAAAACCATTTTTGGAAAAACCGTGCTGTACGTATGTACCTACATAATATATATATAATATGTACCTATGTAATGTTTACATGTACTTATTTAAATTTTTAATTATTGTCCAAAATATATATTTTTAAATGTTATTTTTATTTTAAATCATAATGTGATAATCATTGAATTATTATTATTAAAGTAAGAAGAAATGATTAAAGAATTGGCCAGTGGTTGACAACTTTTTTTTTTCAAAGTTATTGACTAGTAGGGTCACACGTCTGTGAGGCAGCTAGAAAGAAAATCTGTCTACCTCTGATAATAGCAATTTATTCAAAGGAATTCATTAAGAGCAGTGGCAGATATATACTGCTAAATCAAGAACCCCCCCTGCCTTTAGATTTGCCATTACTATTAAATGTGAAGTTTGAATTAATTGAAGAGGATCACTTAATCTACAGGATAAATTCAAAAAAACAAACAAAATCATATAAATACAGTATATATTGTGACAGTAATTTTAATTATATTTAAAATAATAATTTTAAACAAAGTTCCAGATTTTAAAGTAAATTTATAATTGGTATAGTTGCTCTACATATGCTTTAAGTCTTCGCCACTCGTGCAGCAATATCATAATATTTTTTGAAATTTGTGTCACCGTGGGATTATGTTCATTATTTTTGCTACTTAAAACTTGCCTCTCATGCAAATAGCATCTCAATTTGATTTGAACTGTGGTCATTTTATCTCTAAAATTAAAAATTTGTACAATAAAATATTTTGAATTTTGAGTGGCTCACTTTATAGCTTCCATTTGTGATCTAAAATAAAGATAAAAATCAGTTATTTTAAAAATTTCATTTTATTTAATACTTACTTTTCTATTTCAATAGGTTCACCAGTGCGTAATCTAAAAATCAAAATTAATTTTAACAATAATATATATTTTTCACCGTTTCATTACTTACGATAACATTGAAACTGCATTCTTAGACTTCTCGCCAAGTGGAGTAAGAGTCCTAAAAAAATAAAATTAGAAACTTACAAATATATCATTTACTACTTACGATTCGCTGTCCCTGCTGTTTAACTCCTGTTTATTTTTTGAAGGAACTTTGAAGCTAAAAAATGAATAATTAAAAACAGTTTATATAAATTTATCCAATTTAACTTACAAGCGATTCTTAAACTTGGTGTAAAATGGTACAGCAGATTCAAAATCAGAACTGGAAATATCAAATTAAATTTGGTTTTTTTAAATGAATGCATACTCACATGTCAGCTTCGGATGGTAGTGTTGAAATAGACTTGATGTTAGGCCTAAAAAAATAAAATTTTTGTTTAGAGGAGAATGACAAATCGGTCCAGAATTTTGTGTAAGTTATAAAATATTAGAACATATTATATTTTTTAATAGTAAATGTAAGTTTTAATATTTTGTATGCGAGTCAGTCAGTCCTAGCCTAATAATAAAACTAAGAAAAAGTAATAGAAGTCATAAATACTTACAAACTTTGGGCTTTAAATGACTTCTTATCATGACTTCTCCTTTTAGGTGCTTGATCCATTTTGGGATTTTTAAAGCTAAACACAAAAGCTGCAAATTCGTGATTCAACATTATCTCAATACTTACATTAACTTCATTTCATTGTCTTGCGATACATAATTGTCAATGTGTTTTATTTGCTTTGCCTTAGACCGGAATTCAGTTTTTTCCAATTGTTCCTCAGAAAATTTCTTGAATGTACTAAAAAGCAGTTTTATTAAAATTTTTTGTGCGGTGATAAAAACAGCTTACTTGTAAACCAAATCCTGTAACTGTTGCAGTTCACTGTAGACAGCATTAAAATCACTTTCTTCGTTTCGTCCTACCAAGGAGGTGAAACTATTCTGTAAAGATCACTTTATGTTAAAAAAAAGAGTTCGAGGTTTACATCGGTTTACATTTACTTACTACAAGTCTGTCAAAATCTGTACTTTCTCGCGAGTTTTTTTTACGATGGTGAACATCTGGAGTGTATTGCAAACGATGTTTAAGAACATGCACTTCCAATTTTATATTTTTTACAAAATCTTGTAGCTCAAATTTCAAATTCTTGACCTAAACAAATGAAATTAATTTTGATATTAACCCTACATAACGTTTTGTATCATATCAGTTACAACCAAAAAGCAGCCTTTTTTTAGTCGCTCTTTGGAATATTTTCGTGTTTAAAAGTCGTGTAGCAGATTTTTTGATACTATTTTATTTGTTACTTAATTTAGGTTTAAAATCGTTTTCATTGCAAATAAAAAAATGGCGTAATATAGGGTTAATTACTATAAAATAAACTTACTATGTTTTTATTTGGCATCGCACTAGAACACTGTTCAGGATACGATTCTAGTTTGATATTATTCTTCGATAACTTGATGGTTTTTGATGATTTTTTTACATTTCTAGTGTTACCATTTTGAGGCCTTTCAGATTCGCGAACTTTTTCATACAGAACATTCTATAAAATATAAATTAAATTTGATCTGTTGTTGATACCGTTTTGCCAAGTTAATACCTTATTGATAAATTTCTCGCCACCATTTCGTGCAGGCGGTATGGTATCGACAATCACTAAACAAGCTTGAAGTTCAGAGGTTTTGCCGGAAAGTTTTTTAGGTTTTTTAGATAAAAGTGGAAGCAACCTTTCCTGCTATAAAATTTATATCAAATAAAAATAATTTTTGTGTAATACCAACTTACTGTAGTTTGTGCCGTGAATATTTTTATGACACGCTCAGAAGTTTGCGCTCCACATTCAGTTGTTGGAGGTTTAACATGAGGATATGATGTTGATGTCATAACATCAGCTTTACAAAGTTCTGGGTGATAATATTTATTCATGGCATGATAATCTGGGTTATTTATTAGCTGCAAATAAAATAAATTAAAAATGTAATTTATATAATTAAGCTGAAACATACGACATCGGGTGCTGCAATTTCACTGCGTATTTCTGATACTTGATCATCAGTTTTATCAACTGAACTGCTAGATCCATCAGACGACATCTAAAATAAAATAAATAGGAAGATTTGCCAAAAAGATCTAAAACAATCCCAAGAGATTGATTTAAAATTTTAATTAGTTAATTAGATTGTAATATAAAATAAAACTGCTTTGTTTAAAAAATAAATTAAAAGAAATTAAAAAAATTGCACTTACGGCTTTCTCCTTGTGGAGAAAAGCTGCCATGTGCGAAATCCATCGTCTTTCTGACGAATAATTTTCTTTGGTCTAAAAACAATAGTTAATCAATTTGAAAAATTTTAAGAAATTAAAGTTACAAACCTTGATACTTGGTGGTGTTACAAAATCAGATGGCAATGCATCTCTCAATCGCTTAACATAATTGCATTTATACTAAAAAAAAAATTGGTTTCGTAAAATTTTTACAGTAGGTATCTACTTAATTTACCAATTTTTGTTCTTCATAAGTCATGTTATTAAATAGTGCAGGTTTCCGTTCTGTGCAAACCTTAAAAAATCGTTCAGCCTGCAACAATGAAGTTTTAATAAAAAGAAATTATTACAAATAAAAAATCTTACAAGTTTTTTTCCCTCCAAGTACTTATATACAGCTTCAAGTGTCTGAAATAAAAGTTATTTGAGTAATTAAATACAATTTCAAACATTGAAACATACCTCTTCGGCTGTACATTCCTCAGTCAAATCAAATGCTTCCGTTTTATAATCGGTTGATTTTTGGTAATCAATTCTGAGGTCCTAAAAATAAAATTACAATTAGTAATTACTCAATAACAATTGATTGAAGTCAACTCACAAGTTGTTTTGGGGCTGCTTTCAATTTTACTATTTTTGATTTTCTTGGTTGTGGTGATTTATTCTGTTTCAATTTTATTGATTCTGTTTTTTCCAATGCTGGATATATTTGTTTAAAGTTTGGAATTTTCTCTATTTGAACTTTTTCCACATCTTCTTTCGATTTCAGTGGCTTTGAGTTTTTCGACCGTACTCGTTTCGATCTGATTGATTTTATTTCTTCTAGTTCTGGAAATATTTCTTCATCTCGAACTTGTGTAAGTTTTCGATATTTCAATGGTTCAGAACTGACTCTTTTTGGCTTCTATAAAATAAAATTTAAAAAAAATTCTATAATACTGAAGAACAAAAAAGAAAAGCAGTCTCACCCAAATTTCTTCACTTTCATCTGAACTGGAAGACTGTGTTGGCTTTTCTTTTGTCATTTTATTTTTACGACTGCTGGTAATTTGTTGTTTCTATTTAATAAGAAAATAGTTAAATATAAAATTGTACAGAAATTTGTAAGGAAAGGGATCTCACCTTTTCAGGAGTTGTAGTAATTGGTGGAAATTCTTTCATTGTTTCTACCTTTTTGTATTTTTTAGGTTGTTTATTTTTGGGAGTGCTCACAGTTTGGTGCTATTAAAAAAACACAAAAAACTTATAAAAAAAGAAATGTGGTTTAAAATTTGTACAGGGATCTGCAGAGGGAAGTGTAACGAATAAATACTTGGATGGTCAAAATGTGTGCAAGGTTCTAAATCAAAAATTTAGGACAAAAAACGGAAATATAAATTAATCTAATTTTAAGTTTATTACCAAACTATTTTTGTCTCATGTCAGAGCAGAAACTTCTTCAGAAAGTTGATAGTAGTTAAAGAAAGCGTATTTGTGTGATGTGAAGGTAAAGTTAAATGCCAAAAGAGATAAGTCCAGTGAACCTGTAAACTAATTATGTAAAAAACTAAAAACTGTTACAAAATATTTACCTCACTTGTAGCTTCAGTTTGAGTTACTTTGCTTTCACATTGTAATGTAGTAGTAGTATATTTGGAATCCATCTGTTAAAAATTAAGTTTAAAACCGTTTTACAACGAAATAGACTAAAAATTACCTCAGTTTCAGTTTGAATCATTTTGGATTTCGATTTTGTTCTAAGAACATCCTCCTAAAAAAATAAAAAAAATAAATAAGAAAATTGCTAAAAATTGGGGTAAAACGAACTCACCTCTTGAATATCAGTTTGAATGTCCTTACAATTATTTATAAAGGATTTTCGTTTTTTAATTTCGTCAGTTGGTATTGAAATTGAAGAAGCGACAAGAAGTGATCCTTCACTTTTATATCTTCTGGACCATTCCGTTCGTTTACTCTTTGTTTCTCTCTTATACCTAAATGGTCTCTTTTTAAATAGTTGATTTGGAGATAAGTCACTAGAAGTGTTATCGCCTAAAGAAGAAAACTCTTCCGCAATCAAACGCTTCTTTTTCTTTTGCACTGCTTTATCAACAAAATCTGGGAGTCTAGCAATTTTGATTGATTTGTTTTTAGTTTCATTAAAAACTATTTCGATTATTTCATTTGAAGAATCATCTCGGTCTCCTAGGGGTCCATAATCAAGGATTTTTACAGATACCATTGCGTCTCCGATTATTTTACCATTACTCGTAAGTGGCACATTTGAATAAAATGAATTGGACTAAAATATAAAAAATTAATAATAAACAGTTTTGGCAAACATTTGAAAAACTTTACCTTTTCTTGCAACTCCTCCTTGTTCAAGTTGAGAACACCTCTTGCCAATCTTGCAAGTGATCTTCTCTTGCTAATAAATATAACTGGAGGATAATAAGCTAAACTTGAATCCAACATATTTGGGGGAGATATGTATGGTACGTAACAGTAAAAATCCGCAGTATAGAAGTAGGGCAATACAAACTTCCTTTTAACAGAAGCATTTTCTTTGGTGAAAGGGTTATAAAAACTAAAAAGAAAATGTGTTAGTTTGTTAACAAAATCATAAATTTTCTTACCTCAATGTTACTGCTTTCATGTTTCCAGACCCTCGCCAGCTTACAGATTTGATTCTAATTTTTACTTTATAAAGATGACAAATGAAACTTTGCTTACTTCCTTTGCTATTGTCTTCTGACGTATGAACGCTCTCAATTTTTAAAGATTCCTCGTTCTCGGTACAGGAATCGGAACTAAAGTCACGAATTTCCGTGTACTGTGAATTGGGTTTTGTTGGTTTCTCAGAACTATCTAATTCAAAATCCATACAACGACTGACTATTTTACTGGACCTTTCACAAGGAGCAACATTAATAATCTTATGTGTTGATAACTCCATTGTTTTCTCATCTTTTTTATCTGTTTCCACATTACATTTTATTGGGCTTGACTCTCTTTTGAAATTTTCTGGAATGATTTCATCTCTTTCGTCTTGTTCCAGATCGCACTTTGTTAAACTTGGTAGTTGTTTCAAACCTTTTGAAGAGATTTCATCTCCATTTCTTTGTTCGAGTTTGGATTCGACTGCCTTTGGTTGTGGTTGTAAATCTTTTGGTGTAGTTTTGGTTTCACTTAGACTTTTAGATTGGTCTGACACAGGTTCCGTTGGTTTACATTGCATTTTCTGTTTGGGCTTAATTAAAGGTTTCTCTTCAAAAAATGAAGAAAAAGATCCGTTTTCAGACGCTTGAGACTTCTCAGGTTCATTTTCTGAAATTGATTTTGTATGCACCTCCTCGGTTTTTGGTGTAGCTACAGAACTACTTTCAAGAAGCTCTTCTTGGAACTTTCGCATTTTTAACGAAGATGTTTCTGATGCTGATAATATCTCTTCTTGGGAAGGTTCGTTTTTGAAAAATGAAGTAAAAATGTCTTCTTTAGAGTCTTTAGGTGAAACACTCTTTGATTTAGGTACAGGAGTACTTTTGAAAAATGAAGTAATAATATCTTTGTTACAGGTTTTAGGCGCAACACTGTCTGCCTTTTTTGTACCAAATGGTGGTATTTCAAGATCATCAAATTTTATATCGCGTTTCTCCAATGAATCAGATTCAATTTCAGAAGATTCAAGTACCTCTTCGTTATCATTACTTTCTGCTAATTGGGTTTCTTCAACCTCTACACATTCAGTTGCACTTTCTTCGTCGCTATCAGAATTTTCTGCCGATTGAACTTCTTCTAACTTAACAGATTCATTTGATTTTTCCGGTTTACCCCAGCTAATTTTTTTCAGTAAATCTAATAATTGTCTTTTCTGTTGTGCGGGTATATACGTATCAAATTTTTGTGAATTATTATTTTTGGCTGTGTGAAATTCAGTATTTTCATTATTTTCCCTTTCTTCTTCATTTACATCTTGGGTTTCTTCATCAGCTTCTTCTGCATCAGTTTCTTCGCATTCTTCATCGGTCTCCTCCCATTCTTCTTCATCAGCTTCTTCACATTGTTCTCCGTCAGCTTCTTCACATTGTTCTCCGTCAGCTTCTTCACATTCTGTATCAGCTTCTTCACCAAGTGTTTCGCATTCTTCTTCTAATTTTTCTTCATTTACTTCCTCCTCGAGAATTTCTTCAGTTTCAGTAACATCTTCTTGTTCTTCAAAACCATCCTGAAAAACTTCACTCTCTTCTTCTACAATCGTATCTAATGTACCTGGTTTTTTCTTTCGATTGCATTTTTGCATTCTTTTTCGGTAATCTTCAAAAGACTCTTCTTGGTTAATTTCAAGAATTTCTAACTGCGATTTCGCTTCGGTTACTTTATTTTTAGCTTCTGCAATCTTTTGGGTATCTGGCTGTTTTGTTCGAATGTTTGTTTGTTTTGCTGGTACTTTTGATGAGCTGAGTTCATTATTCTTCGGTATACATTCATTTGTTTCCGGAATGTAATCTGGATTATTTTTAAGAAATTCTAGTTCTGCTTGTACTTTAGCTATTTCATTTTGAGTATCAATTAGTACTTGATTTCCTGACTGCAATGCAGGCACTAGTTCACTCTTTTTTGGTTTTTCATAACTTACATCAGTTTCCGGCAAGTAATCAGGATTATTTTTAAGGAATTCTAGCTGTGCTTGTACTTTAGCTATTTCATTTTGAGTATCAATTAGCTCTTGATTTTCAGACTGCAGTGCAGGCTTTAGTTCACTCTTTTTTGGTTTTTCATCACTTACATCCGTTTCCGGAATGTAATCAGGATTATTTTTAAGGAATTCTAGCTGTGCTTGTACTTTAGCTATTTCATTTTGAGTATCTATCAGTTCTTGATTTTTTGATTCATTTATTTTTGTATTGGCATTCTTTTTTGAAATGCTCAATGATGAAGGATTTTTGGGATTTCTGTTAGAAAATTGAAGTTGTGCTTTTGCTATAGCTGCATTGCTTCGAGGCTTTTCACTTGGCGACTGTGGAGGCACTGGTCGATTTATTTGTACTTTTGGTGTATTAACTTTTGGTTTTTCAACGCTTGGCTTGGTTTCGGGAATATTTCTCTTACTCACATGATTTTTAAGCAGTTGTGCTTTTACAAAAGCCGTATGATTTTTTTTCCCCACAAGATCGTGACTAATTATTTGTTTTGTTACTATTGCAGGTTCAATGATTTCTGGTTCGTCGGTACTAGGTAACTCGACCTTATTAAGTTTATGTTCCTCCCATTTCATGTTCTTCAATAAACCAAGAAGATCGACACGTTCTTTTGGACCTTGATCAATTTTCGGTAATTCAATTGTTTCGGGATCTTTGATAGGTTTGGTATTGGGGCCACGTTTTTTTTCTACCACGTTATCCTTTCCTTTTTTCATGTACCCCTTAAAGCTCATAGCTTGTTTTTTCCGATCGAGTTATTGTAAAATGTTTTCTTCGATCCTATTTATAAAAAACTTAAACATTAAATATTTATTACTGAATTGAAGATCAGGATGATGTTAATCACGAGTAGTAAATAGTACCGGTAGTGGTTTGTTATTAAAAATAAAAAATACAATTCGAAAAAAGAGTTTGGCAAAAAATCAGTTTTAGCTCAAACTAAAAATATCCCACTTGTTGATTGATATTATCATCATGTTAGTAATTTAAAAAAAGTACTTATGTAAACCTTTTAAGACCTACATTTTAATGTGGAAATCAAACCGAGATTCAAACGAAGGATGTTTGGATCTAATATCCAACTCCTTCGGTGTTTCAGTAATCTAAATACTCTGCTCATATTTACTATGAAAAGTTTTAAAACATTTAATAAGGTTAATCTTCATGCTATTCGTCACTATCGGAACGGAATTTTAAAAAATTTAAAATTTTGCAACATTTGATCTCAAAATATCTATCACATGTGTTACCTATGCATCAAATTTAAGCTAATGTTAATCATTTTTGTACTACAAATAATGTTTCGGTTTCATATTTACACAACTTCCTGCAACATAACCAAAAGCTGACCCGCTACGATATCATAATTTTGCATTTGCAATTCAAAATTTTTGTATTACCTATTTTATCTGGTCCTTGTGCATTACAAAATTTAGATTTTCAAAACTTATCAAGAGAACTATTTACGCAATTTGCTAGTGAAATTTTACATTTTTAAGTAAAATACAAAAAGGGTGTGAAATCATGTTTTTCTAAAATTTTGGTAAATTAGTTAAAAAATTCATTACCTTGTCTTCCTTGAGTTAATATCTTATCGTCACACAACTTATTTTATTAAATTGCACTGTAAAAATATATAAAATATCTTTTATAAAATATATTGTGTCACTTGTAAATATCACAATAATAAAGTGAGGTTGTAAAATACTACAACGGCTAAAGTAAAAAGTTGAACGTTGTTATGGCAACGGCTGCGTTCAGTACAGCAGTTCTCAAATTGTTAATATAAAAATAATTTTAAAATTAGTTTTAAGTACTAGTAGTAATTAATTAGTATTAGAGAGAAAATATGTATTTTTAATAATTAAACATATTTCTATTTTAAATTATTGCTGTTTCGTCAATGCAGTATTTAGGGTGCGTTCTACAACGAATGTGATAAGTTCACACCAGTTTACAATCTCACCCCAACATTTGGTCGAAATTTCGACGCAGATACGTTTTGACGCCTGGCATGTTTCATTTTTCCTCCATTTATGAGAGAATTTTTTAACAAATGAGTCCGAAATGAGTGGTCTGCAATTTTTCCTTGGCTTTAAATAGTTGCAGCTAAGTAACGAAACGAATAACCAAATTTTCAAAATTAAAACATGTAACAACGGACAATTGGAGGGAGTCCAACTACATTTTTTCTCGTTTCTTGGATAACAGGACGAATACCGACATTGTAATTTTTTTATATACAATTACTCACAAAAATATTCGCACGCTTCAATATTACAATTTACAAATGTAAATTTGTACCTTTTGAAGACTTTTTGTCACATAAAAATTGCTTTTACAGAAATACTTATTAGACATTTTTTGTTGCAAATTTCGTTCCCTTTATTTGTATTTATATATTATGTTACGGTACGGTCAATGATGACAACTATAGGCCATTACCGTCAATGGCCGGACAATGACGTTAATGCCCTGCTTAACCGGACATTGACGTTAACGTTCGGCCAATAATGTCACTGACCGTGCATTTTGGGCAATGTTGACCTTTAAAATTTCATATGTGGTTTTTACATGATTGTCGGGGCAATGACGTTATTGCCCAATGCAGAGTGGGCGATGACGATGAAACTCCTCTTTTCTAAATGTGCATGTCGCACCAGCAAATAAATTTACATATGCTAAGCTGGAATGACTACTTTGGGAAAAAAAGATGTCAGGTATTTAGTGCTCTTTTGGTGCTAATTTGTTGCTGCATTCCGACTTTTTGTGCTCCACCCGATTCGCCAGAATGAGAGAAGAATAATAATTAAAAAAATTTAATTTGATTATTTTTTAATTTATAACTATTGTTTAAATTTTTGTTAATTTTAATTATTTTTGTAAATAAATGATTATAATACATTAGAATGCAATGCGTGCAACACACCAGGGCCGTATTTAAGCACAGGCTACATAGGCTGCAGCCTAGGGGCTCGCACCGCAAAGGGGCCCGCGCCACAAAAATCTGTTTGAAAATTTTGAATAATTAAAATTTTGTTTGGGGCACTAGAATCAGCAGGAAAGGTCTGCGGAATAAGCGAAAGAGCTTAAAAAAAAAGCTCGGCATCAAGGGCCCGCACCACAGATTCAGCCTAGGGGTCTACAGATCTTAAATACGGCCCTGCAACACACGTAAATGCACCTTGCCAGTTGACTGTCTCATTCAAATCGCCAATTTGCTGTTGTGGTATTTATTCTATAAATCATCATTGTCCAATCCGTTTTGGTCAATAATGTAAATAAATATTTACATCATGGTCCACCGCTAACTGGCAATAACGTCAATGGCCGGCCAATGACGTTAATGGCCAACATAAATGGGTATTAAGTATTAACGTCATTATCCGGCCATTGACGTTAACGCCCGATTTATATCATTGACCGTACTATATACATTTTTCAATTTCGTCGCACCGTGTCCAAGATATAATTATTTAAAAAAATCTCTATAAAAATTTTAATAAAATTACCGTAAAAGAGTAATGTTAATTTTATTATAAAATTCCTTTTATTATTATACTTATGTAATAAATAATTATTATTAATTGTTTATATATAATCTAATAAATATATAAAAGAGCTTGTTTGGATGTATGCAGGGCCGGATCAAGCTATTTCAGCGCCGGGTGCAAATTAGGTAAATGGCGCCTTTAATACTAATAATATTATATCAAATATTACAGTCCAGGCGCCAGATGTATTTGCAAAACATAAAATCCTGGTTAGGGATTTTTTAATTAGTTTTTTTTATTTAAAATTAGATTTTTAGATTAGATTTTTCATTTAGATTTTTTCAATTAGATTTTTCAATTAGGATTTTTCAATTTTCAGTTAGTGGATGGCCCCTAATGCTAGCCACTCACGCTACGGTTTACCGGAGAGGTCTGCCTGTTCAGGTCTACCTGAACAGGTAGACCGGAGATGTATGGCAATGGACCTGTGCAGTTTTCTTTACCTGTACAGGCGACCGGAGCAAATTCGAAAAACAATATTTTTGATCGACCTGTATACCTGTGTACCTGTATACCTGTGCGTGTGTGCATGTACTCCGGTCGTTTGCTCAGTTGTTTTCTAGTATTTGTCCTGGACGGTCATCGCATCGTATTGCCACGTTTTCAACACCCGCAAAAATGGCGCCATCAGATACAACCAAAAAAGTTTTGGAAGAAAGAGCTCCGGTACACCGGACGTCCCCATTCACGCTACCGACCTGTTCAGGCAAACCTGTACAGGTAACATCTCCGGTAGACCGTAGCGTGAGTGGCGTACATTAGTGTAAAACCGGGTTTTCGGCCTGGGTATGGAGGGTAGAGGTAAGGAGGACAATCTCTGTGTACAAAAAGTGTCCTTCAAATAGTAGTAATTAACGTTTCAGAAAGTGTCCAGAATGGCGCTGGTGTACCAAGAGGGTATGGTTTTTGAACTATGGAACATATCGCCGTCATTGTCTTTTTTCCAGGCCAGGGTTTGAAAGATTAATAAAAATGTTCATTTTATATTTTATTAAACTTTTATAAACAATTTTGTAGTATTTTAATTTATTGCTTTTTACACAATCTCGATAAATGAAACTTTTTATGTCAAGCGAGGAGTTTATATTTATTATTCAAGTTTAATTCTCAGCTAATGCAATATAGAGTCATCTACCTTCCATAGTTCAAACCATACCCTCTCGGTACGCCAGCGCCATTCTGGCCGTTTTCTGAAAACTTATTTAGTGCTTTTCAGTGGCCACTTTTAGAATAAAACAGCCATATGAGATTGTCCTCCTTACCTCTACCCTCCATAGGCCTGGGATAGCATTCGCCTCAGCCGCCATCTTAAAAAACGCGTTTTTATTATTATCTCGTAAACGGTGCACCGGAAGATAAAAATAATAATAACCTTTTTTGTAGGAAATTAAACTTCCTATTATTTTTGTTTGAAGATTTTTTCTCGAAAGTCAATATTTTTCAAGATATAGTCAGTTGAAAAATTCAAATTTACCAATTTTTGCTAATTGCCGAAGATATTTGGTGGAGGGAAGTCCCCTCCCCGAACACGTCCCTGGTCACTGGTTTATACTCTTATCACTTCATCTTTTTTTTTAGTTAAATAAATTAGTACATTTAAATAAATTAAAAAAAATTTATAACTCAAAAACTACGAAGTTTAGATAAAACGCCGAGACTCGATATAATTTCTTTAGGTTCTAAAATTTCCAAAAAATTGGGAGCTCGATTGCTAACTTTAGTTAGATAATAATTAATAATTTCTTATTTGAAATTTTTATTTATTAATGGAATACATAATAGTTATTAAAAATACAAATTCAGAGTATTTTATTCATGTTTTAAAATTTTTGTAATATTCTTCAGGGTATTCCTTCTTTAAATAAGTATCCCATGTGTCTAGCAATACTACAGAAAAAAAAAAGAAATTTAACAAATAAATTGTAGGTACAAAAAGCCTACTTACAATCGGGAGTTTCTTGCAATTTGTGGTCCTGTGCTGCTTGATCTGTAACTACATTATTTTCACTGTTTGCAGGAGGATTATTACAATTATCCACGAAATTGTTCATCAGAATATCAAATTCATTAGATGATTTGACGGAATCGTCGTACTCGATTACAACTTCATGACTATAATCGTATCGGTGCAAATAAATAACATTTTCTTTATTCGGGCGGAACCCTAAAAATCAAAAACAATAAAAAATTATTTGGTATTCAACCAAGATTAAAAATTTTTGTTAAAATAAACAGAAACTCCTACCCTTTTTAAGTTTTTTGATTTTGTTACGTTTTGGATGTGGAATGGAACGTCTCCCCATCATTAATCCGAAAAATTGAAGTAGAGTAGTAAACAGTACACTGTGACTTGCTGTTGACAATGGCACGATTGCAACTGAAATAAATAAAGATTACTAAAATGAAAATTTGTCTGCAGTTAACACACCTACTATTTACAAAATGAAAATTATAAACAACTGATAAACAATCACACCGTTTCTTAAATTCCAAGCAATTGATTACTTTATCAGTGTCGCTTAACAATTTTATCTTCAACTAAGGCTACCGAGTTTTGCTTACTCGTCGGCATTTATCAATTGCTGATTTAAAAAGACAAAAAAATTCGTTGTTTTATTGTTGAACTTGGTCACATATCTAGATAACACCAAAGCAGAATGAATACCAGGGTAGAACGAAATGGATTACCGCATAAAAAAATTATGTATAAAATTTTTTGTTGTATAAAAAAAACCTTTTTGTAAAAGTACAAAAAGGTAATTGCAGCCGAAGGCCGCAATAACCTTCTAATACGTGAATACAGTGGAACTCGACTGATTTGCAACTCTATTGTTTATTACTAACTGTTCAGATACGAGGGTTGTCAACAAATAGAAACAAATATTTATCATTAAAAAAGGTTCTATTGTTTTTCAAAATATTCTCCATGAAGATACACTTTTCACTTGCGTTGAAACCAATTTTCGAAGCACTTTTCCCACTTTGATTGAGGTACCTTAAAAAAAACGCAACAACCGCTTCTTCCGGTGTCGAAAAACGTTGACCTTGCAATTTATTTTTGATGGTCTGAATTGACCGGTCTACGTTGCACCAATGGTACGGTTGCGACATGTCCAGTTTTTTTTTTAAACGACGATATTTGCTTTGGACTGCTTCGTGCGCGAACAACATTTTTGGATTTGGCACAGTCGATTGTTGTTTATTTTTGACCACGATGTTGAGCATTTCTTTCGGTCAATTGACAAGAGCATGTAGGATCTAACGCAAACAAATTTTTTTGACGACTAAATGTTCATGCAATATTGAATGTATGCTGGTCCCACTATTGCCCAAGGATGCCTCAAACTCACGATAAATCACATGATGATCTTACAGTGTCATCAATGTTTTTCGGAAGAACAACCGATTTTGGACCTTCAGGAAATTCGTCGTTGAGCGAACTACGACCACGATTTAATTTGGTAAACCATCGATAAACACTGGCCCTTGATGGTGCTTCATCGCCAAAAGTCGAATTAAGTTAATCGATGCACTGCTGTTGAGTTAATCCACGTCGAAAGTTGTAAAAAATAATCGCACGAAAATGTTTATGATTTAATTCCAGTTTTAGGTCGAGATGAATTTTTCAACGTACTGTAAACAACACCAAGTTTTTTTGCCAGCAAATTTTGCAAATTTGCCAGATCGCAGCACTAAGGTTGCCCAATCCCGAAATATAAAAGATCTTATATAAATATATAGATCTTGAAATATTAATCTTAGGTAAACTCTATCTGTGCCAATAAATTTTTTCCGTCAAACTGCATAAGAAAATGCCAAGAAACGCTCCGATATAAGAGTTTTATATTTTGGTTTTTTTTTCTTTCATTATTGCAAGCATTCGTTGGTTTCTCTTGCAGCAAGAAGTAAACCTTTTCCAGTTCTCTCGGCAGCTCACCATTCCCAATTGCCAAGATCCTTTTTTGATCGTCCGCTCCTGTGTCATGCAAAATTAAGTCAGCATAATTTTCATTGTTCTAATTTTTCAGAGTCACTTTTGTCAATGTTCTGTCATTTCAGTGTTCTGTGTTTTCATTGTTCTTCTTTTCCATGTTTCCATGTTTTTCCATGTTCAGTTTTTTTCATGTTTTGTTCTGCCCGATTTTTATTATAATTACATAAATACTATGAATTACGGTATATGTATACAGTAGCAGTCTCGAAAATTGCATCGCTGAATATTTCCGAATTAAAATAACAATTCCCAATGAAATTTCAATAAACACAATACACACACAAAGCTAGAATTTTCAAACCGGGGGGTCTGGGGGTTATGGAATGCCTTCCAGTACACCAGAGTTTGTGTGCAAAAAAGTGTTATTGAACTTATAAGTTTTAAACCGGAAATATAATTACTAAAAATCTAAGATTTCTGATTTGAAATTCAATAACACATTTTTTTTTTGATGTGCTGGGGGGTATTCAATACCCCCAGACCTTCCGGTTTGAAAACCTTAGCTTTGTGATTGTGTTCAAAAAAGAAAATGTATTTTTGGGCTTATTAGTTTTAAACCAAAAATCTAACTATTTATTTTTTTCTATTCTATTTTCTATTCTTCATTATTAAAAATATAGGTAATATACTTAGAAATCTATTTTTTAATTGTATATCTGGGAATAATCTGGGAATAATTTAAATTTGGGAATAATTCTCAATGCAATTTCCATGACCGCTACTGTACATTTGTTTTCAATTTTGTGCCCTCACATAGAAAAAAGTCACGAACCGCCATTGATGTATATATGTATTTGTGATACTATAAAAATATCAATTAAAAAAAAATTCTATACTGTACCCTAATATACTATTAATAATAATAGATATACAATTTAATAATATATTAACTTAATAGTTGATATTGCAATACCTGTAGTACTAAATTATACAGGGTGACCCAAAAAAAATGATAACAAAACTTTTTATCATAAAACCTTTATTAAACCGAAGAAAAACTTTTTCACAACAAATAATAAAAACTAACATTATTGTTGAGAAAAATAATTATGTAGTTTCAAAATGGCCGCCTTCTACTGCTATACACATCGTCAAACGCTTCCGAAAATTTAAAGCTATGCGCCGAAGCTCTTCTATAGATATTCGATCCCACTTACGGCACAACGATTGCTTTAACGCCTTCAAACTTTTGTGGGGTGTCCCACAGGCTTTTGCCTCCAAAATTGACCACACGCTGTAATCCATCGGATTGAGATCTGGCGAATAGGGGGGCCATTCCGTGGATGTGATGAAATCCGGAAAATGAGTTTTGCACCAATTTTGAGTGGCTTTTGCCCTATGCGCTGGAGCAGAATCTTGTTGAAACGTCCAATTCGCATTGCCGAAATGTTGATAAGCCCATGGAAGGAGGACGGCTTCGAGAATGTCGCGTCGGTAAACCTCTTGGTTAATTTTCACACCCCGATCCACAAAAACCAAGGGGGTTTTTCCAGTTGAGCAAATTCCGGCCCAAACCATCACAGACTGTGGATATTGACGGTGCTCTATGACAGAAGAAGTACCTGGAGCATTAACAGACCAAATCCGGTCATTTTGACGGTTGTGCGCTTGCTCGACGGTAAAAAGCTTCTCATCTGTGAACACAATCCGATTCCACGATAAAGAAGCGGCGCGACGAAGGAGCTGACGACATCTTCGAAGTCGCACGAGCTTGTTACCATCGGTCAACAGTTGAACTTTTTGAAGCTTATAAGGCTTGACCTTAAGGTGCTTCTTAGCTATTCGACGAGCCGATTCACGTGAAACACCGATCTCACGGGCAATTTTTCTCATTGAGACCCTGGAATTTCGCAGGAGTCGTTTCTTGATGATCTGACGGACCCTCGGCGTGTTGACTGTTTGCTTTCTTCCGCTTCCTGGATGACGTCTGGTATGGCCACTCTTCTCAATTTGTTTGATTGTTCGGCTGACATTTGGTGCCGCTATGCCGAGCCTTCGCGCGATGTCACAATTGCGCATTCCCTGTTGATATAACACTAAAATTTTTTCTCTTTGATTAGACATCTATAAAATAAGTACTAAAACACATAACAAAATTTGACAGTTTACCATACATGTAGTATTTTTAACTGGCAATCTCAGTGTGCTAAAACAAAATACCAACAACAAAAAACTTTTGTGTTAGGACCGATTAAACTTTGTTATCATTTTTTTTGGGTCACCCTGTACAGTGATTGTATATTATTTACAATATCTGTATTATAATTATATATTTATTATATATTTACATGAAACTATTCAGTGTATACAATATATTCTCGATTGCTCGGGTTGTGCGGCCTGAAGGCCGCACTCACCTTTCCCCTAGTGACCTTTTTATATTTAGTTTAAATCGAGAAAAGAAACTGAGGTTGATCAAACACTTTTTAGTACTGAAATGAGTCTTCATAAATAAAATATAATATAAGTGTACTAATAAGTAGACCAATTAGAAATTGAATATAATAAAATAATATAATTATAAGAAAGTATTAAGGCAGTGTTCTCATCTAGAATTTTGAAAAAATCGATATTTTGTTTTCTGCATATTCTTTAAGTTTAGACATTGAAGAATATATCTTCGAGAGAAAATTTTAAAATTCCAGTAATTTATGTAGTTATAGCATAGCTATTTTAGTGACGCACTGTAAATCCTACAAGCCGGGAGCATATGAGGTAATGCCTGACAGGTGACCATTTTAGCTATAAATTATATAAATGTACAAATATAGGTCAACCCAAAACACTTAAAAATTGTAAATATTTTCGTGCTTACTTTTCATTTCAGCTCAGTTTATTAAAACGCGTTTATTACAAAACTACATTTTCGACCTGGTCGACATGATATCTCAAGTTTTGTTTGACCGAGTTACTTGAAATTCTGTACCAACCTTCAATATATATCTGCCTATCGCCCCTACCACTTTTGTACCAAAATTATTTTGCTAACTATTTTAAAAAATTAAAAATTTTGGAAAAAAACGGGTCAAAAATTCATTTTTGTTTTCAGACAGCTGCCGTTTCGCAAAAAAAATTTTGTCAGTTTTCTTTTCGGTAGAGGTTATAACAACATTTTTACTAATAATGAATCATTTTTGTAATTTTATTTCAGACGACCAGAAGACCACTTTTATTTTATACTGGACTTTACCAGCTGATAAGTCGCTTAATTAACATTTTTTTTGTTTAAACATTTTTTGTAGATTGTCAAAATATCAATAAATATGTTGTAAAAAAATGAATGGTAAAAATATTGTTTGTTTCTTTTTTATCGAGCTCGAAAAAACACCTAAAATTGATGGTCTAGACTAGAACACTGCCTTAATCATGTAATAAAATATAATATTTTTTATATTACTAGTAATAGTGTGCTCTCTATATTAATAGGTTTATCATTTATTACTATGAACCATAACCAGAGCTGAAAGTATTTCAAATAAAAGATTTGCAAAAATTAATTCAAGTACTTAAAAGTACTTGAAGTACTTTAATTGAAGAAATTTTGAAACTAACTTAAAAGTACTTGGTACTTGAAGTACATTGAAAAAGTACTTGAGTATTTGGCAATTGGATTTAACACAATTTGAGTAATTGAAGTACTCTTAAAGTAATTGAAGTTTTTTAAAATAATTTTAAAAATTACTATAAAACATTTTATAGTAATTGAGGCACTTTAAAGTATTTCAAGTACTTTAAAGTACTTTGAAGTAATTGCAGTATTGGGGGGTGTGACGCTTCCACTAATTTAGTACTCCCTCTGTCCGAAAATATGGTATACATTATACATTAAAAAGAAAATTAAAAATGAATGAGACATTTATTAAGAAATATAATTAATTTAATTTTAAATAAATTATTGTTCGTAATACCCTACCGCATTGTCCATGTATACAGGGTGACCCAGACCACCCGTATCACTACTTTTTTTTTAAAACGGTAAGTCGTAGAGAGTTGGGCTAAAAAAATTTATTACAAAGGCCCTAATGACGAATCTAATGGTGATATTATTATTTCCGGGAAAAGTCGGCATCCAGAGTAGTTTGCTCCAGAAACTTAAAAAAAATAACTTAAAATGGGTGGGAGTAATAAAAAAAATTTTCCTACAAAACTTGCTTATTTTTTAAAAAGCTTTCCAACGATACCACTTTCGACATATGGTGCCATTTAAAATTCTGGATTTCTGGACTTTCTGGAGCAAACTACTCTGAATGCCGACTTTTCCCGGAAATAATAATATCACCATTAGATTCGTCATTAGGGCTTTTGTAATAATTTTTTTTAGCCCAACTTTCTACGACTTACCGTTTTTGAAAAAAAGTACTGATACGGGTGGTCTGGGTCACCCGCTGTATAAACAAAAGCAGTATAAGAAAATTTTAAAACAAAATTGAAATTGAAACTTTATAAAAGTGAAATAGCAAGACTTCGAGTGATTATTATTATGAATACATTGACCGACTTGTTTAAAAAATTTAATATTTCAATAAAAATTTTTAAATACATTTTTTTATAATTAAAAAACCTAAGTAAATGGCAGTAAAATGTAATTTAATAATGTATTTTAACTACAAAATACGTTTTTATTACAAAAATACTTTTAGAAACTCTAAAAAATACAAATTACCTGTTGTATTTTAAGTACCTATTTCAAATACATTTTTGAAATAATATTCTCAGTAATTGAAGTACTTGAAGCAAATGAAGTACTTGAAATAATTGAAGTAATTGAAGTACTTGAAGTACTTGAAGTACTTGAAGTAATTGAAGTACTTTGGGTAATTGAAGTACTTTAATTTGGGTAATTGAAATACTTCGAGTAATTTGATGGTAATACTTGAATTACTTTTTGGCTAATTTTTAAATTTTTGAATTACTTTTGATAAGTACTTGGTAATTTAAATACTTTTTCTTAGTAAAGTACTTGAGTACTTGATGCTTAAAGTACTTTTAAGAAAATATAGTACTTGATACTTGAAGTACTTTTGACATTAACAAAGTACTTGGTAATTGGTACTTGAATTACCTTCACAAAGTGCTTTGGACAGCTCTGACCATAACCCATAAAATTGCTTTCTTTACTCTATTGTTTATTGTTTTAATATTGACTCTAAATTACAGGTTTCTCTACAAATGTATAGTTTTCCCAGCACACAACGAAAATTTTGGTGAAAATATTGTTATAGCTTATCACAATCTTATAATAATCTTATCACAATTTTCGAGTTGGAGCTGCTTCAGGGATGTTTTTAATGAGTAGAGCGACTGATAAATTCCGTTTTTCTAATTATTTAAATATTAATAAATTAGAGAAGGTTCTAGTAATTTTTTTTGCAAAATGTGATAACGTCGAAACGTGCCGCGTCGAAACAAACCGCGTCGAAACTTGCCGGGTCGACACGGTTGCAACGAAACGAACTAGACCTAAATAATTTAGTTAAGATGATAGTTTTTTACTTTTATAAGTTTAGAATTTTTTGTTTAAACTTCAAGTTAACTTTTAGTCTTTTCAGTCTACCTTCATATATAAAATTGGATCCAACTTCTATTCTGTGGGAATAATAAAAATTGATAAAGAAATAATAATAATCAGAAAAACATAAACAGCGTTAGGTTTAATTTTTTTTATAATCTCAAAACTTAAAACTATTTATCTAAATTGTAATTTTCAAAATCGGTTCCGTTTTGGTTGTCAATGGTTGCAATTCAAAAGATGTATATTGTAATTGTTATTTCATCAGATGAATTTTTCCTTTAATATCTGCAAGGCACAATATTAAATTTTTTGCAGCAAATTTTACCGGGTATAGATAAACCGGTAAACTTGATGGCATTGCACATTTTAGCGTAAACTGAAGCCTAAAACAATTTAAAAATATTTAAAATTAAAATCAAAATAAAATTTTGAAATAATACATTTAGGTGTTGACCATTTCCCAAAACTTGGCAAACTGCTCTTGGAACGTGTTCTCTGTTCATTACTGCATATATGGTACATATTGTGTGGCATTTACTTCGCCCATGGGAATTACAAGCCAGAGTGGTACTTTTTTCTTTCACAATTATTTTTTTAATCGGTATTTGATTTAAGGTACTAACCAAAAGACATTCACAGAGAGAATCTATAAATATTAGATTAATTAATAAAATATAAACAATTATTTAAAATCTTACATGATGGGGGTAATTGTTGAGGAAAATCCACTAGGTAGCTTTCAGTTGGACGTATGGTGTGAAAATCAAAAACATTTGAATGGGTGATTGGTCCCACATCCGTTTGATTTGTCCCAATGGTTGTTTTGGCAACACTGAAACATAAAAGAAAATAAAATTTCTATGATACAATTAAAAGAAATTTAAATTACACCATCATCCAACTACCAAAAGCTAGAATAGTTACGAACAGAGCAAACTTCATTTTGGATGTGCAGTTTTTGAGAGCTAATAAATAGAATATTTTTTAAAAAAGTACAAATAAAAAATTCCTGCAAGTGCTTATATAGAAAACTACCCTACCACAGAAAAGTGGGAAAGTCTACGTGTAAAATCTTATTTAAAATTCTTCATGAGTGAAGCATCTGATTATTAAACTTTGAAACTACAGCTTTCCAAACCGTTTATAAATTATGTTCTATGCATCAATTATAGACTATTAAATTGCTTAGCTTGATTGATATTATCATTAACAAACAATTTATGACACCAAAAGATTGAAAAATTTATATTCATTTATTAGAAATGCAAGAGATTTGGTATCTCGAGTTTAAAAAAACATTAAAAAGACTTCTTACCATGAATAACATTACTGTGGCTCCTGTTCATTATTACAAGCTCCAATTTTTGAAATTAAGAAAAAAGTTTATACTTGGAAAAATTTTGGAATACTTATGCTCAGTTTCATAAAACTTTTAACAAAGCATTGAAATTAACCGACGGTTTCTATTGGCTTGCTAGTATTAACAAACATTTACTATTGGTGGAAAGTTTTATGAAACCGGGCGTTAGAATGCTAGTCTCATAGTACTATATTTTTATCTGCTGACCATAGGTAACATTATAATTATACTTATCTCTCTGTTGGACGTTAGAGGTCGGAAGACGGGTGTACACGTCATAAAAACACACCGTAGATAGTATTGTAAAATAGATTTTATTTATTTAAGTTACACATTATTTGTTAAAATGTTTTATTTATTTTACAAAGAATGAAAAAATATAAATTATTCAAGTTTGAGCAAACTGATGAACCAATACCAAAAATATGCGTACATAACCAGTATCACGAAGAAAATAAGCAGCACGCCAATGGCGCCCAAACATCTACAACGGTTGGGATTGGAACGCATCACTTCCTAAAAATAAAATATTCGCATGTTAATTTTCTTTTATTGCATTTATTTGTTTTTGGAAATTTCCGCTCTGTTACTGAATCAGTTATCACACCATACCACTGGTGTTGAGTGAATAATTTTAAATCTTAAGATATAAAAATTTACATAATTGATTTAGTATTTTGTTTATCATCGTTATCACAAATATGTAACTTGTATTAAGTGACAACATTATTTCGTGGTGTATAATCCATCGATGATTGTTGAATTTACGTAAAATAGGAAAGTAACAAAAACATACAGAATGATTTAAACAGTAATGAAGATATTAAAATATGTTCGGTTAAAATCCGATTAAAATTAAAAAATAGAAAACAATAAAAGACAACAAATGACAAAAAATAAAAAAATTATACATAATATTTTTTTAACTAATGACGTTTCTTTAATATAAAAAAAAACTTGCCTCAAAATCAAAATCTTCCATGGGAACGTTTATTGATGAAGGTAACATTTTTGATGATAATTTGTGGGAATTGCTAAAAGCTGAACCTTCTAGTTACAGTTAAATAAAGTTGTGATGATAATAATTGGATAAGCTGCAATAAAATTCTGCATGAAATCTGAAATGTAAACAGGTTATGTAATCATATCTCTTGTAATATAAACGCTGATATGCGTCATACATCTAACTATTTTTTGATAATTTCAGTAGACAAAACTTGACTAACAAAGAACTACTTTAATTATATTTTGACCTTGATTTTCGCCACTCGATCCCACTTATTGAATCCAATGAACGGATGATAAAGCTAAAAGAAACTTGGTTAAGTTTAAAAATTATTGTTAGCAATATTATAGGCAGGGCTGGACTGGATTTTTAAACCGGTCCGGACACAACCCTAGAGTCGTAGATCCTGCAGTGCGGGGAAGAGCTCGAGCTAATAAGAATGAGACCTCAAAAGAAGAAACCGACGAGGTTTGGAATTATGTCACTTCCAGAGCCGTACGAAGGCAGAGTGCATTGGAACTGTAGCATCCAGCGACAAGATTTTAAAAGCATGAAAATTCGGAGAAGTTCTTGGTTTTCATCTACGTTATCCCTGAATCTTTTACTTAATTTTATTACTTCCTCTTCAAGTGTCATACACTAGGCAATGCGTCGGCGACTTGACTGAAGCCAAGATAGGGTAGTTTTCCATTGCCTTTCCTATAATCCACAGATCTATGGATCCAGTGGCGGCAACTCGTGGATTTTTTATTTATTTGAGGAGGCTAATCATGAAGTAGTATAGTGTAAGAGTGTAAGTCACCGTAACTGTCAGAGACGTATTTTAAAATTTGGCGCCCTGGGCCCAAAAGGTTTTCCGCCCCATAAATTAATTAAAAAAAAGCTAAAATTAATTTTTTTAATTCATTCTGATTATAAAAGGCGCCCCAAGCAGAGCGCAAAGCATTCCACCCCGGGCCATGGCTCTCATGTAAATTGATGCTTATGCTTAGGTAAATACGTCTCTGGTAACTGTTCTTATTATTAAAAAAATTAACTCGGAATAATTTTAAAGGATGATATTGCAATACCGCGTTAAATCGATAGCGGCATATCTTTTTGCGCACGTTTTAGTAAATGCATAATCAACGGGTTAATTTAGGAATAGTTTTGCCGCAGTCAGTTCGCCGCAGCCAACCCATAATCTATTCATATATATCGCGGCTTCGCGGCTAATAATTCTTAGCGTCGAAAAATATCGCGGCTAATAGGTCTTGTGTCTAAAATTCTTGTGTCGAAATGCTTGCGTCCAAAAGGGTGCAGGTCGAAACAGCTGCGGAGAAACGGCGGCGACGAAACGCTTGCAGCAAAAAGCTATTTTTATATTTTTGAAAATTTGAATAGTTTAATATTTTAGAATTTTTTAGAAGCCTTTCTTGCCTCTGACGAGCTGCCGCTGTATAGATTTGTCTTGTTTTCACAGCAGTGTATTCGACGCGACCAGGATTTGAACCGCGGTTATCCGTTTCTCAGTGGACTGGTGTATTAGTTGCGATGTTTGACAGTTGCACTAATCAAAAGGATAGATTAGGTAGCAGCTTAAAGAACGGCTACGTTTCAAGCACAGATAACTCACTTTTTCATTGGAAAAACAAATGGAATTTAAAAAAATATCAAATAGGAATAGTAATAATTTATTAACATGTCAAGTATTAAATCAAAATACATATAATTACAAACTTAAATAATAATATTAATTTCCAAAATTAATTGCTGAAAGACGTTAATATTAATAAAATATCAGCTAAGTATCTCAGTTGTACAAAAACAGGAATATTAAATCAAAAAAGAATAATATAATGCTGCATGCCATATTTGAAAAAGTTTGATTGTTGCAAATATTATTGGCGATTTAATAACAATTAATTACTAAAAAGAAAATTTAATTACCATTGTATGATATTTGTAATTTGTACATTGCAGATGCATATAATATGGCAATGGTTGATAATCACGTATGATGCTGTGCCATGGTTAAAACAATACCTTCTTTCAACCGTGGATATATTTCTTCTTCCACTTTAATCATATCATTTAAATTAATAATTTTTAAACAAATTGACTTCTTCACGAAATTGTGATCTTCTGTTAATAATCCAAAATCAACATAAAAACATGTATATTCGATACCTTGGCATCTTAACCTGAGAATTTGTAAAAGTTACTATCGAATTTTCTAAGCAACATGAAGTTTAAATATAATAAAACTTACTTCAGATACGAAGTTTGAGTCAGCTGCCCAAAATCGAATATTATAAATTCATTGCCCACTTTTCCGTTGCCTTTGGATACCAAATGTTCAGGTATATGCCTAATATTGCAACTAATGGAAATTGTCTGAGAAATCATATTTACATCTAACCACACGGAATAGTAATCTTCATCATCCTAAAAAAATTTTTTATCTAAATATTTTTGGAAATATAATATAATTTGGGCTACTTACATATAACAAGTAAAATTCATCTTCATCAATTTTCAAATATTTTGCTCTCACGGAACAAACTCTTCTGAAAGTCTGATTAACAATGGTCAGAAAATATCTAGCGCGATCTTCAAAATCAAACACGTTTGTCCGTACAAAAGCTTTTTCCAAATACGGATTTTCATTAAACATTTCACAAGCATACTGGTATTTTTCAGTGGTAGAGCAGATGTTGATCATAAATTTGAGAAAACTACTCTGTAATACATAATCACCGCAGAAACAAATTGCATTGTAAAGATTTTGCCTGAAAATTTAAAATTTTGCAAAATAGAAATTTCGGATTTGTGCAAAAAATACTTACAAACGCCACAATTTATTTCGAATTAAGTGTCGAGTTAGCATATCTTTTTCGGCAACGGAATTAACAAAATATAAAAGATTTATAGAGCATTCAATTCCAAGTTGGAAGTAATTATTGCTCACTTCTTCCGAAATTGGTATTGCAATATCTTCCGTAAAAATCTGAGCAAGTTGAGTTCCGCTTGGTTTGTCCTTGAAATAATATAAAGTAAGTATATTTCCAATTTGGACAAAATAAATTTTAGACTTACGTAGATAATCTGAATCCATTTATAAAGTTTCACAAAGTCTCCAACATTGAAATGAACGTTGACCAAATAAATGCTGATACATTTTAAAAATTCCACGTAGCAATTGCTAAGGTCACAAAATTTGACATCATCTGGTAAGTCTTCATCCTTAGCCAATTCATTCAATCTGTTAAATAAATTGTCGATTTCATTCTCATTTATGCTGGATGAATTCTAAAACAAAATAATTTTGGCTTGCCAATATTGAACAACGCATATTTACCTTGAGAAGACCAATAATTTTGTTTGCAATACTTTGCACTTCCATTATTTGAAAAACTAACATATTTTTGTCAGGCATTCTGAATTAGTTTTCTAGCTTAAAGTTTAAACTTGACGCAATAAAATCTGGAATAGAAATAAACAAATTGTTAATACAAGAATGAGCAACATTTGATCAAATTCACCATGACACAAGTAGTGAATAATGTATCATTAATGAAAAATGTAAAAAATATTTTAAAATTTTCTTACGTGTCATAAAGCATAATTCTGTTTTGAATAGTTTTTAGTTTCATATTTACCGGTGTTAACTTCTAAACAAAGATAGCATAACAAATTAAAACTAACGAAATATGAAATAGTAAACTACTTTGCAGTAGGGAACTGAAAATTACGTGACGTGATTTATGGTCACTTTGTTTTTTTTTCAGAAAATAAATCAATCATCCCTCCCCCTCCATTTTTTTAAAAGTAAAATTTTATCAAACTTTTAATTAGTTCCGACTTACTAGTTTTTTCAATTGCATTTTTTTTAAAGTAAAACTTAAAATGAACATTTGAGAATAATATTTACGACAACAAAATTTACATTCTTTACGAGTTGTACAATTTTGGAGTTATATCCAAATTAAATTAGATATCATAACATTAAACAAAACCATATCACTAATGGTATCAATTTTGTAAAATTCTAGGATTTTACAAAAACAATGTTACTCACATTTGATAGAGAATTATTCGTAGCTACTTTTACCACTGACACGATTTAACTAACAAAACCTTTCTTGAGCTTTTCAATTTATCAAATCAAATAAACAAAGTGCAGTTTTAAAATTCAAATGCGCTAGGTATTTTTAATAAGCAGAAAAGCCGCAATCGTGCTTTCGTTTGTTGTTTTTATAAAATGATAAGCAACCATGTTTCAACCAACTTGTACTTTACGATAAGTAGGAATTTGCGATAGATATCAACGTTCTTATGGGTACCTTGAAGATTAAGCCTTTCGTGTTGGGGAAAGCAAAGGTGAGGAAATGAGTCCTAGAGCAACACAAAGTACAGAGTCTAGCCTACATGTTCCAGTCCAGAAAATCTTATTTTACATTTTTCAATATCTCGTCTAGTCCAAGAGAATTTTAAGGTGAATTGTTTCAAATGTACACCCTGTATATAGTTTTATTCCAAGAAATTTTTTTTGCCCTTCAACAAATTCTTCACATTTTTTGGAAGGAGAGTTCCAGCATATCCAATTTGGAATAAGTGTCTTAGGGATTAGGATTAGGATTGGAAGCGGAGCTAGCATGCACTCAGGCCATATATTGGACCCATTATGCTACCTCCGATGTTAAGGCCACAACGTGTTGATGCACACCGGAGATCCCACCAATCCACGGCTGTGGTTGTGTTTTAGGGAAAAACCTAAAAGAAAAAGAAAAGAAGAGCGAAAGCAATTGTGTTCTGTTTATATTTGCTGATCCAAGTTCTTCTGATAAAATCAGATTTAAGCAGAAGATTTAACATTTTGCGAAGTCACTCAAAAACACTCCTTGGAGCAACACAAAGCCTTTGGTTGTATTTTTGAATGAAACTGTTGTTAAACTTAACCCCAAAATGTTTTGCTTTCTTCAAGTTGAAAGTTTTAGCAAAATTTTATTCTTCGCTTAGCTTTTCCAAAATTTCCAAGACTCCAAAATCTTTTTGGAAGATTTCCTTTTTTAAAATAAAACGTTTAAGCATCATTTGAAGACATTATGGCTTGGCTCCTAAGTGCGTCGCCTGCTAAGCCGAGAAGTCTGGTTCAATCCAGGAGGAGTAAGTACTTTAATTTAATCGTATTTTCTCGTAAGGCAATGGCAAACCACCAAGGTACTTGACCCTTTTTTCAAGAAGGGCACGGCTAAGAGTTCTTCGTAAGCCTTCTTAGAAGTTCAGTTTTTTTGCGATTTTGAAATCGATTTTGCGATTTTATCAAATAAAGTAGACTTCTTGGTTTTGTGCATTTTTTGTACTTTCAAGCAAAAATATCGACAGTTTGTCAGGTGTAATGCCTTATAAGTGTCGGATAGTGGGGAGAAAGTACGATAACCTTCACCCGGGTTTTAAAAATTTTGTAGTTTTTAATTAAAAAGTAGTAGTTTTTAAGTAAAAATAAAGTAGTCCTGCCTATAGCGTGTACATTGAAGTATATTTATGCGAGATGGGACAAAGATGGTACAAAAAATGGGACAAAAAAAATAAGCGGGAGGCAATTTTGAAAATTTATGAAAATAAATTTTGTGAATTTATTTTTTTTTACCTACACCTAGTTCATTATTTTCAGAATTTCTGTGGAAACGGTTGCTTTCCAAAAAAAACTTATTTGACCAAAGTTGTAGCCCGTTAAATTCCCTATCCGGTTTGAACCATCAGTTTTTTTCTAAGACGTTTCGTTTAAGAGATACGGGGTTTGTAAGAAAAGTAGAAAAAATAAATCAAAATTTTTTTTAACATTTGTTCCCTTAATTTAATTTATAACTCGAAATCCATCAATTCTAGACAATAAGGGGTTATAACTGAATTTGTAGATAAGAAAATTATATTTAAAAAAGTTCTAATCTATTAAGCTTAAAAAGTCAATAATATGGGAGCTATGGCCGTTTGAAATCACAAATTCAAAAAATTGCTGTGAAGAGAGGTACTTTCTAAGGGTTTGGGCTTGAACAAAAATTTTTTTTGAAAATTTGTCTTAGAAAAGTGTCCTTTATCACCACTTTAAAGATTCTCCACGGTCACGGGGACACCCTGTATGTTTTGGCTATCATTGATATTCGCAAAAAGTTTCTTTTGGACAGCTTTAACGCTTTCTCTGCATTATTTACACAAAGTTGTGTACAGTGCGTACTTAACAAGTGCTTTTCGTTGCGAAGATTTCTACTCTTAGTATAGCTATTTCCAGTTTCTACCAAAATGCACTTCTTTTGGAATTGCAGCATCATACGTTCGCTTCAGAAACTCTTCTATATTACAGCTATTGGCATATTTATTGTGTAATCATTCTATTTCATAATATTTTATAAGTTTACTAGCTGGCAGGTCCGTAGCCAGGGAGGGGGCACCTGAGGGCACGTGCCCCCCACCCCCCGAAATGTAAAAAAAGCAACAATTGTTTGTAATAATAAAAATTCCCGGAAGGGGATCCGCCGAAAATGTTACTTTTTACGAAATGTTTTCATGAGTGCCACCCCCCCCCCCGAAATGAAATCCTGGCTACGGGCCTGCTAGCTGGAGAGCCCGTCTGTAGAAATTTGATTAGTTAGGAACTCGAATGATATGAAATTCGATTGATTGTGCAACTATCACATTATTAAATTTTAATTCTTTTTGCAAAAATTTTACCATGCCTTTATATTTAACAAGTGGAACAGAAAATTCCTAGTTCAAGCAACAGGAAATTCTTCTAGAATTTTAACACAAAACAGTGAAAATTACCATGTGCTGAAACAGGTGTTTTAAGCGCAAAATCAAAACTTATGTAAACAATTGATTCATATTGATAGCAATTCAAACAAACTTAATTTTTATAAATCTTTATTATGAAGTAAGATACAGTAAATTAAACCATTAAAAAAATAAGCAAACAAAAGAAATATTAACTGAGTAACGCAAAAACTCAGAAAAAAAATTAGGAATATAAAGATAATTCATACAGATAAAACAGAAATTATCATATACAAATACAAAAAAAAATACAAAAAACCAAAATGCACAAGTATTAAAAATATATAGTGCACTGTATAATAATAATGAAGCTTTCACTTTGAGGCAGCACCGATTTTGAAACAGTCGTTAAAACATTCCTTCGAATAAATGAAACATTGCTGAAAAAAATGTAATTAGAAATGTTATTTTTTGAAAAGTGATAATAAACAAACTAACCACGATCGTGTTTATTTCGAAAATATTTGGTGCTGCTGGTAGATCTGGAGGAAGTTAATGAACCTTGGGCAGCATAACATCGGACTTAGCATCCTTTTCGTCTTCCGTTTTCTTATATTCGTCATCTTCCGGTTCGGTACCCTTTTCGTCTTCTGTTTTATCCTCTTCACCTTCCATTTTATTATCCTGTTTATCGTGATCATTAATTTTTTCATTATTCTCTTCACTATCATCTTAAATGTGTTTAATGGTTATTAATCTGTTGGAAAAACACATAAAAAAATTTTAAATTACCTCTTTTAAATCCATTGCTATTTGGATATGGAAAATGCCATGGTGGAGGAAACTCCATTTGATTATTATTTTGGTTTGTAGCATTCGGATATCCATTCATTGGATTTGGCATGTTCAAATTTCCTAAAAAAAATATACCTTACAAAACAAAAATCATGCTTGTTTTGCATATAAAAAAAAGGTAAAAAAATAAACTTAGAAATGCAAAAACAATGCAACCTTTAAAATCGTTTTAAAATTTATAAAAATTTACCTGTATCAACGTGCATGGTGTTTGGGAAGGCCTGAACTACGCGAGGAAGCATATTTTCAGAATTATAATACTGAAACGGATTTACTCTAACGTTGTTGCCAAAATACCCTAAAACAAAAATTAAAAATTTCAATGTAAAAAATGTTTAACTTACCTTGAAATGGTGGTGGCACAGCATAATTATTGTTAACGGCAAGATATGGCAATATAGGGGGCAAGTTCAAGTTAAGACCTTGAGGAATGCCTTCCATCAGGTGAGCATTAATAAACTGCGGACCTGAAAAAAAAGTTTTTCATTGCAAGAATCCATAGGCTTAATCAAAATAAAATAATAAATTAAAGTTACATACCTTGTTGAAATTGAGGATTATTTTGATGCATTGGTACAATTACGGGGTCGAGTGGGTTCAAGCATCTGCCATTAATAGTAGTTAAATTTCCTAAAATGAAATAAAATATTTGTAAAATAAAGTTAAATTTTTAAAAGCAAAACTTACCTCCAGCACATCTCAAGCAATGTTTTGGAAGGCTATCAATGAATGCCTGCATAACTAGAAAATTATCTGGAAGAGCGACATCTTGGTTTCCTACTAAAGTGAACATAGCCGCTCCTAAAGTTGTAGAAAAATTTAATGAAAAACAAAATTTAGTAGAATGACAATTTTTCAATACCAAACGTTTTATATTACCTTCGCGTTTGATCGGAATCATCGACTTCGGCTTGAAGCAAGAGAGACAATGGTAGACTTGGAATAAATTTCCAAAATTTCTCTGGTCACAGCTATTAAATTCGGCCCTTACTTGAAAAAAGTCTTGCCACAATATTGATATCCAACGAATCTCAGTTTTTGGTAATCTTATGAAATCTACCTGCTGATCGGTAGTATTGATTGAATTTTTGAAGCACAACGTCAAGTTGGAATATCTTTTGCAGTCTGTCAATACTATATATTTGCCGGTATCAATCGTGAGGAAGAAACCCACGTATGGAATGTCGCACCACAATAGACGAACTACTTTACCAACGAGTTCTTCGAGTAACATTTTCAAAATGTAGGATAACCACAAATTCAACTTCACTGTCGCGCTCACCAGTTAATAATGAAAATTTATCTGCAAATATATACGGGGGTAGCATTGCTACTTCACATAAAATACCAACTGTGAGATAGCAATTTTCAGGATAAGACATATATTTTATTTTAAATATTTTAAGCTGATAGCGTATTAAGATGTTTATTTAAAAGAACAATTTGCTTACAGTATATAAACAGTCTTGTTGATTGTGCGTCACCATGCATGGAAACTAATATTCCGGAATTTCGACGATTACGTTTCACGATAAATTGAATTTTAATATGTCGACAATTTTAAATCGTTTTTATTCAATTATGAGATTAATTATTTAAAATATATTTCCTGTAGAAAAACTGAGACACCGATTTGTGGTGCAAAAAATTATTATGTAGTTTGGAGACAAAATGTCCTTCTGAATTAATATGAGTTATACTCGTATAATACGACCAGGGCCGTCTTTTTTTTATTGTGGTACATATGCACCGCATAAGGTGGCCTGAAAATTTAAAAAATTTTCTTCCATTCTTCAACTTTTTGCAACAACGAATACCAGTGTGTTGAGACCGTAGTTCAATGCTTAAACAAATCGAATCTTTACAACCTTTTTACTTAAGATCGACTCAACCAAGTCCAATTGCTGTCAGAACAAAAAATGTTGCTGCTAGAAACAAAATATAAGTTAAAACTCTATTTCTATGCTACACTGAAAAATATAGCTGGTACCGAAAGTGCTATAAACAATAGCAGAGCTGATATGGCTACACGGGCTTGAAATTATAAAACATTTTCCTAATATTTATTAGAAATTACTATAAAAAATAGCTTTGTATATTATTTCAAATGACTGCTTAAAAATATATAAAAACTCCTGTCTGTCATTTCTTTCAATACAATCTGCAATAGCATTCATAGGTATTTAAACATAGCAATCAAAAATACTTATAATTGCTATTTGATTTTGTATTATTTTTATCCAGTATAGCTGTGTAATAAAATAAAATATGGCTAAATGCGCTGGATGTCTTACAAATTCTGCTATTCTTCATAAAAGATTTTATATTTGTATATACCTTTGTCTGATAGTTTTTTAATCAGATGCAGTTATTTAAGTAGTAAGAATTGCTATATTTTAATGCTTCATAAGCACTTTTTGTAAAACGCAATGCAGTTTGTTCTTGTGTTTTATATTGTGGTGTAAGTTAAAGTGTAAATTGTGTTATTAGTAACAGGTAATAAACTACTGAATAATATTGAAAATACCTATAATAGATATTTTCAGAACGGAAATCTTATAACAGAGGTGGTCAAACAAATGAAAGAAGAAAGCAGGAAAAACTCGACAACTTTGCAACCAGGGGTTATTGTTGTCGGAAAAACTTATGGTAATATATCCAAATTAAAATTTATGCAAGTTGATTTTTTGTTGTTTTATTCTAGATGAAATTGACGCTGCTTACGTTTATTTAAACGAAACAATATACAAATTTGACACAGTTTTGTCTGCTGTGGAGGCCTGTTTTAAAATTATTCATGCATTGAACTGTACGTATCAAGAGGAATCAAAGCCAGTGTGGACATTTTTACAAAAATACGTTTTTGAAAAATGAAATTTTTAACAAAAAATGTCTAACAAGTTTTGCTGTAAACTTGATTTTTATGAGATAAAAACAGGCTTCAAAATGCACAATTTACATTGTTAGCATAGGAGTGTCCCACTTCTTTTGAGAGTAACTGTATATTTATTTTTCAATATATTTCAGCAGCAAATATGGAAGCATTAAACATAAAGTTCTGCTATAATACATTGCAACTAAAGCTAAATATTATTTGTTTTGCAGCTAGTTTACATTGCATTTACTGCTGCAGAAATGATAATGCCTAATTATATTATTATTAAAAATTGCTATATTCTTTAACAATATTTGTATATAATTTTATGAAATATATAGTATAACGTGCTGCACTGTTTCTTATTTTAAATAGGACATACTGCTATCTTCAATCAAGTAAATATACTATTCGTATAGCAAACTTTCATAGTAATTGATCTGATATTCATACATTGCATTTCTTTTTTTCTAATACTTTATAATTGCTTCTGCTATGGCAGAATAGCACTTTTAGCTATTCAATTAGCAAATACTTCTATTTATCAGTAAAATCAAATAGCATTTCACGCTAATGGAAAAGCAAAGTATGACAGAAAAACTAGCCAACGACACTTTTTGGTTTTGCTATTTAGTATAGCATTTGAAATTATAAAAATCCACTGTCACGATTTCCACTGTTTAGGTTGCGACAAATACTTACTATAATAGCATTTGCTACTATCTTTTTCTTTCAGTGTAGGCTAGCAAAACAGTATTTGCTGAGTTCGTTTTTAAAGTACAAAAACATGTTTTTAAGTGAGTATCTTAAATGAACAGGCACAGCAAGTGACCCTGTCGTCCAGCTTGACCATAAACGAGATGTATAGTAAAACAATTTCCGTGTTTAATCCTGAAAGAGTTTTAAGATTTGATCTAAAAATACTGGTAAGGAGGTATAATTGTGAAGTTTCGTGCAAACAAAACAAAAATCACAGAACTTCTTGGCACCGAACTGGATTGCGCCGAAACGTTCTATACCAAACAGTTTTCGCAACGAACCACCCCCGACGAATCGGTCGCGTTAAATCGGTTTCACCGAATTGTTCTTTCCCGCTCCTAGCCTGCCGGTGGTTTTATATCAAGGTCAATTTAAAAGTTTTGTTATGAAACGAATAAAAATTTTAAACAAATGATATCCAAATGATAACAAAATATAAATTCCAATTAAATCAATTATTACTTAATCGATTTCTCAAATATCAACTTTGCTTATATGTTAGTGTTTTTATATTCTACTACGTCAATGGTTTAAAAGCATTTTTGCATTGTTTTAATTATAAATATCTTATAGCTCAATTCATATAATTTCAATATTAAATTGAGATTTTTTTTAGATTTTGTAAATCTGATTTTTTAAATTTTCAGAAAATTATCTGTTGGATAAGTAACAATTGCTCTTCTGCATATGCTCTTCTGTTCTTCTTCTGCTCTTTTTATATGTTTTTTGAATTTCTGGATTGAAATCCTAAAATCTGCATTTAACATTCTGCGGCTCGTAAATTCCAGAAATTATATAGAAGAAAATAATCATTATTCACCTGAAGATAATAAAGATTATTTACTAATTAAACTGGAGATGAAGACATCTTCATTTTTTCATCTTCTAAAAATATAAACAAATTAGACGAAATAAAAATAATTCAAGTAATTAATACTTTTACAAGAGTAAAGAACAAACATTTTGAGGCTAAGTCGTTAAAACGGGATAATGAAAATTATGGAATATAAATTAAAAATTTTGTAGGAAGAAAAAGTAGTCGATGAAACCTAACACACGGAAAAGTCATATTATATTGTTTGTCGGTCAGATTTTTTAACCGTTATGTCGTAACTGCACTGCTGTATGAATAAAGGCCTAACTGTGCAGAAAATTTGCATATGCACTTGAACATGTCATGCATTGAATTTGGGCCCAGGTATTAGTTTTAAAGGGTTCATTTTTTTAGCACCTGATATTCCAACTAGAGGACTGCTAAAAATAGGTGCAGATGCTGCCAACAAAAAAAAACACCTACACGCAGGGTCAATTGCACTGGGCTGCTTATGAGTCATGGTCACCTGGTATTGTTCCTGACAAGTCACTGGGTCTTATGTAGTTTATAATTTTGGCCACAAGCCCTCTCTTTGTCCATATTTCTTTCTGATTGGCAGAAATGGCATTGTGCCATAGTAATTTGAGATATTGTCCCACAAAATTTTTTGGAAAAAATAAAAAAAATAATTGGTTTTATTTTTAAGAAGGAGAAAAAGAAGAAGAAGAATTAGACTTACTGTCTTATTTTGCAATTGCAAAAGACTTATTCCATAGCAATGCACTCCTATTCGCAGTTTACTTGTAGCCTTACAGCTGATAACAACATATAAATTTATTTAATATTTAATTAAAGCCAAATTTAACTTAAAAACAATGATCTCATTCTTCTAGAACCGTAATTTTCGAGTTTGGTCACGCCCCACGGATGTTTTTAATTATTTTGAGCTACTCAGAGATCAAAATTTTGAGTGCAATTTATGCCCAAAAATTCTAGTAAATACTAGTATATAATATAAATACGTCATGGGCGGGGTAACCCATATGAAATCACCCAATAGAATACACACATGCGGTTTTTGGGTATTTTTACCCGAAATTTTGGATAATCCACCAAATGTTATTTTTATATTTGTAATTTATGTCAAAAACTATCATAAGTTCATTAGGACATTTTTAAATTCCGGGGCGCACTTTGCTTCCTAGTCCCTGCTGCCCCCAAAAATTACTTCAGAAATAAATGTGTCATTAGGTTTACCCTTGACATTTCAAAAATCCACTTTTAGAAGTTTGTTTTTTAATTTGTCTTCGTATTAAATAAATATATTACTATTGTATTTCTATTTGAAGATTTATTTTTGGGAAAAGGGATGCTTTGTGGTAGTTAATATATTGTTCTTTGTATGGAAACAATGGGTGCTTTATAATC
Organism: Cantharis rufa; assembly: GCA_947369205.1. NCBI lineage: Eukaryota > Metazoa > Arthropoda > Insecta > Coleoptera > Cantharidae > Cantharis > Cantharis rufa. Next base: position 19,746,066 of record OX376309.1, read on the forward strand.
ATTTTATTTGATATTTCTTATTTTTCAGTCTCTTGAATTCCGTGCGTTTTATCTATCAGCACAATAATGCACTCTTTGATTTTCTTTGGCTAGTAATATAAAATACCGATGCCTAAACAAGAGTTGATACATTCAGCTGCAGATTACAGTACTATAACGATATTGTTAACTTCCTTGGAATTTAAAAGCCCAGTTTTTTGTTTTCTACCAGTTGTAAAATTTTTCATTTTAAAAGAAGTTCCTCCCTTAAAAGATGATTTTTCTTTATTTGCTTTTATTCCACTCTGGATACTTGTGGTGTTGAGATCGGTGGTTTATAAAATTGATTATTGAGATTTGTATTATTACAATCTACGGATTGTAAGTTATAGAGTTATGAGAGTTATAGTTGATCGAAGGCTTTCCGATAACAATTGGTGCGATGAAAATTCCACAAAAGACAACAACCAAGATTTTGAAAAAGGTATGTATTTATTTAATTTATCAACCTGACTGCATACCAAGCTTATTTTTTCCTACTAGAAATTGTTCCAAATCTGAATTTGGATGAAGAATTCAATGAGGAGGATTTGGTTAATTTTCTTAATATGGTAGAAGAACTACAAACTGATAATGATATCAAATCTGATAATCAAGAAATTACAACAGAAGAAATAATTTCATCTGTACTAATGAATAATGGTCTAAATACTGAACCAACAAATACAGATACATTTGGTTTAGAAACAGACATTATAGATGTCGAGAAGACATCTATCTGTGATGACATTGCCACAGACTCCGAAAGGTTACAAGTAAATGTATCTCAAGCTCAAATGAATAATGTAGAAAATTTGGAATTCCAAATAAAAGAAAATATAGAGAAACTTATTGCATTATATGAAAAATATTACGCCGACCTGTTTATTGAGACTTGTGAGTAGTTTTTAATTAAATCACTTGTAATTTACATTTAAAATCTTTTTAGGTGTACTCGAGCTTTGGATTGCCGATTTGCATTCGAAGTACCCCCATCTATATAATTTACCGATATAATGAAGTTCTTGTTTAAAATGGGTTATATTATCTTATAATATTGTATTGGATTCTAATTTACAATGTATTGTTTGTTAATATTACTCAAATAAAAAATTTAAAATTTGCTAGCATTATTTAATTTTATTACAGGAGGAATAAAAGGATTCATTTCTTCAGCTCTGGAAATTGCCTTCTTTAAAATGTTCATTAGGGATAGAGCTCCTTTGTTTGATGTTCACCTTGGCTAACTTGCATTTCCGTCGGGAGGGAGGGAAGGGGGTGTGTGTAAAATGATAAGATTAGATTATGCATCGTCATTATTTTTGTTAGGGGTTTTTCAAAAAGTTGTTTTATTTAAACACTTTATTAGTGCGCAGTATGCACACAGTTCATAGTGTAATTAATCTTTAATATCCGTGATTAATTGTGATTTTTTATATTTTTAAAGCAAATCGTAATGAAACCTGCTGCTCTTGCTGTACTGGCTGTATTTAAAATTAAATCGATTACGGCCAAGTGACTACGTGCGTTGTCTGCTAAGCTGAGACTTTCAACTCGAGTCCGGGTTGAGTAAGAACCACATTTTGACTGCTACCTCTTCCCTTTTAGTTGATAAAAGACATGTTTAAAAAATTATTTCTCGAACGGTTGCTTAGAATCACAATTAAAAACCAATTTTTTGTTTAAAACATTTTTTTTCAGAAATCTGCCACCCCCCGGCAAGCACACAAACCGCTTAGCTTTTTCAAATAAGTAAAAGTAATATATATTTTGCAAATATTACCATTTTTTTGTATAATTTGTACTACATGTATATAATATTATATATTGCACATACATACAATATATTGTAATATGCTATACTATATATTTATATACTGCTATATAAATATAATATTGTATTAAAAATATTACTTAGTTATATTTATATTGACATAATGTATATGTGTTATATTATATAAAATATTATAATATTTTATAAGAATTAGTTTTATAGCAGATAGTATACAATGCTATACTGCATATATACAGTACCTATATCATATTACTATAATATAGTCCTATGCTATGCTATAATAAACGGTATGTTGTAAAATTTCAATATATACTAATATAATTATTTTATAATATATTGTATTATATATTTTATTTTAAATATATTTTATTATATTATTTTGTTTTGTATGATATATTGAATACTATACATTATACCGTGTATTCTATTACGTAGTATACTATTTGTATACCACATAATATTTTTGTTAGTATTATCGTGAAATTATATTGACTTTTGTGGAGAAGATGACACTTACATAGAATTAAAGCCAAAAGCATTATATATAAAAACAAATTAAACTCCTAAAGCAGTTCAAAATTAGAGCGGACAAAAGGACGCTATTATTAAAAAACAAAATAATACTAATATGAGGTAGCTTTGGAAACCTACAATATTTTTGGACGAAATATTTTTTTTATTATCAAAAACGCAAATTGTTATGTCGTTTATAGCAAATTTATTTTATAATACACTTTTCTCGGTTTGAATCCAGTAGAAATTCAATTGAAATTTACAATTCTTATTTGTAACCTTCCATATTTCCGAAACGAAAGCTTAAATCGAAAATTTTCATTCTTAAGAAAAGTTTGCCACATATTTTTACTAAAGGTCAGTTTTAAAACCATAATTTTTACATTTGTTTTACGTAAACTATAGATTTAAAATTGAAAAAACATGATTTTTAAGCGGTCGGCATCAGTAGGTTAGAAGAGTTCCCCACTCTACGAGTATATCATTCTATCTCATTTATCTACATAGGTCTATCTTACTTTACTCTAAACATGACTGCAACTTCATCAAAATATCTCGGAAACACTAATTTATTATGTTCAATTTGTTTTAACTTTATCGACTAAAAATTATTGCAATTTACTGGACATTTTTAATATTTGTTATCACATAATAATGAGTAATAATTTTGAAATTTTTAAGTAGATTGCAATCATTCATTTTTTTATTATGTATAGCAATCAGAATAAGTAAATATTTTATAGTAAAAATCAAAATTTTCTTTTCAAACATCGCCATTTTTGCCATTATTTATATTTTTGCCCTTAATAAGTCTACAAAATATGAGTATGTTCCTCAGTTCTTCGTTTGCTACGGGCACCTTCCAATAGTTCGGGACAATGGCGCAACAAGGCAGCTACGGGCCTGTGTTTCTGACTCAAACCGGGTCCCCAAATGGATATTAAATTAACATGGAATTTTTTTAACCTTTAACAGGCAAGGCTATTTTCTTGTCGTATATTAAAGCACGTGCTCCGGTCACCGGTGACCGGGGCTTGTCTGTTAAAACCTGTTAAAATTTTAAACCTGTTAAAATCTGTTAAAACCTTGTCTGTTATTATCTTTTAGGGATGTGTATCCTTAATATTTATTTAAAAAAGGTTATTAAAATTAGAACAATATTTTACTGATATAACAGTTCCCAAACACGACCTACTGATTATACTTGGTGATTTCAACGCGAAGATAGGCAAAGAGGAAAGCATAAAACCGGATAACAGACGTACGAACGCACAGAGGCGCCAATGCTGACTCAGATCACTTCCTGGTAGTTGCAAGAATAAAGAATGAACCAACAAAGTATATCCCAACTAAACCAAAGAAAAATATATTAGCTGCAGAAGCATTAAATAACCCAGTAATAAGAAAAAGATACACGGAAAGAATTGAGTTAGAGCTGACCCAAAAGACCGAACACACAAACGTAGACCGAGAACTAGGCAACATCATAACCAGCATACATACAAGTGCAGTAGAAACGGTCGGATATAGAAAACTAGTAAAAACCAGGGAGTGGTATGATGATGAATGCAAAACAAGATCCAGTTAAAAACAAGAAAATAGACTGAGATGGTTAAAAAGTGGCAAACAACATGACCTAGACGTGTATAAGGAAAGTTAAGAGAAGCCAACAAATTGTTCAAACAAAAGAAAAACAACTGGTATTCAGAAAGAATGGATGAGATTGAGAAGAGTAATAAATCAAACAACGCGAAAACATTCTACCAACTGTTAAAAAGACAAAAAAAAAATAACAACAAATCAAAACCGAGGGGCATAACTAACGAAGCGGGGAAAATAGAGCATGACGCAGAAAAGGTGAAACAAGTATGGAGGAGTTACTTTCAGAGGTTACTACACACACGACAAGAACAAGAGGGGAAAAATACCGCCGAGAGTTTCTACGATACCCAAGATATAGAGCCATCCTCAAGCGAAGAAATAAAAACTACAATACAAAAAATGAAAAACAACAAGGCTCCAGGAAAGGATGATATAAGTATGGAGTTTATAAAATACGGAGGAAACGAGGTATACAACAGACTAAGCCAACTTATAACACAGGTTTGAAACGAAGAAAAAATGCCCAAGGAATGGTATGAAGGCGTAATAATCCCTCTAAAAAAGAAAGGCTCCGACGTCATTTGCAATAACTACCGAGGTATAATGCTTCTAAACTCAACATACAAGATACTATCTACGCTGATTCTTAAAAGATTAAAAGTACATATGAAGAAAATAATAGGCCCTTATCAATTTGGTTTCACAGAAGGCAAATCTACAGTGGACGCGATACATATTATAAAACAGACCATGGAGAAAATGAAGGAACATAATATTGAACTACACATGTAATTTATAGATTTCCAACAGGCATTTGATAAAGTGATAAGAACAGAGTTATATAAGGCGATGAAAAGAAAGAAGATACCCCACAAGCTGATCAGGCTGATAGAGATGACGATGGAAAATACAGAGGCTTATGTCAGAACGGAAGAAGGAGAAACTGAGAGCTTTGGGATAAACAGTGGCGTGAGACAAGGAGACGCCCTGTCAGCAACACTGTTCAACATAGTACTGGAAGAAGCCTTAAATGATCTAGATGTTAAGGAATCAATAATCACAAAGGAAGTTCAAATAGTCGCTTATGCGGACGACTTTGTCATCTTAGCTAGATCATGGAAAGTATTAGTCGAAATATTTAAAAAACTAAGAGAGGCCGCAAGAAAGATGGGTTTATTAATAACCAAAGAAAAAACAAAATACATGAAAAGCAACAACAACGGAAACAAACACAAGCAGAACATGGTGTCCATGGATGGCCTAACCTTTGAGGAAGTAAACAATTTCAATTACCTAGGGTTGAATGTAGACAGGAACTGCAGTAGAGAGGAGGAAATGCGGATAAGGCTACAAAATGGTAATAGAGCTTTCCACTTAAACAAAACATTACTGAGAGATAAGCAATTGAAGAAGGAGACAAAAATGAAAATATACAAGTCCCTGATCAGACCAGCAGTGACGTATGCGGCGGAAACAATGTCCTTTTCACAACGCGAGGCAGAATCCCTAAGAACTTTTGAAAGGAAGGTGCTACGCACAATACTAGGACCCAGAAGACGTGCAAACGATGAGCCCAGGCCCCTAATGAATCACGAGATTATTAAAGAAAATAAAGGTGAGGATATAGTAAAATATATAAAATCGATGAGAATTAGATGGTTGGGACACATCATGAGGAAAAACGAAGATGACATGTTGAGAAGGATAACACTGTGGAAACCTGCAGAAGAGCGAAAAAGAGGAAGACCGAAGATTAGATGGAAGGACCAGGTGATAAACGACTTAACAGTAATGGGAATAAACGACTGGAAAAGAAAAACGAAAGACAGGCAGAGATGGAAGGAGATTGTCAAGACAACCGCGACCCACGCAAAAATGTGAATAACAAAAAGTGAAATGTAAGTAGTAACTAATACAAACATGTAATAACGAGGATTGATCCACCTCAATTATCGGATCTGTAAATCCAAAGGGATAGCAATATTCTACTCGAATGTAAGGCTAATAATAATAATAAATAACGGAATTTCTAAGTTAGTACTTAATTATAATCCGTTAATCCTGGTCACCACAACCTTATAAGCGGAACGATTTTTTAAAATTAATTTTTATAAAAAAATATAATAAATGTAATTTAGTTTTATTAAAATTACTCTAGAGATTAACTACTGGGTAAAAACAGTTAACGGAAATACAAAAATTTTAATCACAAACAAACATTAGAAATATAAATAAATTAATACTAATATGTACCTACAAAAGAGAAACAGAATACAAAAATAACAGAAGAAATAAAACAGGTAAGCTGCTTTACTCAAAATTATTTTTCCTGGCTTTAACATGTGCATACATCTATTGTTCTGGAAATTTTATTTTCAATTGTAATAATTGATAATTGATCTTTGGTTGTTCATAGTACTTTTAACGATTTTTATTAATTTTTAATTTTAAAAAAGATCTTTCTGCTGAAGCTATAGATGATATTTAGGCAACGGCAAGAAGCCAATGTTAAAGTAATTTCGACAGTTCGCTTTAAAATTTGTCTCTTAAGATACTACTTCTTGCCGAATACTGGACTCAAGTCTATGATCAATGGTTTTGTTTAACATTCATCGATCAGAACTAGCACAGGACTCGTTATGATATAATTTTTGTTCATATTTATTAATCACTTGATTAAGATGTGTCGAGTCATCAAAACCATTGGCAATTGTGTCTCTAAATCAGAGCCGTATTAAGGGAGGGGCTAAGGGGGCTGCAGCCCCGGGCAACCACATTCTAGGGGCAATAAAATTTAAATTAGCACAGCTTAAAATAAATTAAATAAAATAAATATTATACCTCATGTGTTTTATAATAAGAAACTATAATCAATTATGTATAATAATTTTTATCCTTTCAAAAATTTGACATTGGATCTAAGCGCGGTTGACCTTGAATAATTAAATACTTTCGCCTGCGGGGCATTTTGTTAAAACATACAAGACCAAAGGGTCTCAAAAAAAAGTTAGCCCCGGGCTTCACATATTCTTAATCCGGCTCTGCTCTAAATAGGAAAAATAACCAGCAAAGTTGACAGTAGTATTTGTTTAAATTGGTGAATAGCAAAGCCATAAACGCTTCGTTTTTAAATCGGACTTGATAATTTTATTGTAAAATAGAAAGTTGAAAATTTTATTTTCATTTTTAAAATTTAAAATTTAAAAAAATTAAAATTTTTTTTATTTTGGAAAAGTGCTGCATATTTTCTGGTTTCATTGATGTTTTCAATATTTGGTGCTACAAATCACAAAAATTTGAATTCGTAATAAATCATTAAAATGTTTTATTTTTCTGGTCGTGCCAGAGCCGGGCCCTTTCAATGTCCGGGTCCTTGTTCGATTGAACACACCGAACACTGGTAGTTACGCTACTAGCTCAGAAGCCCGCGACAAAATACCTGTACGATTTTTACCAGTTTGAATTATATTTTATTTTGTTAATTTGAAAGTGGAGATTATTAAAATGCAGGAATACCGGTCCGGAGTGGGCCTGCAGTTAAAATGCAAAAAATTTAAATTGCAAAAAGAAATGCGAAATAGGTTAATTTTTTTATTACGGTTTGTTTCCATTACTAAAAACGATAAAATTCTTGTGGCAGTCGATTGAAAAAGGCCGTATGGTTAGGCAGTTCAGTGAAACATAATATAAGGTGTTCATGATAAGATTAGGTTAGAAAGGTTAGGATTAGAAAGTTTTGTTTGTTTTTATTAATTTCTTTAAATAATTAGAAAAAAGAAAAACAGTGTAGAGTTTCACAGCAGAAAAATTACAAAAACTTGGAGATACTTATTTGTTTCGTCTTGTACATGATGTAAAACATGATGAATTTTTAGAAATTTTAAAAAACAAGAAAAAAAGAGGTACCGTGGGACGGAATGGGACATCTCGCCGTGGCTATTTCGCCGTGGCCCATTTCGCCGTCGCCCATTTCGCCGTCGGTAATTAAAAAATATAAATCAAAAGTTACAATTAAAGTTTCATTAAATTATATACAAAATTAAATAAAAAATATCGTCACTTCTGCCGCAATACCTCCAATCATCAGCACATTCATTTATATGATATTTAAAAAAGTGATCAAATCTATGTCAATTATCAATAATTGTTAATAATAATTATTTTTTGAATTGATTGAAAATGTACGTGCTCAATAGAAAATCATAAAACAATAATTATTGTGTTATTGTTGTCAAACTTGCGAAATTAATATAATAAGCCACCTAATATATTTTCACAAAAAAATAGATAAAGTAAGATTTCAGTTAATATTTTTTGTAATTTTCTTGCTTTTACATTTGTCGCAATTTTTTCCTCACCAATGATTGCATTTTAAAAACTCTATCAGCACACAAAATTTTATTACAATTGGTTCAACATTTCCGGCGATACGAAGACATTTTCATTTTTTAAATTTATTTTATTGTGGTAGCCCTGGTAAAGATTTTTCTGCCAAAACCTTATTTTCACCACTAGAGCCCACCAGACATACGTCCAAAAAGTTTGACTGCCATCGACGCAGAAATGTCGAAGAAAATCGAGGGACAAGGGCTTTTCTCAAGTTTTCGCAAAAAAAAACTAATCTTTTTTTTAATGTTGAATTTTTGATTTTTATCAAACGGTTCTATATGCTGTCAAGTTCTGTGCGGCCAATGTTCCTACATACAAAATTTGGTTGAGATCCCTTCAATACTTCATGAGTTATTTACTCTTGAAGTTTAAACTTTGGCAGCTTGTACTTTTTGACAGATGACAGATAGAAATTTAATTTTACCTATTCTGGATAAATCTTTTCAAGGTGTTTAAAATAACCTATCCCAAGACAAAATTGTTTTAAAAATTTTGTGATATTTTCTTGTAGTGGTACTCCTGATTGACAGATCGCGACGAAAACGTTATTTTCACCTTTCTACCATAAACCCTACTACGATATTAAATTTGGTCGTAATTGGTTGGACGGTACAGGAAAAAATCGAGAAACAAAATTTGACGACAGACCAGAAAAAGTTCTTTTATTTTTTGCAGATCTTTACGTTTCTGAACACGGTGATCTCAAAAATGTAAAAATGTATTTTCAACTTTAGAGTGAAAATAAAAATAACCAAAGTTGTGGGAAATTAAATTTTCCCCAAGTTTGGTTCTTATAATTTTTACCCTAAGATTGATATTTGTCGAGTTAGGGGTAAAAAACGTGTTTTTTTGTCAATTATCTAGTTAATTATTAATGTTTATCGTAAAAATGATATTGAGCTAACCCACCGCTAACCCGGCGCTGGAGTCTTTGCTGAAATTAATAAGCTGCAAATGCAAAGGTAATTGCAGAAAAATGTGCGGATGCCATAAAGCGGGTCTCAAGTGCTCTTTTTTATGTCTGAGCATGTGAAAGCATGTAAAAATGTGACTAATGTAAGGGACCTGCTGCTGGAGAAAGACTTTGATGATGAAGGTCCTGATGATTCCGCGGGTCTTCGTTCAGTAAAACTGACCGAACCTATCGGAATCGATCCCGATTCCCCGACCGACGACGAGGTATCAGAAGAGGAGATCGCGGACGAAAATGTTGCTGGGCCCACGGCCGTGTTAAGGCATGTGAGTACCCTAGGCATATTTTTTTTGCCGCCCCTTAAAATTAAAATTTGAACTTACTATAACAGCATAATATTTATTAGCAAAATAAATATAAACTTTGTGAACAAATTTATTTACTTAAACAGTAGACATTTTTTTGTTCTTCGTTTATTTTTATTCTTTACTTTCTTGCGGCACTTTTCTACAAATGTAATATGATTTTTAAATAAGTACAGTACAATTTACAATCAAGTTTCTATTTATGTTACATTTTTATTAGAATTAATTAGTATTTTTGCCGCCCCTAAAAGACTGCCGCCCTAGGCAGCTGCCTTTCTTGCCTAATGGATAAATCGGCCCTGGCTGGGCCCTCAGTAAAACTAGCAAAATTGGCATAAAAGAAGATAACCTGCGTTTGACGTACCAAAGGACACAATCCGAGTTGGAGAAAATCAAATTACGTATGTACCTGGTTGTCCATTACTATTTTTTTTATGACAAGCTTAATAATAAACGAAATAAAAATTGCACTTCCATTTTAATTATTGTGACTCAAAATATTGATCCTAGGGATGGAATTGACCAAAATTAAAGGAAATAAAATTTCCTATACCTAATTACTCATTTTCATTTTTTCACCCTTAAGTCTACAAATATTAATCTTAGGGTAAAAATTATGAGAACCAAACTTGTGGGAAATTAAATTTAAATTAAATGAAAATTATTTTTATTTTCACTCTAAAGTTGTAAATAAGCAAGTAATTTAAAAAAACGAGAATCACCCTTTAAATCGAGATTGCGGCAAACGCAATGAGCGGATTTTCCCGAAAATCGAGATTTACACTACCAAACGCTAATTTTTTCCGGGTGAAATCCTATATTGACTGGACAACACGTCGGTTTTGGTCAAAGAAAGACCATCTAAATTTTTGACGATTTTTGAAAAAAAAAAGAAATAATAATAGTAAAGTGTTTTGGATGTAAAATTTGAAAATTTTGAAAAATAAATATTTAAGGATACATAAATAAAATTGATAGCAACGCCTATGATCGAAGTTATATAGCGGAAATTTTATTTTTTAATAATTTAAATTAAGAAGATGAGAATTAATTTAATGCTTGGATTTTTTGGCGTGTAAAGTAGTATTTGGAGCATTATTTTGAAGATGGATTTTTTTCTAATTTATATTTTTATGATGAAGTGAACATTGAAAAATCGGTATCAGGAAAAAAACATTACTATATAATATAGTGATCAATAAAGCGCGGATTTTTAAGGACTTATAGTTCCAAAATAAGCGCTTAAAAAGGTTTTAAAAAACATAAAAAAAGTCATATAAAATTGAAAAAAAGCACTAAAATCAAGCATGAAAATATAATTTTTATTAAATATTAATTACACATTCTCTTTATAATTATAAAAAAAAATTAATTAACATGTATTTATCCAAGTTTTCCATTTTGAAAAATTGTCGTCTGCTGTTTAACTCCTGTTTGTAAATGGAAAAACTTGGCTTTTTCAATGCTTTTTTTGAAAAAAAAAAATTAATTTATTTCTATTATAAAACCTTTCTATTATAAAGAACATCCTGTTATTTTCTTCTTGCTGTTAATATTTGTATAGGATTCTTTGTCTGCACAGCATTAATATTATGTCTAAAGAAAGGTAGATGTTATGAAACATCCTGTAATATACTTTTTGGAGATTTTTGCAGGAAAGGATTTTTTGTTTGCAGAGGTTCAATTTAATGTCTAACGAAGGGTAGTTGCCATTTATAATTTTGAATTTGGGACAACGAGGGGGGAGGTAAAAATATTTTTTGTCTGCAGATCGTCGTGATAACCCTCGTACATTTTTCGATATTAGCAGTGGAAACCATTTAAATAAAGGCATATAATACGAAATACGAATATAGCAGGTAAACATGAAATTTGTTTTGACCCGAAATATTGTGAACGAGAATAGACGAAATTTTCGTCGTAGGAAGCGTTATCTGAAATTAGTTACCTATAAGTATAATTTACTTGATTTATGATTTTTTGCTTAAGCGGTTTGTATTTTTTGTTTGTTAATGAAAGCCTTCTATTAATAACCGTTCGGTATTTATGTCTGTTAAATTCTGCATCTACTTAGGTTACGTAAGTTTAAAATGTAGTGTAGAAATGTGCGTACCGAATACGTGTTATTTTCATATTTGTGAGTACTATTTTTCAATTAGCTGCGTGAAAATTGTTATGGTGATAAAATGAAAATATTTAAAGAATATCGGAGAAGTTGTATGGTATTCTGTGAAAATTTTTAATTTAAACGTAATTTAAGCGGTCGGTATTTTGTCTCTAACGCAAATGGTGCTTTGCTCATGCTATATATAGCGAACTTGTCCCTACAATTTACGTTGTTTATTTCACTAGCAAATCTAGATATAGAAAGCTGTAGCATAGATAAATCAGTTCAATTATTTTAAACTTGTTAAGGAAATTGTGAAAAACTTAAAAATGCATCGATCATATAGTATGCTCAGTAAAGGTAGTGATCCATTATGTCCGCTTGGATTTCATCCACAAGTGCGTTTTCCGACCAGATGTAAACGTTGCTATAGGTTGCTCAACAAAATCTCAACTTTTGTAACTTTTTAAAAAATATTTACGTTTTAGAGAATTTAAAGATCACGCGGAAAAGAAAAGACAGACTGATTTATCTTTACTAAGAAACGATTCAACCGCATCTTCACCAAATTTAAGTTTATGGGGCACATCACAATCCAGTGAAAATAGAAGAAGTTGGTCTTCCAGTACAAATTTAGCACCAGAACGAGATAATAGGAATAATAGTATTGATTTTGCCAGTCCCGTGTCCTGGCCGTCTTCTCCAGATTTAGCAAAACTCGAGGATAGCTCTCAGCCACATATTCCAACTGTTAGTTTTACTCTTCCCAAACGAAATCCAACCTTCAATAGAGGACTTCGTACGGGTAAGTTAAACGTTTATTTATTGTTATACATAGAGACAATTTTGTTTATAGTGTCCGATAGTTTGACAAATAGTGCTAAAGAAAGTTTTAGTAAAAACGATTCCCTAGTTGCAAAAACTACAAGATCAGAATCGCATAAAGAACCTTCAGAAGAAAGGCCTAAACGGCTACAAATTAAAGAATTAAAAACGACTGTGGATGAAAGCACAAATGATGTACAATATCTGATACAAGTAAATAAATGTTGTGTTGTGACCCTGTCCAGTGCTTTTTATACATTTTAGTTGCTTTTGATTTTAGTTAAGTTACTTTTGATTTTATAAACTTGGTTTCAATAGTATGAAACAAAGCACACTATCCAGAAGTTTCATCCAAGTTTTTTTTGTGTTGAATAGAAGATACTGAAGGTTTTTGTCAAAAGGACCATTTAATTTTTTCTTTTTTTTTTGTTCATTAATTTTTCAAGAAGACTGATGACATCCAACCTTTTTGTTTGAAGAACGAAATTAAGCATCGTAGGTTGGATAAACCGTGTCAGAACTTATGGCATGGAAACATCTACTCTCTCCCAAACTTTTTACGCAATTAGCTTCACGTTTTTAAAGGTTTTTGCCAAAATTTTTCTCTAGGTAGTTTTTACAATTCCTACTTTTTCCATACCGGCATTATTCCATTTTCAATCACAGTAAAATCAGAATCGGAAGATAGTCTCCAAATAAGAGGCCCGACTAGTTGCACTCGTGTATGTATCGACCGCTCAGCAAGTCTACGGTTTAACCACACTACTAGAAAAGCTTAACAAAACGTTTATGTCTTATATGTTGTGTATATGTAAATTGTTTGTAAAATTGTTGTGTCCTCAACGCTTCCCAAACTATCATCATCAGCACATGTTCACGATGTAGTTGAACCTAAACGATGTAGTGGTTCCTATTTTTTCGCTTTATAGTTTGGGAATCGCCAGTGTATTATAACCTTGCTATTAATTAACTAATTGGCTTATTTTTCAATTATTTGGATATAAGAAAAAACATTTTGATTTAGTTAAAAGCAAAACCTCCAAAACTCAACTACATTTCAACAACAGATGGAACTGAAAGTGATGATGATACAATCAGCAATGCTGGAACTGAAACTACGGACACGACTTTAGTAGGAGATAATGAACTACAAGACCAAATTGAAGAGTTAAAAAAGGAAGTTGATAGTTTGAAAACAAAATGTGATAGATTGGATAGGGAAAAAAGTGATTTGCTGCTGAGGCGGCTTGCTTCGATGGAAACTACCACCAGCAAAACGACTGCCACTGAAGTATGTTTATTGATAAATGGTTTTTCGGAAAATATTCACGTGTGCTTTAGGTTTTAAAGTTACAACAACGTTGTAATGAACTTCAAAGTGATTTAGAAGATTTAAGGGACGATAAGAAAAGTTTGACTTTAAGAGTGAAAGAGTTGGAAGAAGATCTTGATAGTAGACCAACAGCTCAAGCTGCACAAAAATCTGGCGATGAACTAAGATCTAAATTGTTAGCAGCAGAAACTTTATGTGAAGAGTTAATGGACGAAAACGAAGATATAAAGAAGGAACTTAGAGAACTTGAAGAAGAAATGGAAGAGCTACACGATAGCTTTAGGTATGTAAACCCAAAAACTTTAAACGGAAATATGAATTAGTTGCTATCTATTAGAGAAGACCAAGCCAAGGAGTACAACACAATAAAAAAGGAATTAGAGCAAACCACCAAAAATTGTAGGATTCTTGCGTTTAAACTCAGGAAAAAGAATGAGAAAGAATCAAGTGACGATTCGAGTAATACATTGGATGATAGAATTAAGAAGGTATTGCCAACCAAATGTTGCCAAAAATTAAACTAAATCAAATTTAATTTCTAGATTTTTGAAGATTTGAATTATGAAGACAAAATTTTAGAACTTGAAGATGATTTAAGGATATCCAATGAAATACGAACCCGTTTACAAAAAGACTTGGATGATGCTAATAGCAAATTAAAGAACACCGAAAATAAAAGTACCAAGAAAAAAACACCCATGCTTGGCAGTGTTTCGAAACAACCATCAACAGAAGGGGTAAACTAAAGTGAACATATTAATTTTTTAATGTCTTATTATGATTTTTAGAAAGTCTCAAGGGAATCTTTAACAAGAGGAGGTTCTCAAGAAGATCCTGTGCAACTTCTAAGAGATTTGCAAGATTCGATGGAACGGGAGGCAGATTTAAGAGAGCAATTAAAATTTTCGGAAGAAGAGGTAAACTTTAGCTTACGTTTGACTGTTCAAGCAATTTACTTACTAGTTGATTAATTAGTTCCATCCATCAAGAAGAAATTGGTCAAAATCGTTACCTTTAAGTAAAAAAGAGCGGGTTTTAACTTTTTCACATGATTTCAAAAACCAAAATGAAACTCTTATCATAGATAAAAGTTTCTCATTAACCGAAGACAAATATACTCAAGCTATAGTTGCCGTCGAAAATAAAAAGTCCCAATATGAAGCTACCGAATGCTTTGATTTTGGGTGTCAAGTTAAAGTAGAGTTTTTTGATAAAATTCAACAAACCGAAAATATTTTCAGAGAAACCCCGAACTCTCAGTTTTCTTTTTTGAGGTCATCAATATATAGCCAGGGATCTTTAATGTTTAAAATGTATCAACCAATTTCTTCGTTATCACCAATGGCAACTCTTCTCACTCCATTAGGTAATAAATATTTTATTTTTACAGGCACAAAATTTGCGCAAGAAAGTTACGCGGATTGAAGATGATAACGAATCCATGGTGTTACAACTGAAGAAAATGGCTACAAAAGCTAAAAGTATGTTCGAAAACAGATCAAGTTGTTTCCCGAGTGTATCCCAAAAATCGCTTCAAAAAAAGTTCATACATGCAAAAGTTAACCATGCTTCACTAACACTACACTCATCAGCTTTTTCGCTAATTTTCTGTAAAAATTCATTCGAGCTGTTTGTGTAGATATCATTATTGTTGTAATGTGTTACTAATACAAATACAGCCACACAAACTTAGCTTACAAAACTTTCATCTCGAAACTCTTTACATCACTCCAAGTGTTTTGGCTCTCTTTCTAAAATAACACTCTTAACACTACTAGCCATTTTCTACAGTATAATTGTAACTACCTCAAACTAGTCAGTTCTCAAAATAAATCTTAACCCAAAAAGATATATCGTTTTAGGTCGTAAACTCAGTCCTCATCGTTTATCGCTGGAACCAGTTAGAGAAATCGAGGAAGGAGTTTCAGATGACGATCCATCGGAACTAAAATTATTATTAGAGTTAAACGAACAAGAGATAATAGTGCTAAGGAAAAAAAATGAAGAACTAGAAATTGAAAGAGATACCCACAAGAAGAAAATAAAGGATTTGCAAGAAAAAGCAGCAATTAAAACAGTTAAGAAGACTCTCAGAGGAAGTGATTCAGCAGATCCCAAAATAAAAGTAAGTTACTCCCACACTTTAAATTAATTATACTTTATATCTTCAATATAAAATTGCAGGCTTTGGAAGATGAAGCTAATAATTTGAGAAAACGGCTAACGCAACAAGAAAAAGAAACTGAGAGGCTGCAAGCTGAACTTAACCTACATATGAAACGGGCTAAAGGAATGCAAAAGAGCAAGTAAGTTTACATTATCCAATTTTTTGAACGGAAATCTCAAAATCTCCCCAAAAAATCCCAAGATTGAATTTGCAGGGCAAAATTATACTGACAGATTTGCCAAGTAGTAATTTTTCATAAAGTTCAAACATATTGTCTTTTTTCGATGAAAAATCAATAAAGGCTTTATGTGTTTCCCGTGGTTTTAAACACAGCTTCAATACAGTTTCTCAATCTTATTGATGATTAGAACATAAAACCATATTGCACACCCCAAAACTCATATTTATTTCTAATTAATGATCTTCAGATCATTGGATTTGGACCAAAATACGATTGATTTAAAGAGACAACTACAAGTAATAGACCAAGAAGCGTCAGTTTTGAGAACAAAAGTACAATCGCTTGAAAGTGAGAACGAAAAAATTTCAGCAGAAAATAAGAAGTTGCAGTTATTACGTGCAACTAGAGGAGTGAAAGGTGATAAAGCAAGTGAAAAGTTTATCGATAAAATTGCAGAATTGGAAATAGAACTCGAATATGCAAATAGAAAAATAAAAGAAATTGAAAAGAAAGAAGAAAAAGAAGTTTTAAATACGAAAAATAAACATAACGACCAAAACGATGTGCAAGCGCTAAAAATACAATTGTCGAATGTAAGTAAATCACGTGTAAGTCAGTTTTTTAAAACTAGCAACACTTTTTCTTGTAGGTTGAAAACGAAAGAGATAAGCTGGCCGATACATTAAAAAGACTGAAAGAAGATTCCGCTAAATTGTTTAGAAATCGCACGCCTAAAAAACCTTCAGATTTTACTAGTAAAATACAATTAAGGAATATGGTGATCGATTTGGAGAACGAAATAGGTAAGACGATGTTAGAACAAGAAATATTATTTAATTTTTAATTTTTAGGAGAAATGTTGGTAACAATGAACAATTTTGAAAACATAAAATCTCATTTAGAAAGTCAACTGAAGGAAGTAAACGTGAAGTCAAATGATAACGAGCTTAAGTCGACTTTAAACAATTTAGAAGAAATCAAAACAAAATTGAAGGCTGCTGAAGCAAAATTAGAGAATGAAACGTTGAAAAACGATAAAGAACTTCAAAAATATAACGCATTAAATAATTCATATACGGAATTAAATAAAAATGTTAGTAAATATTTGGACGATAATAAAACATTGGAAGGTAAAGTTCACAAGATTAATGAACAATATCAAAACTTAACGATTGAAAAAGAAAAAGTGGAAGCTGAAGCGCTAAAGTTAAAGTCTGAGCTGAGTAAGTATTATTTATAATTCTTAAGGTTTTTTTTATATCTGTAAAAAATATTGATGAAATTCAGAAGTAAAAAAAATTTAAAACTTTTGTTTTCAGAATCCTTATCAGCAAAAGAAAAAGAAATAACAACGTTAAAGGAAAAATCTAAAAATTTACAAAATGAAGTTGAGAAAAAAGAAAAAATGATAACAAAAGCCCAAAGTGATTTGCAAGAAAAAGAAAAAATTGTTCAAGAAGTGAGTAATAACAATTATTTCCAATTCTGTTTCTTTATAAATTTATATTTATGATTATTAGCTCAACGGTAAAGTTAAAAATATCAGTGAATTAGAAAAACAAATAACAGAATACGAAGGAAAAATCAAAAAAATTGAAAAAGAAAATAAAGATCAAATAAAGCAATTGACGAATAAGGTGAAAGATGTTTTTCCGTTAATAGGAAATGTGCTAACGAATTTAATTTCAGTGGGAAAAGGAACGAGATAAATATCGTTTAAAAGATTCAGAACAATCGGACCTTTCCACAAAATGGTCTGCAGATAAAAAAGTATTAGACCTACAAATTGATGAATTAAATTCCAAAACAAAATCTTTGGAAAAAATAATTTCGTCCAAAAATACATTAATCGAGCAATTAGTAAGTCCTCCCTTACAGAATTATTTTTTTTGCTAACTTTTTGCTTTAGGAAGAATCAATTAAAAAGGAACGCGAAAATATATCGAGTGCCAAAAAAGATGTAAGCAACAAAGAAATAAATAATTTGAAAGACGAACTAAATAAAAACAAGGCGCGCTTAGCGGAAGTGGAATCAAAATTAGAAACAACAAACAAAAGTAAAAAAACTGTTGAAGAAAAACTCAAACAAATAGAAAATGAGTATAAAAAAGAAAAAATATCCCTGGATAAAAAGATTGCAGATTTGGATATAGATTTACAAGTAGGTAAAATTTTTGATAAAACGTTTTAATAAATTTTGTCTTATTAGAACGAAAAGAAAAAAAATGAAACAATGAAAACTAACCATGACAAAGAAAATAAAAATAGAGAATTGGAACTTGGTGTATTAAAAAATAAAATTAAGTCTTTAGAATTAAATTCTGGAAACAAAAAGAGCATTGAAGTAAAGCAAGAATATCAACAAAAAATAGATAGTAAGTTATTATTACAATATAGTACATAGTAAATATAATAATAAATAATAACATATATATAGTATAATAATATATAGAATAGTATAGAAATAGTAATGTATATAATATATGGTAGGTATACTATATTATATAAGTATATGGTATATTAAACTTTATTAGTTTATTTATTAAACCATATATATATAGCATAATATACCATATACTAGTATGTATATAATAGTATGTACTATTATAGTACTATATATAATTATAAAAACTCTTAACATTATTGCGTCTTTTCAATTTACTACTTTATTGCGTCCACCAGAAATAATCATGATAGAACTCTACTTATTCAAATATATTATTTTTTATAGAATTTTGAAGATGGCAGTAGTTTAAAATTTAAAAATAGTATATTTTAAAAATATACGGGGTTATTTCATGTAATGTATATTATCAACTCCGTACATACAGTGCATGTTATAACGTCCATATACATTTTTCAATATAAAAGTGCGCACTTTATGGAGTCCAGCCATGTTGCCAGATCTTAGCTGATAGAAATGTGTTTATTCAATCAAATACCTAGAAAATATCTTATTACCAAGTAAAGTGAATTTGAACATCTATTTGCAACAAATTTTTATAACCCTTCTATTAGTTGTTTCACTCGTTATTATAATCAATTGTTAACCTAAAATAGGCGTCAGTCAACAAATCGGGACTATTGCCAAGTTATCTACAATCCGCCAATTTTTTACAGTACATTTTGAAAGAAGTTGTTGTTGAACGTTTAAGCTTTAATGGGCTCACCTCTGTTAAAGAAAATTTTTGGGGAGAGGGTAGTGAAAGGATAGCGCTCCACCCTAGTCAAATTTTGGAGTGAAATTGGTGTCAATACCGTTCGAGATTCCATTTTTTCGTTCGAGTCTTGAACCATCCTAAAGTTTTCCATAGAAAGTATGTTGACGAAAATAGAAAAGATCTTATATTATTTGTCAATTAATATTTTTTTATTAAAACAGTATAGAAGACCGATAGCAATTCGTGTAAACTTCAAAGAACTTTTTTTTTATTATTTTAATTTAATTTTTTGAGTTATCAGCATTTTATATTTTAGAGAACTCCGAGCAAGTTAAGCAATGACGATCGAATTTTATTTTAATCGTTCTAATTTTATCAACTTTTGACAATTGAAATGTTGCTTTTACGCTAATCAAATAACATGCAGGGCTGTATTCTCTTATCTCTTGGTAACAATCACTTGATGAATTAGAGTTACAGATATGGTTTTAATTTATCGTTTTTATTTAGATTATCTTATAATTTCTTACCATGTAACGAGATTTCCCCTACTGAAATCGCGTACAGAACTACGTATGGAGGATAAAAAGTAAAACTATTCTAACTGATGCCCGGTTTCTTCAACTTGTCGGCAGTCGGAACTGCCGACAAAACAAATTCATTTAAATGTAAGCTTGATATCAAGCCAGCGTCGCCACTATTAAAAACTTACTAAAAACAAAAAATAATTATATGAGAATTTGTGGCTAATTTGTGGCTAATTAGTTGCCGCAATCGCGAATTTGTTGCTCTCACCTTTCGGGAATTACAGCCATTTGAAAAGTGGCAGAAGAGAAGAATCTTGACATCAAGTCAGCATCGCCATCACTAAAAACTTACTAAAAAAATAAAAGTATATAAGAATTTGTGGCTAGTTTGTGCCTAATTAGTTATCCACAGTTATTATTTAGCTTGCTGGCAATTAGGGAGCGTTCATAAACCACGTAGTTTGATTTTGACCTCTTTAGAACCCCTCCCTCCCATCATGTAGCTTAACGTAGCTTTTACCACGATAACCCTACCCCCCCCCTAGATGGAACGTAGTTTTTTTTTCCTATAATGTTCAGAAGACATGTTATGTTTTCTGTTAACAAAACTATTTAAAAATTATTTGGTATAAAAAATGAATAACACCAATATTTGTTTTTAAAACAAATAGCGCACCTATATAAAATATAAATAAAAAAAATCAAAATACGGAAATAAATATCCATATTATGTTGTCGCTTATATTCTGAAAATTGTTTTCACAATAAATGAAGAAAACTACGTAGCTTGACTATAATCCCCCCGTACCCTCACGTAGCCCTGCGTAGCTTTCTACCTAACCCCTCCCCCCCCTTGGCCAAACCACGTAGTTTATGAACGCTCCCTTAGCTGCAATGACGCGCTAATAACTCTGAATGATAGCTTGCTGGCAGCTAATTATATAATATAGCTTTATAGTTGTCTCATAGTTGCTGCACTCTAAAAAATAGGTTGCTATATTTAAGTAAAAAAAATTACTTGCAATTTTCTTCTTTAAGAGAAGTAACATTTAGTACAGAGAAGTAAAGCAATTTTTATTTTAAAAATTTGTGTTACTTGTTGCAAATAATGAAAATTACTTAATAAAAAATCCAATTTTAAGTAACAATATTACTTTAGTCAAATAAATAGATTACTTTATTTAAGTAACAGTTGTACTTAAGATGATGTTCTTCAAGAGAAGTAAACATTTATTACCGAAAAGTAACCAAATTTTTATTTGAAAAATTTATATTGCTTACTGTAAATAATGAAAATTACTTGATAAAAATTCTAATTTGAATAGAACAAAAATTTAAATTATTAAATTAAAAGCAACTTTTTCTTATTAATGTTTAATAAACTGTTACTTACAACAAGCAACTTTTTCGTATTAATGCTTAATAAATTGTTACTTATTACAAATAACTTTTTGTTACTAATGCTAAACAAAATGTTACTTATTTTGTCAATGTTCGAATAGTGTTATTAATAATAAGTAACTTTTTACGATTAATGATTAATAATTTTTACTTCTGAGAAATAACTATTTGTTATTAAAGTTTAGTAAATTTACAATTTAGTTAAATTACAATTACTTGTGAGAAGTAACTTTTTGTTATTAATACTGAGTAAACTTTTACTTGCAACAAATAACAATTCGTTAAAAATAAATGTTATTAAAAGCAAGTAAAATTTTATTTGAGGCCATAGCAAAAATTTTTGTTACTTATTATAAATAAATTTTCTTTGTTTTTAGCAACCTATTTTTTGAGTGCACATTATCGAAGAAGAAAATTACAACTCAACGAAACTAATATCGATTCTATTGTATTAGAACTATGTTTTATAAAAAAAATTAAAATTCAAAAGTTACAGTTTATTTGCATACATAAAAATAAGAAAAATCAATATTGAAAGCAATCACATAAAAAAATAATAAACGAATAATTCTTTAAATTAAATTTTATTTTTTTTGTATTCATTTTGTACGACCACTTTAATTTTTAACCAATCTTTATTTTCCATTAAATTTGGAAATTTAATTCTTAGTTCTTCACATTCGGTTTTCTTAGGAGGTTTTTTCTTTTTGATGTGATATTTAAAAAATTTCTTTACAACTTCTTTTTGTTCGGTAGTCCAAGGAACCAATGTTCGCTGCTTATTGCGTGAATGAATCGTAAAAAATAATAATTTTAATAAATCTCACAAATAACACACGATTTAACACATACCACTGCATAAACAATACTGCTTCACGATATATCTTAAATGAATCTTATGAGAACATTGGAAAATGCTGAAAAAGCATTTGTTCATAATAATATAGTTTATATTACCCTTAACATAGTTGCCAATCAGGGACGCAATATTATTTGTAATTTGTACAGATAATATACGTCCACGTACGAATTGGAATATTTATTTTACGCCCCTACCGGAATTTTCATGAACTAAAATTTGAAATTTGTGTATAAATTATTAACATTATTGCGTCCACTTAAATTTTTTAATCTGGCTGTATCTTGGAAATCATAAAAGATGGAGTAAAAACTCAGCGAAGGAATGAAACATAATTGGAATACTAGAGGTCATGACTAAGTATTGCTTGATTTCATTCGATAGAAGCTTAAAAAACGTCGTCTGATATTATTGCGTCCGATATACGGACGCAATAGAGAGGTGGACGCAATAACCAATGTAAATGGGAATGATGTGGACGCAATAATGATAACTGGATAAAAATACTACAGTATACACTACTATAATATAGCATTATATATATTTTAAGTTACCAACCTACAAAATTTAGAGTGATAATGCAACCTAATCAATTATTATGTAAGTTTCATTAAATTTTAGAATTAGAAAGCTCATTACAAAAAGAAAAAGCTGAATACGATAATTTAACAGCAAAATACGAAATATTGGAAGAAGAGCATGTAGTCATCAAAGCCAAACTGGTTATGGAAAAAGAATTACTAACCAGGTGAGTTTTTATTATGATGTATATTATAAAACAAACACAAATGTTTTTAGCCAACTTGCTTCAACTAAACAAGAACTTGAAACTGTTGAAACAGAACTGAATGCAATAAAAGACACATATGTCCTTGAAAGTGATAACGTACTGAAAGACAAACTAAAACTACAGGTAATATTGAATTAGTTAATTATAGTTTTACAGAATAACACTTGTTTCAGGATCAAGTTAAAGCTTTGGAGAAAAACATTCAGAAAGGTTCGGATACTTTCAGTTTTGAACGAGAACGATTGAAATCATCCATAGAGGAAAAGACGGGAGAATTAGACCAACTCAAAAAGGAATACAGCATGATACACAATCAAATGGAATATATGCGTAAAGAAAATGAAGAAGTAAAGAAAAAATTAGAAGATTATAGCAAACTGTCAAAAATACAACGTAATATTAGTGCTGATACTTCCGCAATGGATAAGGAAATACGGCAACTAAGAGCTAGGTAGGTATAAAAAGTAAAAAAAATAGATAACATATTCAATTTTGCTAATTTTAGATTAACAGAAGCTGACAGAGTACGTAAATCAGATGTTGCCGAATGTAAAATGCGATACGACAGTCAAATGGCAGTTATAAATAATGAAATCAACCAACTTCAAGGACAAGTCACAAGGTTTAAACGAGAAAGAGATAACTACAAGCATATGCTAGAAGGAGCCCAAAAAACCATTGGGGACCTTAAAGTTAATTCGCCATCTCAAAGAGAAAATAGAAATTCTGTTGCTAGCTTTGATGAGGTAACTGTTGTTTCTAAAACAAACACATTATTAAAACATCCTTTATAGGCGGAAGAATCGAGAACAAAAATTGCTACTTTGGAACAACAAATTAGTTGTATGGAAGACGAGCTATCTGAAGCAAGATTGGAAGGCTATAAAGTTAAAACGGAATTGGTTTCAGAACGATCAAGTTGGGAAATTAAGATATCAGAAATGCAATCACGTGTTAATGAGGTAAACATTTTTTTTTATATAAGTTCCTCTCTAAACCCTAAACATTTAAGCTGGAGGAAGAACGAATACTCAGTAGTGGCAGAACTAAAATTCCTGGATTAAGAACTCGCATGGAATTAGCATGGCAAAAAGAACGAGAAGAGCAGCAACGTTTACTCCAAGAGACATCTACGCTAGCAAGAGATCTGCGACAAACATTATTTGAAGTAGAGCGTGAGAGAGATAAAGAACGGCTAGAAAGCAAACGAAAACAAGAACAGGTTAAAAAATCGCTCGATGAAGATCAAGATGAAAATAAAAGAAAAATAAATGAATTACAATGTGACTTATTAGAATTAAGAGACGCTCACGCTAAATTAAGAACAACTAACGAGAAATTAAGGCGAGAAAGGGAAAAACATGAAAAAGAAAGAGATGAGTTCAGAGCCATAATTTCGGGAAAACGAAGAGCAGAACAAGAAGACGATAGACGAATGACTGCTATGTTGGAGCAAGTTGATACCCTGATAAGGTTGGCTCCGGGAGTAATGGGATCGGCAGATTCAAAAAATAAAGACACTTACACTCCAACTCCTCCAAGAAGAACAAAAGGTCCCAAATCAAGAGAATCGTCTCCAGGTTTAGAAAGAAGAGACTATAGTCGAGAATCGTCGTTAGGACTAGAAAATTCCAAACCTCAAATGCAGTCGGTTATGTCGCGTTTAAGTGAAGTTACTGAGGAAATCCGGCGTTATCAAAAACTTAACGATGAAAATAAAGAAAGAGAAAGAGTAAAAAAAAGTATAGGCATGCGTAGAGCAACTTCTATAGAACACGATAGCATTACTGATGCTAGCGCTTCTTCTAAAGTGAAAATAAGAAATGGTAACCCAGGAACTAATTTGCATCGTAGAAGTTTATCCCTAGAACATACAATACAACAAGAACAAAATATTTGGAGAAACGATGATAGCATGTCTAGTTTACAATCTTTGGATGAAGAATCTAACGCAAATATACGATATAACAAAAGAGACAGTAGTTTTGATAGCCGATTATCAAGTGGATCAACTCAAAGTGAAAGTGTTGGACCAGAAAAAAAGAAGAAAGGATTGATGAGCAAACTGAAGAAACTAACCAAGTCCAGAAGCATAGATGATCAAGATCCTTATACTTTTCCACCAACTGAAGCTTTATCAAAGGTATGCTTGATTTTATTATCGCTATGAAACTTCAATTGTATTATCTTTTATTTTCTGCAGCCAAGTTCCAATTCAGATATAACAGAAGAAAAGGGAAGTAAAAAAGATTTAAGAGAACGATTGACGGGAATTTTCAAAAGAGGTGGATCATCTTCAAGAAGTAACAGGTATAACGAGATATTACATCAATTTAAACTTGAAATTAATATCTAATAAAAACTTACAGTCTGGAAAGGCGTCTAGATAAACTTGACACAAGTTCTATGCAGCGGCCGCTGATGCCCAATGGCAGTAATGTTTTAACTAGAAATTCTCCAGGTGTAAGTATTATGACAAAAATTTTATGAACACATACAATTTTGTTTGTTTTAGCCCGAACAAGTAGGTAAACATTCAAGTAAATCGTCAAAATACAAGTAAATTTTTATATAAAATTTTTTCCATTTTTATCGTCCAATTTATTATAGAAACAAAAATAGAAAAAACTTTTTCTTAGTTTTAGTGTTAAGCCACCCTTATTGTGTTATTATTTTAAATTGTAATTCTGGTTATAAATATACAAAAAAAGTGAATTTGTTCTATTTTTCCAATTTTCCTACAAAAAGCTCGTTGATCCGTTCACTAGCGTCATTGATGAAGTTGAGTTCTGAAATAAACATAATATGTCCAGGTTTCAAGATCAACTTTCTACGTTGAGAGCACCTGCAGGCGCCAGATACCGCTAAAGGTAGTAATGCTTTCATACAGAGATTTTATAGATGTGTCGTTAAAAATAGTTTCAGCTTCACAAACAAAGGCAACAGTTTTTACTATATTCAGATTATAAGTGCTTGATTTAGTTTATTTGTATGTATTTCGTCCTTAGCTCTACCTCGCACATTTTAGGAATATCAACCAAAGAAACACCTTTACGTGAAAGTTAATAATTGATAACAATATATTTACAAAAAAATTGATATAATGACAAAATATTTATTGAGCATAAATACACTTAAAATAATGACTTATATACATTATGATTATGAAGTCTACATTATTACATGCAAATGCACAAGGCACTTTTATTGTCATTTTTACGTATATTTGTTTAAATATTGCGATAGCTAATAATTTGGCAGTTAATAATTAAATAAAGTATGATCTATATTCATGCGGCATTACACCCCTTCTTGGATAAAAGGTATGGTTAACAGAATACTTCAGTAAATTGGTGATACTTGAAGTATAAATATCGGCAAACCTAAAGAGCCTTCGGGAGAAATAAGTTGGATTATGATAAGTTCTAAAAACACTCCCAAATTGTTCGTTAAATACACTTTTGATTTCATTTCTAAAAATAAAAAAATTTTAAATTAATAAATAACAAAGTTAACATTACCTTAATATATCTCGCTCTTGCATCCACTGAGCTAATATTCTTTGGTCTTCAGGTTTATCCCGATCTTGATGTTGTTCAATTAAATGCGTTAACATTTGAAGCCAATTTGCATTTTGCTTAAAATCCGTTCGGTTTAATGTCTGAATTTCATGCTAAAAAAAACTATGTAGCAGGTGTAAAGAATTTGTAGCAAACTTACACTTAGTTCGTTAATTATAGCACCTGTTCTCCAACCATGCTCTAAAGTGACATCTGCAAGGTCACTGTATGGGTGATCCCCGAAGTATAAAACTTGGTGTCCCCTCCAACCAGTCATGTCTTGCAATTGTTTAACAGTTCCCTAAATTGTAAACTATTTAAAGGATTCCATCACAATTTACAAAAACTATTTAATTACTTCCGAGTAAATGACTCCCTTCTCTAGTTTAGTAACTCGGTCCCAAACATTACAACCACTACGATGATCGTAAACACGAATCGGTCTAGATTTTTCAGTAAAAAATCTGGGTTTTCTCGCTTGTACTATTATAACATCAAAATAAGTTTTCCAATCTTCCCCAACCAACATATCCATTCCTTTATTACTAAAATTTAAAAATTATTTACAATACACAAACAATTTTCGTAATATCAATTTTTGAACAACCAAGAGTGAAAAATCCTATTAGAATAAAGAAATTGCATACGTACAGCATTTTCAAAATTTAACAAACAAGGAAAAATGAAAAAATTATCTCATAAATAATAATCCCTATCAATGCACTTTTGCTTCAGTCAAGTTAATCACCCAGAGAACAACAAAAATAAATAATATGCCATCATCAATTTCAAACCATGCTCAAACTGTTCACACTTGGTTGCAAAACCAAAATTATATAAACTTACACAAATTTGTAAGGACTGTTCGTAACCAAAAATAATTTTTTTCCAGCTGCCACCAATTTATCAAAATAAATTCTTAAATCTGTGTTGTGTTTGATGTATTCTGAAACGTTATTTTCAACAGTTCTGTGCATTACTGGGTGTGAATGGGTAACAGAGTTCTAAAAAAATTGTCTTAAGCCAAGTGGGGGAGGAAATTAAGTAACACACCTTAACATCTCGAAACAAAATTTCTGGGTGAAAGTCAATATGATTTCGTTCAAAATAATCAGCAACATTACATAATAGTACCATTTCTGGCACAGAAAACAAATCCGCTAACTGAACCATTTTGGTATGAGTATCCTAAAAATAAACCAAACAGTTAATTATCATTTGAAATACGTAATTTTTAAATTTAAAAACCTGAGGAAGCATGGATTCTTGCAGGATTGGCAAGCAGGATATTTAACATTCAATAAGGAATTCATTGCTTTCAACTTATCTTCTCCGAGTGATGAACTTGAGCAACTAGTAAGCAAGATCAACAATATTAATTAAGAGTGCCAACACAGTAAGCAATAAGTGTTTTAAGCAATTTATCATAATAACATTACAATAAACATAAAAACGGTAATAGCAATATCATCAGACGTATCCAAACAAAGCATGTAATCAATTACATTGAATGCTAACGATATTCAACTTCAGTGAGATGAAATTGTACCAGATAGTTAAATTTGTAAGATACTGGGGAATTGTATTTTATAAGTTTGTTAGCACCATTGACTTTTAAAATGTAAAATATAATTATTAAGATTAACATTACTTTTACTGTTAGTGAAGGTCGATACTAAAATAGTGCTTTAGTGCCGGCACAGATAAAAGCCGGAAATAAAACTGTTATCTTTGGGGGTGAGACAGTATACGTTCAGTGTACACTACAGTGACTTAGGGTAGGTACACCACATGATATCCTGCTCAATATATACTAATGTAATAAACTGTTAATACTTTTCTTAATAACTAAAATGTAAAATAATTATTTTGTAGTTAGAATCTCGTTAATCTATTCGTGCGCGTCATGTATCGCTTTACATGTGCCCTTTTTGCCCGGACAATTGCAACTAAAAATTGCCAACTAGATGCTATAAGAGTCTCAAATACAAAATTTCAACTTTCTATGACTTGCCGTATTTGAGTTATGCGACATACAGACGTTCGTACACGACAAAACTAGTAAAAACAGATTCAGGGAAGGTCAAAACGGATATTTCCGTTAAAATCTGAAAGCCGAAAAAAATCGGGATTACAATACTTCCTTATTTACAAGGAAGTAAAAACTGTCGAAATATGAAGAGGAGAGAAAGGATAACATGAAAGAAATGAAGGGAACTTTGGATATACTCCAACTTGACATAACGAAAAATAGTTCGAATAGCAGTAGGAGCAGAGAAGAATGGGACAACAAAAATAAAAAATTACAAAAGTCTTTACAAGAAAATAGTGGAAATAATGCTTTAATCATAAAAAACCTACTAAATAAATCAGTTCTTGAAACAAAATCCGTGATAAATCTCGAAATCAATTTTCAAATATTAGAAATAACAGGACAAGTTGATGAGGAAATTATAGAAAATAAAGATGAAGTAAAAATTTTGCAGAAAAGCATAGAAAAACAACTCAAAGAAATCGAGAATAATTTAAAATTGAATAAAGTAAAAAATCGAGAAAATGATGAAATCTTTTATGAGAATTTAAAAGAAAATGATACCACAATAGTAGAACTAATTGATAATAATGGAGATGAAGAATGGGGTGACAGAATAACAATACATTTACAGGATAGATACTGGAAAACAAAGGAAATTAAATAATTGGAAGATAAAAATGGTTTAATAGCAAAGAGTTCGAAAATTGGAAAATTTCATAAAATTAAAAATTTGATGTTTAGATGCAAAAAATTGAAATTTACTTGGCTAAAAGTGATAAGAAGTTTAATGAAATTGATCGAAAGATAATCGGAAAAATTAAAGAGATAAAAAATTAGCAGCCCGAAGATACAAACCACCAGGAAAGAGAAGCATAGGCCGTCCGAGGAAAAGATGGGTGCCGGAACAGGCAACATAGCCTAATCCATGTAGCGAAGAAGAAGAAAAAATTTAAAATTTTGATTTTCAAATGCCGTTTCCTCGACAACTAATGGATAATCCTCATCAATGTAATATCTCAAAATGTTTAGAAAATTGTCCTCTTTCCAACAGTGCAAGAGTCGAAGCTCAACTCGTGGGGTCGGTTAAGTGACAGTTCCCAAAATTTAATGTTTAGGGGGATGGAAATGGACGATGTTTGTTACCAAGATAATGTAATGGATGATCAAAAATATGAAATAGAAGAAAATTTAAATTTATGTATAAAAGGTAAGGAGATGATCGAGCTCATTCCTGAGATGAGGACTCCCAATACCAAGATCTTTTTATGGAAATGTACGAGAAGGCCATAAACCTCCCAATCGTATAAATGTTTGCATAACTATGTTTAATTTGAAAAAAAAAAAAAAAACAGAAGACTTGTTTAACTTGATTGTAAAAAGTGGTAAAAGCTTATGAAATTGATAAGAATTTTAATTTGTGGATATTGTGATAATGTGTTAGATGCCTGATGATTCTGTAAATTAATTAATGAATTTGTTAATAGGTTGATGATATTATTTTATTGTACTCATATTTGTAAATTTATGTGTAGAGAAAAGTTTGAAATTTTTGAAATAATTGTTTTAATTTTGTGTGGTTATTTTAATTTGAAAAATGTTGGAATTTGATGTCCAGATATAAAAATTTGTTAAAATAGAAAATTTAATTTTAAAATGAATTTATTTATTAAATCTCAATTATTTTTATACAGGGTATGAAGATGATTTTGTTATAATTTATTAGAGATTTGTAAAGATAATTAATTTAAATTTGACTTTTTTGATATTTTTTTTTAGAATTGTAAATTTACGGTGATATAGTTTTTTTTTGTAAACTTCAAAAATAATTTTTTAAATTTTGTAAATAGTTATTGTAATCACTAGTGAATGAAAATTGTGTTTATTTTTGTGTTTTGTATTTGGTTAATTTGAAATTTGTTAATAATTACTTCGAAAACTGATTAACAAGAAAAATTTATTTAAAAAGTTGATAGGATTTGTTAATAATTTAATTTTTATTTGAAAATTTAAAGAACTTTGTATTGTTATAAAATCATAATGACCTGGTTGTGTTAATATCTGGAATTTGGCCAGAGAAGTAGTAACAGTGGCTGTCATTCCAGATATTAAAAGGGGAAGATGATTGTAATGATTTTTATTAGTGAAATAATTGGCGATATTTTGTTTATTTTTGATAATTTGCATTTGTGCGCCAATTGTTTTGTGGCGCTGTTGGTTAAGCCACGAAGTCAAGCGCAAACCGCTCTAATAATTAATAAAAAATAAAATTGCTTTAAACTAAAATAAATAAAGAAGAACTAAAATAAAAGTAGATTCTTGTGTTTTTTGGTGTTTTAATAGTTAAGTGATCCTAAGTTACAAATAATAATAAGGTTAGCCGTAAAAATTAATCAGAACATCTGCGATGCAGAAAAATTAAATGGATGAGTTCATTTTAAAAAATAAACAATAAATTAAAAATTGAAAAGATCATAGCAATATATTTTAAGCCAAGGACATGGTATTTGCACGTTCTATTTTGGTAATTGATACGCATATAGGTCATGTGAATAGTGCATAATCTGCGCAATATCGTACATCGTACAAAGTATTTAGGGTGGACTTTCATCCTTTAGAATTACATTTAGTTGAAAATAGGTCGATCAATCTTGTAGCTAGTTTTTT
Organism: Cantharis rufa; assembly: GCA_947369205.1. NCBI lineage: Eukaryota > Metazoa > Arthropoda > Insecta > Coleoptera > Cantharidae > Cantharis > Cantharis rufa. Next base: position 19,777,271 of record OX376309.1, read on the forward strand.
TGGAAATTTTTTTTATCTCACATTGATATAGGAGATAAGAATTTTCAGTTTCCATAAACCCTTTAAAATGCAAGAAATGCTGCACCTTGCCAAACAAAGAATAATAAAAATTAAATAATGGTCATTTTGAACTGCTAACATGGTAGATAGCTTACAGGCTTACACACAAAAATTCAAATTTTTTTAAAATAGTCGAACGATCAGATTGAAACACTTGATTATGGAATAGCCCTTATAAAAGTTCTGCATTAACATTTTGTTAGATTTTTTTTTTAGGATTAGGCACAGGATTTTTTTTAGATAAATCGTTTTTTATTAGAAAAGACCACTCCCAAATATACTAAGGTGAAAATAAATATGATTTGTAGAAATTCATTCATAAAAAAATGTGTTTTTTCCGGTTTTTAATTTTTAAATGGTTACTGAAGGGGTAATGGATAGGATATTTTTGAACAGGATATCTAGTCCTACTCTCTTTGAACATAACTATAAGTTTGTTACGAAAATCTCGTTAATCCATTCACTACTGGTACTATTGAATTCGTTCTCTGCCATATGATAATTACAGCTAATAATAATCAGCATTTACTTTTTGCATTAAACTCATCGGGGTCAGATGCCTCAGAAGATTAACGTACAAAATTGGGATTTTTATAATAAAAGATTGGAAATATTGCAAGTTTTACGTATGAAGAGAAGGATCCTACTACATGAAGAAATGATGTAATTACATCACATTTTGAATTTTTACTTACTCGATCGTCAGCTCTTGCTTCCACATAAGCAATTGGTATAATCCTATTCTTGTACAATTTTAAAACTTCATCGTTGGGTATCGGTTTAAGCCCTCTATAAACGGATCCAAACTGAATTTGTAAAAATGAATCCACTTTCAACAAGACTCCTTTTTCTATGTCATAGTGTAAACCTCGTATGGCAAACCCGGATTTATATGGCAAATCTGATATGGCTTCAGGGTACTAGAATATTAAAAATTTCCATAACAAAATTTAATAAAAATATGGGGCTACCTTATATCTGTCGATTAAAGTCTGTCGTCCCAAGTTGTACAGAAGAAAATCCATAGAAGGTTTATAACAAGCCAATGTGTAATCATAGTCAAATCCATAAACTTTCACTTCTTTTAAATCAAGTTCGTTGCATGCAAAAACAGCTTTCATGTCTACATCTTCGGGAAGTTTTTTAGCTGAAATTAAATAGAAAAAACTACTCCATAATTTATCCAACAATCATCATGGTATTCTAGAAGAACCACCACTAACAATAAATTAAAAATATATTAATTAAATAACTTACAATTACACTTTAATTTTGTGGCAACATAAGCCTCATCGAGGCTTAATGTCGAACAGCATCTTTGAAGTTCTAACCTTCCACAACAGTTATATTTAGAAAAAAAATTAATATTTTGCTTATTAGCTGATAGTATAACTAATTTGCGTAACATAGCTTTATTTCTCTTCAATATGATGTTATTTATAATACACCTATCTCATCTTAAAATACTTAAAAACAGTGGTTCTATAACTGTTTAGTTGTTTTATTCAATTTATACCTTCATCACAACTAAAATACTTCAGAAGAACTTTCAAGTACAACCAAATCAATTAGCTAACCTCTAAAGTGCTTTATTATTCCCATTATATCATTTACAAGCAGGGTCGGCTCGAGAAAATTGACATTTGACATAACTACTATTAAGAATTATATTAATAAATTAACCTTTAATATTTACGTAATTTAATTCAATCAAGTGTGAATTTAAAAATTAAATCTAATCTATCAAAACATTTTAATCAAAAAAGTTCTATCCAAAATAATTTAAAAATTTAAAAAATGTTGAACCCCCACCAATATTCAAAATATTTGGTTGTTGATTCAAAAAAAAACACAATCGACAAATAAATTGTTTAAATAATTTATAACAGCATCCACAATTTAAATCTTGCAAATACAAATTATATGGCAAGCAAATAAATAATAATGATTGGTCTAAAATTGATCTAATAAAACATTAAATACCTCACGATTTAAAAAATACTTAAAATTTTGAAAGTACAAATTATTAGCCTTGCAGATTGTTATCAAGACAATTTGGGTTATTTTGTACTTTTCTATTTTTCAGTAATATGGAATGAATCTATAGTTTATAAATTATTATCGTAATCATTAAAGGTATTACTGCGAGGTTGAAATGTTCATTACATATAAAACAATTTGCAATTAAAAATATTTTTTAAATTAAACAAATATTGTACATATTTTCTAAACACAAAAAATAAATTAAGTAAACAATATTAAGCAATATTATGTGCGAACTAATAATTTTACTAACCGTACTGTAGAAGGGGGGTTCCCCCATCCCATAGGTTCGTCTCTTGCATGCGATGACCAAAAATTATCTGTGTGTAGTATGTTTTTGACTGGAGATTCTAATTCTGCCGTAGGTCTATTTTCTTACTTATTAGTAACGTACTGTGAAAAGAGTATTTTTAATATTATTTTTAGGTTCAAATTTTTGTTTTAAGTATAACATAAATTAATTAAATTCCCTGGTACGTCATCTTGGTTCAGCCAAGTTGATCGCCAACGCCTATTGAGGGTATGGCACAGAAAAAGAAGAATAAATTAATTATTTACAATTATTTATAATTAATTTATTATGTTTGTTAATAAATTGCGTCATTAAGGCAGTATTCTAATCTAGAATTTTGAAAAAAACGATTTTTTGTTTCCGAGAGAAAATTTTTAAATTTCAGTAATTTATGTAGTTATAGCTATTTATGGGGCAATGCCTGACAGGTGACTATTTCAGCTATAAATTATATAAATGTACAAATATAGGCTATAAATATACCCTTAAAAATCGTAAATATTTTCGTGTTTACTTTTCATTTTAGCTCGGTTTAGATTTTAAAAGTCTACAACTAAGGTACAAGTTTGTTACAAAACTACATTTTTCAATATGGTTGACATGATATCTCAAGTTCTATTTACCCGATTTACTTCAAATTTGGTGTCGACCTTCAGTGTATGTCTATATATCGCCCCTACCACTTTTACAGCAAAATTATTTTTGTAACTATTTGAAACTTTTACTCAAAACCTTAAACGCGTTTATTATAAAACTACATTTTTTGACCTGGTTGACATGATATCTCAAGTTTTGTTTGACGGAGTTACTTCAAATTTTGTATCAACCTTCAATATATATCTGCCTATTGCCTCTACCACTGTTGTACCAAAATTATTTTAGTATTTTGAAAAATTAAAAAGTATGGAAAAACAACAGGTCAAAAACTGTTTTTTGTTTTCAGACAGCTGCTGTTTGGTAAAATGGTAAAAAAAATGAATGGTAAAAATATTTTTTGTTTTTTTTTTATTTAAATTTTTAAATTTTTTAAATTTTTTTAAATTTATGGCTTTAGAGAAGAACATTGCCTTAATTAATAAATAAAGTCATTGTCCGGTTATAATGTCGGTAAAAAATGCTTGCTAAACTGACGTTAACCATACATTTTGAACACTGTTGAAATTTAAAATTTCATATGTGGTTTTTACATTATTGTCCGGGTAACGGAAAACCACTCCATTAATTACATTTTGTAGTCAGTCATCTTGGCTTTGTTTATTGATTGTCTGCACAGTGTATGACACTCGAAAAAGAAGGAACGATTCATCACCCAGTTCATGTTTAGAATCGTTTCTTTAACTCTCCAGTACTAACATATTTTTTTATAACACGAGTACTAACGTCGGTCTGTAAGACCAATTCTACCGTCTAGAGCACGGTACTTTTAGTTTACCTCTATACTGACAAAGTACATGCTCCATTGCTCCACTGTTTTGCCTGCTCTGTTGTTTGTTTAATTTGCAGTGCTTTTATTGCTGCCCTTCCTTGTCTGCATTCAGAGTCAGAGTCTGGATTGCAGGAAAGACTGCTAGAACCGTTTCAAGCCAGCTCGTCCGCCTTTGCGTTACTTTCGTTACCTTGGTCGAGCTAGAGTTTGTTGTGGATTTTAATCTAATGCCGGTATTAATATAGTCACGGATTAATCCGAGATTCAAGATTAATTCTCGAAATAGCTAGGGCCGATTTATCCATTAGGCAAAAAAGGCAGCTGCCTAGGGCGGCAGTCTTTTAGGGGGCGGCAAAAATACTAATTATTTCTAATAAAAAATGAAACATAAATAGAAACTTGATTGTAAATTATATTTATTTAAAAATCATAGTACATTATGTAGAAAACATAAACAATTTTTAAGTGCAAGAGAGTAAAGAATAAAAATAAACTAAGAACAAAAAACTGTCTACTGTTTAAGTAAATAAATTTGTTATTTTGCTAATAAATATTATGCTGTTATAATAAGTCGAATTTTAATTTTAAGGAGCGGCTAAAAAGAATATGCCTAGGGTACTCACATGCCTTAACGCGGTCCTTGAAATAGCAGCTGTTGCTACGATGCGGTCTAATTTCCAGTAATCTCATTGATAAATCCTAGGATTAGCTTGAATCTCGGATTAATCCGTGACTATTAATACGGGCATAAATGCTATTTCTTAACCCACAATTTTTGTGGACTTCAAAATTTTCTTGGTTCACACATTTTATGAACGTATACGCAGAGGCGGATCAAGGGGATATTGCGCCCCAAGCTGAACCAAAATTTGCGCACCCTTGACGGGGGGGGGGATTGATGTGCAGCACATTCTACAAAAAAAAGTGGCAGTTCCAGAGTAATAAATTTTAAAATGATAACAAAGCACACCACGTTTGCTAGAAAAGTTGTGTGTCTGCATATAAAAAAATAAGCAAATGTAAATAGGAACCGTGTGACGTAAATCCAGCAACTTGCGGTGCTTGGTTGTTTAATGCTTGATTAGTCGTGTTTGTGTGTGAGTCTTGCACAATATAAAACTATAGAAATATGTGTCGGCGTCGGCGGATCAATTACATGTCGACTCGACGTACATAAACCGCTGCGTGTTCATACACACATAGCTCATATTTCAAGTTCTCCGACTTGTGAAGATATTTTTAAAATGCAACCTATTTTTGAAATTTTTAGAATTTTATAATATAAAATATCATCAAATAATTTTAAAAATAATTGTAATAAATTTTGCGCCCCTGTATTTCTGGCGCCCGAAGCGCTAGCTTCTTTCGCTTCTTGGTTAATCCGTCTCTGCGTATACGCTTGTGGCTGAACACCCACAGGAGAAGTAGGACATTTAAGTTTGATATATTATTTAATGTCTGAAGGTATTCCAGTTCTGATGATTCTTGTACCTGCTCTTTTGTTCCAGATTTTTTGTTTTTGCTTTAGCAATGCTTCTGATCAACTTAACTACAAATTTTAAGTTTATTATACTTTTTATTTTTGTGTAGTTGGAAGGGTTAAGAATTTTGCATAGGAACTACCCCGATATCCTAGGGTTCTTTAACCCTATTTGTTTTCTTATTCTTAAACTCACACAACTTGATTCGCACACGCAAATACGTCACTTTCCTGTATCCTCCTTTTCATTTTCTTTTTCTCGCATCATCTCATTGATCATTTCATTAATTGAATTTGAGGAAAAGCACTTGGAGTTAGGCTCAGACTGGCATCTTGCTTGCCACACTACTTCCATCAGTTCTTTCTTTCTATTTTTGGGGGCCAAGTTGTATTTTTCTGTTATCATGTTTATTTCATCTTTTCGATGGAATTGTTGATTATTTTATTCAACTCTTTTACTGCTATTTCTGATTCCATCATAGATAAATCGGCAACAAATCCAGTTAACACCATACTCTTAACGGCAGCGTAATTCTTAGAACTCTATTGATAAGTTCCAGAACATTGCTCCTAGAGCTGAACTTTGGGAACACCGCTGTTAATATTTAGAGTTTTGTTATGCAATTCTTCATCAGCGATTACCGATCTATTTGAGAAATACCCCTTAATGATCTCTATTAAATAAGGGCTCACTTCTCTTCTTTGCATTTTTGGAACTATCAATTTCCAAACAACCGAGTTGAAAGCAGTTCTCACATCAAAGGTTAGTAATGCTACAATTTTTTAAAGCGGCTTTTTCTGTCTTTGTCACGCCAATAATAGAACGTACCGCATCGATTGTGGATCTTTCCTTCCCAAATCCATATTGTTTATGGCTAAGGTCACCATGATCAATTATCTCGTTTGGAAATCTAAAAATAGATAAGATGTCGTTCGTGCAGTTTTCCCATGTTTCCCAGGAGAACCAATATCGCGTTCTTGCAAATATATTTGTATTCTAATACTGCCACACTGACGATGGTGCAATAATACGCAACAGTTTTCCCTATTGTAAAGCCCACTTTTGGTTTCAGAATTACACGCGAGCTACAGTTGGAAGAAAAACTTTTGGTAACTTGTGCTTTTAAATATTATTAAAACGGATAAGCAGAAACGGATCTCATAAATTGTTCGCGCAGGCGGTTGGTTGCGCTTCACTGCACTCCTCTTTAAGAAAAAGTTTTAACTTTCTTCTGGTAAAAAAATTTACTTGCGAAAAGTTGTACTAGACCTAGAAATTACTGCCAGAAGAATATTCGAAAATAAAAGGTATCTGTCATATCAAGCGAAAGGCACCACGGGCAATTTACAAAAAAATTTGAATGTGCAGAATTTTTTTTTTATTTTGCCAATTGATGAGAGTTTTCAAAAACGTATTATGTTAATAATTTTGCTTTTATAAAAAATTGAGAAAAATTCAAAAATTTCAAAATTTTGAGGTAGGGTATAAGTAGCCGGTGACCTTCCTAGTTCGTGTCGCGGACTGTACAGAATTATGTCTAAATAACTTGGCGTAATTGAGCTCTCGTAATTTGCCCATTTAAATTTCAATAGGTTAAACTAAGCTTGAGAATAAAGCATTTGCATTGATGTAAAAATATAGAAAAAAATTTATAAATGACTTTAGCAGTTAAAGTAGATTTGGAAATTATAGACCAAAGGTATTAATTACAATCAAAAATATGGTACGTTGTTAGAAAAGAAACAAGTGATTTTTTAATTATCGTTTGAAATTTTGCAAAATTTTCTAAGCAACTTTCTCGTTTTATTATGATTACCTTTAAATTATCTCATTTAAGAAAAACATACGGATGTTTACGGGGACGTCAGTTGTGGAAATCGAATGAAATTGAACTAAATTAAATGTATAAGTGGTATTTTAACAGATGAAACGCACAAAACACCTTTTCGAGTCGATATATACAAGTTTGCTATCCGTAGCTGATGTTGACCAATTTACTAGTTAATGTTGATCGCGGCTTGATCTGTTCCCCTAACCTACTAATATGAAAATGTATGTTCAGTTAGAACAACACAACACTAATGGTTAACTAGTCAATTAAGAATTATCATTTACACAGCCTAATATTGGGCTATTAGTTTTATAGTTTATATTTACTTTCTACAATTTTATGTTCTAAACTATTTTACTTTTTTTTGACTATTAAGTAATTTAAAGAATCTCACTTTTTTTAAGGCAATTCAAAGCTTACTTTAATTTTCGGACCATTTATGTAAAATAACAGCTTTTGCAATTGTTGAAAAGCGCAACAAGGGAAAATTCAAAATTTTCCAAAGGAAGTCGTAAAAAAGTTTTGCAATCATTTCGTTAATCGTTTAATTGCAAATAATTTGTCACAGTTTAGTGAATCTGCATCTCATAATAAGAATGATCCCTCGTTTGATCCATTTAAAAGATAGCACACTGTATAATCAAAAGTTTAACTATTCAACAATACCATACATTAGTATTAAACTTTCATATTTTTTCTATTCGTTAAATCTAGAGCAGCTTAACGTATTTTTTTTAAATTAAACTTTAATTATTTAAAATAGATCGACTATTTATTTGTTAATTATAATTGGTATGCATTAACTAAACTGTTGACTCAGCAATTGAAAATTTTAAATTGAAATTCTTATCGTGCAAAACGTTAACAAAGATCTATAACATGTTAACATATTATCCTAAATATTTAATACGATATTTACAAACAATTTATCTATTGGTCGGGTTACTTTTAAACCGCAGTGTGTATAGGTATACTACAGAATGACAATGATTATTTCGCATTAATATAGTATATCCAATAGAATAGCTTTATTTATGTCGCATGCGGCCAATTACAACGCCATCCAATGTTTTTCAAATTTGATTATATGGTAATATTATTTTAGATTACAAAACCCTGAAATTACAGTATACAAATCTCGTTATTATACCTTAAAACAGAAGGTTAACTGTTTATTAACCTAGGAACTGCGGTTATCCGAGTTCCATTTTGTTGTAGAATAATTAAAATTTCAAAAATTTTAAAATCTGTTTTATTCTACGATTCCATGAAAGAACAGATCTCTGAAAAAACAGAACACTGAAATAAAAGAACATCGACAAAAGAGAACTTTGAAAAATTAGAACAAAATTTTTTTAGAACTATTTTTTATGGTGGATCCGTGTATTGCCATGGTTGTCTTTGTCAAAACGGCTCGGAGCGGCCGGAGCAGAGGCGACCGGAGTGCAGGGTAGCGCAGAGTCGAACTAAACTCATTAAAAATATCCTTGAAGGCCGAAAGAACTCACCAAAGATGGAAGTCGTCCGTAGTACACTATTTGGTGTAAAAAAATGTATGTTCTTATTTTTCAGAGTTCTCTTTTGTCAATGTTCTGTTTTTTCACTGTTCTGTGTTTTCATTGTTCTGTTTTTTCATTTTCTGTTCGTTCAAGTTCTGTTCTTTCCGGTCACCTCTCTGAGGCACTGGAGGGTATTCCATACCCCCCAGACCCCCCGGTTTAAAACACCAACGTTTTTTTGCATGCTCTGTGTTTGATTTTGTTAAATAAGAATCTTTATCTCTTTCAGAATAAATCTGTGACTAAAGGCAAAAGGAGCCAAGTTCAACATTTCAACTTTTGCAGAAGGCACAAAACACTGGTTTTCATATATTTGATGTACTGTTACTGTAAATTTTTTATTAAAAATATTTTTACAGATGTTTACTTTCAGTAACATTTAAAAATAAAGCTTTTAGGTTTCTTTAGGTTTATGGATTACTTTCCAGTACTCCACTAATTGCTAAGAAATAAAATATTTTATCACCTCTACTTTAGATCAACAATGGAAAGAGAGTAGGTGCAGTAAATTATAAAGATTAAAATTTTTCGGCTAATTAGGATGTATAATTGTATAAACATGTAATATTATTTCTAGTCTGGGGACATTGCCGCAACTTCTTTTGTTAATTACACGCACCGTTAATAGAATGGAGCTAAGCTCTGTCCACTTTGAATAACAGTGTTCAAAATTGAAACTTTAATATAGATTTTTTCTTAAATTAATAATATTTCAAGACGATTCTCAGTTTAATCGTTTTATCTTTTTATTACCTAAGGCAGAGCCGGCGGTCTAGAACATTTCGCCGTCGCCGTCGCCGTTTTGCCGTCGCCCATTTCGCCGTCGCCGTCGCCGTTTCGCCGTCGCCCATTTCGTCGTCGACGGCAATGTCGACGTTTCGACATTTTTTTTACTTTAATCTATAACTCAAAAGTTATAAAAAAAACTAGAACATTTTGACTGCAAAAATTAATATTTTTGGGGCCATGGAAAATTAGAAATTAGAAAAGCAGAAATAAAAAAAAACCCCGATATTTTTAAAATTTTTTTATTTAATTTGTATCCTTATTAATTTTTTTTATTTAACTTTATATATAATTTAATGAAACTTTAATTGTAACTTTTGATATATATTTTTTAATTAACGACGGCGAAATGGCCATGGCGAAACTAGGGTATTACGCATCATATATTGCCATACGTGTCAATTTTGAAACTGGCGCCCTTACCGGGGATACCCCCCAGCATATAGTGTCGCTGGCGAATTTTTTTGAAATTTTCAAAATCAAACGCTCTATTGTAAAGTTAGAAAATCGCGATACAAAAATATTTTCTCAAAAAAAAAATAGGTTTAATGAAGCAAATTTATTTAAAAGATATATTAAGAGACTAAGCATGCAGCAGCAGGTGGTAGTAATCTTTTATTATATTTTATATTCTAGAATTTTATGTCACGCTTTATTTCGGAGGGGGTTTAAACTCCCAAAACCTCCCCTCAGATACGGCCCTGCCCACCAGAACCATAAATCGCGGGGGGAGTTTATTAAAACTGAAAAAACGATGTTTCATAGAGTTTTTTTTCTTTTTTTGAAATCGTATTGTTTATTAAGATTTATAAGTTCCTTAATAAGATCTTTTGTAATAATTATTATGTTATTATTAATAATTGGTATTTTAAACATAAAATTGAAATTTTGTTATTGAGCCTCTCGAGGTATTTTATAAATTAGGAAAGTGCCTTTTGTTTTATATGTATATATATTTTAAATTTAATTTTAAAATTGAAAATTTGGCTCCCCCTAACTAGCTCGCGCCCGTAACAGGCGCTTCTCTCGCCACGCCCTAGTTCCGGCCCTGATTACTCATTCAATTCTACACCACAATTTAATATTCTGGTTTGGGAGAGCAGCGCCCCTATTTTCCATTTTATACAGATGGTATTCATTACAATTACTAAGGTAGGTACTGGGTGTAATTCTAAACTCTGAATCCTCCGATATGTACTGCTGCGATATAGTATAGATATATTTGTTCCGAAAATGTGAAAACTTTTCATTAAATTTAATAAAATAAATCACAGATCCTGCACAAACCTTTGATTTCTGAAACCGGGAGATCTGGGGGTATAAAATTAGCGGAATATGGATACTTGAATGACGGATATGAAGAGCTCACCCCATCTGCGTTAGGACAGTTTGCCAGGATACTTTGCTACTAGAACATTTTGCTCCCGGACATTTCAATACCACTTTTAGCACGTTATTCATTATTTGAATTATTTTTATAATTGTATTCTGGGTTATGTGCTAAAAGTAGTATCAAAAACGGGACGACAGTAATCTGAAATGTAAATTGCGCAAAATAATGTACGGTATTACGGTAAGTACGGTATTAATTTTTAATAGTATGCTAAAAGTGGTAGCGAAATGTCCGGAAGCGAAATGTCCGGAAGCGAAATCTCCGGGAGCGAAATGTCCGGCTGCGAAATGTTCGGGTGTGAAATGTCCAGTAGCGAAGTGTCCGGCTACCGCTTTTACTGGTGGTTGACAGGTGGCATCCGTGCTAGCATTCTAATTAGATATCTTTTCTGCAAATTCTGACAATTCACTTTCTATAATGGTTCAACACCATTGCACACACCCATCTTGACGCACTAAACAGAACACTCTCTTTCTTAACATCAATGACATCCCTACATTTAGCATTTGTTTGCTGAGCAATGTATACTATGTTTTCTCGTTCTTCGCAGTCTCGTTTTCCCGAAGTCAAAACGTTTAGAAGCGGCGAAGGTAATGTCTAAAATAGACAAAGATTTTTCCCTTCTGGAACGTCGGTGTATTGATTATGTTACAAACTTGGAGGCCTTTTGCTTCCATAGCTTCGGTCAGTTTTGGCTGACAACTTTCAGGTGGAAAAATTTCCACGTAATTTCCAATTCCAAAATTAACAAACTAATTTTGCTTAAAATAAATCAATTTCTTTTTACTTTATTTTCTCAGCGGTCAGTAAGCCACTATTATACCATCTTGGTCAGATTCTTTTATGATTTCAATGATTGACAACTGTAACTTTGTCACGCTTAATTGACCGTGAATGACACCTACTTAATTTCACCCGGTACTAAAAAAATTTAAATCATCGCTTATTCTTAAAGTAATAATAGCAGTTGAGAAGTGGTAAAAATGGCAAAAATATCAATTACCATTTTAAATTTAATTGCACATAACTTTTAAAGATAATTAATTTATATGTATAGATAGATTATTTAACACCATATGCTAGGTAGGTGTACTAAATATACTGTTGTGGTAATTAGTCGATAAGTGCATTATTGTACCAATTGTTTTGTTTGAAATTACATTTAGCATCCATTGTTTTATTATAAAATAAAGCATTTTCAAAAAAGCAGAAAGTGTGACCCAATATTTAAATTGCATAATAATTTTATTATTTAAAATATTTGCATCATTGTAGTATAATTAATAGGGTATATTGTAACTAACAGTTCATGAGGGGTCAAGATAATGAAGAAATATCTATAAAAAGGGGGCTATAAGGAGTAGCCATAGAAACTCGGGCTCTTTCCAAATCAGCATATTTTAAAGAGCTTTTATTAAAGATTAAATTTAAAAAAAATTATTAAAAATTATTTCAATTATTTTCCAAAATATCCAAAATACATCCATGGATCAATCCAATAATCTTATTTTTCGATCTTGTAGATTGGTGACTCCGGTAGAACATTGAATATCGTGTATGCAGACATAGGAGAAAACGATGATTATTGATTTATTTGAAAAATGACGAACTCAAATAGCTAATAAGATAAGACCACTGCGTGCCTGTAATCGCTGCGGTTTCAAAGAGAAGGGTGTTGCAATAATTCTAAAATTGGTAATAAATAGAACAGATCTACGCACGATTGCACAATAATGTAGATGGCTAGCACATGTATTCACAATTGTAATTTATTTTTTCAAAACTTTTTAAAACAATTGTAAAATAAAATTTTACTTTGCTCCATTGATTTTTTAAACTCAAAAATCCGTAACAAATTTATATTATTCTCTGTTGACGTAATTCGTTTTCTTGTATTGCGCAAGTTTTTTTGTCGTTGAGATAATAAGTGATACATTAGTTTTGCAAATTTCCAAAAACATCGCCGATAAAAGATGAATTAGAGACGGAAAATTTGATAAACTTGAATTTATTTCAATTCTGAAAAAAATAAAATGGCTTTTGAAAATAAATTGAAAATATAAACTCCAAAACTTAAGAATTTAAGAAAAAGCTAAACAAAAAATTTAATTACTTTTTTGCTTTTTTCGTGAAATAGAAGCTCTTTTGGGATGAAAGAAAATTTTTCGTGTTATAATTTTGGCTACCTATCCACCACAGGAAAAATTAACTTTTTTATTTTATATCAGGATACTCACATATATGGCTTGTAGCTAGGCGTTGTGGTTAAACCCTCCTTTAAAATACAACTATCAAGAAAATTGCTTTTAAAGCCAGAGACGGATTGCCCCATAAGTCAACTAATCCATAATCTTCGAGAGTTGGATTTTGGCAGGCCAGATGGTTAAGCCCAACTCAGTTACATCAGAAAACATAGCACTAATTTATAAAAATTTTCAAAGGGGGGGAGTAAAGCTCTTTTTACCTAGAAAGCTAAGTATGCTGAATCTGTCCCTGTTAACAGCGTTCTACCTTTTTATTTTGTTTTAATGTTTAACCTTTGCTTTAATGTTTTACCTATATAACTCCCGTTGCAAAGTGCAACAAATTAATTTAATGTTCTATATAACAACTTTCATTTTCTATCGTTTTAATTGTCATTATTAATAATTTTTAATGGCTTAATACAAGTCATAACACTTAATATGCGTGTGCGTGACCAATTTTTAATGAGGAATTCATTGTTTGCCAAATAAAGCTGTATATTTATCAATTTTGATAAAAAGCATAAAATAGTTTTAAATTAAATTAATTTTCAAAATTTCACTATCTATGTGAATCGTAACAGTTATTTCGATTTTATTTAAAAATTAGATTAATTTTCAATTTTGAAAATGACGACTTTAAACTGGGTGTTGAATCTCCCAATATCTCCCTATATTTCGAGAGATTGCAAAAATTTTGCTAAAAATTACAAAAAAAATTTTAAACTTAAAAAAAATTAACTCGGCTCCAAGTCGGCTTGGCGCCGAGTTCGAATCTTATAAACATGACTCTTTTTTTCGGTTTTACAGCCTCATGCAAAAATATTAAAAATTAAAATAATTTGAATTATACCTGATTGTATGATATAAAAATCATAAAAAATTCAAAAATATTAAAAAAATATGATAAAATATGATAAACGATGAGCTACTAAAAATACATTTGCTCTGAATAGAACATGTTTTTTTTTTAAATGTAAAAAGTAATTATTTTTATTTAATATTATATTGTAACTAAACTGGCTTGATGTTGGCACAGATGTTAATTTTTAGTATCTCATAAACAAAAGCATACATAGTACTATGTAGTTTGAATATGGTGAAAACTCATTGATGGTTTTACATTTGAGTGCTACCCGCACAACAGCGTTAATTGCATAATTGTATTTTTGTATTTTTGTTATCGTTATTTATTTTGACTTTTAAAATTAAGAAATAATTTGACATCGGCATTTAAAAATCTAATAAAAATTTTCTACTTTCACTTTTAAGCAGAAATGTGTCATCAAATGATTGTTATAATGGGCGTTTTAATTTATACGAACAATTTCAAGTTATAATTGTTGTTGGCGTGGAATAAGGAAGTCACTTGTATGTTTATGTGTGACACTAAACTTTTTAACACGGTTTATTAGTCAAATAAAAGAGAAGCTGATTTTATTTTATGTTATGAATTTACGTTCAAATAATTTGAGCGATTAACTAGTGCAAGCTAATTTGAGCAAATTGTTATGACATTTTCATAATTGTAAAACTCAATGTGTGCTAAAAATATTCTTTTTTGCAAAATTATTATAAAAAATTTTGGTTCTCAACCCTTTTTTTTTTCTAGTTAATAGAAAATTTTTATAAAAATTATAATGATTATGAACAATAAAATTAATTTTTGGAAATTTTTTCATAATTTTTCAGTTATGATAAGAGCCTTAAAATAATTAAAAACGATTTTTTCACAATTACACTCTGTTATAGTTATTATCCCAATATGTTTTTAGTTATTTTGGAAGTCAGAAAAGATATAAGCCAAAATTTTGAATTTTTTTAAAAATTAGTTTAAAACTAAAAAACCCACATTTTCCTGTTTATGTTTTCTTCTTGAGTGCGCAACCAAATACGTAATGTTTTAAATAAGTGCGCCGCGATGCCAACCTGACATAGAGAATTGAACTTTTATAAAAATATAGATTTATTCCTTACCATTTTAACTGTTTAAAAACAATTTTTTGGTTTTAATATGTTTTACGTTTTGCTACATTTGGCACGTCATGGTGTAAAGTAGATCAAATTTTAATTAAACAAGTTGCACCGTATACTAGGTTTGTTTAGTTAATAAGTAACTAATGATGTGCATGTACTTAGTATGTTGTAGCATTTAATTTGATTTTTTATTGCAGTAGTTTTTAGAATTCAACAATTTTTTTTTGTTGATATATTTTCTCTGTCAAGCTGCCCCTCCATTTTAGAATTCAGAATTTTGTCTGCGTAATTTGGAAATGCTCGCGAAAAAGCCGTTTTTGGGGCCGAAAGGGGCCAACTTGACGCACATTTGGAATATTTAATTTTTTTTTGATTTATTGGAATGTGCTGGCAAATGCTGAAATTTTTTCTGAAAGTGCTGAGCCTGTTAGACTTTTATTCATAATTGAAATATTGAAATTTGACAAAAACGGCAAGTTGACCCCTCTTTTTCAAATTTAATTAGATTTTAAATTTTTCATTATATTATTTAAAAGTGCTCTTGAAGTGCTGGCGAATTCTGAAAATTTTGTAAAAATACTTATATTATTACAATATTTTTAAAATAAGCTCCGAGCAAGATTCGTTGAATTAATAAAACTTGAAAAATTAGCATTTTTTGAAATATGGTTTTCTGTAGATTACATTTTAGTAACAAATCAATTCGACCCAAAATCGGTTTTATCCTAATAAAATATTAAGGAACCCATCAGTTTCAAAATAATTTCTTATAAATTCCAAATTGGAGGGGCCAATTTGACGGAGCCGACGTCGCTTACTTGCGAACTTGACAGCTTACGATCTAATCAAAATCCATACGAAACTGTCACAACTTTGCGGATTTATCGATTTTTTTCTGCATTTTACGCAGGTTTTCAGAACCCCCATCTTCGACACTTTCACTTACTGTGGCAATGTTTTTCCGAGAGTGCTTTGATGCCTTCACATTTCCCAAAAACTGCACTAATTTGTACGATTTTTGTAATAAAATTTAAGGAATAACCCTAATGTGGCATTTTTTAAGGGCTTTAATCTGGTCAGGATGTAAGCCATAAATCGTTAAATTGTCAAAAAAAAATTTTTTTAATTTTTTTCGGATTGACCCAATTGCCAAAATCACCTACACCATTCGACCATGCACGAGAAACAGGGTTATATGTAAAGCCGGGTAACTCCTGCAAATATAACTATTTTTTAATAAAATTTTATATGTAAACTAAGAAAGATAGTTATTAATAAATATCCAAAAATTTTAAAAATCGCATTTGTAGTTTTTCCGGAATTAATTTTTAAAGTTCACATTGATTTTCGCTAGCTCACTTTAGAGTAACCCCTTAAGGCGATTTAAGGATTTGAATATAAATTGAAATAAAAAGAAAAGAAAATTTGATTGGTAGAAAATGTTGTTCAATTCAAACTTTTGAAATTAACATTTAACATTTTTTGTTAAAACACTATTTACTTATTAAAATCTAGCTTACGTTAACAGCAAACGGCTTTAAAAATGTTTTATACAGCAAAACATTATTTTTATAAAATTCAATTACAGCAATTCAACTAAGCATTGAATGTTTTTTTTGAGTTTTTTTTCATAAGGTTTCTAATAGAATGTCAACTGTACTATCCAAACAAAAGTTGAAGACAGAACGGATGCTGTTAACTACAAAGCAATTCCTTTTTTTTATTTGATTTTAAATTTTGTTCTATACTTGAAATATTCACTGTATAATTAAATTGCCCAAATATTCTAGCTTAAACCAATTTATGCAAATTTTCAGAGCGTATAAACCTAACTTTAGAATTATTTTGTATTCTTTTGGAGTATCTCATGGTAATCTACTAATTCTACCTTTACGTGACAATTATGTAATTATTTTACTTTGCAGTCTAATTTGTTTAGATTTTAGTAATTTAGAAAAGCGCACTCACATTAATTAATTATATACATGGTGTTCCAGTGGCCGCTGTAAAAATTTGAGATGGATTTTTCTATAACCTATACAAATGCTTACTTAAGTTTTCCTTTAATTAATGTTATATTTTTATAGTTCATATAATTATAGTTCTTCTTTAGTTTCTGTTTAAACTTTTAAAAACCCCATTTACGTTTTGCCGTTATTATACGATAGCTCTGTATGTCTCCAACAATATCATACAACTGGTTTTGAAAATAAAATACATTTGATGGTTTGTGTAAAACTTCAGTCTTATCTTCAATTTTACATGAAAACACAAAAAAATCTGAGCGCTTAGAAAGTTCTAAGAAGGTTCACTCTCATCGGTGGTAGTCGCGAATGGATTAACGAGATTGCAAGAAAGAACTAAAATCGAAAAAGTAAACTTAATGGTTTTATACTTACTTTAAGAGTTTTCAGAGCATCAAAATAACGTAAATTATTACCTCAACTAATGAACCTAAATGCATGTTTAACAGGAGGTCAGAGCCGAATTATCCATTAGGCAAGAAAGGCAGCTGCCTAGGGCGGCAGTCTTTTAGGGGCGGCAAAAATACAAATTAATTCTAATAAAAAATGTAACATAAATTGAAACTTGATTGTAAATTGTACTTAGCTATTTAAAAATCATATTACATTATGTAGAAAACATAAACAATTTTTAAGTGCCGCATAGTAATGCAACAACGTAAAGAATAAAAATAAACGAAGAACAAAAAACTGTCTGCTGTTTAAGGAAATAAATTTGTTCTCAGAGTTTATACTAATTTTGCTAATAAATATTATGCTGTTATAATAAGTTTAAATTTTAATTTTAAGGGGGCGGCAAAAAAAATGCCTAGGGTACTCACATGCCTTAACGCGGCCTTGCAGGAGGTTTGACATCCTGCCGAACTCAACAGGTACTGACAGGTATGTCTGTATGTCTGTACATGGATGGTTCTAAATGCAATACTGGCTTAGATGCGAGGATATTTTCTCCTCAACTATGGTTAAATATAAGCTTTACGCTAGACAGAGGGGCCTTAGGAAGAGTGGAAACACATTTCAAGGTTGTAAGTCATTTCCTAAATGTGCTAGTGGCACTGGCCCAAAAGAGGAGCTTAAGGCTTAAGGCTGAACACGCAGATGCCCTCGCTAAGGCTGTTAGGACCAGAATCAACATGCGGGATAGCATAGCTGGCCACAAAAAGGACCATAGAGGAAACTACTAAGGGAAGATGTTCATTTATGGGCCCTCCAACGACAACAGAAAACTTGAAATCCTGAAGCTGAGTAGACCACAGCTAAAGAAAGAATTAGGACTACTTATTGAACACTGCTATCTAAACAGACACCTCAAGGTTATTTGGGTTGTGGAAGATCTTACACGTAGGAAGTATGTGGAAGAGGAAGAAACTCCACACTACATACTACATGTATGTTCAGCTCTAGCCTCATTGAGGTTGTCCATTTCCGACAACCGAGAAAATAACCCAAGCACCCATCGGCTGTATACTCAATTTGATTAAAAAAACAAAGTTGATGGAGTTAAACTTGGAACCCAGGGTACAATAAGCCTAAAGCTTTAGTGAAAGCGGGCATCATAAAACCACAATTCGTCCAGAAATTATAACAATAGGTAGATATGCCTCCGTTCTCCAAACGGAACTCATGGGTATACAACACTGTGAGGAAATAGTCAGGTAAAAGGATATTCGGAGTAAAACGAGTAAAATACTGACAAACAGCAGAGCTGCTTTCAGGCCCGGACTTAGAGACCCAGGGCCGCTAGGCACTTGACATTTAGGTCCCCCACCATTTCGAAGCTATTTTGGAAATTTAGCAAATTAAATACACTAGTACAGAACATGTAATTTTTAATCGACTTTAATAAACATCTAAACACTAAACATAGCCAAGAAGACTAAAAACGGGGGAGTAAACTCGTGTGGAGGGGGTAGGCTAAAAAATTACAGTCCTAAGTGGGCAGATAAGCTTATGTAAAGATTCTTCCACCGGCGCCCCTAGGTTGGCTGGACCCCTAGGCCGGGGCCTCGTATGTATGGCACTTAGTCATCATAAAATCATCTCGGGCCTGATGCTGCAATGCATTTCTTAATTGGGCAAAAGAGCACAACGGTAATGAGGGCAACAAGAAAACTGATGAGTTGATGCTGATAGATGAGCGAATATAGTTGGATGCCGATAGGCGAGGGCTTCTGAAAGACATGCAAAATACTACTTGCAGCTATTCTGGGACAACTTGCGAATTATTGTTGGGTTTCTCACGGGACACTGCAAGCTAAATAAACACCTAGTATATTATACAATGGGACTGGTTGGCAGTAGTAGAAAAAATGGAGGAGAAGAAAAACCACGATGCGAAATTTTTGGCCTGACATGACTAGCATTAGTGACACACCGTTCTTTAAAATACCCCGAAAAACAGAAAGGAACGTGGGCTGCTCCCAAAATCGGATATAGTATACTGTTTTTTATTTTAGTTTAACATGGTTTTCAATCCACCTCAATTCCGAAGCAGAAAGACCGTATTCATATTCAAACTGTTTTAATATTATCTGGAGCAACTACTAAAGAGTTTTTTCCCAAAAGCAGCTAAACTACTACCAACCTAATAACCGGATTCGGAAATTTCTCAAAGTATAAAAACTTAAATTTTTGAAGAATTGCAGATTTTATGGAATCGTTACATCCATCCGATGAATAATAAAATGAAACATTTAATTTTATATGTAAAAATCCTAACTTAACCTAACTTCGCATTCGTTATAAATGCACACAGTGGCGTAACTAGCGGTGTTCCGTGTGTTCGATCGAACAAAGGTCCGGGCGTTAAAGGGCCCGGTTCTATGACAACCAAATAATAAAATGTTTTATCTACATAATATAATGTTAAGTGCGAGACTGCTATGTTAAAAAAAATTTGGGGGCCTAGGACACAGCCCCATGACTGCATGGTTACGCCACCAAATGCACAAAATTATAAAAATAATTTTTTTTTATATTATCACATAAAATTCTTACCTAAAATTAGAATATTATATTGCAAATTTGAATATATTTTATTTCCCATTGAATATAATTCTGAAGTTTTAAATAATAATTAGCATATTATTAATAGGTAATATTTAATATAGTGACATTATTTTGGTGATTATAAAACATAATGTAATATTTATATTGATATAATATTTAAAGTAATTTACAATATAAATATATTGACCTAAGCTGTCAAATAGAAAGTAACCCGGAGTTGATAGCGTGAAAAATTGTTACCAATAAATAGTTAAATAAAAAATTAATTTGTTTATATAATCAGAAAAATTTTTGCATTAATTTAAAGGATGGTATTGGGCTTTTAATATTTATTGAGAATTATTGTCTTGTAACCGAATTATTTTGTCGCGAGTGGACTGTATTACGAGCACTTTCTCATATCCGGATGCAACAATATGTGGGTACCGACACCGAAGCCTATCTGCAAAGTGAAAGCGATGACCAAACCCGACTTGCGTCATTGGATTCGGATTTGGTGTATAATTCGATAACTTCTTAAGGTTACCGGTAGTATACCATTATTGCCAACACAATAATGAATTAAACAAATAACTTTTTCAACCTGTTTGCCCAGATTGTTTTAATTACATTTGATGTTAATTTATGCACATAACTAAACAATGTTCGGTTTATTATATATCTGCTGTTCATAAAATAACATACAATCTATTCTTTTACATATTCGCCTACTTCTTCGTCTCTTTCTTAACGATTACACTATATATTCCATTTGCTGCTCCAGTTCCTAATTGGGTACTCGGTAATTAATATGAAATTTCGAACGATTCCTATTAATACTCACTAATATTGTATTTCTCGGTCTAAATCATATAAATGCATCAAAATTAGCAATTTACACAGTTAATTCCAGGTTACAAAATTTATAGTTTTATTTTGCTTTTGTTCGAATTTTTGATAACTAAAAAAGGAGAAAACTTTTAAACAATAAAAAGTGTAATGTAAGAAAATATAATGACAGTTGGGAGAGTGTAAAATGAAGTTAGTGCACAGGAACCGGATACAAGCTTGATCCAAATTTCTCTTACACAGCAGTTGTTTTGCTTGTAAACCGTGACTAGAGTAATTTCAAAATCAATACAAAAGTTCTTTAAAACAACTTTAATGTAATTAATTCTTCAAATTGTTCATTAATTAACAAATTATTTGGGTTTCTAACTTGTCTTCATTTTTTAGTTTGGATAAACTTCGCTATTTTTAGCTTTATGAATGGTTAAACATGATATATTATAATATTATGTAGTCTTTGTAGTAATTAATAAGTTTTATGTAAATAAGCCCATTGCATAATAATTACAATATTAATTTTGTTTGGGCCCGTTGTAATTAGTGACGCGCACGAATGGATGCGTGTATGCGACTTAATTTTGCTTAATTCTGTTACATTTTAGATGAATTTTTAAAACAATATCTTAGTGCATGTAAACGTTCGACCCGTTTTTTTAAATTAAAAAACGTACAAATTAATGAATATTAATATTATTATTTTAGGTTAACAAAAATTGTAAGTATTTATATTGGCGCAGTCAGTAGGAACAATTAAGTTAACGGAAATTTTCATCTTGACTGACTGACTGAATTATTGAATTCATAATGTGTATAGTCTGTAAGTTCTTTTACGTGAATTTAAAAAATGTAAATAAAATACTCCTACTTTTAAAATTAACGTGACCTTGTCCGTAAAAACACAGTAACCAATATAAAAATAATTTTCAAGTTCTAATTCGAAAGCTCCAAAAAGATAATGAAAAATCAAATTTAAAAAAAAAGACAATAATTGTTAAAAATTTTTGCTTGAATTGCCAAGTGGGTTTTTTAAGTTTTTACTATTAATAAGTTTAATCCAAATTTTAAATTTATATTATGTGGTAATCACTGAACAATAAAAATTTTTATAGCTTCTTTCGACTCGCCAAATAAAAAAACAAAATTTACGCGAACAAAAAAGCATCGGATAAAAGGGAAACAGAATGCCCTATATTATGCTACCGTAACTTTCTCTCGAAGTTTAAAAGTAGTTCATGCTTTGACCTCATCGGATTACCATATTCTAATACAAGTGCTAAAACATGAGAAAATAAATTGAAAAATCATAATAATTTTAAAGCTTTTTGTTTTTTGGAGAGAAATTTTGCAAGTGCAAGAAAAACGTTTTAAACCTCATATACCGTGCAAATATATAATTAAAAAGTCACCTTTACCTCAGTCTGACAATATAGCGGTCAAGGTGATGGTCAAGTCTGAGCCACTTAGTGAGCGTTAGTTCATTGTCTATAAAAATGAATTTAAAAAAATAAAAAAGTTATTTTTGCTATAAAAATAAATAATATAGCGTTATAAATTTCTCAAATGTTTAGCGCCAGCTAAAATAAAATTTAATAAAATAATAGGTCGGCACTCTTAATAAAAAATTAAATCAGCAATCTAACCATGTTGATACAATAATTAAATGGCAAATATAAAAAATGTATGTATACATAACATGATGATTAAACGAAAATAGACGTCAAGTTCCGGTTCTAAATATTTGGTTTGCTCGAAGCAACGAATTGTTAATTTAAATTAAAGTTTATAATTAACTTAAAAATATAGGTAATGTAAGCTAAATGTGGTTGGTTAATCGTGCAACTTAATATACCTAACAGTAGTAAAAATTAATTTTAAAAATATTAATAAAGAGCGAAATAAAAAAAAATAAAATTTTATTGATTCTGATTGTAAATGCTTAAAATATCTTAAAATAAAATCAAGTTTCATATAAAACCGGAAATAAAGACAACTTTCCTATTTTAACTAGAACACTGTATTTTTTTATTCAGATTTATTTGTAATTAGCGTTATATTTATTGTTGTTTATGATGTTTCTTGCATATTTGTGTAATAGAAAACAGAAAATTGATAGTTTAACATAGCAAATTCTCTGATAATGATCTATATTTCTAAGGCAATGCTACCAACCTACACAAAAACAACTAAGAATTAATATTGGCGCAGTCGGTAAAAACTAGAATCAAATCAGTTTCGCTATTTACTTATTTCGTGAACTTGAAATTTCAACAATAGCTTTTTTTCGGCTCTTTTTTAAGCTATTGATTCGTAAACACTAAATTTAAAGACATGAAGACTAATTAAGTTTTGATTTAATTTAAGTACTGTGAGATTAATTTTAAAAATTCTAATTAAATTTGACAATTAATTTTTGCATACTTAAATAATATTCGAATATTAATAGTTAATTAATACTTATAACAATTGAAAACAATGAAGAAACAAAATATT
This sequence comes from Cantharis rufa, assembly GCA_947369205.1. Classification (NCBI taxonomy): domain Eukaryota; kingdom Metazoa; phylum Arthropoda; class Insecta; order Coleoptera; family Cantharidae; genus Cantharis; species Cantharis rufa. Next base: position 19,800,713 of record OX376309.1, read on the forward strand.
TATGTGGTGAACCTTTTTTCTCACATTAAAATACCTCTGCATGTTAATGAGAGAACGAATATATAGAACGAACAGATACCAATGTAATAAATAATGTAATTTTTTAAAAACATTTCTTTTTAATTAAATTTTAATAAAATTAATTTTATCATAATAAACGAAAATAAAAATAAGATAATTTAGAACTACTTTATTATATATTCAAGAGTAGGTCATCAATATGTTGGTCAACATTTTAAAGCAACTTAAAAAAATTACTTTGTAAATATGTATTAACTGACGCATTTTATTTTCAAAATCAATATGGTACTGTAAAATTTTAACATACAAAATATTATATGACATGAGATAACATAAAATATGTTCAACACTTTCTTTTAAATTTTTGGTAGATAAAAAGATTTAAAACAATTTATGGTGGTAACATTATTACTCCCACGTGACAGGTTTGTAGCAATTTATTTTTCTAGCGCTAAAAACTACAAAATTAAGTACACAAGCAAATCTCATTACACATGTGTATCGTAATCATAGACAAATTAATTATTTCCGATCGAAAAATGATTTTCCAACAAAAACAATTTTTTGGAACAGTCATATTAAGTTTAAATAAATACAGATAAATTACAAAAATACAAGAAATATAGTATACGAAAATCAAGTAAAATATAATATTCGTTATATTTTTATTACAAATTAAGTTATTTGTTTTTTATTAAACAAGGAATAAAATGAATAAATATTACTTATTATTATTATTTTAGTTAAATAGTTCTAAATTTTAATTATTTAACTATGGTAATTATAATTATAAAACGTAATTTTAAAAAAATGTTCACTTGTTGAAAAATATGATAAATTTAAAACAAAATTAAAATAATATTTTGCCCGTTTGTTACCTTAATTTAAATAGTTTTGTATTAATTGTTATAAATACATAATTATTTAGTATAAATACTTTCGTATAAATTTTCTAATATACAATGTGTAACAAAATGACACGAAGTAATCACTTTTATCAAACAGGTGGTTACTACCCCGGACCCCGATTTTCTCTCGATGGCCTTGACTCTTATATTCATAAGGGAAGGTTATAATATAAGTACACGATCAATGACGTAAATCAAGATTTTTGAACATTTTTCGTTATTTTCGTTAGGGTACTAGTGCAGTTACTCCTCAGTCTATCAAGAGGGTTCCTCTCTTTTTATTTACAATTTCAACGATTACTGTAAAAGTCTTGTTTTACTTAAGCCCCACATAAAATCTTTTGCTTTTCCAGGATTTGGAGTTATAAGAAATCGTGTACTATTGAAAATTAAAAATAAAAAAATGCTATGAACAGAAAAACTGACATCGACGGTTCAAGTTATGAACCTATGCAATCAAATTATTTTAATTTTATTTATTAAATACCCAAGCAATTGATTTTCTTCTGTAAGGGATTACCTCTAAGAGCAGCTGCTCTTATAAGAACATAAAATTACGTATATTTACGTAAAAAATTTAATGGGGTACAACTTTAATCTGGCCCGGCCGCGGATATATGGGGAGGCATTATTGGGTGCAATTATCCCTTCATCATACATTTACATGCAATTATATAACTTTATCTTCTAACTTTTTAACTCTCCCCTCCTCTTAATGCTATCCTTAGGGTGTTTTTTTGTTAGTTAGAAGGTTGGTTAAAGTATTAAGGCAGTGTTCTAGTTTAGATTTTTGGAAAAATCGATTTTTTGTTTTCTGCATATTCTCAAAGTTTAGACATTCAAGAATATACAGGGTGTCCCCGTGACCGTGGAGAACTTCTTAGATGGTAATAGAGGACACTTTTCTAAGACATATTTTTAAATAAAATTTTTGTCCAAGTCCAAACCCTTGGGGGGTACCTCACTTTAAAGCAATTTTTTCAGTTTATGATTTCAAGCGGCCATTGCACCGATATTTTTGATTTTTTGGGTTTAATGGATTAGAGCTTTTCTATAGATCATTTGAATATCTACAAATTATGTTATAACCGCTTATCGCCTAAAATCGACAGATTTCGAGTTATGAATTAAATTAAGGGAAAAAATGTCAAAAAATTCCGAGTTTTATTTTTTTTACTTTTCTTGCCAACCCCGTATCTTTTAAACGAAATGTCTTAGAAAAAAACTAATGGCCCAAACCGGATAGGGAATTTAACGGGCTACAACTTTAGCTTAATAACTTTTTTTGGGAAACCAACCGTTTTCACAGAAATTACGAAAATTACGGTTTGGGCCGTTAGTTTTTTTCTAAGAAGTTTCGTTTAAAAGATACGGGGTTGGCAAGAAAAGTAAAAAAAATAAAACTCGGAATTTTTTGACATTTTTTTTCTTAATTTAATTCATAACTCGAAATCTGTTGATTCTAGGCGATAAGGGGTTATAACATAATTTGTAGATATTCAAATGATCTATAGAAAAGCTCTAATCCGTTAAACCCAAAAAATCAAAAATATCGGTGCAATGGCCGCTTGAAGTCATAAATTGAAAAAATTGCTTTAAAGTAAGGTATCCCCCAAGGGTTTGGACTTGGACAAAAATTTTATTTAAAAATATGTCTTGGAAAAGTGTCCTCTATCACCACCTAAGAGGTTCTCCACGGTCACGGGGACACCCTGTATATCTTCCAGAGAAAATTTTAAAATTCCAGTAATTTATGCAGTTATATCTATTTTAGTGACGCACTGTAAACCCTTCAAGCCGAAGCGTATGGGACAATGCCTGACCGGTGACCATTACAAACCAAAAATTACATTTTTCAACCTGGTTGTCATGATATCTCAAGTTTTGTTTGGCCGAGTTACTTCAAATTTTGTACCAACCTTCAATATATATTTGCCTATTGCCTCTACTACTTTTGTACCAAAATTATTTTAAGAACTATTTTAAAAAATTAAATATTATGGAGAAAAACGGGTCAAAAACTTTTTTGTTTTCTGACAGCTGCCGTTTCGCGAAAAACTTTTTCAATTTTCATTTTGGTAGGGGCTATAACGACATTCTTATTAATAATGAACCTTTTTTGTAATTTGGTTTCAGATGACCAGAAGGGCTGCAATCGTGTCAACCAGCACACCCCACTTTTATTTTATACTCAACTTTACTAGCTGATAAGTCGCTTAATTTTAATTTATTTTGTTCAAAAATATTTTTGTCGATTGTCAAAATATCAATATATATGCGGTAAAAAAATGAATGGTATAAAAATATTGTTTGTTTTTTTTCATCGAGCTCGAAAAAATACCTAAAATTTATGGCTCTAGACTAGAATACTGCCTTAAATATCGGGCCTGCTACCTTGTAGTTGTGCGAAAAATTAAGAACACCTATGAAAGTCTCACGGTTTAAGCGAGATGAATCAAAAATTTATAATTTTTTTCATTTTATTAATTTCCTATTAGAGATATGTAAATGGCAGCAAAAAATATCATGGATAATCCTGTTCCGGTTTGATGTTTAAAAGTGAAATTTTTATCTTGCATACTAGTGGTGGAAGAGGGGGTATTTTTCAAAAATTTAGAAAATATTTTTAGCGATAATCATTCAGGAATTAAATAATATTGGACTATATAACGTCATTTACCCAGAACAAAAGTAATTCAAATAATAAAATAATGACAGTAACAATAAAAAGTAAGAACATAAAAAAGATCTAATTTAAGCCATTAAAACCAATTGCTGTCTAAAAAAAGTTCTCACTTTTTTTTAATGTCTTCTATTAATAATTCGCACGACATTTACTAAATATTATTCGTAAAAGAATAAAATTTATAAAATACATATAATAAAAACTTAAAAATTTACTTTCTTTAGACTATTTTTATAAATAGTTGCACATGAAAATATAAATTTATTGTTAGTGTGCTTAGAAGCGTAAAAATGTCAAGGTTTTTCATTGTAATGTCGTTCCAACTTACATTAGTTAAACTGTTGTCATTTCTAAGAGATTCCGAATTACCAATTAATATATTAAAGACGAAAACACTTTTGCTTTTTGACAAAAATAGCAAAAAAATCCTATCAATAACTTACCAAAAGGAAAAAACTAACACATAATTTTTATTTTCACCCTCTTAACCAACATTTCACCCTTTCAGCACCAATAAAAAATGCTATTTTTTGTTGCAAAGAAAAGTAAAATCGCTTAAGTCGTTCTCGAGATATTTCGAAAAGTATCAATTTAATTTTGTTTGAAAATTTTAATATCTCGCGTGATTTAGAAAATTTTTAGAATAAAATCTTCTTTATTTTTTTTTGCGTTCTTTTTCCAGTTATTATAAACATTAATTAATAAAATGTTGTAATTTTTGTTATTAATGTTGTTTGTATCACGCGACATATTTATCATATACTAAAAAAATACTTTTTGTAATACTTTTGAAAAACAACTATTTTCGAAATGTTCTCTTGGTTTAGGAAAAATTTAGAAAATTGTCAAATAACCACCAGGTATATTGTTATAAAATATCTAAAGAAATTGAATAATTTTTAAACAATTTATTTAATGTTTTTGAGCAGTTGGGGCTGGTACGAGAAGAGCGATGTGACGTCACCTTCCCAAACCATCATTTTAAGTCGATATAATTCGATATCCATGTCCACAAATTAAAAATTTTTTAAGTGAAATTATGGTAGAACGTGAATCAAAAACAAAAATATTTACCTAAAAATCAGGGTAAAAAAACCAAAAACAAAATTTAGTTCCAGTTTTTACGTTACTACAGTAATTGTTACATCTAAACGTATATTTAAATTGGAATTTTCATTATTTTTAGGAAGACTGTTTACCCTAAACAACAAACATAAAAGAATAACAAAAATTGAAATAAATAGGTCAAAAAACCATTCCAATTTAAAAAATTTCAAAATTGTACGACCGAGTATATCTAGAAACACGAATCTATAATAGCAGGTATCTCTGTATTTAAGTAAAACTTTTCCACTTTTGCTTGTAGGACGACCAAAGTCGAAGAGCATTGGTCTAAAAGGACGGATCATTGGAAACAAGTCCAATTTAAAAAACAAAAATAAATTTAAAAAATAAAGTAACAAAATCTATACTAAACTGCTGTTTTCTTTTATGAGGCCTATCTTAGCCAGATAGAGGTGTAAGAAGTTGTATTTCTACGAAAATATCTTTTATTAGTTTTTCTAACGAAAATTTGGTTGTGATTGTGATTTCAAGACTTTAATGATTTAATTTGTGATAATCAGGGGCAGGTTCTTCAAGATATCTTTTGTGTTAAATTTAAATTTTTTTGGTATTATATTTGGAAAGAATACAATAATAATAAATTAATAAATAAAGAAAAATTTAATTAATTTTTAAACCAAGGAACTCCAATTGTTTTAATATAAAAAATAAAATGCAACCTCAGGTCGTAATGGTACATCATAGCAATATAGTAATTATATAATTGTTCTGAACGTTCTGATTGGCTGGGAATTTCACTTATGCGGATAAAATGTTAAAATAGTCCAAATAAACCATTGTCAAAGTCGTAATTGTTCTGTTAGTACCCAAAAGTTATTTACAAGCAAAAATAAAATATAAAAAAAAGAAAGACGCGCGCGATTGGATGTCATTGGTTTTTATAATTGTAGACGATATAATTTTCCGCTACAAGAAGTACAAACATGCATGCAAATCCGATTTAATAATTTTGGTCTTGCCATTGTCAGAGTCATAATAATCATTCCGCAAAGAAACAAATTGTCAAAATATGACTAATAAATAAATGCAATTACTTTCACCCAATTGTTTTAAGTTTTATTGTTTTGATGGACATTTATGGATCGATACACTTTCATATTTAGACTATGTGTCTATACCCTGGTATAAGAAAGTAAATATTGAAAATTTAAATTCAAGTCATGCTATAATAAATTACAACTTCACTTTTGAAACCCTTTTTTGAAAAATATAATAAGCGTCAAAATTATGCGACTATGACGCAAGGAAACCAAAAATGTCGTAATTTACTTTTTAAAGCAATAGAAAGTGGATTTAAATAGAAAAATTATGGGTATATTCCCGGAGAATATTTAGGATCCGGGCTGACAAATCCTAAGGAAATTCACACATGTAATCCCACTTGCGGATACGATATTTTATGGTGAGAGGGGCTAACTTTCACATCCATATAAAACGTTGTGAAGATTTTAACGTAGGTTACTTTTTAACCATTTCTCCGGTAGTCGAAGTTCGTGTCGTTCGTAATTAGTGATTTTACTGTAGATTAGTTTATCATGTGCAAGTGATTGTGCCTTTTTGTGTAATTCCAAATAGTTTTAAAAGGATATTTCAATAGTGACCTTTTGGAGTTACCGTGCTCGTCCATTAAGTGCTCTTTGGATTAAAAAAGGTATATTGAGTTATTGCAAAAAAATCATAATATCCGGAAATTTGAAGTAGCTAACGGTTTTTGGCGGGTAATTCCGGTTGGACCTGCGAGTTTTGACAAATCGAGTTCGTAATGCCGGTTATTTTTAAATATTTATAAATAATAATTTATGATTTTAAAAGAATATTAATAATAATCTCTGTGTACTATCTCTGATTGAGCACACAGTTGAAAGGAAAGCAAGGCAGTATGTCAATGGTTCCGTGCACACGCGCACCTGCTGCGACATGGATACTTTCTTCCCAAAGCTCCCGCAGTATTAATAATCGACAAAATTTAAATTTTAAAATATGCAAATTAAAAATTCAACGTCTATTTTTAAATATTAACTATTACATGGGAACTTAATTTCATTTTCGTATTATTTTATTTTTTACCCCTCATTTAAAAAAACCCCTTGGGTAGATTTAAAAATATAAAATTTTATTATCGTTGTAACAGGAAGGGGGCGCAAACAAAATTATTATTTAATATTAAATAATTAAATAATAAAATAAAACAATAACCTGGAAAGTCAAACATATTTTTTAATTATTATGTAAAAATAATTTTTAAAGTAATAATGAGAAAATATTAAAAAGAGAAATTTTCTTGACATATTAAGATAGGTTGTTAAATGGTTCTGCTCTCTACCAGAAAACAATTGAAAGAGAAAACGTTTAACGCTTATATGAACATGGTGCAATAAATAGGGGACATGTCGTGTTCGAAATTAAAGCATTTCTTAAACATTGCACATATTAGAATTTTTTATTACTCAAACGTGATGATGGTACAAGGTATGCGATTGATGTAAATATTAGCGCCTCGTATTTTTATTGCTCGAGGCGTGTACGATTGTACAACAACGTTCTACTTTCTAGGTTAAATTCAATTGTCAGTCGGCGATGAGAAATAGATGAAGAAAAATAATACTGTTCTGGTATCTACTCTACATTTCTCTTCTTATTGGAGCAACTGCAAGAATTGATAAGAAAGACAAGGTCGCGCATCTGTTAATCGTATAAATGTAGGTCATGGTAATAATTGTTAATAAGTTCCGTTACCCATAAGAAGTTATTCACTTCCATATGATAGAAAGGACTGTATTGATTCCACTCGCATTGTTTTCTCGCGTGCTCCGTCTTTTGACAATTGTAACTTCTCGAAAATAACTCTCATTAATAAACGCGTTTCAAACTTTTTTTTTAAACCAAAATAACAAGTTATTTTAGAGACCATTAGTCACATTCTTTTGGGGTATTTTCTATTAAACACTATTCGATGTGTTCACCTGGTAGGCCGCGTAACTACATCTCAGTGTGTTAGTAGGTCACAGTCCATCAAGTGTAGAGAGGCGTGACATGGTGAGACCAAGTTATTGGTCGCACCTCAACCACATCTAGTAAGATACAAAAATGTTTTCATTGCTTTAATTTCAGAACTGATAATAGAAGAACTAAAGAAGCGGCACCATGACTAGGTCTCTCGGACTATTTACTTCAGTAATATTTGGAATACTCTATCTTGGGGTAAGTAATTATTACGCATACCTATTAAGAAATTAACCCGCAGAATAGATAATATTATACTAGTAATGAAGATTTATTGGTAAATAAATATCCTGGTACCTCTAGAACTTCATTTATTAAAAAATATTTAATTTTTGAAAATTCAAAAAGAGTAACGAAATATTTTTCAGGAAATTCAAACTGAATCGCCAGTTCCTGATTCAGCGTCTCTTCCTCTAGAACATCGAGCAGTGTATGGGCCTCCCTTATCCGGACCAGGATACGCACCGCCACTGCTGCAAGGCGGAGGCGGTGCAAACGCGGATGACCCATGGCCACTAGCAGCACCCGACATGCCTCAAATCAAATATTTGCAAGTTCAGTGTGAAAAAACTCACATGCGTGTGAATATTGAATTTGATCGACCATTTTATGGAATGATATTTTCCAAAGGTTTCTATAGTGATTCCCATTGCATCCACCTTAAACCAGGAACTGGACATCTGAGTGCTACATTTGAAATATTTTTAAATAGTTGCGGTATGTCCTCTTCTGCAAATCACAACGCGGCTAGTTTTGGAGGACCAACACCTAGTGGTAGTTACGTAGAAAACACCATAATCATTCAATACGATCCCTACGTACAAGAAGTGTGGGATCAAGCAAGAAAATTACGTTGCACCTGGTACGACTTTTACGAAAAAGCAGTTACCTTCAGACCATTCCAAGTTGATATGTTACATGCTGTGACCGCCAACTTTTTGGGAGATAACCTCCAGTGTTGGATGCAAATACAAGTTGGCAAAGGACCTTGGGCATCCGAAGTATCAGGAATTGTAAAAATTGGTCAAACGATGACTATGGTTTTGGCTATCAAGGATGACGAAAACAAATTTGATATGTTAGTACGCAACTGTGTGGCTCACGATGGTAAACGTGCACCTATTCATTTGGTGGATCGATATGGATGTGTTGTGAGACCAAAAATAATGAGCAAATTCCAAAAGATTAAAGGATTTGGACCTTCGGCTTCTGTGGTATCTTTCGCCTACTTCCAAGCGTTCAAGTTCCCAGATTCGATGAACGTTCACTTCCAATGTGTTATTCAAGTTTGTCGCTATAATTGCCCAGAACCTAAATGTGACGGTCACGGTTTGGGACTAAGTGGCGAATATGGAGTGCCTGCGTTGGGAGGAAACTCTTTGGGTGCTGCCGATTTCGCATTACACGAAAATAATTTGAATGCCGATTATGGTGCACCAAATCTACAAGAGTATGGAGTTCCACAAGGGTATCCCGATCCTCGTCATCCTTCTGGTCCAACCGGTGCATATTCTGAACAAAATGCTGAAATTGTAGCAGCCCCACAAACACAAACGTCGCCTTCGTCGACGTCAAGTCCAGTTAGTCCTTCTTCTCCAACGCCACAAACTTCATCGCAAAATGGCAACGACATTCATATGCCTCCACCACCATTACCAGGACACCATGGTGTGTACAATACAGTTAAAAGAAAAAGCAGTATTGCTGATGAATTGGAAGGAAACTTGGCAACATTGGGAGGACGACCACGTTCGGTAGAAAACTTACCTGCACAATTACAGGGTGTCAGGAGAAGGCGTGATTTGGACACTATTAATTTAGTGACCGTAAGGGTTTACAAAAGAGAAGCTCAAGAAATGACTGATGTTAACACTAGCAGAATAATACAAGTTGTAGCACCTGGGGATGTAAACTTTGCATTAAATTCAGCAGCTAGCAACGAAACAGTTGTGATACAATCCACGCAGTCCTCAGATCCTGAGACTATCTGCATGTCTGTTCCCAGTTTTGTTGCCGGGTTAGTAATGCTTCTTTTAGTGTTAATAGTGGCCAGTTTGGTAGCAGCATTTTTGTTTGTTCGAGTACGAGCTATTGATCGTAAAGGAGCAACGACAACATTTGTTAGTGCTAGAGGTTATGACAATTCTGAATTTGTGAAAGTAGCCAACTAATTTTTAAAATAAAACACAAACTTCAAATATCCAAAGATGCTATCAGGACTGCTTTTAAAGCGTACAATTTTTGAACAAATTTCTATTTAATCTCCATCACTTTTCATCTTTCATCTTCCATAATTATTTAATTAATTAACACTCATTAACATTCATCCGTGCTTGTGATTGGTGTCGTTGCCGTTATGAGCGAGCATTCTCTAACTTATTTATTTTAAGTTATTTTAAGTATTATTGTTTGTACATGGCACTTGAAAGGAAGTGTGTAATTTTTATTGTACTTATACTATTGGGAGAGACTACTTTATGTAAAATATGTTGATTATTTATTGTAAAATTTTTTAAATTATTTATCAGCTCGTGGAGCTTTCCAGTTGCTCTAATGTCTAACTATGCCATTGTGGAGTAACAACTAGTCTTTTAGTTAAATTGTAGAGCACATGTGTAAATACGAGTGTATGAAAATACTCAAAATAATTGTAGAAGATAAAATACACTCCTGTAAGTATATAAAAAATTCATCTTTTTGAGAGCTCATTAAAATGTACTTATTTATGTTGTGTAAATAAACCTACAAGTTAATTTTGTTTAAAAATTATTTTTAATTTGCTATGAATAAAAATTTGCACGTATCTTGCTCGGAGATATTTTTTGGAAAAATGCAAACACTAATATAGGTAAGATAATAAAAATTTTAATTTAAAACAGTAAGTAAGATTAGAAAATAAATTCCAAATTTCTCCTTGCATGTAAATTGTTATTTAAAAAGGGGGCCACGGCCTCCATAATCTCATCTATATAAATTATCAAATCCGCATCTAAACCGTACTTGTTCAGAGTCAAAATTTACAATAGAACATATTAATATCTTAGATTTAATTATAGCTAGAGGAATTTCAAAAATATTTATTTTAAGAAATATTAAATTTGATTTTCTTTTAATATATTGGGAAACAGATGAGATGTATGCAACACATTTTACTGAGAACTCAAAAAATTCACAGACCCGTCATTAGTAGTAATCTAGTAAATCAATTGAAGTAAAATTGAGTTCATTCAAGGTTGAAAATCGTAGATACGAAAAAATTTTAATTAAATTAGAAAAACAATATTTTTGAGTTACTCGGCCAGCCTGACCTACAAATTTCCGCACTGTACAGGTAATTTTTTTTATTATTTCTATGAATTTTCCTAGCCGTATAATTTTAAATCTCAAAATTCAGTAATGTTGTAGCCCCAATATAAGAAAAAGAATAGGTAAGTATCGAAATACATACATATATCATTCAAAAAATAAAAGTTAAAAAAACTAAATTAATTATTATAATTACTTAATTACATTTTTCATGTCAAACATTCTAAAAATGTAGATTATTGAAAAGATAAAAATGTACTTTCTATTCTCTTTTTGAAAGAGCAGACTCATATTCTCGTTTTGAATAGAAAAGGAATCTAACAGGAAATCAAAATATATAACTCAAATTTTAAGTTTAAAAATTGAAAAGATACAAGAGAGATTCAGTATTACGATGTAGTTTCCTATGTTGTATGTAGTATAACGATTACTTACAAGGGGACGCTTGTAAAATTTTCACATACGTTATTACGAGCATATGCGACGGTTATCCTCCGCATATGCATATCCACCGCTTCCCAAAACCCCACCGTCAAAGCGGCACTCAAGATGAAGGAGATATGGGGAACACCCCGGCACTCCATCAAATGGCAAAGATTTAAAAAAATTAGAACAGGGGATGCGTTCAGCATTAACCTGAGCTGGAACGCTATTGTTTTTTAGCCAGAAATAATTGCAAAAACAGCCTGTGCAGAGCAAATGATATGGAGGGCTTACGCAAATAAGCGAATTTGTATCATGACCGAAAGCTAAGGAGTACTAAGGACTTTGGCAGGAATAGAAAAAAGCAAATGGCTTCCCCAAAGCTGCTGCAAAACGATATCTATAGGTTCCCCAGTGGAAATATTTCTCTGAAAACTCTGAATTAGACTTTTGCAGAGTTTCTCAGAGTTTGTAAGACTTCTACAGACTTTGTTTTACTTCTTCAGAGAAATATTTCCATCAGGGTTAGGTTCAGGTTAGGTTGAATCTTGGTTAGGTTGAACCTTGCCGTACAGCATATCTGACCGCAAAAAGGACTATAAAGGAACTGCTAAGCAAACAACATCTTGCATACTGGAGAATCCTTCCGGTCTTCCGGATAAAGCAATTGCAGATGTTCATTGATGGGCCCTCCAACGACAAAAACAAACACGCAATCCTTAAATTGAGTAGACCACAGCTGAGAAAAACAGTATGACTATCTCCACACCGCCACACCGTATACTATGTGTATGTCCAGTTCAATGAGGTTACAATATCCAATTGTCCATATCCGATAACCAAAGAAATAACCCAAGCACCCATCGGCTGTATACTCAATTTTATTGAGGAAACGAAGCTGGTGGAGTAAAACTTAGAACTCGGGGTACAATAAACCTAGAGCTTCAGTGCAAATACTTCGTTTTCACAGCTTCTGTACAGATCCCCAGTGAGAAGTTTCCATTCAAGTCCAGAAATATAACGCTCCGTATATACACCGATTTGAGTCTATATGGATTTCACCACAATCCGGCATTTCTTAAGGCCTCCTCCATTACAGCTTCACCTCAGAGTTTGAATCTACCTTAATTTAATGTCACGGTATCGAACGCCTTGAAGAGATTACAACTATCCATGCCAACAACAAACCCAGTAAACACAAACCTGTTATAGAGAAGTAACATAGTTTACCCGTCGGGAAGTGTGATGTTCTGTCTAGTGCCTGTTAACTTCTCTGGGACGTCCCTGTCTACTCTTATGTCCGACTTTTAAGGAGCAGTATAAGATGTCACATAGAGCTTCCACTAATACTGCTAACATCTCATAGAAGTTTTAGATTTGACGTTATGCGATTAAGCGCTATGCAACTAATAGATGGCACAAAAAGATGTTATACGTGGGATCAAAATAGGAAGTCGCATAACATCCCATGGAGTTTTGTGTTTACTGGGAATGTTCCCGACACAAGTCGGGATTCGGAAATAAATTTACGGCTATCTATTACGAGAATAACCACCTCAAATAAAACTTAAAGCCAAAGTAATAAAGCTAGAGGAAAACCTTTTTTTAAAGTAGAACATCTATGCAGTAAGAATAACATCATCTGAAAACTTCGGGAAAGCTTCGTGTTTTGGCAAACACCTTCGTTTCTCCACTTAGCTGTTGCAACGCCAACTAGTTAACGGGAAAACGATCAAATTTCAAAATATTTATAAAATTTAAAATAAACAAATTTTTACAAAAATATAAATTCCACAAAACAGAAATCATAATCTAGTGGATATCAGAAACATTGCCATATTGAAATTACTGCAAGTTAATATGTGCCTGATGAAGAGAAACCTCTTGGAAGTAAACTAAAATCCATCAAAAGTACAGTAAAACCGAAGGGCGAAACACTGCAGTAGTACAGTGTACACTGATTGGCTGTAAAGACAGTAATTGACAATATTACTAGTTTATGGGCACTCTCGCAAGTATAAGGCAGTATAAGCATATTGCGCAGTAAGTGGTAGTATTATATGCTTTTAAATAAATACACAATAATTATTAAAACATATCAAAAATTCAAATTTTGCCGATTGCAAGATTTGTGCCGAATATTTCCAATTACTACTAATACTACCACTTACTGCTGCTGCTACCTAATACTGCTTGATACTACCTACTACTATTACTTACTGCTGATACTATTTTTGGTGATAGTATCTGCGTAATATCAGTGCCGTAACTAGAACTTTTGGCGCATATGGCCAAGTACGAAAACTTAAAAAAAAAATTTCGAAAAATTTCAAATTTCAAAATGGAGAGATGGAGAGGTTTGGTAACCCATTGAAATGCGTATTAACGGCCCAATAGACTTTCAAAACGGTGCCCGGACACTTCGCTCTTGGACATTTCGCACCCGGGGACATTTCGCTATCTGATTTCGCTACCACTTTCAGCATATTATTCATTATTGGAATTATGTTTTTGTTTAAAAAAAATTATTTTTTTTTCAATTTAGCCACCTTGCTAGTAGCACCTATTTGAGTTCTGGGTTAACATTTTTTATTAAAAAATAATGAATAATAATATGCAGAAAGTGGTATCAAATCAACAGGGGTTAGGTCCAAATTCAGTACCAAAACAAAATTAAGTAATACAAAATTAAAATTAAAATTAACAACAATTAAAATTATTTGAAAAATGTTTATTTAAAATAACTAAAAATGTTTTAAATTCTGCTTTTGGATTGTGTTTATTTGATGTCTTAATTTTTTATTAAGATTAAATTATTAAATTATCTGTTTATTTCAAAAATGTAAAAGCAGAACTGACATTTGCCGCCATTTGCAACAATTATAGCATCTTAGGGTAAAAAATAAACATATTTTCAAATTATTTCAATTGCTGTTAATTTTTTATTACTTAATTTTGATTTATTTAATTTTACTATTGAAATAAAATTTAGCATTTTCCTAAACCAAATGGTACTGAATACGGACCTGACCCCTGTTGTTTTTGATACCACTTTATTCATATTATTATTCATTATTACTTTCCCCAATACGTATTAACGCATGTTAAGGGAAAGTATTGTAATCCACCCAAAAATCAAAAATCGAAATTTTAGTATTAAAATGTTCTTTATCATGCTCTGATAAGATTGTGATAAATTTTAATTGGATGTTCGTCTGTATGTATGTCAGTCTGTAAGTCAGTATGTCAGTATGTGGTTGATAAATAGTATCAATCGTACAGGTTGAACCGCGCAACCAAATGTCATGAAATTTGGTATAAACGTGCATCATAACTAAACTTAGAGGCCAGCTAAAAATGGTAAAAATTGGTGGAAAATTATGGAAATGACGAAGACAATGAAAAAAGTTTAAGTGTCAATTACTTTTGGGCCACCCTATTTTTACTGTTTTATTCAATTTGTTTCACATAAATGAAATGTTCAAACAAACGACATAACCTCATTTTTTTGCATTTTGACGAATTAAATGGGGAAAGTTATGCGATGTTTACATAGCCAATTTTTTTTAAAATAAATGTTAACCCAGAACTCGAATAAGTGCTACTAGCAAGAGGGCTAAATTGAAAAAAAAATTCAATAATGAATAGTATGCTAAAAGTCGGAGCTAAATCAGGTAGTGAAATGTCCCCGAGTGCGAAATGTACGGGTGCGAAATGTCCTAGTAGCGAAATGTCCCGGTAGCGAAAAGTCCTGGTAGTGAAGTGTCCGGGTGCGACATATCCGGGTGCGAAATGTCCCGGAGCGAAGTGTCCTAGAATCAAAATTTCAATAACCGTACACAATATAGACACAATTCGCACACAAAGCTAGGTTTTTCAATCCGGGGGGTCTGGGGGGTATGGAATACCCTCCAGTACACCAGATTTTGAACTCCCAACGCAATTTTTATGACCAAACATAATTTCACGTTACTTTTGGTTTGGATATGTATTATTTAAGAAGTATTAACCTTTTGATAGATTTCATAATCGAAAATACACTTGGTGCTTTTTTGAAAAGTTTTAAACTTTTGTTGACGAAGTCGCCCAACGAGCGACCGTCGCCAGTGGCGTATTTAGAGGGGGGGGCCTGGCCCCTCCCGAAATTTTCTTGGTATTGTAATTTTCTAACTTTTTATTAAGCGTTTGATCTTGAAAATTTGAAAAATTTTTGTCTGCCACGCCATTAAGACTCGCTTCGCTTGTGCCCCGCCCCCCCGAACTAAATTACTGTCGCTATGGACAGAATTTCACACTGAAAAAAATGATTAATAAAATTAATGAAAAATTTATAGTAGGTATTTATGAAAAAGACCATTGCACTTATAAATTTTTTTTAAATTTTGATTTTTTAAAAATATTAGTAGTCGAGAATTTCAGAGGAGGTTAAACCTCTCTTGATTCCTCTGAGAAGCTGACGGCACCGCTGCCGTTAATTTGTTTAATTTTTCAGAAGCGGATAAATTAATATAATATTTAAATTTCTGATTCCACATTTAAAATTGCTAATGTCTATCTGTAAGTTGTAGTTCCTGTTTACACCGTAAGATGATCACGATGTAGTCAATTATTATTATGAGTAATACTGATGGTTGTCTCACTGTGCCCCAGTTACTTTTAGATATTCTTTTCGTTAATCACATTTTCAATAAAATTGAATTTAAAAATAATAAATTTTAAAATTAATCTTGAACGCTTTTAGACACCTGTTATTTTGAAACGAAATAAAATTTTTATATATTTGTAGAGAAATCTACAAAATAAAAAACAAGTATTCTATAATAGCGATCTGTGCTATATTTTAGTAGTATTTGGTGGGAGGTCGGTATACATAATAAAAAAGCGGTGGTAGCACTCTTAGAAGTTTAACTGGTGATATAACCTTTAAAATTTGACATTTTTAAAAGCGCAACCCTCCGTCCGGAGAAAGTATCTCAATTGTTATGTAATGTAAATTACAACTACTAAGGTTATTGGTGATATAAAACCAATTTTTTTGTGTATTTACGAAATGAGATGTAGGGATCCTGAAAATGGGGTTTTATTGTTGGCAAGCCCGGACCCAAAATTTGGTGGGAAAAAAATTCGGAACCTTTTGACGTAAAATTTTTTGTTATAAATATGTTAAATTTATGTTGAAGAGAATGTTTATGAAATAATTTAAGTTGTAAAACGAAACTGTGTAGAATTCGAAAGTACGTTACGTAAGCAATTCAGAATTCATCGAGGTCCTTGATGTGGTAAGTGCCCACATACTATAAGAACTATTGAAGAGATTTAACAAAGTTAAAATTGGATACAGCAAAAATTAAATATTGTTTAATTTAAATTAACTAAAGAATTCGCCAATTTAAACTTTGATCTGCGAAACTTGAGCGAGTGCTATGTGAAAGAAACCGATATCAAGGTTACTTTACGAGCGACCTTGACGATATACTCCTCAGTCTACATAATTATAGCTTCTTTTGTTTTTTTTTATTCATTTTATTATTCATTTTATGGCGGTTTGTGCATAAAATGAAATATTGTTTTGGCTTTCTATTTAAAACTGATTACTTCAAAGCTCTGTGTGAAGTAAAAGTTTTATATTTGTAATTACGTCCATAATATTATAGCTATTTTAAGAAAGAAATAGAGAGATTACAATTAGCTAACAATAAAAATTTTGTTTGTGGGTGTACACTGAATTTAAAATATGACGGTTACGTAACGTGCCATGCGCTATTTCTAAATTTAGTTTAAATAGAAGGAAACGCTCGTCTTAATGATTCGACTTCAGTAGTACACAATTATTACTAAAAAGATGACTAAAATTGCATATCTTTATAAAAGTAAAATTATTATGTTGGTTTATAAAACAAAAATAATAAATTGTATTACATAATTAATTTATGACAAAGCTTGAATAAAAGATGATTATAGTTTATTTGTTTATATCACCTTTAATCATTTTACAACAAACGCTTTATTTTCTTCATTAAAATTGTTTAAATTCAATTATATAATAAAGTTAGATATTACAAGCAATTCTAAGTATAAATTAAAAAAAGTGACATTGAAAGTGTACAAATGAAGTAATCGACGCTTTCAAGAAGAAAAAAATTGTAGCAAGTTAATCACAGATGCGGAGCACAAAATTTTCCAAAAAAAACAGTTTTCATTTTAATAATTAGCATTTTCTCCTAATTAATACAAAATTACACAAAATGGCAAAAAGACCTTTTTGGTAAAAATAAATATTAAAATTCATAAAGGGGAATCCCCAATAAATTTTATAATTAACGAATTAATACATTTTCCGTATGCAAATTTGTCGAATTTAAGTAATTTTTTTAAATTTTCAAAAATTCAAACAAGTTTTAAATTGATTATACAGTTTACACAGTGGCTCACAAAATTAAGATAATATTCACATAAAATTTATTAGAACAAAAAATTTTTATACTGATTAATACCACAATGAAAGTGGTTTGATGTGATCACCGGTTGTATTAAAAAGCGGCTATTCCGGGTTTAAATCGCAGACTTCATGGAATTTTCTTAGCTGGACTCTTCAGTGAACATCGGCACAATGTGAATTTTTCTATAAAACGTATCAAGGTCAAAATAATTATATCTTAAATTAAAAATGTTGCCATATCTATTAAGAGAAGGATAGGCGGCCTGCTGGCCGCCCAAACCCCTCAGCAAGTGAATACTGTGGAATTCCAGTGACTTACAAATCGATATAACTCCCACATTTTTGCCACCTATAGGAAATTAGATTTTTGGTCCAGAATATTTAATTCTAGAGAGTTCAATAACATAACATAATTATAAGTTTTAAAAAATTTACGGATTTAGAACACACAGGTACATTTTTGTTAATTAGGAACCTTTCACTCTTTCAGAATAAATATCTGTATTATATTTATGTGTATCTATTTTTTAATTAACTTAATTAATGAAAATTATTTAATTTAATTTTCATTACCCCACTTAAAGTACTAAAGGGTATTCCATACCCCCAAACCCCCTGGTTTCAATAATTGAATGATTGTGTACATAATCTGTGTAAGATTTTATTAAATAGGAATCGTTTACTAATCCAGAATAAACACGTAATACTGTACTGATATTTTTTAAAAATAAAAAATATTTTTAAAAAACAATTCTCTAGAAAACCGCAGTACAAAAACTTTTTTTTTCTTGGGCTAACTTCCGTTATAAAATCGCTGTAAATGAAACTTGGCAACGCTACAATTTAAAATATAAATTTCCATTTATTTTCTTCTCTTTTGAAATCCAAATTTAAATATAATTTCTAAAATAAATGGGAACGCTAATTTTAAAAGATAACTTGCCCATATGTGACCGTATCAAATTTATTTTACATTTTCTTGAATTTTAATTTTAAATCCTTCAATATCCAAACTAATTATAATTTTCAAATTTTTAAATTTAATTTCATCTTTCAATATTGAAGTTTTCAAACTTATTCAGGCAATCAAAAATTTGGTTAAATTAAAAAAAAAATATTTTATTTAAATTAAACGAAAAATACTTGCCTTAAAAAATAGACGAACAAAAGTGGTTTTCTTGATTCAAAGGAAATGGTATTTATTGTGTATGGTTTCATGTAAATTTTTTAAACTTGGGGTAACTCAGGGTTAACGGGTGAGTCCCAGCGCAACGCAGTATACGCAGTCTAGTCTCCTTTTTTCTATCTACATAAGCTGCTTTTGTAGTTTTTCGATATTTTGTGTAGTTCAGGAGAAATTTACGGTGTATCGTCTTCAAATATACACCCTGTATGTAAACCATATTATGAATCAATACTTGTTGATCAACAATAATTGTTGAAGAAGAAAGAAGATTTATTTGGTTGATTTTTTACAGATTTATTGTTTGGAATATTAAGAGCGGGAACTGTCACGAAAATGGGACCACGAATTTAACTTTTTCCTATAGACCATTGGAAAGAGGACAATTTTCTGAGCATTAAAAATAATTATTGGGGATTTGTTTTCGAGAAAATGGCATTTAAAAATCAAAATTTTACATTTATTTTTACATAAGGATCAAACTGTGATTTCTACACGGGTGTTCTGTTATCCGTACGTGTAACAATATTTGCCGTTAAACTAGTATGTTATTAGGTAATATTTTTATTATTATGTTATTACAGTTTTCAGTCAGACAAACGTAAACCTAGTTTTAAGGATG
The DNA here is from genome assembly GCA_947369205.1 of Cantharis rufa. Lineage (NCBI taxonomy): Eukaryota > Metazoa > Arthropoda > Insecta > Coleoptera > Cantharidae > Cantharis > Cantharis rufa. The sequence continues at coordinate 19,820,429 of OX376309.1, forward strand.
AATCCTAGATTTGCCGTGGTTGCGGTCGTCAAAACCGACTCTCCGCGACCCCTCGCTTACGCTCGGGGCGCTTTACGCTTCCCCGCTAAAAACATGCCTGAAAGTCGTCCGAACTCCCAAAGGTGGTACTCGAAAGAGGTGAATCCCATTTTAAGGTGGATCCGTGGCTGCGGTTACTATAGTAAGGTTACAACGCATCGATGTGCACCCATCTTTAAGACTATATTAAAGTACACGTACCGACGATAGAAAACCCGCGTACGTAGAATTCCCTAATGTAAAGTGCATGTAAAATTTTGATTTTTAAATGCCGGTTTCTCCAAAACTAATGGATAATCCGCGAAGAAGTTTTTTAAAATGATCGGAAAATTGTCCTCTTTCCTATAGGAAAAGTCTATAGGAAAAAGTTGAATTCGTGGTCCTATTTTGATGACAGTGACCTTAAGATCTTAGAGAACCTAGAAAAGGATCTTTATGATATAGAAAAAAAGATTCACACCCTCTGCATTTGCTGTAAGATTTCAGTTAGCTTGAAACGACCACCAGAGCTGCCAAATCAATGATGTATATACCGAAACCACTTTTGGTGTAAGTCAAGTTGTTTTTCAGCCTCTCTAGGAAATGTTAGTAATTATTCTTTTACTGGCAGATTAAATTAAGTTCAGCTGAGCTGAAGCTCAATTTCAGAAATTTTAACAACGTATTAGGTCGGTTTAGAACATTTGAGCGCTGCCGGTTGAACGCGGCCGTTTGAACGCAACCGTTTGAACGCAGGGACGTTTGAACGCAGAGATGTTTGAACGCAAGACTTTTGAACTCAGGGACGTTTGAAGGTATGGACGTTTTAACGCTAAAAATTAGATGCAATTTCACCCCCCCCCCTTATTATATTTAAATAAAATAATAATGTTGTCGCACGTCGATTTAATAACATAGATTAATATGGACTGCTTAAACAGGTTAGTAAGTGCAACAATTACCCATTATCCCTGAGCCCTTACCTCAAAATTAATACTTAAAATTTGTTATTGGGGAGGGGGGGGGAATTTAATTCGACTACTTGGGTAATTTTTTAAATTTTTGACTCCCTCTTTTCCCACGCAAGGGTGACTCTCTGCACCTTCCGCTCAGTCCTCTTCGCTCAGGACACTCCGGGCCGTTTTAACAAACGCCAACCTCGCTAAAAATATCCCTCTAGACCGGTACTACTCCACAAAGTGTGCTACCAGGAAGGGAGTGGATCTTCTTCAATATGGACTCAAAATTGTGATTTTTTCAGGCGGGCGGGATGCAATTGCATCTAATTTCTCGCGTTCCAACGTCCTCTCCTTCAAACTTTCTTGCGTTCAAACGCCTCTGTGTTTAAACGTCTATGCGTTCAAACGGCCGCGTTCAATTGTCCGGCTACGGTATTATAGGTATACCAAGACACTCTTTTTGTCTGCCATTTATGTGGCTGAAAGATTTTAACTTTAATTTTATTTACTTTGAAATTTTGGAAAAATATGTATGTCTTAAGATTTTTCTTGTTTCCGTTTATTTTGGAATGTCGATCTCTTAACTTCTTGGACCAAATAGGATATACCTTGTGCTTTTCTTTGTGGACAGAATTGTTTCTACATTCGCAGTAGCGTTACAACCCAAGGTGGGTTTTGGCTGACCGCTTCATTTTATAGAAGATTACCTCGATGGCTTGTCATTAGCTTCAGATCCTGAAAAACCTGGTTCCGCACATTGGCTAAGTGCAGTGTCAAAAGCCAAACTACGTTATGAGGTTATTATAGTAATCACCATTTCTTTCATGTTTAACGGAACTAATGGTATTACAGCATTTAGGAAGTTTTAACGTCAATAAAAGTCAAATTTTTTAGCAAGATATGCACTATGTATAAATTATTCAAATAATTGTGTACAAATTGTCAAAAATATTGACATTGATTGGTTAAAATGATATTATTTTGACTTTTGCAACATCTCTTGCCAAATATTCTAAATTATTACAGTATGCTAGTAAATTGGTGAAAATTATCTACAAAATTGCAATGGGATCGATTTTGGAGGTTAATGCAAATTCCTTTCCTAACCTCAAAATAATTTATTTCTAAAAGTTGCAAAACTTTTAATTTTATTTGCTTTTGAAAAATTTTATGTTTTGCAGCCTTATTAGCAGGGAAAACGAACAAAAATGATGTTTTTACATAATTGATGAATATTTGGACAAGGCAAATAAATTATAATGTTTTTACTTCTGATTTTCATCTCAAAAATGCAAATGTAACTAAATATTTTCCACAATTTAAACATAATTTATTTATTCATTTTAAACCTTAGTCAAAAATAGTGATTAGTCATCCTTTCACTTCAAATTACCAAAAATTTGTATTTAATTGCTTTTTATTATTGAAAATTGTTGAGGAAGCATTACATTAAAAATATTTCATAATTTATCCTAAAGTGTAATCTTCTGTTTCTTTAAATTTAACCTTGCAGAATCAAGGTGCGCATTTGTGCGAAAACGCGTGCTGCAGAAAAAAATGCAGCGCACCTTAGAAATCATTAAAACTTGTAGTCATAGGTGCGCGTAAAAAAAAATAAAATTATCTCTCTTACACATTTACTTATAGTATATCGTATTTATAGTTGTGAAGGTTATGTACAGATTTCATGTTTTCACACATAAAAAAATTAAAAGAAAGTGAAAAATTTTGAAAAAAAAAAAAATTAGGAAAAGTAAGGCCAAATTTATGTGTAAAAGTCAGTCATTTCTCAAGAGAAAAAATCTAACCTATGCTATGACAACATTCTGATGTTTTGGGTTTTTGGACTTGTTTGTTTTGATGAGTTCTTAATCGACGTAAAAATTGGCAAGCCCTGTAGATTTTATCACCACGTGGTAGTTTTACCGAGGAAGTACTTTTACTATTTGGTCTTTCGGGCCGGATTCTAGAAAGGAAAGCATTTTTGTAACTTTAAAATGAGATAGTGAAATCATAAAGGTAGGTAGTAGGTATATATAATTTACTCTTAACCTTGATCGTTCTCAAGTAGTTAATTACTTGTGGCAATTCTAATGACTAAAGCTTCAATCTGTTGGAAAACAAAAGGTGTCTTCTTAAAAATACTTTTTAGACAAAAAAAAAAGTTAACTTGGCGGAATTTAAATAATTTAATAATTTATAAAGTGACTAAGAGAGAGAAAATTTTTTCTCTTGGATACATATTGTAAATTAATGTATATCGAACGTGTAGCCAAAACGTAACTCAAGGTTCTTTCTCTGTAACAGTAAACATTCACTTGCTACCTTGATGATGTGATATAAATTGGTATACAATGCCAAATGTTTTTGATGTTGATACAACAATTTGAAATTTCATAAATAAAAATGTCTCTGGGATTGCATTACGTCATATTAAACATAACCTAATTTGACATTTTTTTTTATAAACTTGGTACGATTCTCATATATTTTTTTCAAGTCTAATTTAAAACCCACAGTAACTTTGCATTATATTAATAAAGAAAGGTGTAATAGCACACGTAATAAGGCGAATGCTACTTTCACCTAAACAAACTCAAAGAGGTTGATTATATAACCTGTGTGCACATAGAGATATATTTTGAATGTAAGAAAATTTAAATATGTATTTATTTTCAAGTTCGTGCCTACAAGTTGTTAATTTTCTATTCATACTATCAACGTCCTTAGTTTTAAATAATATAATTAGTGTCTCAAAAGTACTTCCGTATTTTGTTTAGCAAAAAATTTCATTATCATTAGCATTTAACAGTGTAAATTCACAATTTAATTGATATCGAAAAATTAGTGGGAATCAAAAGTTAAAAACTGTAATTGTTTAATTAAAGAAGATTATGTAAAACTACTTTTTTAAATATGTATATGGTAGTGTATTTGGTAATCCGTACACAAGTATTAATATTGGCCTTGAAATTTATTCAAGTTGTACTAATTAATTAATAGAATTACATAAATTTTTCAAACTTTTACTAACCATAGTTACTCCCTTTTTATTAATCACTTCTTCAGGTACCATTAGAAAAAAGTCGGTTCGCACAGTTGGGTCGCACTGTACATAGTATTGTGGGCAATGCTCGGTAAATTTTGGATTCGAATCGCAAACTTGTCGAAATTTCAAGAATATGTTTACATAAGTCTGGCCAATTGACAAAACATCAAGGCCAAAAAAAGAGAGAAAAACCTCTAATTCTTAGCATATGGAAGTGTAATATTTCATGCTTGTATGTTTAAATTATAATAAAAATTTAAGTGCGATAATTTTTAAAAGTTTTTTTACATTTTTGTAAGTACAAATTAAGTTCCATTACATCATGCAACAAATGATAATTTTTTAAATTCTCTGTATGATTTTTTACAAAATAAAATTATGATTCACTTGTTTTGGCATTTTAAACATGAATATTTTTTCGTTTAGAAAATTTAGTAGTAAAAACCTTGGAAATGTATTTAACAAGACTTTTTAATTAAGCTCATCTTATATACAGCGGTTTTTAATCGGCAAGGTTTTTATGCAAACTACTTTTCGACCTCTCATTAGTAATCTTCAATTTCATGTATGCAAAGAAATTTTCAAACCTTGCTCGGCAATCATAGTAATCGTACCCAGAATATTGCGGTTGCATACCAAAAGGAAGAGTAACAGGTCAAGTTTTTTTACAAGCCCTGGTAGCAAATTAGCTATTTTGAAACTTGAGAAAACTTATTGCCGTGCAGTAAAGTTCTTTCCATTAATTTTAATTTATTGGTCGACTCTTTTCAAAAGGTTTAAGTACCCATCTCTTAAGTGTTTGGTTTAGAGATAACTCGAAAATTTTACATAAGAACACTAAAATATCCTACCTACCCTTGCAACTTATTTTGTTTGTTCGACATCCCGTAAAATGCAGATGAAACTTGAGGTAAAAACCATTTTAAGATTTTATATTGTATTTTGCAATAAAAAAAAAATAAAAAATTAATCTAACTAAATAAGGTCCATATTTAAATTTAAATAAGAAAAAACTACTTATTAATCTACTTAATTACAGCGTATAGCACTATACTATCAAAAATTAGTGATCAGCGTCTTTTACCCAAAAATTATTTGGAATAATGAACTGATGTTGCTAATAACAACTTTCGTTTTAAAATTTGAGGCAAAAATTCCAAAAAGTTACTTCTGATGGAAATCAAAATAATCACAGGTTATGATCCCAAGTCATCTGTACGTTACTGGAGAAAGGTTTATTTTTAAGTTCATATTATGCTATTTTTCAAAAAACCAATGTGTAAATCCGGAGAGGTTTAAAAGAATTTTACCTTCCACCACAATCTTTGCTTTCTGGCCACTTACTTAGTTACCAATGCTGTGGTATATTCCATACCCCTCAAATCTCCAGGCTGCGAAAACTTGAGAGAAAAAATTTAAAAAATAAGCTTAAGGGGTTACCCTAATGTGAACTAGCGAAAATCAATGTGAACTTTGAAAATTAATTCCGGGAAAACTACAAATGCGATTTTTGAAATTTTTGTATATTTATTAATAATTGTCTTTCTTAGTTTACATGCAAAATTTTATTAAAAAATAATTATATTTGCGTAAAACCAGGTTTCTCGTGCATGATCGGATGGTGTAGGTGATTTTGGCAATTGGGTCAAAATCCGAGAAAAACTAAAAAATTGTTTTTTTAGTTTATTGCTATAAACAAAATGCATATTTTCTACCCAATTTCTTAAATAAAAAATTAACGGAAAAGAAATTCAACAAAATCCTTCGTCACACCATAGCCAATATAATATAATTAACAAAATAATTTTTTTCATTTTTTAGGATTGACCCAATTGCCAAAATCACCTACACCATGCACGAGAAACAAGGTTATATTTTTTAATAAAATTTTATATGTAAACTAAGAAAGACAGTTATTAATGAATATCCAAAAATTTGTAGTTTTCCCGGAATTAATTTTCAAAGTTCACATTGATTTTCGCTAACTCACATTAGGGTAACCCCTTAATATTGAAATAAATTGAAAGCTAGATAATCACTTCTATCGTCAATTGCAAGGTTAGAGAAAGTATTAAATCTTTTCAGGGTACCGAGTATGGATCCATGCTTTCAGATGCTCTTCGATTATTTCCTTGGTTGGACCTAAGATTAGCGACCCATCCTATCAGATTTGCGATCATGGAAATTGCATTGGGAATTATTCCCAAATTACAATAATAGATTTCTATTTCTAAGTACTATATTATATTATTAATAATGCAGAAAATAGAAAATAGAAATAGAAAAACAGAAAAAAAAACAGAAAATAGAATAGAAATAGATGAAAAGTTAAATTTTTGATTTGAAACTCATAAGCTTAAAAATTCATTTTCTCTTTTGAAAGCTAGGGTTTTTAATCCGGGGGGTCTAATACCCCCCATCACATCAGTAATTGTGTTCAAAAATAGAAAGTGTGTTATTGAATTGGAATCAGAAATCTTAAATTTTAGAAGTTTGATTTCTGGTTTGAAACGAATACACTCAATGACACATTTTTTTGCGCAAAAACTCTGGTGTACTGGAGGGTATTCTATACCCCCAGACCCCCCCGGTTTGAAAACCTAGCTTATTATGTGCCATTATTGAAATTTCATTGGGAATTGTTATTTTAATACGGAAATAATTACAGATGCAATTTCTATGATTGCTACTGTATATCCACATACGGTTGGCCAAATTTCTGCCCGATAGACAATCTATTGATCTATTGGTCTAATCATTAGCATAGTTTGCATCCATGAAGAAAATTATCACTTCATCTATATTATAGATTATAGGTAGAACTTCCGTGCGTGAACCTAGTTCCTCTTTTATCAAAAAATCTCCCCTTTTAGCGAAATTAAAATTTTTTTTATTGTTCTCGATTTGGACCCAATTGTTCTGTAAAAATAAAATTTCTAAATGTTGTAGGTCTATATTGTAGGTAGAACTTGGGTGTTTTAAAAGTCTATTGGGCAGTTAATACGCATTTCGATGGGTAACTTGTGAGTAATCAGTAAATTGGCAACCTCTCTATCTCTCCATTTTAAAATTTGATATTTTTCCAATTCCCTACATTTTAGCATTTCCTTTATTTTTTAGATTTATTCAATAGTGCGAAAAATGCTTTACTTACCGCAAAAACAGTAACCTATTACTGCGAAGTAGTTTCAATTCAGTTGGAAAACCTTCGAATTATTGTTGCATAAACTTGCTGAAGTATTGCATTCTAACCTTTCTATTATCTCAGAAACAGTTACTCATAGCCCTTAAACCGGAAGACATGTGTTTTTCAACCTACCAAAGTTCGTACTGATTCTAGACCTAAAGTTCTACTTGAGGGGTTTTCCTCCGTAAGCCATTATTTTCTAGCCGTTATCATCTACGCTACGTCCTTCACCGTACTTTTGGCTGATCTTCCGTGTTTTATTCTAACATTATCACAACTAGAGACGTATTTTAAAATTTGGCGCCCTGGGCCAAAAAGGTTTGCCGCCTCATAAATTAATTTAAAAAAAGATAAAATTAATATTTTTAATTCCTAATTAGAATGATTCGGGATAATCTTTTGGACAGGTCTAAATCAAACTCGTCGACGTTTCGAACTATATTTTTTTCATCTTCAGAACTAAAAAAAACTAAATCTACAACCTGTAAAACTCAAATCGTATATCCTACCTCAAGTAAAGTAAGGTAGATATATTAAGTAAAGTACAGGTTGTAAATTTAGTTTTTTTAGTCCTGAAGATGAAGAAAATATAGTTCGAAACGTTGACGATAAGTATGAGTTTGATTTAGACCTGTCCAAAAGATTATCCCGAAACATTCTAATTAGTTATTAAATGATGGACGATAACAATATTATGTATTTTTTTAATTCATTCAGATTATAAAAGGCGCCCTAAGCAGAGAAAAAAGGACGCCTTGCGCCGCCCCTCGAAGCTTTCCGCCCGGGCCATGCCCCTTAGGTAAATACGTCTCTGATCACTACCTGATAATCTGCGAAAAACAAAATGAAAACTAGAAAAGTGTTCATTGCCTATTGCTATGTCTTTTTTACAACTTTTGTAACACAAAGCAATTCTACAACCAAGTAGAAAACTTTGTAAAAACAAAATATTTAGAAAATTTTATAAGAAAAATTTTTTGATTATATGAAATAAGCATGAAAATGAATATTTGGCCCGGAGAATAATAGGTAATTACAACAATAGTATTTTTAAATTTCGCACACAAAGAGAATAATAGCGCATAACTCAATTAAAAACGGAATTTTGTTGAAAAATCAATAAAAGTTAATGACGTAAATTTACTATTCAACACAAATACTATCACGATTATGTTTGAGTTTTTTAAATTGAATGAAATTGTTTTAAATCAAAAGTTTTCAAAATTGCAAATTAACATAAGCAAAAATATTTTTTAACGCCTAATACGGTGTCTTCAAAAATTTGCACTTAAGATTAATTATTGAATTTTACCCATAAAATTATGTTTCTCTTTTATGAACTACTAAGTTTTGAAAAATCCGTAAATTAAGTTTTTACTTAATTTTTTTTTTAATTTATAAATTTATTTATAATTGGGAGATTACTCACAATTTTTATTGTTTCTCTATTATATTATATTGACTATATTTTCACTGGCTGTTAACTCAAATTGAGGATTTCAGAAATTTAGGTTTTCAAAACAATATAAATTTTCGTTTTTAGTTTAAAAATGAAATGTATCCTAAATTTCAAAAATTTTAAGATATTAATTTGATTTTATTTTAGCCTCCAACAGCTATTCTCTTTAAATATTTAATTTTTTCAATTACTTTGATCAAGTAAATATTTCCAAAATTCCTTGCAAATCCTTCTAATTCTTTGGAAATTCATGGAATTGTATAAAAATCAATAGAACGCTCTGAAGAAAATTATTGGAATTTTTTGAAAATTACTTTTTTTTTTTTAGAAATTAATTAAAAGAATTTAATTCTTTAAATTTTTAGAATTTTCTAGACATTTTTTAAAATCTCTGGAATTTTTGGGAAATTCCTCAAATTCTTTGGAAATGCTGCGAAAAATTTTGAAAATCTTTATAAATTTTTGTGATTCAATAAAAATCGTTAGAATTCCAAATACTCCCATGTTCGAGAAATTTTAATAATTTATTTGTTTTGTTTTTGAAATTTTTAACCACATTTTCAAAATTTTGATTTATTGTGAATGTTTCATTTTTTATTTATTATTCCAAAGGAATACACAGGGGTTCAAGGAATGTCGCTGAGGTAAAAGCTATGGCATGAAGTAGACTAGAAGCAGAAAGTTTCAACCGATTTGATTGCCTCAAGACTGAATGAAACCTATTACACTTGGTTGGACTCCACGTTTCTAGTCATCGCTCAATGTAACAATTTGGTACATTAGAAGTGAACAATTTACTTTTAGTCTCGGCATTTGTGCTGCTCTTAATTTTACCGAGTAAATGCAATTTTTAACAGCTGGATAAGCAGTAAATTCACGATTTATGTATCTACTTGACAAATGCAACAATAATTGTTCAATGTAGGTACAAGAATACAAGTAAATAATTGAATAATTGTTCCTTCATGACAATAATTATTCACACACTATTGCATATATATTTCAATTAGGGTTTGCAACAACTGTCTACTTTCCAACTTTCGGTAGAACAATTCTACTTTAAATTAAATAAATTAATTAATTAAATTATTAAATAAATCTAAAACCAAATTTAAATTGTTAAAGTAAATTTTTCAATACAAAATGGAACAACAATCGAAAAGATAAATCGACAATATGCAGACGCTATCAAATCTGTTGTATGTATGTCGCCCTGCATTTGTAACTTTAAATGCAAAATTTTAAATTATCCAAATTAATTATTATAATTTTAATTTTCAAATTAAATCAAATTAAATTGATCTTTACTATCAGTTATCCAAATTCAAATGATGGCATCCAAAATTATCCAAAAAATAGCCGAAATTGAGAAAATTCAAAATTTAAAACAAATTACAACTCACTTTCGACGCAAAAACAACTCAAATCAAAAAATCTCAATCAAAACTCCAAGAGACAAAATGGCAGCTCTTTTGACAGCAAAACCCTCCTTTCCCCACCTAGCTAATTCCATACTAGACAGCGGGAAAATATTTACAAACTTCAAACAATAAAATTTTTACAAAAATTACCAAATTTACCAAATAATAACGTAAAATTTAGCCTGCGAAAAATGTACATGTACATATATTTCATATTTTTAAGTATTAAAGTATCGTTAATCTATTTTACGCATCGGGAGTCCTATTTTTGGTTTGATTAACTTAATATTTGAAAAATTATCGAATAATTTTTTGAATTAGGATAATGCAAAATTAAATTATACTTGCTCTTTTATAGTCGGATGCATATTATGGCAATACAAGAATAACCTCTACATAACTCAGTCGTAATATATTTTATTCCCTTCTCATGTCAAAACATTTTCATCATACCTTTCTATATTCTATAATGTAATTTCTTTACGATAATGAATAATTAATATAAATAATATTGCAAAACATTAACATAAAGTATTAAGTTAATTACCTCTTTATAATGAGCTACAAGGATAAATGTGTTAATATAAAAAATTAGCTTAAAAATTGATTACTGGATTGCTCATCTTTCACATGTGTCGTACTTATGAATTAGTGTGGATTATCTTTGAGATAAAATATTTTCAAATTACAGTCATTGAATTTTACAAACTGAAACATGTTTTCAATGTCATTGTTATAGTATTAAAGGGTGTCTCAATTTGAACTTGTTTTTTAATTTTTGAATAAAACATACAATTTGAATGAAAGTTTGGAATATTTTTATTGAAATATGTTGTAGATAGTCTACAATTTAATGTTTAAAAATGATATCATCCAAATGACCACCGCGAGCACGTTTGCAAACATTGATTCTTTGAGTAAAATTTTCAATGACTTTTTTACATAATTGAGGTTGGATCTCACGAATTTCTTGTTCAATGTTGGTTTTAAGTTCTTGAATTGTTGTTGGATTGTTCTTATAAACTTTATCTTTCACATAGCCCCATAAAAAATAATCCAACGGTGTCAAATCACACGATCTTGGTGGCCAATTGACATCACCAAAACGTGAGATTAATCGATCAGGAAATTTTTCATGGATTAATTCCAATGTTTCACGTGCTGTATGGCATGTTGCACCATCCTGTTGGAACCACATGTCTTCAGTATCGACCAAAAATCGATAGTAACGACAGTAAGTAACGACCAAAAATATCAATAATTTTACGAAATGTGGTTTTCACAGATCGACCATTTTCGTAATGGATTTGAATAAATTTAACACGATTTTCAATAGTAATTGCGTTCATTTTAGTTAATGGTAGACTATATACTAACAGAATGTCAAAAAATAAATTGACATATCTTTCGCCGTAGGCGAAAATAGGCCTACTGAAAAAAAAAGTTCAAATTGAGACACCCTTTAGTTACCGCAACCTATGATTGATCTTATAAAATCTTAATACCCAATAACGTAATAGCAAATATGAAAGTAGTTTAAAAATTCTAACAAGGTGCATTGAAAACTAGTAACGAAATAAAAGTACAAACATTTCAACATTTATTTATATTTTACTTCAAAATTCCAATTTCCAAATTTAAATGTATAAAAAGTTTCAAAAATTCAAGTTTGATAAGAAATTAATTTAAAGATTAAAAAAGAAAATAAATATTTAAAGAAATGGAAACTAACAATAACAACAAAAAATTAAAAAAAGATAACAAAAATTTAAATAAAAACTACATTAGCTAAACATTAAAAACATCCAAAAATATTTTTAGCTATGGAGATTCTGATAAACAATTGTACGCAAATTTCAAACAACATCGTCGTGAAAGGTCCCTGACTAATTTTAATTTTGATTCCTAAGAACATGTGTTCAACTTTCAAAAAAACATAGTTTTTTTATGGTTTTTAAAGATATAGTCAGTTTGAGTTGTTATTTTTGTGATATTTTGTCAATCGGAAACTTTTTAACCAAATATATTTTTAGACATAATTTTCTCTGCAAAGCTAATTAATGTCCTTGAACTTATTTTATAATTTTTTTGATTTGGGCGATTGGTTCAAACTGTTCAAATCAAAAACTGTAGATTTTTTGAAAAAAAATATGTTTATTCATGTATTATTTGGATTCATCGTAAAAAAGTCTATTAATAATTCCTGGGATAAAACTGTCTAATTTTATCAGTTGTCAATTAAAAAAGAAAATTATGAATCTTTTTATATCTTCAAAATTAAAAATGATAAGTAAAATTTCTTTTAAAATGCAATTACTCCATTTTTTAAGAGGCCCAATTTTTTTTTCTGCTCCCGGGGGCCACAACGACCTTTAATTCCCCACTGGCTGACGGTGGCTATGTTCCAGAATTACTTATTACATATTATTTTCAAAAATTTAACCAAATATGTGAAAATCGTTGTCAGTTTGGCAACTTTTTTAATTTTTTTGCTGTATTTTTTTGTCGTACTTGGAACCTCATACTTAATAAATAAATTAAGTATAAATAATAAATAAATTCATAAATATAATTAAAATAAATAAATAAATTAAACTGAAATATTTCAAAAAACTCCAAAAAGTTAAAAATTACTTATCTCCAAACTCCAGACTTTTTTCCAAAAATTTAAATTATACAAGCTATATGCCTGAATTTTAAAATCAACAATTTTTCTAATAAATAGCTTGCAAGCAAAAAGAGAAAATTTGAAATTGGACTGAGAGATGAAATACCCTCAATTTAAAATTCCAGAACTGTAGCTGTAATCTATGACTATTACTGATACATTCCAATCAAAAATTGGAAAAAATACAAAAAACTTCGTAAAAATAGTGAAATCCTCAATTTCTTTCAAATTTTGAAAAAATCTTAAGGTTTAAAGATTAATCTGTATTAACAAAAATGATTTTTGTTAAAAAAAGCTTTCAAAAAATATAAATAAAATTAATATCAAACAACTGTGAGCGGAGATACGACCAATCTAAAAATTTAAAAAATTACAAAGAAACTCTGAAGATTAATTAATATTTCGAATGACATAAAACATTCAGATTTTAAAGAATAAAACAGGGGTTTGGGAGAGTTTCAATTTTTTGAAAAAATCGAAATAAATTTGGCTTTCTTCCGAGGGACAAGTCACAAGACAAATTTTTGTATTGTAGATATTTTATCCAAAGGGTTGTAAAGGTAAAAAAAATCATTTATGGGTTCCAAGATTTTCTGCGATTTTCTTACATTTACTGAGGTTTTATAGATATAAGATATTCTAGAATTTTCTACATTTTTTCAGATTTCTTATTTTCTAAGATTTTCTCGGATTCCTAAAATTTTTTTGGATTTTCTAAGATACCTTGGGATTTCCTAAGATTGTTTCTAAGTTTCCCGTATTTCTTTATATTTTCTGCGATTTCCCTTCAGTTATATACTAGATTTTATCAACGGTTCTCCCCTTCGCTTTTCTTTAAAAACCTTTTGCATTTTGTTTGATTTATTAAGGCATAACTCTAATGTGACATTTTTTTAAAATCGAAAAAATTTTGTTTGCTTTAAAAAATTGTTCAACATCTTAAGAATAATTTGTAAAAATTTCATACAAATATTCGTAGTATCTGGTCAGGATGTAAGCTATAAATGATTCAATTGTCGGCAACATTTAAATCTATTGTTTACCACTGTTTTTACTTAAATTTTATTATTTGTGTTTCACTTCTTTCTATCAACAATATCCTGCAAACCCAAGTGTTTACTAAAATTTTATTGCTTTTTAAAATTTGGACAACCAAATTATTTTAAATCTTTATTTATAGGTACATATAATTGCGGGTTTGTTAAAATGGCCAGTTTTAAAGAAATTATAGCAAACTTTTAAAACCGACTGCGACTTGCTCAAAAATACATTTTTTAAACGGTGTAGGTGATTTTTCAGTCTGTACTGGATGAATTGACTTGACATTTGGAACACATATTGAAAGAAATAGTAGTTTCGGCGTGACGAAGGCTTTTGTGAAATATATTTTCCATTAATATTTTATTTAAGAAATAGATTAGGAAATATTTATCTTTTTCTAACAATAAAGTAAAAAAAATTTATTTTTCATCAATTTAAAGGAATATCAGGAAAATCGCTCGTCACGCTACAGCCAATATAATGTAATTAACAAAAAAGATTTTTTCATTTCTCTCTGATTGACCCAATTGCTAAAATCACCTATGTACATCATCCGACCAAGCACGAGAAACAAGGTTATACGTAAAGCTGCGTAACTCCTGCAAATATAATTATTTTTTAATAAAATTTTATATGTAAACTAAGAAAGATTAATAAAAAAAGATTAGTAAATATTCAAAAATTTCAAAAATCTCATTTATAGTTTTTCCGGAATCAATTTTCCAAGTTCACATTGATTTTCGCTAGTTCACATTAGGGTAACTCCTTGATCAAGGAGTCAATTTGGGGGGTAGCGCAAAATCGTTGGCGTTAGCCAAAATACCGGAGGGTGCAGAGCACCACCCAGTCCAAAGCGCTGCAGGCGAAATTTTTTGAAATTTTCAAGGGGAAGCCCTGTAATATAAAGTTAAAAAATCGCCATAAATGTAGTTATTTATTTATATTTAATCAGTGGCGTAGCCAGGGGGGGCTCGGGGGGCCCGGGTCCCCCCAAAATAATTTTTTTATTGTAATTTTCTAACTTTCTATTAAGCGTTTGACCTTGTCTGCGAGCCCCTCCGAATTAAATTCCTGGTTACGCCACTGTATTTAATATTATAAATATTCAAGAAGCTGATCTTTATGGGCGCGTTGCAGTTCGAATTACACAGGAAACACTAAACATTAAACGATATAGAGTAAATAATTTTTATTAAATATTATACGCTTATACGAGTATAGAAATAAAATTTCTGCTAGCTAATAAAAAAGAAAATAAGCCTGCCAAACTTGATAATATATTTTATTGGTTTCTTAATAAATAAAAAAATTTATTTTTAATTTTTATACATAAAAAAAATATATTGTGAAATCCATTGGGGGGGGGGCACGTGCCACAGTGGCCCCTCCCTGGCTGCGCCACTGACTGTAAACCTGCAAAATTGTCGAATTGGCGCCGATGTTTTACAAAATTCAGGATATAAAAGGAATTTCTTCTCATTTTGTATGGAAAAATATTTAAGCAAAAAAAAATTCCAACTTGAATTGAAGTAGTAGGTACAGTCACATATTTAAATAAATATTATAAATTCATTATTATAATTATAAACTTGGTTCATTAAACAATAATTTTATTGATAACCTGGAGAAAAATATTCTAAAATATTCTTTGAATCACTTATATATTGTCGTGATATTTTTGATAAAAAGGGGGGTTTGATTTTCAAAAAATTGAAAATTTGGGGTTTGATTAAAATTAAAATTATTTATTGTGGAGAAATTTTTATTATTAATTTAAAAAATTTTGTATTTGCCGTGAGCTGTGACGGCATGACCGTGGCTTTTCTATTCACAAAAAATGTAATTTTGGAAGTCCATATTTTTTATAGTAAAAATTGAGTAATTATTGAAATTAAAATTTTGATTTGAAATTCGATAGTTTAAGTGTGATTTCGTTGTTTTAAAATTAAAATTGAGATGGAAATTGCGGAAGTTGAAATGGAGAATGGAGAAAATTAGAGAAGATAAATTAGATGGTAAAAATAATGACCAATTAGCCGAAAAATAATTGGTTTATGGTAGAAAATTTGTAATATTTGGATAAGGAATGACTATTTAATTTGATAGGAAAACACCTGCATACTTTATTTAATTAATAAAAAAATAATAATAAAATAAATAAATTTAATTGTGGTATTTTCATTTTTGCAATTATTGAAAATAAATTTAAATTTATACCAAAAAATTATTTATGTTACATATTTTATAACAATTTATAAATAATAAGGAGGAGGGGGGATGAATAAAAATTGAAAATCGATAAGCTATTACAAAATTACAATTATTTAGATCTTTACATAATGATCTGTATGTAAAGAACATAATCAAAAGATTTAATCAGAAGTACAATTTAAAAATAATAAATCACAGAAATTGCAAAAAAATATTTTTTTATGAAAAGATTTTATTCATCCCTGCCCCTTCAAATCGTCACTCTTAAAATAAAAGTTAATTCCTGCCAAGTAATTTTTGTAAAAATTTTATATTTATTGTGATTTTAAAAATCTCAAGAAATTGTTTTTTCCCACATCTGTAGCAATGGTATTATCTCAAGTTGTGTTGCATGGGTTTAAGTTTCCACTTGACGTATCTTTAATCCTGACTTTGATTTTAACGTAAATAGATTTGTAAGTGGCCATTTAAAAATATTTGTGTATCGACAAAGAGGTAGGTAAATTTCAAATAATTTTGCAAATTTTTCCAAAAATGTATCTGGATTATTTGACAAAATTAAAATATTTCAATTATGCATTAAATTTTGTTTACTCAATTTTATTACAGATGCTGTAAATGTTTAATTAAAACAAACATCATGTATGTATATTATAAACTGAAAATTTAGAAACTAAAAATTTTATGGCAAAAAATTTCGTGGGAATTCTAAAAATCACCGTTTATTTATTTTTACTAATTTTCATGTAATAATAATATTCCAACAAAATATTTCCTTATTTCATTTTTTGTTTATGCCAATGATGACAAATATACCACTGTCGAAAGCGCTCAATGAATAAAGTATTTCGGTTGTATGTTGGCATCGCCAAAACAAACTGGTTGGTTATGATTACTTTTCTTTATCTCTCCTCGACACTGTCACGAGAAAAATAACAATGACAAAAATATTTTTATCGATATCTCAAAACTTGGTTACAGTCAAAGGTTACAGCATACATTAGTACAACCTTTCAAAGCTCGATGTTCAATAATAAGGTGGGGTATGTCAGATTATCTATCTACATAATGTTATATTATATTATAATAATTAAGTACCACTGTTCTGTCTTAACTGTCCTGTACTTCTACATATTATCCAATAAATTAATATTTTCACGAAACATCTTATTTAAATATTAAATGAGACAAAAAAGGCCCAATTTAAAAAAAAAGCCAGTTTACTCAATTTTCTCAATATATGTGGTTAAGGTAACAATGAATAAAAAAAACTTTTTGTTCCTAATTATTAGAGAGTTTCTAACAGTTAAGGTCATTATTTATTTTGTATGCAACAAATTCTATTTACATTTATAATTTTTTACATTATTTTTAGCTCCTCAAAGCGCAGATCCATTAAATTTTATTTGTAATAAAAGTCAGAAAAGAATTTATAAAAAATTAAACCAAAGCATCATTAGATATAAAAGGCACTCCCTTTTCATAAAATAAAAACCGGTTAAGTATCTACCCTTAACTACAATGGTTGAACCATTTTATAGAACACTTCGACACTTTAAATATTAATGACCAAACAAATAAAATTAATAAAATTAAAATTCTTTCTTATTTTCGAAATTCAAATTTCAAAAAAAAAATTTTAATTTTGGAAAAATAACAAAGGGTTGATTAAAATCCCATTTAATCCAATTATTGTGAAAATCCGAATTTTTGACTTTTTACAAATTTCGCATATGATGTAGTCCCATTTCTTTGAGTTGGTATTTTGATTTCATTCGTGAGAGTAGGTATACAATGTAATGCTTAGAAAGATTTACGATGTTTCCTAGCAATTTCATGAATTATTATGCATGGAGTGATTCTTGATTCTTGAGATAATTGGAAGTGATAATAGGTATAATGATTTATTAAGCATCAGTGGAGTGTAATTAATGTTATGTTTTATGAATTAATTTTTATAACAATTAGTTGCGCCTTAATCCAACAATTTAGTTAAGACGATCTGCGAAGTCGCGGGCGGGTGTAAGGAGTTTCAAGGATGTTCCGATCAATCTGATCCTGAACTGCGTCTTATGTATTACTGTACACGCGAATAGTAACAATTGCCATGTGACTACCGACCCATATCCGATTATGTAAGACAACATTCACTTTCCACCAAACGTTTAATGATTATAGTTTTTCGCTGGAAACGGTTCAGGTAAAAAGGGGCCTCATGGGTAGGCATGTAAAAAGTATTGAAATGTCCCAGGTGCAGCGGGATGCTGGGGCCCTTGTCAGCATAAGCAAGATCACTTTCACTTCCCTACAATGTAACACAGTGGAGACCTTGAAGTTCTCAAACAGGTAAAATCAGTTTAGAGGACAAACTTGCTAATACAAACATAAATCAGTTACCTCACGTTTGCAATAAGCTTTCAATTCACTAACTAAATATTCACTAATTTTGTATACTACTTTCTTATTAGTAATTAAATATTTAATTAATTCAATTGCTGTTGTAAAATAATGCATTTGGGTCGAAAATGGGGACGTTCTTGTTCCAATGACATAGTAGTAAAAACCGTAAAAATTTATATATTAATTAAATAAAAAAAAGGTTCATTAAGGAGATTCGAATATACGGCGATGATGGTTCACACCTCCATTGTTTATTCGTAAACTTCCCAACCGTACTTATTGGCTAGAAACAGAGCATATGGCAGATCCACACGATTTGTTCGACATTTCCTTTTCTAAATATTCATAATGAATAAAGAAACCAAGGCTTTCAAGCATACCCCTGAAAGTTGAACAATAATTGTCTCCGGTTTTGAATAGGCAAACTAACTGCTTTACTTACTATAGGCGATTCAAGATAAGCGATACGCCACCAACGGTCGCCGGTGGAACTAATTTCAGAGACATGATTATTATTGTTTATTTGGTGTAGGGCGAGTGCAATGTTAGTTTTTCTGTTGTATCTCTTATTTTTTTAATGTAAATTTTGTATAATTAAATGAAGACACATTTAGTTGTTGCTACAAACCTTCTAAATAGATCTATTCAAAATGTCCAACGCGTACTATTCAGTTCCCCATTGCAAATCATGGGCGAAAAGAAAGCTAAGAGAGTTTTAAAAAAAATGCTGTCCCAGTCCCTACCTTGAAGCTGCCCACACATGTTAAAAAAAATACCAGACTGGGACCTGACGTCCTCAAGACGAAATCATACATTTTTACTCACATGTTGAAGATACTGGCGATACTGCCATACGAGGTGCTATGAAACGTAGTCAGCGATTAAATTAAAAGAAATGAATTGAAAGAAAGCAATGCATCTGACGAGGCAACTATATGTGACAACGAAGAAGAACTTCATAACAATCAAAATCCAGATGACATAGAAGCAGCTGAGGCTTTATTCAGTCACTCAATTTCAAACCCGAGATGCAACCGAACAATGCTAGATTGAGAACTTTTCGAGACTTTGAGATGCAAATTAATGCCAGAATAAGTTAAAACAGTGTGCGATTTAATAACAACAGATCAAACTTTAAACAGAATTTTTGCAAATTCTAGATTTCCAACTAAATAATTTAGACATGCAGCCGCTTCAATAAACATATTATATTTTATTAGTTATTTTGATATATTTATATTACACAAATTATGAAACATTTTTTCCATAAAATTTTTATTTATTGCTATCTACTTTTCCTTGGAAACAATGAATTTCACCTATAGGAGCTGCCTTATACTTATCCGCAGTCATCTTTTTTTGCGTCGACTACACACATTTGATATCGGTCTGTGAAGTTTCTTCAAATTCATTAATAGTACCCATCCTAAAACAAAAAAATTAGTAAAATACACAATAACTATAAAGCAAAAACTTATACCTAGAACATTTAAGTAATAATGCAGATATTATATGATTGTTTACATTTTCCGCTGTTTCCTGCTTTACACGTACACGTCATGTTTTGTACAGTCGCCCTTTCCTGATCGACATCTAATACAACTTCTATTTCGTGAAGATTTGTATGTAAGCGCTGGTTTGCAAACAGAGTCCGTATAACCACAGGTATAACTTAATGATGTCTTCCTTCAAACACTTCACTTTTCCTCATAAAATAATGTGCTCGGTGTTTAGCACTGCTTCACCCTCATAAACACATCGCGAATTGGCGTTGGCTTCCAAAAAAACTAGTCACGGCTAAAACGCCCAACTTATTACACTTGCATTATTTACTTAATAACTTGAGAAACTTATGATAACCTAGAAATACAAAATAATGTTCTTTTATATATTAAATAACTAGAAAAGAGATTGTACAAACCTCAAAGATGTGTAATTAGTTTAAGATCGTACGATGATTTTAACATAAACACTGAAAAACTACTACCTCCACTAAGTCACAAAACTTGAATTAAAATATCCATATATTCGCTTTAATAACATGTAAACAAACCAAACCATGTCTCTGAAATTAGTTACGAATCCTACCGCACTGGCGCTGCGATCTTAAATTTGATCGCCTATAGGTTAAAAGGTTATCTGTAACAGAAAATTGTGAAATTTTAAAAACATTTAACACATTTTCTTGACCCTGTATAATTTTTTTCTCAAGATCCTTGATACCCCATGCGGGTGCTATTCTAATAATGAGGCCCTCGTTACCTTGGAACATCTGACCTCTAAAATAATATAAATAGAGTAAATTGAAGACAAACTAATACTTTATAAAAGTTAAATAGTTGAACAACAAATAATTTTCAATCTTGCTGTAATAGTCAGTATTGCTATTATCTGTCTAAACAGGCTCGGACTAGGCTGGCGGCAGCGGACAATAAGACAAATGCCCGGTGGTCCGATATTTTTCGGAGGTCCTTGATAAATTTTTTGTTTTAGATTTGGATCCGCAAGATCAAATTGCAAATTCTTGACTAAACCGCAGCATTACCAGTATAATAAACAAAAAAAGGATATAAAAACCTTAAATCTACCCTAAATTTTGGATATTATGTATATCTTTTGAACATAATCAATTTATAAGTTATAAAATTAAATTTGTGAAAATTATAACAATAAAATTTGTTTAAAGCAAAACTCATTTGCCTCGTACCCGTATTATGTATAAAGAATTAAAATATCTTTTTAATAGTAAAAATCGGCAGGTGATTTATATAAAACTGGTGATCAAATTTTCGATCCCCTATATAACACTTAAAAAAAACTGAGATAATTTTATAAAAAGTTAAAAATGTTGGCAGCTTGTAGACATAAGAAAATTTCCAAATCACAGACTTTGTGGCCCGGTACTACAGGCCTGGACTTGATATCATTTAATTATTTTGGAGCAGCCCTAAGTTTCAAGAAATTTTTTACAGAAAATTTGAACATAAAAAAACCTGGCTTGGTGTCAATTCAGTTGTGAAACTTGAAGATTTTTTGAAAAAGCAATTGTTTTCTTTACTAAAAATTATTTATTACTGAAATTACTGAAATTATTTATTTCTTACAGAAATAAATTCTTCTGAATTCAGAAAATTTACAAAATTTAAAAAATTTATTTTTATTGAATAAAATTTAACTTAAAATTTCGAATCAATAATTCAAATTCGAAGTAACACAATAAAGATCTTAATATTATTCTTTTTCAGCTTTGTATTTTCACAGTAGGGCATCAGTCAGGTTTTTTCTCTGAGAGAAAGGTATCAGCATTTAGACCCTACGACTGCTTTATGTGGGAAAATGTGCTGTTAAACCCTGTTTAATAGATGATGGCCTCGTCATCAATCCAGAGGGACCTGGGTTGATTGGCCTATTTAGGCGCCGACCCATGTAGGCGCCAAATATTTTTTCTACGTAAGGACGGTTTTTGTAATTTTTGACTCACCCTTCTCCCAAAAATAACCTTAAAATAACTAATACCCTATATATGTCTAGATTTTAGAGTGAATCCAAGATTTGCCGTGGTTGCATTTGTCAAAACCGACTCTCCGCACGCTCCGGTCCCCTCCGGGCCGTTTTGATAAACGCCATACTCGCTAAAAATATCTTTCTAGGCCGGTCCTACTCGGCAAAGCGTGCTACCAGGAAGGGGCTGGCGCCTAAACAGCGGGGCTTTTAAGGGTGCGCCTATTTGTCCGGTTCCGGGGTTGATTGTGATTGACAAGATTTCCAAAAACCAAAAAAATTAAATTTTGAATTTATGATATTTTCCAACTCCAATTTTTCAGATTTTAGACAATAAAGAGTTAAAATCTAATTTACAGATACTTGAACCCTCTTTGAAAAAATACTGAATCTTTCACACTCAAAATTTCAAATTTTGCAAGGGGTTAATTATGATTTTGGGGAGTTAAGCCTTTCTTCAAAGCTTCTTGTTATTGCGTCTATGTCACCATGTCGTATTGTTTTCGATAATAATTGTCACCAAATTTATTATTTAATTTCAGTACTTATATCGTAAATACTGATTGCCAACCAAGAAAGACATCGCTAGGGAATTGATGTATCAGTGAAGGAAAATCTGAGGAAATCCAAAGAAAATGGGAAACTATGGGAAAATTTTAAGATATACCAGGAAATCTTAAAAAATTATAGTAATACTATAAAAATCTTAATGCAATCCAAGAAAAATTTTCTAAATGAAAATTTGGTGCACAAAAGTTTGTCTTGCGGCCTTCAGGCCGCACAACCTGGGCCATCAAGCTGCATATACCTATCGAGTTCCAGCCTCCACATAAAAGCCAGGTCTGTCATTCTTTCTGTAATTCACCTTCGATTGGTTTTTTAATGATATCCGTCGGGAACAGGAACGGTCGTAGATTAAATTTCTAGAAGATAGTTCATTTCTGAAATATAACCAAAATAATCAAAAATATTTTTTAGCCTCTCTATTTTGGAATTTAGAATTTTTTCTAAAAATCCAAATTGCTGCAGAATGCTGTAAATTATTTTGAAGCGCTGGGTTCGTTAATTTTGTATTAGGATAAAACTGTTTTTGTATGAGCGGGGCCAACTTAACGCACCTCTCCACTTTGCAATTTTTTTTGGATTTATTGGAAAGTGCAGAAGAATGTTCAAAAGTACTGGGTTCGTACAAACTTTTTGTTAAGAAATTTAAATTTAAAGATTTAGAGGGGCCACCTTGACGCACTCCCTCCACTTTAAAATTTTTAAAATTTTTTTAAATTTTATTCGAAAGTGCCTAGGAAGTACTGGCGACATATAGACACAAAAAATATTTATGTTATAATTATTAATTATTTGTGTTTTTTCTATTAGTTGTTAGTTAATCATTGCAAGAGGGTTGGTGCGTGTATATAGGCTTCAAGAAAATTGATTTCGGTGTTCTGATGTTCTATGGGTTTTTATTTGTTTCAGAAGATATAAATTAAATTAAAAACTAGTCAGTTAAGAGAAGAATTGCTGTTTTATTTATATGGATCTAGAACCCAAGAGAAACACCCATTTATTGAAAACTATTTTCAAAAGTTTTTCTGAATTCGGTGTATCTTGCTCGGAGATTATTTTTTACATTTTATAAATCTTTAAATTTTAATTTCTTAACAAAAATTTAACGAACCCAGCACTTCCAAATTACTCAAAAAAATTCTAAATTCCAAAATGGAGGGGCCTACTTGACCCTGCTTCGGTGGTTCCCTTATGACAGCCGTTTAATTGGAAATGTTTGGGACAATGCAAAAGTTTCCACAGTCGGTCCGCATCTGGTCATACATATTATTGATGAAGATTTATAAGTCACGTAAAAGATTTAATATCAAATAAATTTAGTTTTATGGTTGTCATTACATATACATTTTATATATTTTTTCAAATAATTGTGGTATGCTGTACGTAGATACAAAGTAGAATAATCTGTAGTTGTCAGACCGAAAAATATTGAGTAAATCCCAAAAGAAAAATTAATATTAATATTCTAGAATTTTTTTCTTAAAAAAAATTTAATCTCAAAATGGCTTTAACAACTAAAAATATCAAAATGAAAATAAATTTTTAGTTGCATTTTTTTTTCGAGAAATTGTGATAATTTAGTAAATATTTATATTATTAAATGAATGCAAACAAATTTAAATGTATTACATTAAACAAGTTTATTTATTTATAGGAACATTTTATTAATTTATGTAAACTTATTTTAAAATTTTGCTACAAAGTATGAAAGACAAACAAGTATGGAGGTAATTATAGTTTTAAATACCAATTAAAGAAAATCTTTTAAATGTTATTTGGATAAAAATAAATTAAAATAAACAAATTAGTTTATTGATTTTTAAAAACCGAGTGGGCAATGTACCCGGTAATTAAAATATTAAGAGACAAAAATTGTTAATTTTGTTTTTTGTTTACATAATTATGTAATGTTTTAATGAAAAGTGATTTAAAAATTATAATTTTATAAAATTACGTAAGTATAGTTAAAGACAGGAATTAAAAAATATTAACTTGTTATACTTTTCAATAAAAAATTCAAAAATTTGGTAATAGGCAAATTTTGTGATTAAAAAAATTCTATTGTTGAATTTTTAGTTGGTTGGGTAATTGTTTACAGAATTGCCAACGAGCGCTAAAATTTTTTGTTTTGATTTTTTTAGAACCTTTTTACCTATGATTAAAATGGAAAACGAATTGGTTAACCTTGAATAAGTTGTTGGGTAAGAAGCCGGGGCGGTTGATGTTGTATATTATATAGGGCTCAGACGGTTACGCGATAGTGAAAGTTCTACATTATGATTACTTTCCCTCGATCTCGTAACATAATGCCACATAACAATGGTATATTCGTATATTACAATTACATGAACAAAATAGTAGCTACCGTATTTGAATCGCACCTGGACGTATTTTGGTAATGCGGTTAACAATAAAAGGGGAAGTAGAATACAATTACCATAATAAAAAGAGTAAGAGCTACATAGGGATAAAGATCCAACCGCTCGGTAAATTTTTGCAAATTATTTTTAGAAATGGTAACAAAATTGATTATTTTTTTTTTCGTTTGCCTTTAGAATTTTTATTGTTAATGTAAATCGATTGCAATTCTATTATACAACAATTCCCCTTCCAGCAAAAATATTGTGAAAGTTCATTTGCGGCCCCTGCGCGGGCCCCGTTTACGACGAGTCTCCTTGGCGTAGCCGGTGAAAGCAACAAAACTGCTCGGAATGCTCCCTGCAGCTTGTAAGCTTAACAAATGCAAATTTAAATTTATTGGTTTCGTATATTCATACTGGCTAAAATAGAATCGGTGCGAGTAGCCTATGGTAAAACCGCACAGCATAAAAAGTCGAGTAACAAACATCGCGTTTTACGTCTGCACAATGCGACCTTGAAAGTAGAGAAAGAGAAGTTGTGAGCAAGCCAAGCTTTAGAAAAAAACTCGTCTGTAGTGGGGATCTGAAGAGAAAAGAGGGGAAAGTAAAGGGAGAAATTAAGAACTAGTAGAGTATTACGAGCGGTTCCATGAGTGAAGCAAAACTTATTTTGTCTAAATTTATTTATTAATTTGCAATTCGAAGGATGGCGCCAAATTTTTAAAAGCGTATAACTCGCGAACAAACAAATGAAATTCACTTAAGACAACTCGGACACTGCGGTGTGACTTGTAGTGACGGCTCGTAGTATTCGTTCACTTTTACTTTCATTTGTGGCGCAACACAGTGCAGAGTGTCGTGGCCCAAAAATAATATCCACTCGAGGCAAAGTTTGAATAACGAGCACAGGCCGAGTAAACTGTGCAGTCAGTGGTAGTGTTCCTGTGCTATGCAGTGGACTATATGGTCATGGCTCAGTGCTGTGTTGCGTCCTCTGGTGCTCGCGGCGATCCTTCGGATACTACAAACACGATCGCGGGTGCCCAATAGGATAACGTTATTTTCCGGGTGAGTAGGTACTGGACGCTTGCCAGGATTATTACCGCCGCTGATAACAACTTGTTGATGCAGCTCAGTCTACTCTTCCCTAATTTATCAACGAAAACGATGTAGCAATTGTAAAAGCATTGTCGATCATTTATTATTATGTAAGAACATTTTCTTCAACGTAACTTGTATTAAAAATATTTATGCTAAACCCACTTACATCATTTACAACATAAACGCTATTCCTTTCTATTTCTCATTTTATATAAATGTTTAGTTCGATTGGCACGCGCTTACCCATCGATAATTGATACATCCGAATATTTTACTTTTCAATTTAAAACAACCGCATGCTGCACACACACTTAACCAATCAAACACCACACATATTTACTAATTCCATTTTTTTCCCTCCACACTTATACTCATTCCTAGTTTTGGTTGTTATGTGGATTTTATTCCTTATTGCAGGTGAATCTTACCAAATTATTTATTTCGCAATGTACTCGGAAGAACAAGATTCCCACGGCTTATTAACTTTGCATTACGGCAAGCATCATGCAACAATAATTGAAGAGATCAAAACTTGTTTTACGTCGGAAAATTTTGCGGATATGACTTTTATTTGTGATGACAAAACGGCTGTAAGTGCTCATAAATTAATAATGGCTTCTGCTAGTCCACTCGTACGACGAATTCTTGGCGAAAGTGTTCACGCAAACGGACCTAGTGTTGTTCTCATACCTGGAATAAAGAGCTGTCATTTCCGACATTTATTGGATTTTCTTTACAATGGACAAGCTTGCATCAAGGTGAGTTATTTATCATTTTATCCTACTATCTTACTATTTATAACTTTGCAGTCTAACGAATTGGAAAGCATACAAGAATTATTTGAACTTTTACAAATCAAATCGGATATGTGGCAATCTTCCAATTCGAACAAAAAGAATTCCGATTCATGGTCGTCCGACAACAATGAAAACGTTAAACAGATACACGTGAAAACCGAGAACGAACCAGTCGACGAAGAAAAAGAAGAAGGCGAAATAAAGGACGACGACGACGACGAAGAGGAAGACGACGACGACGAAGATGACGACAAAACAGAAACTAGCATAAACTCCGAACGCCGAAGTACTTCTCCAAACCCAGTAAATTTATCTCTCAACACTAAAACGGAAGAAGTCAGCCAAAAAAACGACGACAGTGATGACCAAAAGGTAACTTTTTTCCTCACCACTGGTTTAATGAACTAACGAATTTTTGTCTTGCAGAAAGTAATAGAACATAAGAAGGCGGAACCTTTGAAAATTGGACAATCCACAGTAAAAATAGCACCAAAAGTTCACGAATTATCCCAATTTCACTATCATCGTGTCAAACGTAAATCAATGTACACGGAACCGATAGAACTCAAGAATCAAGAAGACTTTTCTTCGTTGAAACCTCCTAAAGTTGAACACGAATTAATATCTTTAGTACAAAATCCGGAAAACTATGTTGTTACGCCGCATCGAAAAAGAAGACCCGGTTTTCATAATTCGCCGGCTCAAAATCCACCTTTCGTTCCGTTCTCGCCGTCGTACATAGACGATGGTCATCGTCACAGATACAAATCAGTTCGACATCCACTGTTGGCTGCACATCATCCCCTATCGTTATCGGCCCCTCCGTTTGTAGTGGAACGGACACTTACCCCAACGCCTGGACAACACTCGGATGCGTCGGGACCTTCGGAAAACGTGGTGGTCAAGTACAGACCACCTAGTGCCGACCAAGGAATTACGTCCGAATCGTACCAGCAATTTGAACAATCGTGGGGTGCATGGTCGCTCTGTCAGGCGCAAGTAAATCCAATCGAAGACACGCGCGAATCGTCTACGTCCTTTGCCCAAGACGATACTTCCGAAAATTCGCAAACCCAAGGAAATAGTAGTAAACAAAGTGGACATACGGGACAGGTGCGGGAGTATAGGTGCGAATATTGTGGTAAACAGTTTGGAATGTCGTGGAATTTGAAAACTCATTTACGAGTTCACACAGGTGAAAAACCGTTTGCGTGTCGATTGTGCGTGGCGATGTTTAAACAAAAAGCACACTTACTAAAACATTTGTGTTCTGTGCACCGAAATGTGATATCTTCAAATGAAGGAAACGTTGGTCGATTTAATTGTTGTTTTTGTCCCTTATCTTTTGAATCCTTGCCGGAGTTGATAAGACATTTATCTGGTCCTCACAATAATTTGCTTCTTAGTAAAAATATGCACGATCTTAAATAGTAGTTTTTTAATTTAGGAAAAGAAATTGTACATTGGAGATTTAGACGTAAAATACTTCGGGAACGACTGAATCTCCATTAAGAAACTATTGTGATAATTTAAGCCCGTCAATGTCTTCCAGAAATTATAGTTGATGCAGGCAACCCTCAGGGATCCTAGTTAGTTTTGTCTACCTAACAGAAAGGCAAATACATGAGGGGACCAACTAACATTACCCCAATAAGATTTTTGTAAATATGCTTTAGTTTTAGCGATGTACATTTATAACCGTCGTTGTGTTCAGTCGATTTATAGTAGGTACCATTATTTGAGTGTAAATTATGAAATTCCAGTTAAACTGGTCAGTGTGGTTTCACTTTTACTATTAACAAAGTTCGATATTAAATTATATTTGTATAAATTATCTCTGTTGTTCATAAGTTAAATAATCCGTTTTATTTAGACCGTGTTGATGATGGTTCATTGTGACAGGCTTCAAATAGACACAACTTAGGGTACACTGGTACACCTACATATTTATGTACTGATGTTAGTTACTGCAAGCGATTTAAACCTTAAATTATTCACACTCGTAACTTTTCTATTTGTATATACTTTTAACGTTATTTACTTTCATACACCAAAGAAGTAAAATTTAGAAGCTCCTTACAGTGATAAGAGCCGTTTATGTAGACACAAAAGTGATTCATCATCGCGGTGCGATCTCATATATCTAAAATTTCGAACAAAACGCCCTATAAAGCATTAACCTCTGGTATTTCTAAATATAGAGAACGATCCACGATTAATATAGTGCTAATCAAGTACTAATTCTCATTAATAAAATTTAAACAATTTCAAATGGAAGACCTCGATAACTTTTAATTGGCTCTCAAAAAAAAAAATTAATAGTAAGAATTAGCAACAATGAGACGATTTTAACATGCAAATTTTGTAGTACAAATGCCTTAGTTTTCGGTATTTTTAGAAATTAAATTACTTATAATGTTTAAATAAATCGTTTCGTTCATATTTTATAATAATTAATTTAAGCATTTTATTTAATAAAAATTTAAAACAAGAACAGTCGCACAGGCGACTGACGATTTATTTTATTTTAAATAAGTACCTTTTTATAATACAAAAACACATTTTTAAATTTATTTAAACTCCACTTTTGTTCTTGAAATTAAAAATGAGTCAAGAATTTATATTATTATTGTTTATCCAATTTATTTACTTTGTTTACATATTTTGGCGCATTTCGATTTTGAGATCAAAATGGTTTCATCCACCACTAACTTACCAAATACGTTACTAGGTGGCGCTTCATCCGTCCAATTTCAAAATTACGAAAGTATTAATAAATATGTCTATTTAAAGTTGTTTTTCATCTTTTTGGCAAAAGAAACCACAACCCGGAATAATGAAAATTACTTGCTCTAAAAACTCTCTAATTTTGTTATCACTTTAACAGGTTTCCTGTTGTAACACGTGTTTCCGTTTTTTAATTAATCTTTCACAGAAAAGTAGTATTGTACGGTTTTGACCAATAAATTATTGGACATACACGGGCAACACCTAATTTTCCCTTACAGACTACACTTGTATGTACATAGTATCCATAGAAGTATTGCGTTCCACTTTCTTCCCCTGCAATAAACTATTGTTTGAGAAGTAATCAAGATAACAGAAACAGATTCGGCAACAGGTTTGAAATCGAATCTGTTTCCGACAACAACAGACAATTTCTTAGAAAGTGAAGATCGAAAATCTGTTGTTGGATGAACAATTTTTTTACAATTTGGTCATATTAAGGAAATCATAAACTGTCTTCTTTCATCTGTCTGACCAACAGCATCGGGCTTCACCAAGCGTAGCGACACGTTTGAACATATTATAATTAATTATTATTTTATCAATAATCAAAGAAAAGGAAAATTTGTTCTTCTTTTCCAATTGAAATTATTCGGAACTTCCCCGATTCAATTGGTTATAGTTTCCGTAAATGTTATCGCGGTTTCCTGCCAATATTTGAGAATAAAATTGAAGATACCAACTACCTGTGATCAGTGGTGGTGTGCAATATTTACTTAATAAATAAAGTCTACTCTGGCCGACGATAGGTGCAACCCTGGTACAATCTCAGTGTTAAGCAGTGCAGGATTTACGCTTTGGCCCGGGTCCAGGCCGGCTAAATTCTAGGGGCGCTTAAACTTTAAAGGCGAGAACATTTCAGAAGTTGTGAAATTTAAAATTTGATTTTGCTTAGCTTTGCTGTGAATGTTATGAACAAATTTCTAAGACCGCTGCCGCTGCAGTCGACAAGTTCCAACAATAATATAATAATATTATTTATTGTGATATTTTGGGTCCGTTACTTTGGCCCTCCCTCCACTTAAAATTTTTGGCCAAAAACCTAGCTTCCGAATCTATGGAACTAGCACCGGCCAGCACCCAAATATTAAAGCTAAGCACCTTTACAGTTTTTTCTCAAATCTACATCGAAACGGGGGGGGGGGGTGATAAAGTAACGCTAGTCCCCAGTTAATATTTTGGCTCCAAAAGCTAGCTCCCTAATCTATATGCACTCAATTATTAAGGCTCATTTTCAGTCGGTTGATGTTTTCTTGAAAGCAAGAAATTTCATTTATTGATTATTGTTCCGTTTTAAGAAATTTATTATTATTAAAAAAAATTATATTTGGATTAATAAATTTCAAACTAAAATACAGCAGAATCATATGGTTTTTTAATATTAAATCCCAGAAGCGGAAAATCATCATTTCCAAAAAATGTCTGTATGTATGTACAAACATTTTTTAACAAAATTTCGTAAGATTTTGATTAAAATCGGTACACGGAAACGCAAAAGAAATAATATTTTGCAAATTAAAAGAATTATTTTTTTTCCTAATTTTAAAATTTTTGTTTTTTTATTATATTTTTCTCCAAAATAATAATAAAAAAGTATTAATCAAAATCGTGTAAATATCTTATTTTTGTTTATATAGTTTTTACAAATTATTTTATTATATTCTCCTCAAAAATACAAATTTTCTTTTTAATTTTTTAAAATTTATTATTATATAAAAGTTATGGGCATAGCCACATCCGATTTTTTTTAGCAAAACAAAGAATGAAGAAAAAAGATTTTTATGGCATCAAAAGAGAGAAAAACAATTAAATTTGGAATTAATATTTAAAAAAAATGTGTACGGTTATTAAAATTTCATTGGGAATTGTTATTTTAATTCGGAAATATTCAGCGACACAATTTCCATGACTTATTCCACTGTATATGTAAATGTTTTATTTATAATAATTAATTACTATCAAGCAAAACAGGGCACCAAATCGGACAGGGCCTAGGGCGCCGACGACCCTAAATCCGCTACTGGTGTCAAGTTGATCGTCTACGCAAGTCTGGTGTATGGAATTCTAAAGAAGAAAATATTCGCTTGAGTAGTAGTGTACTGAACCACTGGTTCTCTTGGTCGCTAAACTGTGCCCCTGACGACTAGATGCAATTTTATTTAGCTTATGTTTCACTATTTTTTTTCTTTTTTTGGCAAACATCTGAAGAGTCGAAACAATTGCAGTAAATGTTGGAGTTCTTCTTTTTAAACGTGTGAAGCTCAAATGCATATACTGCGCCTACAGTGGCGTAACCATGCAGCCATGATGGGCCTGTGTCCTGGATCCCCAATTTTTTTTTTAAATAGCAGTCTCACACTTAACATTATATTATGTAGATAAAATATTTTACTTTTTTGGTCGTGATAGAACCGGGGCCCTTGTTCGATCGAACACGGAACACCGCCAGTTACGCCACTGTGCGCCTAAACTGAGTGAATTGTCTCCCAGGACCTGCCATATCTGATGCCTTGAAGTGACCAACGATCTTTTGTTGATCATATCATGGCATTTTCTACTTCTCACTTGTAACATGACAAAATGCATTTTGTCATTTACATTTCTATTACAAGCTTCCCGACTGAAACGCCACTGTGTTTTTTTAGTGTTTATGGTTGGTAACTACGGAGTTATCAATGGGAACGCAATTGCGCGTAGATTTCTTGAATGATTTGCGTGCAATCGTTCGAGTTCATTTTTAATTTCGTTATGTATGTGTTATAATTTAGTTTTGCCGTTTAGCGGGTAAATATAATTTTTCCGACTGGTTGATTTGTGTTAACAAATTATTTTTAGCACCCAGGTTACGGGTTAATTGATTTTAATTATAATTATTCGTTATTGGAAATATAAATATGGTCGTCGCAGATGTCATGTTATCATATGTGGAAATCTTTTCTGTATTCAACATTTGTTGTTAAAGTTGCGATGGCTTAAGTTTTGAATAACCATCTGTTGGAAGATGTGAAGTGGATGAAATAAGTAGTAGCAATTTCCCGAAGAATGATTAGTTTTATTATTTTGGTTTCGATGCCGATGGTTGGATTTTTGTAAAATTTGTAAGAGGCTTTTCCTTATAAATTCGTTTGCGCCTAAGGATCGAGATTATTGTGAAATTGAAGAATCAGACTTCGTGGACTTTGGTTGTTGCGTGTACGTTCGATCCTGGACACGGATTTATGTTTTGTTGGGATGCGAGACTTCGACTTTCAGCAGATGTTTGATTTATGAAGATGCGACAGTAGAAATTAATTTGAATTTGCAGTCACCCTTTCTCGATTGATGAGTTTTGAAATGGCAGGCATGTTGATTTTTTAATAAGTATTTGTGTTATCTATTTTGTAGATCTTATACCTGGATGGTGGACCAACGTAATGATGAAGTAAGGATATTGAATTCGAAGGAGATACACTTGCCTAGTCGTGAAATTGGTAACATTGCATTCAGGGTAAGTCTCTTAGAGATACATTTACTTATTTATTAATGATGCTGTATGCCAGGTTCTATTTTGATATCAGTAATAACCGAGATGATGAATTCCGGTGTGCAATTTAATTTCTGCTAGAGCATAACTTCGTTTTGTTGATTTATCCTCCTCAGGGATGATCAATTGTATTTTTGCAACATAACTGAATTTACCCCTCAGGTGGATGTCAGTATTTTACCTTGCATTTTTTATTTTATTTTGTTTACTGTTATTATAATCTTCAATTATATACCAGCTTATCTTGTTCATTATGTGTACGTTTTATGTAAGAGTAGTGAATTAATTAAACATTGTCGCCCACATCTTTCTTTCTATTTGTGTTTCTACGATAAGACGACTCTTCGTTTACTTCATATTTTATTAGTATTCACACTTTAATGACGCCTCAACTTAGGGGCTTGAGGAAATTTTAACTTTCATTAGGACTTTGTTTTTGCGAAGGTATCCGTTGCACCTACCTGGTAACCGACGTAGAAGCTTAGTTCATACTCAGACGAAGTTGCTCTTTTTAACATCTCTCAGCTAAATATTTTTTCTTCTTTTCTAGACATGTTTAGTAATCACTAGTCTGCATATTTTAGTAATTCTGTCTATAATGCGTGCATTGTGGTGACTAACTTTTTTGATGGTCTTCGATTCAAAACCCTCGGTGTGGTTAATTTTTTAATGCTTTAGTATTTTGCGAGTCAATTATTAGAGTAGAGTACCAGCTCCCACCAAGTTTGTGGACAAATGGCATTGAAGCATTTGGGCGAACCTTGGATGAGGATAACTTGGCCCTCCCCTCCTAAGTGGCAGATTTGCTGAAGATTTGTCACAAATTATTTTGTAGTAGTAATTTTTGTAGTGGAGTTTGGCGCCGCCAGTGTTGGATTCTGTTGTATATAGTTAGATTTAAGTTTTAGTGGTGTTGAGGAATATGAGAGTTTGCGAGGTTAACTAGGTCCTGTTCTCTTATGTTGCCGAGGCACTAGAGTCCAATGCGTTTAGCCAAATCCACTATGGCGGTTCTGTACTTGAAAGTGTTTCCCATTGCAGACTGTGAAAGTCCTTAAGGTATAATTGTGTGCCTACACCTAAGCCTCTCTGTTAGGAACTGGTTTTTTCCTTGGCAAAATTTTAGTGATGTTGAACGCTTCCAGCGGTTTTGAAGATTAATATGTTTCACGTTTTTCTCAACTCACGACCTTTTTTTTGCATTTTCATTTTTAGTGATCAAACTGGAAAATGTAAATTTGAATCGAATTTCCTGATTTATGGTGAATCTACACGATTGCATCCGTTGTTGGTTCGAGCTGATTTAACAGACGAATGGTTATCCAATCTGAGTTATGTTTTGCGAGAATTTATAGAATGTCTAAATGTAAATTGTCTTATGAATTTATTTTTTAATTGGGATTTTTCAATGTTTACACTATCGTGGATTTGATCTTATTGGTATGACGAGTGCCGCGAGATCCGCCGTTTGAATCCGAGAGGCGCGTCAGTTATTTTATTGGATGCACGATTTTGTTATAGAGAATGAACTTTGTGAAGTAAAAACATGATTCAAAGTCTTGTTTTTATTCTTTTTACTTGGACTGACTTATGCGTTTTGTTTTCATTAAGGAATTTTTAGGCGTAGTAATCAACGATAGAAAATCTGTGTGTTGTAATTTAAGGAACCGATTCTCTTTTGAAATCCTACTTGCGGATTCTGGATGTTGGGGACTGTCGTTAGTGTGTTGTATAAAGAACCGATTTTCTTTTGAAATCCTACTTGCGGATTCTGGATATTGGAACTTTCGTTTATTTTTCCATTGTTGCTGGCTCGCTAGAGAATGAACTTTTGAGAATGAGTGTGTATTTCAGCTGCCTAGTTTGTCTTGTTAGGACACTGTTATGTTTAGGGGTTGATTTTCTGTTTGGCTTATGTTTTTTCATAACAGACTGGTCTAAGGCTATACTTCATCTTTAGTTTTTGAAACGCGAAGATAGTACTTGTGATGCAGTTTCTGTCTAGCTAGGATTTTCACCTGTGGACATGATAAGACTTTACTTCTGTCTGATTTTCTTATCCTTTTTCAAAACCGAGGGCGGTTTAGAGTTAAGCAGGGGGGATGTGTAACATGACAAAATGCATTTTGTCATTTACATTTCTATTACAAGCTTCCCGACTGAAACGCCACTGTGTTTTTTTAGTGTTTATGGTTGGTAACTACGGAGTTATCAATGGGAACGCAATTGCGCGTAGATTTCTTGAATGATTTGCGTGCAATCGTTCGAGTTCATTTTTAATTTCGTTATGTATGTGTTATAATTTAGTTTTGCCGTTTAGCGGGTAAATATAATTTTTCCGACTGGTTGATTTGTGTTAACAAATTATTTTTAGCACCCAGGTTACGGGTTAATTGATTTTAATTATAATTATTCGTTATTGGAAATATAAATATGGTCGTCGCAGATGTCATGTTATCATATGTGGAAATCTTTTCTGTATTCAACATTTGTTGTTAAAGTTGCGATGGCTTAAGTTTTGAATAACCATCTGTTGGAAGATGTGAAGTGGATGAAATAAGTAGTAGCAATTTCCCGAAGAATGATTAGTTTTATTATTTTGGTTTCGATGCCGATGGTTGGATTTTTGTAAAATTTGTAAGAGGCTTTTCCTTATAAATTCGTTTGCGCCTAAGGATCGAGATTATTGTGAAATTGAAGAATCAGACTTCGTGGACTTTGGTTGTTGCGTGTACGTTCGATCCTGGACACGGATTTATGTTTTGTTGGGATGCGAGACTTCGACTTTCAGCAGATGTTTGATTTATGAAGATGCGACAGTAGAAATTAATTTGAATTTGCAGTCACACTTTCTCGATTGATGAGTTTTGAAATGGCAGGCATGTTGATTTTTTAATAAGTATTTGTGTTATCTATTTTGTAGATCTTATACCTGGATGGTGGACCAACGTAATGATGAAGTAAGGATATTGAATTCGAAGGAGATACACTTGCCTAGTCGTGAAATTGGTAACATTGCATTCAGGGTAAGTCTCTTAGAGATACATTTACTTATTTATTAATGATGCTGTATGCCAGGTTCTATTTTGATATCAGTAATAACCGAGATGATGAATTCCGGTGTGCAATTTAATTTCTGCTAGAGCATAACTTCGTTTTGTTGATTTATCCTCCTCAGGGATGATCAATTGTATTTTTGCAACATAACTGAATTTACCCCTCAGGTGGATGTCAGTATTTTACCTTGCATTTTTTATTTTATTTTGTTTACTGTTATTATAATCTTCAATTATATACCAGCTTATCTTGTTCATTATGTGTACGTTTTATGTAAGAGTAGTGAATTAATTAAACATTGTCGCCCACATCTTTCTTTCTATTTGTGTTTCTACGATAAGACGACTCTTCGTTTCTTCAGGTTTTATTAGTATTGACTGGCGTCCACTTAACATCAGGTTTTTCATTTAGCTGATAAGATATCTGAGTACATAGTTGCGAATCCACGAGGTTTTTCGAAACACCCCGCTTCTCGAGAACTGCGTTTTAAGTAACACAGCTAGCTAACACGTGTAATTACATCTACGGTTAAGCAAGTGGCATTGTGTCAATAATTTGAGAGCAATTGTTGGTACACACTTCAGCATTGAAAGAATAAATGCATTGGTATATTTTTCGTTGCAAGTGAATCGTTGCCTTTGGCATAGTCCTAACCCCGGCCTAGGACATTTCGCCGTGGCCATTTCGCCGTGGTCAAAAATTAGAAGTTAGAAAAGCAAAAATAAAAAGAACTTTCGAGGGTTTGAATTTAGAAAAAAAAATTCCTTAAATATTTTTTAGAAAAGTGTGACACCCTGTATATAAGCTATAGAATCAATCAATTAAATTATTGATTGGGAATGTTAAAGTAATCTATAACTCAAAAGTTATAAAAAAAACTATAAAATTTTGACTGCAAAAATTAATATTTTCGGGGCTATGGAAAATTAGAAATTAGAAAAGCAGAAATAAAAAAACCCTCGATAACTTTTAATTATTAAATTAAATTAGACACTTTTTGCATAATATATCTGCTGTATGTGTTATTATTGTTAATATTTAAAAAAAAAATAAGACAACATTAAATTGCAGTTATGAATTTATGATTCAAAAAACCTGTTTCCATATAAGTCTATAGCAGTAAGAGGAACTTTTTTTTTACCGTAGCTAAAATATTATGTCATATATCGAAATTAACATGATGGATTTGTTATAAAAATTGAGTTATGCATCCTGTTAAGGAAAATTTATAAAATGGAATTTTGGGGTGAACTTCATGGAAAACTAAAATTATTCTCATTTTTTCTATATTTAGATTGGATTAATAACGATCAGCAGTACTAAAATTTTTGAAAAACTATTTGTTTAATTAAATATTAATTGAATATTTTCAATTTTCCATTTTTCACCTCTCATTATCTCATTACCTCAAAATCATAAGTCAAATTTATCTTCAGATTACTATTTCTGTCCCTACTTTCCTACATCAATACGTATCTGAAGAGATGAATTGTGAAGCCGGTGGTTTCGACACGGGCAAAATTTTGGTATGCGAAGTTTATTTGAAGAGGTCTAAAATGACATGGCATGCATTTAGACCAGGCCCGTAGCCAGGATTTTATTTCAGGGGGGGGGCACTCATAAAAACCTTTCGTAAAAAATAACATTTTCGGCAGATCCCCTTCCGGGAATTTCTATTATTACAAACAAATGTTTTTTTTTACATTTCGGGGGGGGGCTACGATATGGCTACGGGCTACGGGCCTGATGTAGACTATGAAGAAGACTCTAGGAGCAAATATTAAATTCTTGTGGCAAATTTGAAATGTACAAAATTATGTTTGCTCCGAATAAAGCATAAAACGTAAAAAGTAATTATTTAATTTAATTACCTATCATTACTTTAAGTATTGACCACAGGCAGCACTAAAGTTATACTTCAGCGCCGCCAGTCACATTACAGTAAATTAATTGTTTTCGTAATTGACTGACATAAAGTCTAAAATTAAGGTAATTATTGATTCAAAGAAATCGTCCGGTAATCAAATTATTACTAATTCCTGCCTATACACAACATTCTTTCATAGAAGAATCAAGTTTTGTGAACTAATGTCTCGGAAAATTCAAGATTCAGCTATGAATCCACTTTTTTAATGGATTTGCCGACCAACCAAATTGTAGGTTTAAGGACAATTTTTTCCAAAAAAGTTCCTGAAGAAAAAAATTGCAACAACGGTTAGATGAAAAATGAATAATTTAATTTGCCGTCTTTCAAGTCCCAAACCAATATAAGTATAAAACCCAGAATGAATGGGTTAAGGCATGGGTTTCACGGCTTCAAAAAGTCGAATATTTAATTGACATTGCAGCTGCAGCAGGTTCTTTACTTTACCCTGGAATCGACGATTCAATGTGAATTTTAAAAAAATATTTTTTTTTCAGTTTTATAGTCACTCAAAACTTTAAACGCGTTTTTTTTATCAAAACTGTGCTTTCAAAGTCGGTTGTCAAGATTTCTCGAAAACTCTCAACCAATTTTGATGAAATTTTACTTAGGTTTACAATTCACAAGGACTTGAACGAAAGATTTTTTTTCAATTACAACTATTTAAAAAAAATGTAGAGCAAATTTCACCGAAATTTGCATTTTTTATAAAAAGGTTTACCAAAAATACAATTTTCACTTTTTTTCCTTCGTCATTCTAAAACACGTACCTACTTTTTTTTAACTTCAGATGATCCTGTCATGAGTTCTGCTTCGGAAATGACGTCGCAATAGCGGAGTTTTAAATATTTTTCTTCGAAAATTTCAGAAATTCTGTATCAAATGTGTATGTTTAAGGCAATAAAAAGTTTGAATAAAATATTTTAATTTTTAGATGGAAAAAATTGTTAAAAATAGGCCGTTTTTAACCCATGTAACATCTTAAACTAAGAACCTTAAAATCTCACCCGGTAATGGCACAGCGATGGGACCATTCATATTTAAAGTGAACCAAAAACCGGATGTCAGAAAGACC
The DNA here is from genome assembly GCA_947369205.1 of Cantharis rufa. NCBI lineage: Eukaryota > Metazoa > Arthropoda > Insecta > Coleoptera > Cantharidae > Cantharis > Cantharis rufa. The sequence goes on from OX376309.1 coordinate 19,859,531, forward strand.
TTCCAACTTGCCTAACTTCTAGCGGGACATGGTAAAATTGTGAAAAGCCGCGGATGGATTATGTCCGAAATGCAAAACACAATGGAGTGCAACCTTTACAAAGATGAGCTAGCAGGGATCAAAACTTTTCACGGCCAAGGCTCTCCGGTTAGCCCAGATGAACTGTTCAGGAAAACATCACCAGACCTCAGTCAAAAAAAAAAAAAATAATGCAGGGATGTAGCACGGCAACATCCAGACTTGGAATCTTATCATATGCAAAATCTCCATTGCCATCTATTAGGTCGACTGAAAAGTTCGTATCGTTTCTAAGAGAGGGCGCCACTAGAATTTCTTTCATATGATTTTCAGCGAGAATTAACCTTCAAACGATACGTTACAAAATTTGACAGCGATCTGTCAATTGGTTCGTAAGTTATACCATTTTGAGTAAAGCAACTTCTGTTACTGGAAAAGAAATGGATAAAAAAAATTTGTGTGTTAATGAAACACTGTTTTTTAATGGGGAAAAATAGTGCAGGAACAAAAATTTGGCTTGATAAGTGTTATCCGGACTCTGCTTCAGCGGAAGCAACCATTCGTAAGCATCGAAGATGATCAGCGCAGTGGACGTCCAAAAGAGGCTGTTACAGACGAAAACATGAGAAAGTTCTACGAAATAATTTTGGATGACCGTAAAGTGAAGTTGATCGAGATAACTGAGACTCTAAAGATGTCAAAGGAGTGTGTTGGACATATCGTGCTTGAATATTTGAGCATGAGAAAGCTCTTTGCAAAGTGGGTGCCGCGTGAGCTCAATGTCGATCAAAAGCAACAGCGTGTTGATGATTCGAAGCAGTGTTTGGAGCTGTTCAACCGCAATAAAACCAAATTTTTGCGTCGATATGTGACAATGGATGAAACATGGCTCCATCACCACACTCCAGAATCCAATCGGCAGTCAGCTGAATGGACTGCACGCGATGAACCCAATCCAAAGCGAGGAAATACACAACTAACAGTCGGCTGGCAAGGTTACGGCGTTTGTATTTTAGGATGCGCGTGGTATATTATTCATCATTTATCTTGAAAAGGAATAAACAATCAACAGCGACTATTATATGGCATTGCTAGAGCGTTTGAAGAACGAAATTTGGAAAAAACTGTCCCTTTTCAAGCAAAAAAAAAATTTGCTTCACCAAGACAATTCACCGTGTCACAAGTCGATGAAAACGATGGTCAAACTAAATAAATTGGGGTATGAATTGTTTCCCCACCCAGCGTATTCTCCAGATTTGGCCCCCAGCGACTATTTTCTGTTTGGAGACTTCAAGATAATGCTCGCTGGAAATAAATTTAGAACCAATGAAGAAGTAATGGCCCAAATAGAGGCCTATTTTGAAGCTAAAGACATATCGTTCCACAAAAATGGTATCGAAAAGTTGGAAGATTGCTATAATCGGTGTATCGCCCTCAAAGGTAACTATGTTGAATAATTAAATTGAATTTTGGCAAAAAAAATGTTTTTTTCTTCAAAACGATACGAACTTTTCAGCCGAACTGTTATACCTTTTGTGGATTACAGACTTCCACCTCCTCCATCGGTAAGAAGGAGACTCTAACTAATTGGACAAGGTTTCCCAATGAAACAAAGTTACGGTATGATCATCTGCAGTAATTTCTTGGCCAAATGTTTTGGGAAGAACTTGTATTCGTGGCTGAATTATCGTATTTTTGGTTTATTGATTGATTGTCGAACTCAGAAGCTGCACCCCACTTGTACACTAATCTACTAATTACCACTAATCTACGAAATATTCAAATAATTGGTCCTATCAGTGTTAACGCAAAATCGGCACCAGGATTCAAACCTGGATACCTCTATTCAATAGCTCTCAATAGCGAAGTTCTCACGCGGCAAGACGAATAAGCTAACAAAAGCCATCAAGAAAAGGCAAGAAATCATAGTCCACCTTGCATGTGGAAACCAAAATAAATGCAAAGCAAATGCCAAAAATTCTGAATAAGCCAAAATATTGAAACAAATCGTAGGCAGCACTATAGGCTCTATGGCAGTTCTATAGGTGAAACTGCAGAACAACGAGATGGTAGAAGATGAGGGGCTAGAGAAGTAAAAAGTACTAAGTCATGAACATTTGTAGCAAGAAGGTAGATTTGAGAGGATTTGCCCCCTTATAAATTGTAAAAATTTCGTTAAAAATGATCGATTTTTCCGATTTTTACGTGATTTTTCACTTATTTTCTACATATTTTATTTTTATTATTTGGAAATGTAAGGGGTGGAGGAGGGTGACTTAAAGCTGGAATATATAGAAAATAAGTGAAAAAAATCGTTTATTTTAAAAGAATTTTTTGCAATTTTAGAGGGACCCCCCCCCAAATATACTTTACTGCTACAAATATTCATACTTTAGAAGTTTTCACCTCTCTAGCCCCTCAGGCTCTTCTCTTTCCTTTGTAAAAGCTAAAAAAAATATTCCTTTTCGTCCCTTCAAATTTTCGAAAAGTGATAAAAATAGGTGGGGGTGTTCCATAAAAACGGAGAGTGAAGAATCAACAAGAATAGTGTCAGGGCCAATTTTCATGCCGAACAATGTTATTGGCGAGTTTGAATTTTATAAAAATTTATGTGCACAGATAGGAGTGTTTTTTAAAATTCCTTTTTTTTATTTTCAATAAGATTGATTTATGTTAGTGTTCGATATCGATATGTATAACATATGGCAAACGTAACAGTATTGTATAAATCATATACACTATCTCTCAGTTCACGCTGAGTTTAAACTACTGTACCTACTTGAACATTTTTAAATAAATACAATAGCACACTTACGTTACAATAGAAATAATATTAAATAACACATATGGTCAAGAAGGATTTGCAAATATAATAGTTATTTTTATCATTAGGATAGAAACTGAATTTTTCCAAGTACGAAGCATCATCCGGATGCTTCGATATTAACAATGCAAATTGCCGGTTTTGAAACCGTTTTTGGCAGGAAAACTTATTAGACGTTTTTTATTGAAAATTTCATTGCCTTTAATTTTGTTTATATGCGTTTTTTTCTTTTGTGTCGTCGTTTCTGACAGCGCCAGCGGCTTAAACAAGACTCGGTAAAATGCGAAAACTATTTTTACCTATATCTCGGAAACGGTGCGATCAAGTAGAAAAATATATAGGAACAAAAATGTATAGAATAAAATTTACAAGAAAAAATGACTATTCATTTTTTTTATTTTGTGGCACCGTTTCCGAGATATAGATGACAATACTTTTCGTATTTCACCGAGTCTTGCTTAAGCCGCTGTCAGTTAAAAATAGCGGAACATAATAAAAAAAATGTATATAACAAAATTGAAGCTAATGAAATTTTCAACAAAAAATGTCTAAAAGGTTTTGCTGTAAAATTAATTTTTATATGCCAAAAAACGGCTTAAAACCAGCAATTCGCATTGTTAAATAGGAGCGTCCGGATTTCATTGTGTGTCACTGGAAGTCCAATTTATCATGTGATAATACCATCCATGGTATAAGTATAGTGAAAATCCTTATTTGAAAAATCCATACTCCATTCATACCGTGTTATTTATAATTCTAAAATATCTGGAATCTTGTTTCAAAATCTCTAACTCAAAAAGAGAAAATACCCAATAATTTTAAGAAAATACAAAATTATTCTGGTATTGAGCAATCAGAGCAAAAGAAAAAGAGTGCAAGGAAAGGCATACGAACAGGATAATAGAGAGGAATGTTTTGTGTCCCGATGATTTTTAAGTCAACTTTTTTCTATGTTTTGAAAGCACTTTTGTAATCTATCTCAAAAAATAATAATTAATCCTTCTTTGTCACTAAAATCAAATAAATGTTTTAAAAAAGTATATTATTTACAATTCAATTTCTTTGCATATTTTCTTGACTTACAGTTACAATCCAAACAATTTACCGTTCAAATTATTTTTTTTTATAAATACAAAATATTAAATTACTTAAAAATATTTTTTAAAGTAGATTTTGAAATTGTGACATTAGTTTGAACAAAGTTTTTAAATCTGTACTTCCAAAATATTAAAAACTTTTCCTTGGTGAAAATATAATTTTCCGATAATAATTTAAATTAATTGAAGTAATCGAAAACCATACCAGAAATATTTAAATAATTATAATTTTTTTATCCTGCATTTAAAACCGTTGTTTTGAACCCAGTTCGTAAGGTTATTACAGGACATTGCCTTAAGTGTTAATACATCCAAGAAACAGGATTAAATTAAACATATAAATACAATTTATAATGATCAATTTAAAAATGAATAAAGCTTCCAGTAACATTTTATTTATGTTTAGGTATAATTGCACCTCAAGCTGTATAACTTGTATATTTTTATTTTGTCATTTGTATAATAAATCCACCAATGGCGATTATCGAATAGCGGTTTCTGTAATATATAAAAGAAACCAAGAAGAGACTACGAGCATTTAACAATTTTAAAATGGTGTGTGCAAGAGTTTACATTTTGTTAGCGCTGGCTTCAATAGCCACAGCACAAATTCCTGGATTTGGATTTTGTCCGGATTATTTACCAATGGCCGATTTCGATATAGAAAGATTTTTGGGAAAATGGTACGAAAACGAAAGATACTTTACGTTTTCCGATGTGGCTAGTCGTTGCATCGTAACCGACTATGCAAGAGCACCCAGCGGAAAAATTTATGTGTCCAATGAAGTCACCAACAGAATGTGAGTTTTTCGTCTTTTTAAATTATGTCGACCCAATTTAATTATTTTAGTACTGGAGTTAAACGCGTCATTGGTGGTTATCTAGATGTAGCTGGAAAAGGCAGTGAAGGCAAAATGCATGTAAAATATGCTACCTCTCCACTTTCCACTGAAACCACCTTAGTTGTTTTGGACACGGATTATAACAATTATGCTGTGGTTTGGAGCTGTAACGGCGTTGGACCTCTTCGTGTTCGTAAGTCTCACGGATTGTGAATGAAGAATAAAATAATAAAAACTTTTTTTCCCAGAAAATGCCTGGGTCATGACTAGGGAACGTTTAGCTGACCCCAAAGTAGTACAACATGTCTATGGAGTTTTAGATAAATTTAATATTGGCCGAACATTTTTCGTCAAAACGGACCAAGCAGGTTGTGCAATTGTGGCATCTGATCTTAATGCAGCTAATGGAATCACTCCTTCTTCTACTATTTTGCAAGCAATTGGAACTGAAGAAAAAAGTGTAAATCAATTAAGTGACCAAAATGTAGATCCGTTGTTAAATGAACCATCGCCCGAAAGCAATCATCCAAAACCAGATCTTGTTGCAGAACATATTTTGAACAGTTCCACCCAAGAAGCACCCAGCGAAAAAGGAATCGACCCGAGCAGTTCTTAAAAAAATTTTTGTAATATTTTAGTTGTAGTCAAAAAACCGAATAAAAGATAAAGTAAAGTAGTAATAAAAAGCTTTGTTTCTTAATTTTGCCAAACATTTTCTGTTTTCAATCTTTACATAATTTAGAAATCCTTACATGAAATCTGAGGAAATTAAAATCATAGGACCTTCCATGTAGGATGATGAAAGCTGCTTTGCCGAGAAGCTCAGAATACATGCACGAAAGCGAGGTTAGGAAAGTCTCAAAATTAATTACAAGGCAACAAAAAGAAAAATGAAAAATGAAAATTGTTTACTTGACAAAAATGATAATCTAACGACGATAAAACGACCTATTAGTCGTCTATAAGCTGGATAGAGACAAAGAACCAGGTTCGGATGTTTCTTCTCAGGTTTCTTTTCAATGAGATCCTATCCTCGAGAGCATTTTCCGCTAAGTAAATAGAAGAAACCTCTTGTAGGGCCAATTTTTAAATCAGACTTTAGAGATTCCATTAAAAATGATCACAGGTAATTTACTCCACTCGTTCCTTCAGCTAGATGCATAGCTCATAGAACTGCTGACTTTAAGGTAGTTGGTTCAAATACGGGGAAAGTCTGAAACTTTCATAAAACCGTCTTCGTGCTTCGGAAGATACGTAAAGCCAGCGTCCTCTTGAGTTGATGATTGCAGCCATAGACTATTGAAAACAAGTTACAGGCAGATCCCAAACCGGTTTACGCAGACGTAGCACAAAAAGCACAACCTACGAAAAGTAGATATAATTGGATTTTCGGTTTCTAAAGATTTATCATGAAGATAGATACTTCTTTTATAATATGCTGCCAAACGTTACCAAATAAATATGATGGTATAAATACTGCTCTCAAAGATACTTCAGAGATAGAGAAAAATACTTGCCCGTATTAATAGTCACGGATTAATCTGAGATTCAAAATTAATTCTCAAAATAGTAACTGTTGCTACGATACGGTCTAAATTCCCGTAATCTCATTGGTATTTGGTAATTCTAGGATTATCTTGAATCTCGGATTAATTTTTGACTATTAATACGGAACTAGAGAAGTATCTGTCTTCATGATATTTACGACCGAAAATCCACTTATACCTACTTCTTGTAGGATTTACCTGTTCAAATTATTAAATACGGTCGGTTTGATAAGATAAATATTCGAATAATACGAAGGGCCATTGAAATTAATATGAAATTTTTGGAATTGACATAGAATTATTGGAATTGACATGGAATTATTGGAATCGAGATGGAATTTTTAGAATTTACACGGAATTGGAACTAACTGTACAAGTTTTTGTCAAACTGACGACCCTTCAGAATTATCATGGTAATTTGAAAATATCAAAATTATTTTGGAATTGGCGGAATTATATTGGATAATTAGAATTTTTTGGAATTAAACTGAAATTAGAATATTAAAATATTAAATTAAAAATATTAAATAATTGTTGTTATAATAATATTAAACAAATTGAATATTTTTAAAAATGAAATTTTGAAATTTAGGAATATGTAATTTACAAATTGCAATGTTTTACAATTCACAATTTAACTTGTTTTGGCTTAGTTATTTAAAAGATACAAATGAAAAACACTTTTATATTATCACACTTTAAAAGAACACCCTGTGTATGCAACATTTTTAAATTGCAGCATTCGTTATAATATAAACCGCACTTGGTTTGGAATAAACAAAGACATTTTAACGTATCATTAACTAACCGCTAAAATATTTGAATTTTAACCAGAAGATTAATATTAAAAAACAATAAAAAAAGATGGCATTTTTTTCCATCAAACATTTTGATAACTGCTTAAATATTTACATAAGATGATTGTTTATATCTATAATCTTAGTAGGAAGTGAATTTAAATTGGCAAACAAGTAACAAGTAGTGTCAGTATTGCTAAAAAGTTGTTAAGGACTTACTGTCTTGGGACAAGAACAGAAATTAATTTATTGATTTGCGTAAAATGTCATAGTCATCGAGGGTTGGAGGAAGTAGTGTATAACAACCCTCCTAAAATCGGATACGTCCGAGATTCACAAAAGAAGTTCGTCTTCACTCGTATAACAGAACGATAATGTTGAAAAAACAAACGGGCGTTGGTTGAGTATTTGAACGAAAGTCGTCCCATGGGTTGGTGATGCTCGGTTAGTTGTTGTTAACGGGACTTGATTTAAATGCGATGCGAGTGTGTTGTGAAAAAAATGAATTCGATATATTAGATCGTAATTAAAAATGCGTATGGTGTTTTCAACACCCGTTACCGTGTTAACGGCATTATTTATGCTATCTTCGATAGAAAATTGCTACGGTACTTTGGATTTTTATTTAAATACTCAGGAAGTTCAAAAACTATTAGGTAAGTTAACCACTTTTTTGCTTTTTAGTTCATTTAATAATAACAAGAGCTCTAACAAGTTGGCGCACACTCAGTGTTTATTTGGTGGTCCATCGACCTGATTTCAAAACAATTTTCTGACATACAAAAATAACATACCTATCCCAAAATAATTATAAGACAAGAATATATTTGTCATTACTCCAAATATCCGCTTGCGCCGCTAGCATCAACCGACCTCACCGTTCTAATGCAAACAATTCAAAATATCTACGTCAATATCACGTTTCTTTTTTTCCAGGTTTGGAAGCCGAATTGTTTTACGTTAGACAAGGGATAGTAAACGATTACGCTTTAAACTTTGTTATTCCCGTACCTTCTAAAATCAAGGAACTTCATTTTACTTGGAAGAGTTTAACCAGCAAACCGGTAACTATGTTATTGTATTATTTTATTGGTTGCGATTATTGATTGTTTATTTTCAAAGTCTGTCGACATAGCAATAAGTTTACATAATAACTCTTTCCATGTGTAAACAAGATTTTACACGATTTTTTTTTTTGGGATATTTCAAATTTTGAGCATTTGGCCTATACTAAAACTTGCAGAACTTCATATCGTTAAGTACATTCTAAGATTGCGATTAAACCAGATGGGTCTACTCTAATTATTTTCTGCCAAATTTATCCACGAAGTTCCCTAAAATTACAAAGTCGTGTATTGGAAGTAATATCGTTCTAGTCTTTACAGATTTCAAAAACCACATTTTTTAGAAATTTACTCAAAAAAATTAGTGGTAATCCGTTATGACCTGCCAAAATTGAATATATTCGTAACCATTTTCGAAAGAAATTTTTAAAAAACTATATAGTTTTTCCCACTTTTTTTGGTGTATCAAACGGGAAAATCTTTGCATTAAATTTAAAAAAAAATTTTATTCTGCTTTCAACTAAGAAAAAGATTTACTCATCACTTTTATTCATAAGATACCCACAATAGAAACTATTCACGAAAAACTACAATTGTCAAAAATTGAATTAAATTTAAGTGGAGTTTTTGAGAAAATTGAGAGAACTTTCAATTTCTTAACCCTAGAGGAGTATACTGTTTTCTACTACCTATCAATTTTCAAGGTGTCTGAGCACGCACATACCCCATGTACTCCTCCAGGGTTAATTATATGCAGAATGTTGCTCGAAGCGAATAAACTAAGGGCACACTCCAAATATCGATTAATTTAGAAAATAATCGATTTAAAAGTTTTGCTTTTTCTTATGAAAGACGATGAATTGATTATTCTGTTGACGGTACGTGTGCTCGACGTAAACACTAGCAGCAGTGTGTTTTAGTGGGCGGAACCGGCCGCAGTTGACTTTTAGCCGTAAATCTGATAAAATTATTTAAATAAATTTATTGGATTTCTTATTAGTTATATAAATTAACTTAAAAACGAAGATCTGTGTTTTTCTAGATCCGTAATTTTCGAGTTTAAGCGACTACTACTCCAGTTTAAGCGATTACTCATGGATCTGCATGTGCCTTTCTAGATCTATAACTTTCGAGTTGTGACTTTTCAATGAACGAAAAGGCTTAAAAATACACCATCTCACTGGACCTACCACTTTCGAATGCATTTTTCGCTTTGGCATCTATTTCCTCTTCTGGTTTGAAAAGTTGCTATTTTTGGTAGCCAAATAATGGCAATTAAATATGCATTATTAAATTGGACAGTTATGGATTTTATGATCTTACGAGGGATTCACGGATTTACAAAAATCACAGAAATATAAAATTAAAAACACTTTCTTCAAGAATTAATTATCATATAAAATATCGAAAGCGTTTTGTCCCCCAGCTTCCGAAGTACAGTCATTTCATGTACTGTGATCTTTTTTAATTTTGCTAAAATAAAACATAATGTTCTCTGCTGTATTTTTTTGCATAAAACTTGACTTGATTATTTGTCCTATTATGTAGAGTATTAGGTGATCCCTTTCATGGGGACGCTGTAGCTGAATCCGTCTCTGTGGGACTGCTGAGAATGAAAAATATATAGCTAATCGAGTGCCCAGGTTGTGCGGCACAAAGGCCGCACTGACCTCACTGTATCGTAAGCTTTCAAATTTTTTAGGTTAGTAACTTAAAATGAACTAATAGGAGGTGTGTTACGTGTACACGTATGGAACAGCATGGTTCTTTATATAATAATTGAACCCTTCGTTAGTCACGCTATTTTAAGCTCCATAATGGAGCTTCTACTAGGACTAACGGAGGGTTAATATTTAGTAACGGCAATGGTTTAATACGTTGGTTTTAAAGAGCGAGGGGAGGGGGGGGGGAGAGGATTGCACCTATACATTCTCTTTCTTTTCAACCTCACTCGAATAGAAATTTTCTTTAACTTCATTTTTCTTTAGGGTGAATGTAAACTGGGCCAATTGTAAACTGGGCCAAATTTAAAAAATAGTAAACTGGGCCAAAGTTACTTTTGACTAAAATTTTGAAAGTAGTGAACTGAGCCAAAGACAAATTTAAAGTAAAAAAAGGGGTGTAGGCAGGGTATGCCGGTGTGAATTTTTTTTTTTATATTATTTCAAAAAATATCGGAAACTAACTGTAACCTACTGATGGATCTACATCCTCGCAATCAATCTATCTTTTCGCGCATATTTTTTATGGATCCGTTTATTGCCATGATTGCGTCTTTGTCAAATTCGACTCTGCGCTCCGGTCCCTTTCGCTCCGGGCGTTCCGAGCCGTTTTGACAAAGACTAGACCCCTTAAAATTATCTCGCCAAAGGTGGAACTCAAAAAAGGTGAAACTCGTTTCAGGGTGGATTCGAAAGTGCAGGGTGCGAAGGGAATCCACCCTAAAGCAAGTTTTGCATTTGTAAAATATAATTAGTGTCTATCAGGGATTTGTTGGCATTTAATTATAAAACCGCAGAACTATTTTTTATGGTGGATCCGTGCATTGCCATGGTTGTCTTTGTCAAAACTTGAATTTGACAAAGACAAAACAAAAAATAAAAATAAAATTAATATAAATTCGATATCGAATAAATGCTAAGTCAAACAACTGCTCAGTCGAATAAATGTTAAATCGAACAAAAGCATTCGAAAAACTGCTATTCGAACAAATGTTGTCGAACAAAATTCCGGATACGCTGACGTGTATCGGTTTTTAATTTTCAAACCCCATACTACAATTTTTCAATCAATAATTTTTGCTTTTCGTCTAGTTTACCATTTTACAAATTTTAGTAAAATTTGTTTTTGGCCCAGTTTACTATTTTCAAAATTTTAGCAAAATTTGCTTTTGGCCCAGTTTACCATTTTAAAAATTTTAGAAAAATTTTCCTTTGGCCCAGTTTACCACTTTCAGGTTGTTTTTGGCCCAGTTTACATTACCCCTTTCTTTATTCTTCTTTTTATGCTTGTAAAAAATGTGATGTGGAATAAAGTGTGCTTTTGGTTCTTATTATGCATGTAACTTTGGCCTTTGCTTCTTACTTTAACTAACTTACACCACGCGGGCTAAAAACAACCACTTACAACTTTGGTACATAAATAATTACTTTAGTTTTAATTGTTTTGCTAGCAACGTCGGTTGGCACAGTTTCGCCGGGCGTGAACTTTGGGTATTACATTGAATAGAGGTATCCATGTTCGAATCCCGGTTTGAGGTGTTCTTTCAGACGGACTCTGCGGTTTGAATTCCGCGTTAACAATGATAGGGCCAACTACTGAGAGTGTTTTTGCTGAATCACTGGTGAACTCAACAATCTAATCAAACGCCCATGAATGCGATGCATCTGCCAAATACTAGTTATTCCAGTAAGTTCCCGTCGAAGACTGTTTGGATACTTGTTTGTCTGATATTTTGGAACCCCGTTCATACCGATACAGGAAGTGGAGGTCTGATACCAAGTACTCTGGAAAGGCCAATATACGACTTTGACTTGGAATTATTATATATTTTTTTGTTCAGTATTTTGTTCCAGGTATGAGCCGGTAGAAATTTTTTCCCGATGTAATTTTTGGTTACCTATCCACATCCTAACGACCTTCTAGTTTTATGAGTTTTCAAAATTAATCATTTTTGAAGGAACTTCTTTTTTTACATTTCAAAATTTACCATATTTTGATTATTACACTTTGATCTCATATTTATAAGTATTCGCCTTTCTTTATAGGAAGCTATGAGCAGTCGTTTAAATTTTTTTTGGGTCTAGTTTCCCTCACCCGCGGACCACTTTTGCGTTATACCAATAGGAAAAATAGTCCGCATCAGAAACTAGAGATATTAATACAACATTTTTTACTTTCACGTATTTTGGGCAAAGATGCATAGAAAACGGAAGGAAAAAAAAGATGCATAAGATTGATGTAGGAAGCCTTTTAGATGTGTTCCAATTGTCTTTAATTTTGATCCAATTTGTAGCCTAAAATTTGGGTGCAAATTTTGCGGTTAACCCAAGTGGTAGAGATAAAAATATCAAGGTCGAACTGAAACCAATCGACATTATTCAGTAGGTTAGGAATAAAGCCGACCTTGCAAAAGTCAATGGTAATATGGTTATAATCTTTTAATCGTCCCAATGTCTGCGAGAAAGTCATAAAATTGGATGAATGATAATCAAAAATAGCTTACTCTGATTGTAATTTGAAAGAATTTTTTGAAAAAAAGAAATAATTTGAAGATCTAGTACCTTTCAGGCCAAAGCCAAGAAAGAGGAACATTAATACCAAAATGTAAAAATTATGGAGTGGTTTTCGATATTTCCCAATTTCCTTCTTCAATAGCCTTAAGAACAGCATTATAATATTTTAAATAAACAATCAATGGTTTTGTTAAGATTCTTTCTAATTTTTGTAATTTAAGGAGCAAACAATTTAAATAATTCTTTTTTCAGCTTCCGTACTCAATAGATGTCAATGTACCTGAAAATGAAGCATTAGATAAACCAAAATTAAACATTACCAGTTCAGGCCGCATCCCAACTGAGACACAAATTTTTAGTGTTTCATTACCATGCACAGGACTATTTTCCGCCGAAATCGATGTGATAATATCTTTAAATGTAACAATTTCTTCGAATTTAGTCACTTTAAATTTAAGAAGAAAGAAAATATGCACCAAGTCAGATGATGCAGCATTTAACGATGTCGTTGATGCAATTCTCGTACGTACAGATTCTTCAAAAATATTTTACTATGCTGTTGTTTGTGCAGTCGTTCTTGCAACGTCGTCTATAACGTGCATCACAGGATTGTATCTAAGAAACAAAAAACAAAGATCCACACAAGAAGTTACCACTAATCAAACCTACACAACCTTTCTTCCAAATCCTATTCGAAATACAACTACATCGTCATCATACAGCAGCTTTAGACGGATGCCAAGTTATTCTTTAATTGAAGAACGGCCTAGTTCAAAACCCAATGAAGAACTTATTGACGAATTATCAATTGAAAGGTAAGCAATGCTAATACCAAAGAACATTTGTAAAATTATTGATCTTTTTCCCTTTCAGGTGTAGAATTGGATTAAAGAACGTTATTTTAGAAGGAACTTTTGGCCGAGTATATCAAGGAGTATACACTGGCGAAGGAAGTGTAGAGAAAGATGTACTCGTAAAAACCGTCACTGAAAATGCAACCCAAACCCAAATATCTTTACTTTTACAAGAAGGAATGTCGATGTGTTCGTTAAAACATCCCAATATATTGGGTATTTTGGGGGTGTCGTTAGAAGAAAAATCTGCACCATTCCTACTGTTTCCTTTAGACAATTATACGAACTTGAAAAAGTTTTTGCAGAGGTGTAAGTTATGCTCCGAGGGAGTAGCACATACGCTGACTACACAGGAAGCAGTTGAAATGTCTTTACAAATTGTGGAAGCCATGCACTACATGAGCAAGAAAAACATCTTGCACAAAGATTTAGCCACCAGGAACTGCGTGTAAGTTTCGTATTTTGTACGCTAACAATGTTTAATACTTTTTGCTTAGGGTGGACAATCGACTGACTGTAAAAGTAACTGACATTGCATTATCTCGCGACTTATTTCCATCCGATTATCACTGTTTGGGTGATAACGAAAATCGACCCATCAAATGGTTAGCATTAGAAAGTCTTATCAATAAAACATTTAATATAAAAACCGAAATTTGGTCGTTTGGTGTTCTTCTGTGGGAATTACTAACGCTTGCTCAACAGCCATATGCAGAAATAGATCCATTTGAGATGTCGGCGTATCTGACAGATGGTTACAGACTTCATCAACCCATTAATTGTCCAGACGAATTGTAAGATAAATTTGTTTGGAATAATTGTGAGTTGTAACCACACCTTTTGTTCCCAGGTTTGCTTGCATAGCGTACTGTTGGGCAAGAAATCCAAAAGACCGTCCAACTATTCTTCAACTTCAAGTTTGTCTGAAGGAGTTCCATATGCAATTAACCAACTATGTGTAGTTCGTGCCAAAATATATACAACAAAATATATACAATGTGAGTATCTATATCATTTTTCTTTATACTATTATTTACAACTATACCGAGTGTTTGTTATTTAATAAATACCTCAGACCCGAGATGGGCAAAAAATAACCGTTTGTCACTAAAATTGAAACTAAAATAATTTTTAATTATTCGAGTTTTTATTAATTTTTTATAATTTATTAATTATTAGAATAATTAGAGCTTTTATAATAATTAATGAATTTTGATTTAATTTTTGTTATATGACAGTTTGTTATATAGCAAAAGTGAAATCCTAATATGTATATTATGTTGTTTCTAAAACAATATTTTTTATGTTTTCACATTTCAGGTGTTTCAAAAACAAAGAACGAGATTAATAATTACAAAACAATACAAACAAAAGGAGATTGCCAAAGAATTTACATTTATTGTCGTATTATATGTATGTCGAATATTTTATACTATGTATTACATATTCTGAATTTGTTTTCTTTTATATTTTTTTACATAAACTATTAAAAATAAAATTGTTTTATTAGTTTTCAATTATAAATCTTTAACTTATTTTGATTTTTTGACACGTTTTAATGTTACTGTACAATATGACTTGTATATTGTAAATCAATATTCTTGACATAAAATCACTTAAGTAAATAAAGAATTGTTATTGATATTGCAAAATACAATCGGTATTTTGTCTTTTCTGTCATAAAAGAATCTTTTAATTCTTATCCAGGTACTTAAAAGTTTAGTTCATTGTTTGGTTTCTCACCATAAACTTGTGAAGCAAGACTTTCGCAAAAGCTTAACTGTTAACCAGAATTTTTTACCTGTGTAGGTCCATAAAGAAATGACTTTGTATGACACAAGCAATAAGTTTATGAGTTTCTATAAATTATTATCTTAGGAAGTCAAAATTATTCTGAACATTAGTTTATTTTGATATGCCCAAAATAAATCATCAATATTTTTCATTTGAAAAGCCGAAAACCATTCAGGGGATGGTTGGATTCAATTGTTAAGCGGTTACAAATGCAGACTACGTTCCATTTATAAATCTGAAAGTTATTTTAAAACGGAACAATCACTTTTAATACAAATATTATGGAAAAATGTTGATATGTTTTGGATTTGGCGCTAATGATTTTACACATCAAGCCCAAAATAGTATTGTATTAGTTTGAACTCCCAGTTTAAAAAAAAGTTTGCAATAAATATATCCAGGAAGAGAGCGAGTTTCTTATCACCATCTCTATGCGTTGCAGGCGACGTAAAGTAACCGGTTCCTCTGTAAGTAATCAAATGAAGAAACTTTTTTTTATGAAAAAGATATCTGTATTCTGTCCAGCAATGGACAGAGACTAAGAAGAAGACAATCAGCTGGGCAATCACGACAAGAGATTTGCTAATCAAAATCACAATATATGAGGTAAGCGCCAAAATTTCCCAGCCTGACTGAAAGAAACCGCGTCGACTCACAGTTAAACTTTATTTTTCAGTATAGTCCCTTGATGCCCTGATGTTAATGTTATTACATCGTTTCAGCAACAATTCAATATCCCTAAAAATATAATTTTTTGGTTTGTCTTCAAAATGTGCCCAAACTACAGCTTTTACCTCTTCGTCTTTACTAAAATGGCGCCCACGAACGTCCCTTTTCAAATTTCCAAACAGGTAGTAGTCGCTAGGGTTGGGGGGCATATTTAGACTGTACGGATAAATTTATTCAAAAATTTAGTGTGCACGGGTGCATTGCTATGGAGCAAATACACGTCCCGGGTCTGTTTCCCATGTCTTTTCTCCCGAATAACTGATCTCAAAAAATCGTAGTCATCACTTTTTTTTGGGTACTTTTTGGAATTCCTGAATTACATCGACTTCCTTTCGATTCGACAAACTGAGAGCCTGAAAGCCCCGAAATTTTTGGTAATTTTTCCACCTTCAAGGGTCGATCGCTTAATACGAGATTCTCAACAAGAGCAATCTTCACCGCTTTCACCATCCCTCCTGTTCTTGCGTCTTCTTCCAAGGATTTCTGCCCTATTCGAAACCGTTTTAACCAATATTTTGCCTCCGTACAGCCGTCTTTCAGCTGAAAAAGCTTTTACAGTGAGAAATTTAATAAGAGCTCTATACTCAATTTTCGTGAGTTTTCAAAGAAAATTAATTTAGATAAGACCCATTTTTGTTTTTTCCAAGGCTAATAAGACTTAAACCAATGTATTGTTCAAGGGTTCAACATCTTCAAGGGGTGCAATTTTAGGTAATGAAAAGGAACATAAAACCTTGTTTGGGCAATTAAGTTTCACTAATGTTTAATTCTAGTTCACTAATGTTCCGGTAGATGTAGTGTTCTCGATTTTATTCAAAGTAAGATTTCTCAATTATGTCATGCCTATCTGGTGATATTGTAATGATTGCAGAAGACTCATCACTAGGAAAAACTATTTTGCTGCAAATAGAAAAGTTTATTGGCAAAAGAGAAGTGCCGAATAAGATTTTCCATTTGCAGCAAAATAGTTTTTTGTGAAGATTGACAGAATCTTTATTCAATGTAATCCATATTAAATAGAATTTATTCAGAAATTTTTGACTAATTTGCAATCATTTAAAAGCCTTTGTTTCCTAGATAATGATTTTCCTAAATTTGTCTAAAAAGACCTAAATAGGTTTTTCTTCATTTTCCATTTCCCCCTTCCAGTAAACATCTTCATAACCTCTTAAACGTTCTGGACCTTAGAGATATTTATTTGTATATTTAAGACTGAAAACTTCCTTCTTAATTTTTTTCTTTTTCTCGCTTTCACGATTTTCTTTTCAAAAAATTTAATTTTCTTATAAAAGTAAACTGCTGTGTAAAAACGCTCTTTAGCGAACTAACCCATTTTGACTAAATTTTGCTTTCGAGTCAAATATTTTAAGTTTTATTATTTATCAGACTAAAACCGAGCCGGATTGGAAGCAAATTATTTAGCGGCCTACGACCTACCGGGAACTTCCCGATTTCCCAGTGGGCCAATCCGGGCCTGGACGAAAATATAAAAATTAAAATTACGAAAATGTAAAAAGTTGATACTGTTGATAGAACGTATATAGGGTGCTCCCTTTGCAGAAGTATGACTAAATTTTATGTATTATGTAATTTTTTATAGAATACATCTACCAAAAATTCAATACAATACCATCAATAGGTAGTCAATACCAAAAAAATTACTATGTACACCCACTTGAAAAAATTCGAAATAATTTCATGATTTTTATATTTTCTGTACAGCTATTCCCAGTTGCCATTCGCCCCTAGAGCTTACTGCATAAAAAATATATTATAATTCTTATATAATACTGAATGTAAAATTAATTGAATATATAATTATAATACAAATTGCCATTACTGGACCATCCCGTAGAATACTCCGTGTGCAATAAGTACTAGACAGAAAAATATCTCAAAAATAAGGAAGATAGAATTCAAATATATTTCAGACAAAAGTTTTAGAGTGTCAAGAGGGAAACAATGGGATAATCAAAACTTTTGTGAAAGTTTTCGACGACATGTACGCAGAACTTTATTTAGATTAATAAATTGTAATCTATTCTTGCCAAAATAGGAAATGTTTTTATTTTAGATAAAAATGTATTACGATAACTACAGTATTGTGCTGAATTCCATATTATGTATCTTGGAAGTTAGAAAAAATATTAATCTTAATACCACATCTTGATGTGGTTTACGGTAAGTTTTAAATTTTTTTATTTAGTTTATTTGATGCCTAAAATGTAATATAAAACGCAAAATAAAAATATACATTTTGCAGTTGTCATTCTATTTTTATTTCAATGAATATAATCTATACATTAATCTGGTGTTTCTGGTTGATAATAAGGCCACAGTCTGTGGTCAATGGATGAAAAATCATCACAATATTGGGCAATATTTACAAGATATGTTGTTAAATAAAACAGTTCATTATCGGTTGCATAATCCTCGTAACTATATGGAGTTATTAGTAATCCATTGCTTCGATTAAAATAAAGATTATCAACTTTATCATCAATGATTATTGTGTTTGTAAAATCATATTGTGGGTATTCATCCCACAGCACTTGAAGTGGTTTGGTCTAAAAATATATAAATTAATACCTGTAGTTTGAAAAAAAAAGAACTTACTAGAATTGAAGGTCCAAGTGAAATTGCTTTCACTCTCATATGGGTCAAATCCAAACAGGCCATTATTCTAAAGTTGGTGTTTTGCCACACCCCTAACGAACGAAGTTTTTTCATCAATAAATCATTTGCTGTCCCCGACCAAATTACAATGTCGTAAAAATTATAAACGGCTGTTAAAAAACTATGGAGGTATGGTCTAGCTTTATGTTCTCTTCTAGGTGCTCCCTCCTGAAAATCAGCTAGTGTTCTGTCGAGATCCAAAACTAGTAGCTTTTTTCCGGATCGTGGTGGAGTTATGGTTTTTACTTGGGCATTTTGAAACATTTTCGGTATCTTAAAATTAATTTCATATAATTACAAAAGTAGAAACTTAATTTTAGAAATCATTCATATTTCTTTTTAAAAAATTCCATGCATTCAGAAAAATGAATTTGGTATCCCAAAAATAATTTAAAAACAGTAATTTCTATCACAATTCCATTACCTTTTCAGACGGTAAGTCATTCCCTAACTACAGAAAGATGTGAATGAGAACCTTATTGCTAAACTATTATTTATGTTACTTAGCAGTCCCACGTCCCACCAAAGTAACAAACTGTCCTTGGAGTAATAAGTTTAAACAAATTTGTAATTCGGACCGTAATTAGGTGCCATAATGCTGTATACAACTGCAGAACAACTTCACCCATAAGTTTGTTAATCTATTATGCGCGTCACTTAATTTATTTAAAAAAAAATGCACGCATTCAAAATAAAACGATGAACGATGTACAAACGAAAATAAAGAAATTAATAAAAATAGTTTGTGGCAGTGGATGATTACAGTAGCACAGTGAAAATTTTAATTCCTCCCATTAGCGTAGCCAGAACCTCACACTAAGAGAGATAGGGACTAAAATACGTAACAATGCAATACTAAAATAAGTAATAAACTAGTGGCGCTCGGTGAATTGGTCCCAGGCAAATTTGTCACCGGTAATTTGATCCCCGAGGAAAATTGACCCCCGGTAATTTCACCGCTCGGTAATGTGATCCCTTGGTAAATTGATCCCCGGTAATTTGACCTCAGGAAATTTTGCCACTGGTATTTCTACCCCCGGTAATTCCACCCCCAGAAAATTTTATCCCCTGGTAAATAGATCCCCGGAAATTTGACCCCCTCTAATTTCGTCCCCGGTATTTTACCCCTTGGTAAATTGATCACCGATAATTTGACCCTCAGATTTGCCGTCGCTTGAGACGGACGCTAAACTTACTAAGAAAATCCCCCGGGATAGCTCCAACTCGACTGGGAAGCCCGACCGTGACTGGGAGGCCGATGTGAATCTGACGCTATAGCTTTGTACTATAGCACTGCAAGATTCAAGCCCTAAGTTTTTGTAATATTTAGTTAATTAAAAACAGTGAAACAGTACATGGTAATTTCGTGAAATTATCGGGGGTGAAATTACCGGGGACGAAATTACCAGAGGATTTTTTTACCGGGATCAAATTACCGAGGAGCAAATGACTGGAAATCAAATCACCGATTATGTAAACTAGTATAGCAATAATAACATGTAATTGTTGTAATGAACTTTGCAATGTGAGACAATAAAACTGAAAACTTACAATATGAATTTTTTTCCTGCGATATTTTTACCTTTAGATTTTTTCCGTAAATTATTTTATTTTAATTTTATTATGCATCTAATTATTCGGACAAGTCACTTCGAAAAATTATGTAAAAATATCAAAATGCCAAAAATTCCAATACAATTCCCAAAATTCTAAAAAAATTCCCAAATTGTATTACTGCTACAAAATAATTCTACTAAGATTTTGCAAAAATTCCACACACCTGTACAGTAAAATTCCAGGGAAATTCCATAGGAAATTTCTTATAAAAATCAAAAATCAAAATTTTGATATTAAAATGTTCTTTATCACTGATGAATTTAGTTAGATGTTCGTCTGTATGTCAGTGTGTGTGTAGTTGAGATATGAAAAGAACTAGTATCAGGTTTACTGTTTTATTCAATTTGTTAGACATAAATTATTTGATCAAAATGTTTAATTTTACGTCAATGGTTCGGAATAGACAAACAATAGGTATGTGTTAATATTTGACGTTTAAAAGTTTATAAAAATTGAAATGTAAAAATGCGGAAAGTTATGCCATGTCTACATTGCCGATTTTTTTACTGAATAAAAATACCTTCTACACTGAAAAAAAAATGGTTAATCATATTAATGAAAAATTCATCATTTTTACACCCATGAACAAAATTCATCATATTGATAAAAAATTTATAAATATAATAATTTTTTTCATAAATATTACGAATCTTTCATCAATATGATGAACCATTTTTTTCAGTGTATACTGATATTGCTACTGATTGCCCAAAAATGTGATTTCCCATGTTGCCAACACTAACCACTTACTGCTGTTATTGCTTAATATAATACTATAAATTGTCGTTAGTATCTGATACACGTAGATCGGTAATAAGTAGTAATGTTATAAAATATTACGTAACAGGTAGTAATGCAGTAAATGACATCATTTAGAAAAACAGAAGCGAGTGCAGTATTAGCAGTAAGTCGCAGTACAGACAGGACGAACATTTTGTTACGGGACATTTTACTCCCGGCCATTTCGTTCCCGGACATTTCCTTACTAGGACATTTGACTACCCCTCTTAAAATGTTTAAATTATTTATATAATTGCACCATAATTTTTTCTGCAGTTAGTAATTTTCCATTTGACGTTAAAGTTTTTGTTAAGCCCTCCTCACACGACGCTTGTTTTGCTAATTGTTTTTCTACTGGGTTCCTAGCAGCTTGGTGGTGTGATGGTTTCTGTGCGTTGTTGGTTTCATACGCGTTTTATGGTCTCAATGCGCACGTAATTCAACAGAGAAAACTCGACATTTCTCGGTAGCATTCGTGTTTGCGAACACAACGCGACATTATCATTGGTTAGCGCAGAAATCCATCATATAAATCATCAACAAAAATAGTACGGGATCTATCACAGATATCCATCAGCGAAACAAGCGTCGTGTGAGGTGGGCTTTAGTATAACAAACCAAAAGCAGCCGCAAAATATTGTAGTAACGGAATGTCCTGTATCGAAATGTCATAGAACTAAACGGACCAGGCAGTAAGTACAGTGCTACGCAGTAAGTAGCTGTATTTAATTTATCAAATTAATAAATTTATTAATTTTGGAGATTCTCCAAAATCTTCATGCTTGGAGCTTCCTTGAGTTAGTTTTGGCTCATAAGTTGTCGATTTCTTGTTTTCGCAAGAATAACGTAAATTTATTTATTTTAGCATCTAATTTTTGTATTTGCAAATTTTTGTTTCGCCCTTTTGGTTGTGTGAGGAAAAGAAAATCGTGGGGATAAATTAACAAGATTCTCCCTCCCAATGTTCTGTAGTGAAGAGTTGCTTTTCTGATAGAACGGGTGGTAAATTTGATCGGGCATTTAATACTCCAAAAGCACTTAATTTTTTAAAATTTATTTATCAGATGAATTACTATGTTGTGGTATATACTAAATATTATTTTTCACTTGGGGACCGCTAAATTAACATGTGTTAACCCAAATTTTAACTAACTAACCCGTGCTAATGTACTGACGACTGATAATTTTACAATTTTAGTGATAATTTTAAATTTGACTATTTCACAATGTAAAATCTTAAAAGAAAGCATTTTGACCTTCGTTTGATAATCTTAACCAAACCAACCCTAACCTAAATCAACTTAAACTTGCCTAACCTTAATTATTGCCGTTCTGTAGTGTTGTAATAAGTAAAACAATTAAAATCGTATTCGGAGTAAAATTCCTAGAAAAAATGTTTGCAGGAAGCCAACTTACAAATTGTGAAATAGCTATTGTCAAATTATCAGAAGTGAACACACCAATCACAAATAAACCAACATAACCTTGACTCCGTACCAAACTTCCCGAATCCAATTCTCTTAGAAGTTACTAAATATTAGGCAAAAACTACTTGGCCCCAGAGAAAGTCTCCTAAATTAAGTTTAACTTGGGAATACTTCATACCCCCATATCACATATGTACAAAATATTACAATTGACATTGTGTTAATTTTTTTATTATGAGTAATTATTATCAACTGATAATTGCAATAGTAAAAATACATTAAACTAACCCGTACTTTGAAATTAATTCAATTAAATGTAACAAATAATACCGGCAATTGGAATTGTGAGGTTAGAATTTGGTAACATCGCGTAGCGGTTTAAAATTCATTTTACTGAATATGGAAAATCTATTCTTATTAGCTAAATATACATAGAAGTTACTCACAGTGTTTTTCTTTCTTTTCTTACTTGAATTTGTGTATAATTTGAAGAACGACAACTGCAATTTTTAACAAACAATTTTAACTGCCACTTGGGTAAAACGCAGTAATGCCAACTGCTATAATGAAATTTACCAATTAAGATAGTTTTAAAATGCGGGAAATTTAAAAGTTTACTTCGTTTGTGTTCATAATAATATTCTTATTATTATAATTAATTATTTTAGTGGAGTTTATTAATTGCGTAAATAAAATAATTAAGTACAACTCTTAAAGAATACGTAAATTGCAATTTTTAAACGGTTGTTTTACTTGTTTTACCTGTGGTAATTATAATATTACTTTTTTTTTGTTTTTGATAAATAAGTACACTCACCTCTAGTACTCGAAAAATTATTTGTTACTTGGACTTCAACCCTGTTTTAACCCTAACTAAGGGGCTATATCTACGAAGATTGCTTAAGATTATTCCATATTAAAATAATAGTGTAATCCGTCCCTGGATTTTGTAAGGTTTATAATACGAAAACTTCCACGATAAAGCAACTTCTTTATACCAATATTTTAATATAACTTTGCTCTCGAGCATTATTCTAGGTCTGCCACTGTATGTGGTCTTTGTAGATTAGGGGGCTCGCTGTGGTGTAAATCCGTGCTGAAAGCTTAAATAATTATTCACACTGTATTTTACGATCTCGTTTCGTGGAGTTGGAAATTGTTAAAAGAATTTAATGACAATAAATATCAACGGTATTTTTATAAGGGTGTTAATTTACTTGGTAAATATACAACAAGAAGGGTGCGCGTAAAAGTGTTGTTAATTTATTCAAAAATATAACTCCTTTAATCGTTTTCCAAGTGTTGTAATCCTGTAGGGAAGTGATAAACGCGTTAAGAAGTAAATAATGGCAATTATAAAGTTTAATGATGAAAGGCAAAGCGTTGTAAAAATGAAACTTAAAGCAAGGGCTTATAAATTGGATTAAAATATGGCTGAAAATATAATAATACAATTTTTAAAAACCAACATTTAATAAAAAAAATCCCGAGTTTTTCTATTTATTTTCATGGTTTAAGCATTAGAGAGAAACTGTTTGTAAACAATAATTTATTTTTTTTTGTTTTCCATAATTACATGTATTTTAAAGTAATTACGAAAAGCGTACTATTTTTTAAATACCTACTTTTGATCCAGACACTTCTCAAAAATCATTTGTAGAAAAATAACCATGACTATAACTTGAAAGAATTATAACATTCTTGGTCAATAAAAAGGTTAATTATGCAATTAGAAATAAATAATTTTATGTAACCTTGAAACTAAACTCAGGTATAACTAAATAGTTAAAGAATTATTATTTATCCTGCGATTATCACGCCAACTTTTCTTAAGCGTTTAAAGGAGATCAGTTTAAACAAGTTGTCATTTATATCAACACGTTCTCAAAAATGAAGCTCCAAATTATTTTGGTTTACATAATTGGATTGTGTTTTTGGAAAGGTACGTGATCGATTTTGTATTACTTGCATCTAAACTTGTGATTTTAGTTCCTGCTATTAGAATAACTCCAAAATTGGGCTTTGATTCCAGTCCAGGAATTAGAACGGAATATCAATATGGAAATTTGGACAAATTTAGATATCAAAATGATAATTCAGACTTCTCAAACAATAATCCTATTATATGCATTTCCAATAATTGCAATAACACTGAAGTGAAAACTGAAACTGGAGTTTCGGCAGATGTGACCGTCCACGTTAACACCAAAGTGGAAGTTCAGAAAACCGATGTGCAAAGGAAAGAAGAAGTTCCGGATATTCCAATCGTTATAGGCACCAAAAGTGTTAATTCCCAAGACACATATCCGGAGTATAACTTTGGACAAGCAAAAAACAACTTCATTCCTTCAGTTGTCAGCCCAAATTACCAGCCCCAAATTCCCTTATATCAACCAAATCCTCAAATTGGAAAACCAAATTATTATCAGCCTACGTATAATAACAGATTGGGACCTTCCTACACTAACATTCAAAATCAAGGTTGGCCTGATGTACGTTGGTACGTAAAACAACCCGGCAGCACAATTTACAACCCCCTAGAGTTCAAAAAAACCTTCACCAACACCAACACGTGGTCTCCTTTGAAATTTAACTACTTAAACAATCCTATTGTAAAAAATCTTCCAAAATGGAATTCGTGTAATTTATGCCCAAACCCTCAAGAAAATTACGCTCCCAATGTCAGAACCTACGCACGAAGTGCACCTTCCACACCACAAGTTAATGGAAAATTAGGTTCGTTGATTTAATATAGTAATTTTGAGTACCAAATTAATATTTTTAGTGAAAAATCGGATACTGTTAGTTGTATAGTGTAAAAGTATCTCTAAGAAATAAAATTTTTTTTAAATAATTTTGTTTAATTACAACTTAAATATATTAATAATTAATAATAAAATTCAAAAATAATTCTCGGATGTTAATTTTTTAATTTGACGAAGGTTAAACGAAAGTTTAAATGTTAATTCCTTCAGTACACCTGTATTTATATAAAACGGATGATATTTTTTGTACGATTTTTTAAACGTAGTAAATAAACACGTAATAAATTGATATTTGCTAATACAGTGTGTTCTAAAATTACGAAACATCAGTTTCTGGAATTTAATATAGGATCCTTGATAGATCTATTATTACATTCTTACTTACATAGCAAAAAAATAAGATATATTTGCTAGGTCAAGGAACCCATACGAATCATATGAAACGTTTTTGAGACTGATGTCTGGATGTGTGTATTTTTTCGTAAATTTTGGTTTTAAATCGTCCATTTCTCTCATTCTTTTTAAAAAAATTTAAATAATTAAGATACTGCCCCCATTATATTTATGTAAGAATAAAAATGGTGTTATATTGAAAGAGATTATTTTTCCACATCTGAAAATACTAAATACTTAATTGATATAAGTAAAATAAAAAAAATTTAATATAAAGTTGCCTTGCAAAACTAGCCTCCAAAAAATTGCAAATTGAATTTGTTAATTTTGATACGTGAAATAATTAATATATAATAATAATAAATAAATAAATAAATAAATAATAAATAAAAAATATTAATAAATAATAAATAAAAAATATTAATAAATAATAAATAAAAAATATTAATAAATAATATAATATATTTTATTCTACTAAGAATTCGGAAAAATTAATTAAATTTTTGTGACTTGAAAAGGGGAAATTTTTTAAAACGTAATTTCACTAAGTCGAGCTTCTGATCACTTTTAACCAAAAGATCTTTATTTTGTCATACATCTAATGTAGAAAGATTTTGGGCAAAAGTATTATTAGACCAGTGCAATTCCTTCTAACGAATTAATAAATAACTGACTCTCCGCACCGGTCCCCTCCGCTCCGGAGGCTCCGGGCCGTTTTAATAAACCCCATACTCACTAAAAATCTCCCTCTAGACCGGTCCTACTCGGCAAAGTGTGCTACCAGAAAGGGAGTGGATCTCTTTCGATGTGGACCCAACGCTATAATTTTATTGTGTTGCGGATTAAATCTTTATTTTTAATTGGCACTAGTGTTAGGATTTATGGGATTAGTAAATTAAGCCTCAGGTAGTTTGGAGGGCAGTTTACGTATGGGATTAATGGCAACCTTTTTGATTGAAGGGCAGTTTACATTATATGGTTAAGTTTGGAGGACAATTTACAATTCCCTTTAATATTTATTTAAGAATAATATTTAATAATTAAATATTCCCGGACCATTAGTCCGGGGACCAATCGTCCAAGGACCAATCGTCCGAGGATCAATCGTCCGCTGGATCAATCGTCCGAGGACCAATCGTCCGCTGGATCAATCGTCCGCTGGATCAATCGTCCGGGGACCAATCGTTCGAGGACTAATCGTCCGGGACCAATCGTCCGGGGACCAAACGTCCGGATACCCCTTAATCAACAAATGTTGTACTTTTGCTAAAATTTTATTGTGCCCTGACATAAAATTTCATCATATATAAGCATTGCAAAGAAATCACATATTACCTGAGGTAGTGGCATACCCAGCTTTGTCTATTACAAAGAAAGAGATCGAATAAGGTGAAAATAAGCAATAAGTAATATGACGAGCAGAAGCAATGTAGTTATCAAGAGACACTTTTAAATCCGAAGTTTCTTCTTCGTTGTATATTTCTTAACAAAAGCAATAATAACATTTGAAAAGCTTTCTCGGCAAATTATCTCGACGGTTTGCCATAACTTTCCAAAGAAAGACAGTCAGAATAAAATTAATAGTTTCAATTTTGTTTTGGTGGACCCATTTACGCATCAGGTCATACCCATCTTCAGTATTAGCTATGGCCGTGTAGTTTACCAAAGATAGCTATACTTCTTTCGTGTCGGAAATGAGAAGATCTCTCGATAGAGCTCGGAGGATGCCGGGTGGTACCGAGAAAAACTGCAAAAGTGCTAGGGGTCATCTTGGATCGACGGATGTGTTTCGATGTATACGTCAAAGAAACAGCGAGAAAAGCGGCCAGGGTGTATGCGGCTCTGACCAGCCTGATGCCAAACATTGGCGGACCGACTTACACCAAGAGACGGATCGTCAAAGCAATGAGGGTGATAGCATATCGCCACCATTTTCAGAGGATCCATTGGCAGATGTGCCTTAGGATTTCATCTGGATATCGTACTATATCTGGTGAGGCGGTGGCAAGGTTGCAGCCTTGCAGCAATACCTTTTATTGATCTGGTAGTATTCGAGAGAGCTAAAAACTACGAAACAAAGGGCAGAACGTCGGCACAGAAGAAAGAAAACAGGCTGTCCATGATCGGAAAATGCCAAGACCGATGGTCAAGGGGAGAAAAGGAAGCATGGACAAGAAATATAGTGGTCAGAAGAGCACTAATTCTTTGTCACAAACTCAAGGCTGCAAAAAGACTACATCCTGGAACCCATGGCAGAATTTATTCGCCGCATGGCCGAGAAATTTTACGACAGTCTGGAATTCTCTAACAACTCGGTAATTCGAGAGATTGGTAAGAGACCCAGGTTGATCCCACACCCAAGAAACCCGTAAAAATCGACAAGACCAAATTACAATGTGGACAATATAAAGACCGACCCTAACGATGAAGAGCCATCCACCCCAAACCGTCAAACTTCTACAAAATTCTGTATAGTTGTTGTTGTACCATTGCTGTTGTACTGCTTTTGTTTTGTTTTGTTTTTGTTTTTTGTTTTGCTTTTTGTGAATTTTATGTTTTGAAGGTTTGTTTATTTTCTAAATAAAAATAAGATCATCAAGGGGTTGGTGCAAACTGACCTCTCATCAGTGGCGGATCCAGGGGGAGGGTCATGGGGGTCATGACGCCCCCCCCTTGAATCCATAATTTTGACTAAATAAAAGCTTCTCTAAAGTGTAAAAAGTGTTTATGAGAGCACTTTAATTTAATATTTAAATTAAGAAAAAAAACTGATAATATCCATGAAAATCCTAACTTTTCACATACGTGCTTCTAGGACAATAACAAAAAATCGCGACGCAACGACTATCCGACTGTATCCACTATCTGTTACCCCCCTCCCCCCCCCCGTTGCCAAAAGTCTAGATCCGCGCCTGCCCCTCATCGATTACCGCTTGGCTAAACCAAAGAGAATCTCTCTCCTCCTAAAACCCAACCCGGTACTCCAAAAACCATGTCGACCAAGCTATAGGCTATAGCGGGCTTAAAAACACAAAAATGTAATTCATTTCATTTTGAGAAGATTTTCCCATGTAAATTACATCTCCATGGTTTATCATTGCCTTCCAAGGGAAAACAATCAAGATTACATTTTTTCAACTTTAAAGACGCATATCCTAAAATATTATACTTACGTAAAATCTGCCTGCGTCAATCGATTTATGTCGCCAAACTGCATAAGAAGCCACCAAAAAATGTTTCGATTTAAGACTTTCAATTTTTGTGGTCAAAAAACACCAAAGAGTTTTTTACGTTTTTTGCGTTTTTTTCAAAAATCGTCAAAAATTTAGATGGTCTTTTTTGACCAAAACGGACGTGTTTTGTTGCGAGGAGATCGAAAAACGCGTTTTCGTTTGGGGGAAACGCTCGTAAGCGGTTCAAAATTACGATTAATTCAAATGTTGATATTAACGCAAATAAATATGTTAAATTTTGATTTTCCATTATGTTTTAACTTTTTTTCAATAAGTTTGAGCTTCACTCGGATTCTAATTTTTATTTTTTTTAATATTTACCCTAAAAGACTACCCAGAATCTACATTAAAAAATATCGATGTTTTCTTGTTTTTTTTTTGGAAAATTAAAAAACTTATAAAAGTTGCTGTAACCCCAATTTGTACGGACAAATCATAATAATATTTATTAAACGTCCAAAGTTCTCACCGAATGAAATCGGCTGTATATATTCATTGAATAATTAATTTTTTTTAGTTTTTTCTTGGTGCCAAATATATAATAATACACAAGTAACCAACAAAAAAAATTAAATATTATTTTATTATAAATAAAATTTACTAATATCAGTTTATTTTAATTTATTGAATAGCAATTATTTACGATTTCCCTTAACCAAAATGAACTGATCAATGTTGCAAAAAGAATGTTAAAATTTACCAGGTGTCACAGTTACGTAACAAAACACAAAATATTTATTGACGATCACTTAATGCAGGTTCATAATTTAAAATTAGTTTCTCAAAAGTTAAGAGCTGTTTTCAGTATTACTTGTTATATTTCCATTATCAGTAACTGCACTGGCAGCTTCGGTACCATATGTTTTAGGTACTCCAAGATTCGGATTAAAGTTGGAACCACTGTTACTAGCTGCATAAGTACCATAACTATTCCCTTGTGGAGCAGGATTTAAACGATTAAATATATTGGGAATATTCTGCAATATAATAGTTTAAAAATGAGATTAAAATTTACCTATCGCATATTACTAGGTTCTGTGGAAGAGCAGCAGCTGATTGAAGAAGTCCGGGAGGAATCAGGGAAGCAGGTCCTGCTGACTGTTGTGGATTAAAATTAGGAAATCCTTGCATTAATGGAATTCCTGACAACATTGGAAGTCCTTGCATTGGAGGAAATCCTAAATTTAATCCATTATTTGGCGACATGAATGGAATTCCGGGCATGCCCATCCCCATTCCTGGTGTTAGCGCTCTTTGGTGATTTTGCATCCTGTAAAAAATTTATATTTAACAATTAATCAAAATTAGTTTCAAAAACATCCCACGTATTTTGGAATTCCTGATTTATGTTGGAAAAGCTAGTTAGAGCTTGTTGCAGAAGACTATTTAAATCGTTTGGTGAACCCATAGATGGATTCGCTCTAGAATCGAGTGGAAACTGTTGATTTCCATAAACTCCATTTCTATTTTGGAATGGATCACTTGCTGAACTAATACTTCCACTGTAAGCAAATCCTTGTCCATTTTGCGATGGATCGTTTGCTAATTGTGGAGCTAATAAAGCAAAATAAAAATAAACATAAAAGAAAGTATAAAATAATCTAAAGTACGTACCACCTTGACTACTGGATATAATAAAAATTACAAACAAAATATATTGGGGTTGCATTTTCGATATTAGAAATTTCGACTGGTCGATTTTGTGAACAAATTACACTAAATGTTGATTTTAGAAGATGTTCTCTTCAATTTTTAGTTAAAATTTCAATTAACGACCAACGACGATATAAAACGACTAAATAGGTAATTTTTGGACGACCTTTGCTTGCCATATTAAAAAGTATTATAAATACTATCATTTAGTTGGTAAGTTTTATTTCCATTGAACTACGAGCAATTATACGAGAAAATGTAAAAATAAATGCAGCATATTGATATATCATAAAGGTTATCAAAAAGTAATTTTGTTTAATTCACTTTATCATTAAGTGTACAATTATGTCTTTAAGACCGATTATTTTAAATTACAGTAAAACCCACCTTCACACTTTCTAATGTCAAAACATAAAGTGATTCCCTAACAAATGATTCCCACAGCAAGTGATCTCCATCACAAATAATTCTCAATCAAAGGTTCAAAAAAATCCAAAAAATGATTCCCAAAACCAATAAAAAATTTTTTGTTAATTAAAATAACTAATTAGGTTTAGGTTTAATTAAGATAATTTTTTTTGTATAATTTAATTTAACACTGATTTTGCAAAAATTTAATAGGATATTTTAACCAAACATTTCGTCTATTCAGAAATTTTTGGCAGCTTCGAGGTTGTTTTTAATGATTCGCGTATACATTTTAAATTAACCATAATCAGTAATATTATCATAATAACTATATATTTTTATGTAACCTTTTCTTTTAAATAAATTTTCAGTATTTCAGCGGTACACGACAACTCGGCTCTGGACAATTCGGCACCGGACAACTCGGCACCGGACAATTCGGCACCGGACAACTCGGCACCGGGAAAACTCGGCACCGGGCAAACTCGGCACTGGACAACTCGGCACCGGGCCAACTCGGCACCGAAACTAGCGTGTTCCGTCTTACGAAACTTTTCCACTCTTTCATTACGTATCCATGACACCTTTAACTATCCATCATCCACCATGACACCATTCATGACACCATGACACGAAAACAAAAACGTTATGAGGACGCAGATGACCGTATCCTTAACAAAGTTTCGAACTATGAGCCAGCAAATATGTGGGAGTATTTGTGTGGTTTATCCCACAATTATGTTATGGATTAATTAATAAATATGTAATTTTTTTAAATAAAGACTTAACTTTTTTGATATTTTAATCGACATAAAATAAAAATAATAACAATTATTGATAAATGATTAAAATATTAATCCCAAATAAACTTGGATGAAATATAACACAATTTTCACAAAAAAAATTGATCAACTACAACGTCATATAAATAAAAAATTTGTAAGTTTTCTGAAGATCGCTAATTCAATAATGTATAATGTGCATGTTATCATTGTTGATAATAATTCTTGTTGAAATTTAAAATTTTTAAAGTGAATTAACATGCCACCTTTCGAAAATTATTACAAAATAATTTAAATCCCATTA
The DNA here is from genome assembly GCA_947369205.1 of Cantharis rufa. NCBI lineage: Eukaryota > Metazoa > Arthropoda > Insecta > Coleoptera > Cantharidae > Cantharis > Cantharis rufa. The sequence goes on from OX376309.1 coordinate 19,891,370, forward strand.
TAGCATAATTGAACCGTAACACCCTAGTCTCGGTGCCGAGATGTCCGGTGCCGAGTGTCCAGTGCCGAGTTTTCCCGGTGCCGAGTTTTCCCGGTGCCGAGTTGTCCGGTGCCGAATTGTCCGGTGCCGAGTTGTCCGGTGCCGAGCTGTCCGGTGCCGAATTGTCCGGTGCCGAGTTTTCCCGGTGCCGAGTTTTCCCGGTGCCGAGTTGTCCGGTGCCGAGTTGTCCGGTGCCGAGTTGTCCAGAGCCGAGTTGTCCGTGTCCGGTATTTCAGAAACCTATATGTTAGGGTAATACAAGCCATGGAGTTTGGGAGTTAAGGAATTCCCTCAGGACACACTTTTGTATATGAAGATTGTATCCAAAAGAGCCTAAGCTGGATAAATTTTTATTTATTTCAAAAATGTTATTTTTAATAAGAGTTTGAATCGGTTGGGCCGTATTTTCTTATTTAAAATTAGAAAGAAATTTGAAAAAACCTCGAAGATTGATTTATTTGGTAATTAAAGAAGTTATGAAGAAATTTAAGAAAAATCAAAGTAAAATTTAGTAATTTAACGAATTAATTTTTGATTTTAAAATTAACATTTTTGCAAGGACGAAACATCGAGATAGTACGCTAAGGCGACAAAAGATTTATTTATTTTTTTAATTAACATAGTTTATCATTGAATTTTATTAAATAATTAAATTAAAATATTAGAATATTTTGAAAAATTTTGCGATTTTGATATGACGCTCTTGTATAATTAGGGAAAAACACGACGATATATTATTAGTACAGTCAAATAATAAAATATATTGGATCTAATTTATAATAAGCTAAATTTTCAAGCGCTGACCAGGATCGGGGGGGCCAAAAATTGAGTAGTAAAATTTCAAAAACCTTAAGCAGCTTCTGGCTTCAGCTGGATGCTCCCACAAACTATGACGCACTGCCAACTTAACTTCACTTGTAGCTTGGCTTCAAATAATTTTTGATTTTTTTCAATAAAAATCTTCTATAATTTTTGGCCTATTGACTCTCCTGATCGAATGTGTATGATTTATTCAAAAAATATGTTAAAAAAAAGTCTTATTTTTCCATCCCCACATCCATTGTAATATATTTTCCATAATCAAGCATTCAACAATTTGAAATTTAAAAAAACCGTTCTGCTGGCAATTTATGGAAGAATTTGTAAGGAAAGCATGTGGATTATGTATAATAATAGAGAACAAAGGTGTTCAACTAGAACGTACCGATGATTACTTTTTGATGAAGTCGGGTTGTCCTATTAAGCTAACAATTTTGCATTCAAAACCCTTGAAAGACGATGCGGACAAATCAAACAATGTATTATTCAGTTTTACCCTCATTACTTCTGCTGTTTCAATCCAAAGTCGAATTTTAACATGGTCAAAGTTGTACAAAAAGGAAAGCAAATTTCTTAATTTAGGCTGAGCGGCTTGCGATTTTGTGAGAGCATGAAATTGGCATTTATTTATTGTCAGTTTATACAAGAATTGCTCAACAGCTTAATTGTAATTACAGAACAACCAATGTGAAATCTATAGTTTAACGTGGAATTCTAATGAGAAATCTAGCTAAACGGAAATATATAACCCAAAGTACCGCAGCTTTCGTACCCTAGAGGTTAATCTCATCTACTACATAGCACACACCATTGCCTCTGATGCTGCCTCCTAAAACATTGATTTCATGAAAGTACATCATTTATGCACGAAAGCGTTCGGAGACCATGAAAGTAATTTTTTTAATTGGAAATTGACACAATAATTTTTATAAATTTATTGTAAACGTATGCATAATATATCTAATCTTGCAATTTATTACCATTTATTGTAAATTACTTAATATGAGTTATTTATTATATTTTTGAGAGAAGGTTGATTTTTGTTAAGTCGTTAAAAATAGATAGATTCAATCTTTAGGGTTGTAGGACTTGAAACCAAGTGATTTTGAATAGGGGATTGGATGTCTACAATTTGCTTGTGTAGTGTTGTGGTATAATAGTAAACCAGATTGACCTTTTTCCTTGTGTTCGAATTCCGTTTAATGATCATTTCAGATTAATGTAAGTGAATTTAAATTTGAGTTTGTTCTCATCGCATTCTCAAAAGTTACTAATTTGAAAGCAACTATAGGTAATGAATTTGATTTAACTGCATGTTAAAGCTAACATGCAGGGGAGGACAAAATAGCTGGGAAAATCAGGTGTACAAATGAAGGGAGATCTGAGAACTGAGATTATCATTAAAAAAATCTTAGAAAATCTCAGGCCATTCTATAAAATTTTAGAAAATCTTAAGAAATCCCATAAACTTTTCTTGGTTTCTCGACTTTTATGAAAGGAAATCAAAGAGGAAATTCGAGGTAATTTTTTTAAGTTTAATCAAATCAAATTTAGTTTTATAAAAAAATTTTTGTGACCAGGTCCGGATTGGAAAGCTACTGAGTAAAATTCAGTGGGCCGCTGCAAGTTGAATCAAATGAGTTTTTACTATTCTGATTGGATATACAGAGTGTCCTCGTGATCGTGGAGAACCTTTGAAGTGGTCATAAAGGACACTCTTCTAAGACAAATTTTTAAATAAAATTTTTGATTTCAAACCGCCATAGCTCAGATATTACTGATTTTCTAAGCTTAATGAATTAGAACTTTTTTAAAGATGATTCACTTATCGACAAATTAGGTTATAACCTCTTATCGTCTATAATCAACGGATTTCGAGTTATACATAAAAAATTCAGGTTTTATTTTTTTTTTACTTTTCTTGCGAACCCCGTATCTCTTAAACGAAACATCTTAGGAAAAAACTGTTGGCTTAAACTGAATAGGAAATTTAACGGGCCACAACTTTGGTCAAATAAATTTTTTTGAAAAACTAACCGTTTTTACAGAAATTCTGAAAATAACAAACAAGATGTAGGTAACAAAAAATTAATTTTTGAAAAGAGCACGCCCGTGTGCTGAAAATGAGGGAGGCCATTTTGAAAATGTATGAAAATTAATTTTGAGAATTTATTTTTCTTTTACCTACACTTTGTTCATTATTTTCAGAATTTCTGAGAAATCGGTTAGGGGCTGTCCATTAATTACGTAAGGGTTTAGGGGGGGGAGAGGGGGGTATAAGAAATCTTACGGACCCTTATGTGGGGGAGGGAGGGGGTCCAACGCAGTCCTTACGTAAGCTTTTTAAACTATTTTCTTAAATTAAATTTAAAATTTAAAAATATTCAAAATTTAAAAATACTCAAAACTCAAAAAACAGGTTTTTAAATTGTAGATGTACATACTAATAACAAAAAATTATTGATAATTTTTAATAAAAAAAATTGACTCCCCCCCCTAACCATAATAAAAAGGGGTAGGGGGTCAATTAATTTTTTTTTATAATTTTTACGTAAGATTTGGGGGGGAGGTTGCCACAATCTTACGTGCCCTTACAAAGGGGGGGGGGGAGGGGGTCGAAAATTACAAAAATCGTCCTTACGTAATTAATGGACGGCCCCTTAGTTTCCCAAAAAAATTTCTTTGGCCCAAGTTGTAGCCCGTTAAATTACCTATCCGGTTTAGTTCATCGGTTTTTTACTAAGACGTTTTGTTTCATGAAATATGGGGTTTGCAAGAAAAGTAAAAATAATAAAACCTGAATTTTTTTAACTTTTTTCCCTTAATTTAATTTATAACTCAAAATCCGTTGAGTTTAGACGATAAGGGGTTATAACCTAATTTGTAGATAAGCAAATTATCTTTAAAGAAGTTCTAATCCATTAAGCTTAAAAAATCAATAATGTCGGAGCTATGGCCGTTTGAAATCAGAAATTCAAAAAATTTCTTAATACCCCCTATGATTTGGACTTGGACAAAAATTTTATTTGAAAATTTGTCTTAGAAAAGTGTCTTGTATCACCACCTCAAAGATTCTCTACGGTCACGAGGACACCCTGTATATCAATATATGAAAATAAGCAATCTCTGAAAAATCAAAGAAAAATTAAAAACACGGCACAACTTGGCTCACGTCGGGCACAATGATGCACAATATTGAGTTTTTAAATTATCAAAAATGGCTGGGCTAACTTGTCGGGATGGAAAATATAGGTGGGAAAATCAGGTGTACAAATGATCTGAGAAATATCATTGGAAATATCATCCAAGAAATTTTGAGATATTCCAAGAAACCCAAGAAACTTTCTCAACTATTTTAAAAGGAAATCTAAGAGGAAATTCGATATATTTTTTTTTAATTTTATAAAAGGAAATTTAGTTTATAAAATTTTTTTTGTGACCAGGTCCGGATTAAACTGGCTTACCGAGTAAAATTCGGGTTACTTTTGACTTCAGCTTTATATTTAATCCCTTGCACAAAGAAAGCATAGAGAAAACGTTGCTTTTCGAACATTTTTTCGGGTGAGAATTCGAAGCATTTTCTAGTCCTTTCAAAAATCGACTAGTAATGTAAAATGCCCTTCAGTTTTCATTTCAGGTCGATTTGTAAGTGATAAAAGTATGTCACATGTTTGCCTGGTTTTATTGTTAGTGATTTACTAATTTTTAGTCAAAATGTAGATTGACGTGTGTTTATACGTGCAATACGTGCTTCTGTGACATCGCACATGTGGGTGAACAAGGATGCGAGGTTGAAGCGTTTAGGCGGTGCACGGGTTATTGTCGACATATCTGGTTCTATGCGAAAAGATTTACTACTCAAAATGGACTGGATGATGTGAAATGGTTCGTGGTAAAAGAAGTTTCAATCAACTTTATCTTTTGTTTGGGTTGGAGATTACCTAGTATACATGTGGACGTGTCATTTGGAAAAATGTATTTTGTCAATTGTACTATGATTTTGGTAAATCATTAAATGGTCATTAACCCTCCGTTAGTCATCCTATTTTAACTTCTATAAGAAATATATTACACTTGGTTTACAATTGTAGGCCATGCGCCTAATGGAGGGTTAAACATCAGGAATATAGGAAAGCGAAATTTGATTCATGTGAAGTGCACCATCGAATCTTGTAATCAAAAGGTGCAAAAGGTAAGTTTCATTAAATATCATTTTGGAACATTTATTTTTTTATTATCAATTATTTTCATTCTGACAGTCTGGAGTAGCGTTGCGAAATGTCCGCTACAGCCTAGATTCAAATGCCAGAGCTTTTGAGCTGGGTTTCTCTCTCAGATATCAGGTGGTTAGATAAAATAATGTCATCACTTGCTGATCTATGTCAACTTATGATGAGGGCAAATTGGAAGCGTATCTTCCTGTCTGTTGTTTTTATGCACCGTGAAAAAAGATTTGTCGCTCTAATAGAGCTATTAGTAGTTATATAGCCTCAACTAAGTTTTGTTTTGCTGCGATAACAAATTTTTTGTTGATTTAACAAATTTTTTTATTCGGAATAGAGAAAACTTTGCTCTGACAGCAGAAAATTTGTTGCAGCAACGAAAAACTCTGTTGAGGCTATAGCTACTAAAAGTTATGTTAAGGCGACAAATCTTTTTTCACAGTGTGTATCTAGTCTACAGTCTACCAGCAGTGTGCATGGGGTAAAGCCTACTCCGGCCGAGTAGGCTTTAATGGGAAAAGCTGTTAAGGAAAAATACCCCACTGTACGCCGCAGGAAAAAATTTTTTTTAAGGAGCGTGGCCATCATTTCATGGTTTTCATAGGAATTCTAGTGAAATACTAACTGTTGGAAAGATTCATTAAAAATAAATGACATTTAAGAGAAATATCCAAAATTTCACATGCGAAAAAACGAAAATTTGACGACCGAAAAATCTGCCGCCCTGTGCAAAGGCACCGTTCGCACATATGGTAACGCCGGCCCTGGATTTTACAGTGCCTATATAAAAAAATCCAACCCTGCTATGTAAATCCAGCTTTTCTTAATTTTTTCTTTATTACCTTCCTTACTTTTAGGCCCACAAATAGTTTTCAATAATTGACTGATGAATTCCTCTTCCTCGAGCTACATTTTAGTTCAAGTACTAGTTTTGACTTTACGTCATCTTAGGAGGCCTAATGTAGAAAAGAATAATTTAATTTTTGATCTCAGATTGTACTTTTAAAATTATAAATAAATAACAAAAAATATTTGCTACATTTAAAAAATAAATAATTACCGAACTACCCACGTAGAATAATATTGAACACCGCACTGTGCATGCGTAGTTCGAAATTGCAAAAAGCGTTTAGTTGATCTTCACTTTTCCTAGTTTTACAAAATTATAAGTTTAATTGATCGTAAATGCCGAGGATAATTAGATATTTGGTGAAACCAATAACTGTATTAAAAATAAAAACATTAAAAAATTTGTGTTTGTTTATCCAAGTTTAAAAATTACATAACCTACAAATAATGTATTTTTGTGGTAAAAATAAATTACTACGAAATGTGAATGTGAATTTTCATAATGGAAATTAAAAAGGAAAATAAATTTGTGATTGAGAAGGACCCCGAAAATATTGTAATTGATATTACAAAAAATTCCGATATTTTAAAAATAGAAACTAAGTGTAACCTCAGTGGTTGTACTGTTAATGTGGATTTAAAAGACATTAAAACAGAAAATCTTTGTGAATCCATTGGAGTTAAAGAAGACGTAGCTGAATACAAAAGTCCTTTTAATTTTGTTGCGGTTAAAGAAGAAATCGATTCATTTTTTGAAAATCAACCAACAGAAACGTCAGATGGAAAATTATCATCCAACAGTGTATCCGAAAAGAAAACAGTAGTATGCAGAGTTTGTAACTTTGTACTGTCTTCAAAATCAAGTTTACGAAATCATCTCACAACTCATTCGAACCTAAAATTATTTAAGTGCGATGTATGCCTCGAGAGCTATTCACAGAAAAGGTATTTAAAAGATCACCTGAGAACGCATACAGGTGAAAAGCCACATTTATGTAATGTTTGCAACATGAAATTTTCACATAAATCAACTTTAACTATCCATTCCAGAATTCACACTGGAGAAAAACCATACGAATGCAAAATGTGCGAACTGAAATTTAGAAATTTATCAAGCTTGGTAAGGCACACAAAGAGGCACACGGGAGAAAAGCCATTTGAGTGCAATATGTGCAACAAAACTTTCTTGGAAAAGTCAGCTTTAATAGGCCATTCCAGAACTCACACAGGAGAAAAACCGTACTCCTGCCGATATTGCACTTTAAGTTTTTCACATAATTCCACTTTGATAAAGCATTTAAGAATTCATACAGGAGAAAAACCATATATGTGTGAAATTTGTGATAAAAAATTCACGCAGAAAGCGCACTTAAATTCTCATCAGAAAACCCACACTGGCGAGAAACCATTTTCGTGCGAAATTTGTAACTCCAAATTTTCCTATAAATCGGCTCATACAAAACATTTGAAACGTCACGACAGAGGAATACAGTATACATGTAAAATTTGTCACGAGACGTTTTTGAACAGACTGGACTTCCAAAATCACCTGAGAATTCATAAGTCCGAGAAGCTGTATGTATGCGACTTTTGCTGCAAAATATTTTTAAAGCGGGTGCGGCTTATTAGTCATCTTAGAATTCATACTGGTGAGAAGCCTTATTCCTGCCGAATGTGTAATCAAAAGTTTTTGTGGAAGTCAGGCTTAAAAAACCATATGACAATACATCCTGGAGAGACTCCATTCGAATGTCCTGTTTGTAGATTACAATTTCCACTAAAGGAAAGCTTGAAAAGCCATGCATTACTGCATGTCGATGAAAAAAGGTTCTCGTGCACAATTTGTGATTCAAAATTTTCAGAACGGAAAGCCTTAAAAAGCCATTTAAAAATGCATTTGGATGAAAAACTTTACGTTTGCGAAATTTGTAACTCAAAATTTTCTCAAAAAGGTAACTTACAAATTCACGCCAAAATTCACACAGGTGAAAAGCCATACTCCTGTACTGTTTGTAACTTAAAATTTACCCAAAAGGGAAACATGCAGAGTCATCTAAGAATTCACACAGGAAAAAAACCATACTCGTGCAAAGTTTGCAATTTAACATTTTCACAAAAGGTGCAACTGGATAATCATTTAAGAAATCACTCGAACGAAGTGCAGCATGTATGCAATATTTGTGGACTACAATTTTTTTTTGAAGCAGCTATGCAATGCCATTTATTAAACTATCATCAAGAAAATTCTTAAATTTATTTTTGTTATTCACGAAATAAAATGTTTAGTTATGTTTTGCTGTGAGAAGTGTAACTTCTTAATAAAATCGTTTTTTTTTTCATTTGCCTTCAAACTGTCTATCATTCGCCGAATTAAGTCTAGCGTCTTGTGTACTGGGTCTAGAACATGCCGCCCTCGCCACTTCGCCATCGGAAATTTAGTATTTAATTTTTTTAAGAGGTGAGAAGTAAACTCTACATTTTTGTAAATATGATACCATATTGTGATGAATTTTGGAGACTCTTAAATAATCCAAAAAATTCAGCCAAACAAATCCAAAATCAACTCGATGAATCCAATTCCAAATATTAATAAAGTTAATTTTTAAAATTAACGAACCAAACAATGATATTCGAATCACTTTTATTGTTGCAAACAGAATAAGTTCACTTATATTTTCAAAAAAAAGTCCCTAATATTTCCCCTTAAAAATATTTTTTAATTTAATCGTGCCGTAGCTGACCAGGAGACGCAGTTTAAAAAATTAAAATTGAATTACTAAATTAACAATACAAATTTTTTATTTTTTTTTTGTTTTATATCGAAAAAATAAAAGTTAGTTCTACTTCAGCGGCGGTAAATGTAATACGAAGCAACACTAAATAAAGTCATTTGAGATCTTATTCAACTTATTGTGGCTGCAAAATTAAAAATAATTCAAAGATTATTTTTAGTCTTAACTACTAAACTATTTGGATTTTAAATAAGAGAGGGACTTATTTCCAAAGGGAAAAATATCGTTAACAGGTGGCGCTACAATAGAAATACGTAGGAACAACTTATTTATTTATTTCCAAAATTTTTAGTATTAATAACAGAACAAATAAATTGAAACGTATAATCTCTTGTTTCTTCTTGGATACTTTTCTATTTTCAATCATTTTCTAAATTTGCCTTGAAAAGCCTCAGCCGTGAGGTCAATAGTCGCTAAGATCAATTGTCATTGAGGCCAATTGCCGTAAAATTAATTTTCGCCGGGAACAGTTGTCCTAGGGCCAACTTAAAGATCAATTGTTACGAGACTTAATAGTCGTAGGGTTAATTGTCGCCAGCGTCACTTGTCGAAGGTTAATTGTCGTAGGGCCAACTGTCTCAGGGTCAACTGTTCGGACACGATTTTTAAGCTCTTTACGTCTTGTTTTGGGGGCTAATATAAAATATAATATTTGTTAGCTTCACCAGATCAACTTCGAGCGGCCCAACAAACTTTACTCAGTAACTTGCCGGCCCGATTCGGGTCTAAATTACGCCGACAGGTAATTACACCGACAAGTAATTTCGTCAACAAAAAAAAAATGCCGACAACAAATACTGCGAAATGCGAGAGTGTCTTCGGCATTGTAGCTCATTAGCGTCCAAAACAGGCCTATGTCGTCGTTAGGGTTAACAATGGTTTAACTAAAAAATAAATTAAACCTTTAACCTCCAGATAAAACCTATTTCTTATCACGGACTACTTTTTCTACAACGTTTTGTGCTAGAAGAATAACTTACACGTACTTGAACTTTCAGAACAGACCTATGTTTTTGAACGCACTTCTCTTTTAATGGATGTTTTGCTAAAAAATAAGTTTAGCCTATCCGAACTACATACGAACAGGCCTACGTCCTCACAGGAATCTTCAAAATTAGGCGCTAGCCTAAACGCTGCACGGGCTGTACAGGCTGATGAAGAAGAAGAAGACTAAATATTAGGTTTCCCTGTTTTAAAACAGTTGCCATTTATTTTTAAAAACCGCAGAATTATTTTTTATGGTGAATCTTTGTCAAATTCGACTCTGCGCTACCTTGCACTCCGGTATATCCCTGAAGACCGAAAGAATTCGCCAAAGGTAGAACTCGAAAAAGGCGAAACTCATTGAAAACGTGAATATCGTTTTGTAACAGCAACCTGCGAAAGGATCCTTGGTTTAAAAAAAATATTTTGTATCTGATATTTTTTGGAGTTCTCTGTATCGATCTTTTATTGAATTTCATGCTCGATGTCTTTATTTTCTGATGTTTTCGAAACAGATGTTTGGATGGTATGGTAAGAAAAAGATATTGTTGTACTCATAGCAGTATGGTTCTTTGTAGAATGGCAATGCTAAATTTTTTCTCCGTCATAGTTTTGCTGGTTTTTTCTCTTCTAGCCCAACTTCTGTCAGGAGTTTTTTTCCCATGAGGTATGGTCAGTATGGTCTTATCTGAAGATTCGATAAGCATTCCGTTATTTTTCACCATGTTTAGACGATCCGGTTTTATTTGTAGTTTTTCAAGTGATATATTGGTAAGAGTGTTTTTGGTGTCATTCGAAGTTTTGGTAGCGTCAATAGTTTTCGGGTATACAATGATTTTGAAATTTTTGGGTTTGTCTTGATTGATCGGAGTGGGTTGGCTAAGAACTGTGCGGAGATAATCCCTTGGGGGATTTTGTTTTGTAGGTGGGGCTTTTTGGGTAGGGATAGTGGCTATTGTTTTTATACGGATTCCGGGAACAAGTCTTGGCTGTGATTGCTGCGGGATGTTTTTTCTGATTTCATAGAGTATGGCTTGGGTTTCGGTAGTGTTTGCTGTTATTGTTAGTTTTTCATGGATTAGTCGTTCACTCAGTTTGTTTGCCATGAGAATACTTTTATTGGTATTATTTTGGAATATGTTTAAGCTAGACAGTTGTCCCTGTCTTTTAAAGAGTCCTTGCATTTCAGGAGGTATTGCCAAATTTTATGTGCTAGTTCATAATTTTCATCCATAATGGACGTTAAAGCTTCGTGGTTTTTCCTTTCTTCTAATTCGCTCAGTGTTGGTTCAGGTTGGATGGTCTTGGTATTATTGTATGTGGAAAGGTGGTTTGTTCAATCGGGGTTTCATTTGGTTTATCAGAGTTTTTGGGAGTGGGAGCGTCATCTGTTTTTATTTCGTCATCTTGGTTGGTATCGGTTTTGTTTTTATTTTTCTTAGTTTTGGGTTTTCTGGTTTTTTTAGGTTTAACTGTTTCGAAGTCTGTGTCCATTTCTTCCACAATGTTTGACTTTTTATTCGGCTGTTCTCATCTTCTTCATGGCTTGCGTCTTCGATAATAACGACATTTGGTTCAACGTGTGCATTGTTTATCGATTATCTTCTAATATTCAATACACAGGATTCATATCTTTTATTTTCCTCTTCTATTTTTCCTTGGATTTCGAACTCCAAAGCGGTTATAATATTATCTTTTTTCCCTTCAGGCGGCTTGTACCGTATGCCAGTTTCTTCATTATTTTCTTTCATAATGTTTAAATTCGATGGAATCTCGTTATTATATAAAGTGCGTCACTAATATTCTAATTTCTCTTTCCTCTTTTTCCTCTGTATTTGTGTCGGCGTGTTTAACGTCGGCATAATTGCCGTCGGCGAATTTGTTGTCGGCACAATTACATGATAGCAATATTTTATAGTTAAAATTCGGAGTTTGTGATAAATACATCCGGTTTTAATATTAATCTAAACTCTGAGAACTTAGCAACCTAAGTTCTACTGTTTGTTAATTTATTTTAAAATTAAATAAAAATTAATTGTCAGCGAAATTACCTATGCTGTCGGCATTAAAGCATCAGTATAATTACCTGTGGACGAATTTACCATCAGCGTATGTACCGTCGCGTCGGCGTAATTACTTGTCAGCGTATTTACCATCGGCTTAAATGTGGTCAGCATAATTACCGCCGGCATATTGCTCTATATGATTTTAAAGTTGGAGGGTATGTGAGTGAGGGATGAAGTCTAAAATTCGATCAATACTGCTTTTGAACTTTCCCCTCGATTACTGATATGATTTTTGTTTGATAGTTATTGAGACTGACTGGTTTTGAAATTAAAGCACTGTATAAGATCAGATTCGTCAATCTTATGTGAGTGACGGGAATGTCTGGTGTATTTAAAAAAAACTAAAAGTTAACTTGATATTTTTTATTTCAATTATGTTCAACAATTATTTCAGCAAATTGAAACAATAATTGTTACGATAACATCGTTGTTTGTGTTTCATTAGAAACTAATAAATTTTCAATCTCTTTAAGTTAATGGAAATTTGGAAAACTAAATTTAACACATCAAACTATCCGTGTGAACTTGAAAACTTGTTTATTCGGTGTTAAATAATTATAATTAAATCGTTTATCTCAGAAAAGCATCACAGCAGTAATACACAATTAAATAAACTTTTGAAACGCAACATGAAAGCTTAAATTTAAATTTTAATCGTTTAAACAAATTAAGATTATAAACACATAGGGGGATGCATTATTAACTCTTTATGACGTTGCAAATTGAACTTCCTTTTTGTCAAAGCCAGCGGTTAAATTTGCGGTCTAGTTACTACTATAATATTGATTTTAAATATTAATACCTAATAATTGTTATTTCAGATTAAACTTTTTTGTTTGCTTGTTACTTCTCCGGTATGCATCTAGGTTGATATACAATAATTGTACATTTTTCACTTTATTTTTAATTTTCACAGATTAAATTATGTGCTTATAATTGGTAATTTAATTTTCAACCCCTAACTGAAAACAAGGGGTTTGTATTTTCTGCTAACTACATACCTACATAAAATTTCTGTCCATTTATTGAGAGGTTAAATTAAATTTCTTTCCCAAACTTTTTGCTCTTTAGTTTTGTGCACGTTTTTAGTTGGAAGATTCTTTGGCTCTAACTAGGGGCGATATTTTAAAGCTTTTGTTGTTTCTTGTTTGATATATTCTTTTGACATATTTTTTTGTTTAATAAATTGCTTTTTAAATTAAATTAAATTTTGGGAAAATTGCTTTTGCAAACCTCAAGTATTTTTCTGCAATTTTTAAAACACTCGACATAAATCGATATCGTTTCGAACACAGTGAGGTAGGTAACACTAGACATACTTGACATGTGCTATCAACATCGATCAGGTTTGCTTGCGATTTCAAGGGTCGACCGGAGTTCAGGAAGTCTACAATCTAACTGCACGAGTAGTTATTCAACGATTTTATTTTTTTCTACTCATATCTATAAATCTTTTTATGTTCTAGTAGTCTTACATGATCGTGAGCATTTGATGCACGCCATTGACCGTAATAATAGTGCATGGCATAACACAATTAAATAAAATAGTAGGACGCTGTGATCTTTGCTTGTTATTTTAAAATTCAAGAAAATTTAAGGTCGTTTCTATTACGTGACATAACGGATCAAGTGCAGTGATCATTAAAGCTATGGATGGCAGGGAATCTCAATGTAGAGTTTATACAATAATTATAATTATTATTTCATATAAAAATAATTATAAGTATATGGGGCATTCCACGCCAAATCGACCACTTTTGAACCCGACCCCTTTCGATTTGGCCGAAACTTTTTTCTCGTTTTCTACCCCACTAAATATATTTCTCAGAATTTTTTCAACTTTTTTCACCCAACCCAACAAAAGTTATGAATTTTTTCAAAAATGTGGCTATTTATATTTGGCTACTTTTTCAAATACCCATAACTTTTTCAAAAATTGACTAAATCCAACGTTCTTTTTTTTAAATTTTTCAGTTTTGAATGTACTGTTCAGATAAAAATATGAAACATTTTTTCGATGTTAGGTTCCATGAAATTTTTCAGTTTTTTGAAAAAAATCATAAATTTTTCAAATTCCGACACTTAATTTTTGATTTTTTTTTTCTGAAAAAAACTTCAACTTATTCTGCAGTTAATGTCGCTAAACCCAGAGTGGGCCGACTCCTGCTTTCTAATTTTTTTTTCAATTAAAAATTTTTTTTGTTTATTTTACCACAATATAACTTTGTTTTTATAATAAATAAAAATTTAAATAAATATATCTTAAATTTTTTTTACTTTATTCGTAATCTTAACTAATGATTTATAACTGAAAATAATTTTTTATTTCATTATTCTTGGTCGCCGTTTAAATAATTCATAGACTATATGAGCTCTTTTGAATTAGATAAATTTCTAACAAACATACATAGACTGCTAAAATCATAACCATTCCTTTTTGCCTGTGCAATTGCTAAGTTTGTTTATTTTACCACTATCCAACTTAAATAATTAATTAATTAAATAATAAATTAAATTTAAATAAATATATCTATAGTATGTTATAAATGTACAAATTTTCCTTAATGAGAAGATTTTTGAATAGTTTTAAATTAATTTGATGAGATTTTTGTCAATTTATACTACCACAACAGTGATTTTGGAATGCCTGCTGAATGGCATTTTTTTGCGATTGCTCATGGAAAAGGTTCGTGTGATGGAATTGGTGGTACGATCAAAAGAGCAGCTGCGAGAGCAAGTCTTCAACCAGCAGTTGATAAACAAAAACCACACCTTACGAGCTATATGCATGGGCACCATTCTGCACCAAATAATCTTCCAACTACATATAACGGTAAAGTTTTCGCCAGAAGTGGATTATAATAAAGCTGTAAACGACCTAAATGACCGATTGTAAAAAACGAAAACCATTGCAGGAACTCAGCAATTGCATTTACACAGTGTGATACCAGACACAGATATATTATAGAAATTCTTTTTATTATTCTTTTATAAATTCTTTAGATTATTAGAAATTTTTCTAATTCAGAGGAGTATATACAGTCTGAAAATTATTTAATCAATCAATCAATCAAAATCAAAAACCTCATTTACACCCGAAGGTGTTGAGGTGTCCCTTATCTCTTTTAATATAGTGGCATTTTCATTTATAAATTTCCGCCACTCTCTTCTATCTAGCGCAATTTGTTTTGCCTCGTTCCACGTTTTCCCCATCTCTTTTAGTATCTGTCCAATGTTATCGTCCCATGTTTTTGCAGGTCTGCCTCTTGTTCTCTTCTCCGCTGGTTTTGCCTGCCACCTGCCACACATTTCTCACTGGCATATCGCCCTTCATCCGGTTCAGATGTCCGAACCATCTCAGTAGATTGTCGATTACTTTCCTCATTGCTGGCTCTACTGCTAGTTTATCCCTAATCTCTACGTTCCTTACTCTATCCAAAATTATTTAAACGACCAAGAATAATGAAATAAAAAATTATTTTCAATTGTAAATCATTAGTTAAGATTACGAATAAAGTAAAAAAAATTTAAGATATATTTATTTAAATTTTATTTATTATAAAAACCAAGTTAGATTGTGATAAAATAAACAAAAAAAATTTTTAATTGAAAAAAAAAATAGAAATCAGAGTCGGCCCACTCTGGGTTTAGCGGCATTAACTGCAGAATAAGTTGAAGTTTTTTTTTGAAAAAAAAAATCAAAAATTAAAAGTGTCGGAATTTGAAAAATTGATAATTTTTCTCAAAAAACTGAAAAATTTCATGGAACCTAACATCGAAAAAAGTTTTCAAATTTTTATCTGAATAGTACATTCAAAACTGAAAAATTTAAAAAAAAGAACGTTGGATTTAGTCAATTTTTGAAAAAGTTATGGCTATTTGAAAAAGTAGCCAAATTGAAATAGCCACATTTTTGAAAAAGTCATAGCTTTTGTTGGGTTGGGTGAAAAAAGTTGAAAACATTCTGAGAAATATATTTAGTGGGGTAGAAAACGACAAAAAAGTTTCGGCCAAATTGAAAGGGGTCGGATTCAAAAGTGGTCGATTTGGCGTGGAATGCCCCATATACATGATACGTACTGATACATCAAACTAATTTGAGAAATCCAATTTTTGTTCTTTTTTACCTAGATGTTCTGCCTATTAGCCATCTTCTTTATGCTTTCTAAACCATTCATTCCAACCCATAAGGAAGTTTGTTTACAATTGGACTGATTTCCGAATTTTACTTAAAAACAGAGATTTCTACCCTTGTAGACTGATACCTTTTTGTTTTTTACAACTAGGATGGTTTCTTCAATTGTGCCCCACATTCCTTGTTTTACTCCATTAGCCGCATTTCCTCGACAAAGTTGAGTAGGCGGCCTAAGGGTGCTTTACCTCTACCTCCTCTACTTCTGGATATGGAAGTCCGAGGTGACGCATTCCTTTTCCCGACAGTGCCGGGCATTCACATAAAATGTGCTGAGAAGTTTCCTTCGCTTCACCACACATCCTACATTTAGGATCTTAAATTATCCCCATAATGCTGAGGTATCTGTTTAGGCAGCAGTGTCCTGTAAAAATACCTACTATCCTTCTCAGCTGTTTTATGCTCAGCTGAATTATTTTTTTGCTTCTGGTCTCACTTGAAGGATCCTTAATGAACATCCACGACTGCCTCAGTCCAGGAAGACCTCCCCAGTAAGCAAGATGTTTTCCTCTTAATATATTGCGATGAATATTTATAACGAATCTTAATTTTTTTTAAATCGAAAACAAAATTTTATATTGCAGTCCAACTAAGTTGGACTTACGGTCAGTTACGACAGCGACGCGACGGTTCAACAACGGACGAAAGTAGAAAGAAAAGAAGGAATGAATACGATATCTTTAGAATGAGTAAGAAGGTATACAGATCACCAACGCAGAAGCGAAATGCCGCAAGCGATGGAGACGAGAGAGGCCAAGGGAGCATCGAGAAGGCGAGGTCACCCAAAGAGAATAATACACGAATGGAAAATTCAAGGATTGAAGACAAGCTGGACCGCCTTACACAAATGATGTCAAAATTCATGTCAGATATACAGTCGAACGTCGAAGCAATCAAACAGGAAGTTGGCGAGTTAAAAAAGGAAGTTGCAGATATTAAGATGGGAAATGAACAGTCAAATAAAGACCTGCAAGAAGTAAAAGCAGAAAACGACCAAAATGTAAGAGAGGTAAGAAAGGAAGTAGAAAGACTGGAGTTGAGAAATATGGAACTAGAATGCCAAATGGAAAGGATTGAGAGAGAGAGAGAGAGAATAAGAAACAACTTAATTATGACTGGAATGGCAATAGATGAAAATGAGCCGGACAAACTAAGAGTGGCGGTGAATAATTTTATCAGAGAAAAAATGGGAGTGTCGACAGAAATTAAGACTACATATAAGATAGGCAACAAAAGATGTGTAATTGAATTGAGCAAATGGGAAGATAAGATGAAGATACTAAAAAACAAATTCAAGCTAGCCGGAAGCGATATATATATAGATAGTGATCTTACGAATATGGAAAAGCGCATTATGAAAGAAATCAGAACAAGAGCAAAAGTCGAGCGGAAGAATGGAAAAAAAGTGAAAATGGGCCATTTAAAACTAAGCATGCCAGGAATTTCGATAACCTGGGACCAGCAGAAAAGAAGATTGGTAGAAGAGAGAACTGACTTCTCAGGCCAGCTACCAAAAAACTAGCAAGACATACCAGGTGGATGATACGTGATACAGAACGGCGAGAAAATGGAATAGCGAATATGAAACCAAAAGATAAACAAGGAATAAAGGCGAAACAACGGAAAAGAAAATAGTCTAAGATCTGGAGAGTTGGCACATGGAATGTTAGAACGATGTTGAAAAAAGGAAAAATGTACGAAACAGCAAGAGAACTATCGAAATACAGAGTCAACATAGCAGCGGTACAGGAGATAAGATGGAGAGGTAGTGGAGAGGTGGATGCTGAGGAGTACGTGTTCTTCTTTTCTGGAGAAGAGAAGCAGGGAACAAGCGTAAATATAAGCTTAATAGTTACATACGCACCAACCGAAGATAAATGTAGCGATGAAAAGGAACAATTTTATTGGGAACTGGAAAAAATGGCTGAAGCAGTACCCAGGCGTGATATATTGATGATGCTAGGAAACTTTAATGCCCAAATAGGGAAAGAGGACTATCTTAGCGAAGTAGCAGGTAAATTCACGATCCATGAAAAGACCAACGACAACGGCCAAAGATTGTGTAATATGGTAACAGCACTGAGCATGGCAATAAGTAGCACGAAGTTTAACCACAGACCAATACACAAAATAACATGGATGAGACCGGGAGCAAATAAAAATGAAGAAGGAAGCCAGATAGACCACGTTTGTATATCGAGAAAAGGTGCAACATCTATCAAAGACGTAAGAACTTACCGAGGGGCAAATGTGGATTCCGATCATTACTTAGTGATCGCAAAGTTAGCGCACATAAATATCCACAAAAGAAGAAGAGATGAAAACAAAAAACTAGCACTGGAAAAATTTGTGGATGTGAAGATTAAGACAAAATACGCAGAAGAAACAGACAGAATAATTGATAACATATAGAAAAAGAACAGGACATAGACAAAGAGTGGGAAACACTACATTTACTACTACACAAAACATTAAAATGACAATGCAAACAAGTACAGAAAGAACAATAGGGTTTTGGAAACAAACAGCACATAAAAAATGGTTTGATGAAGAATGCGAAGAGATGGCAGATAGTAAGAAAACAGCAAAATTGACATGGATGAAAACAAAAAGAGAAGAGGATCGAACCATATATATAGAGAAAAATTAAAGGAGACAAACAAGATGTATAAGAAGAAGAAAGACAAATGCATAAATGACATCATGAACGCGATAGATGAGGAGTGTAAGAATAACAACGTTAAAAAATGTTATCTTGGAATGAAACAACAGACAAGAAAACGCAAAGTAAACACTAGAACAATGAACGATGAGAACGGAAAAATCGGCGAAAATGAAGAAGAAATTAAGGAAATATGGAGGAGACACTTCCAGAATCTGTTGAACCAGTCAGACGGCGAAAACGGGTCGGTAGAAACCGAAAAACAATCAGAAGGAACAATACTACCAAAACCAACATACTGCGAAATAAAAGCAATACTGAACAAGATAAAAAATGGAAAAGCACCAGGAAGAGATGAAGTATGCGGAGAGCTGATAAAGAATGCAGATGAAGAAATACAACAAAGAATATACGATTTGATTCTTGAAATTTGGAGAAAGGAGGAAATGCCGAAAGAGTGGAAGTCAGGAAGAATAGTATCAATTCACAAAAAGGGAAATATAGAAGAATGCCGAAACTATAGAGGAATAACCTTATTACAGGTGAGCTACAAGATCCTGTAGACACCCGTTCATAACAGACTAAAAAATGAGATAAAAAACAAAGTCAGTGAATACCAACATGGTTTCAGAGAGGATCGATCAACGATAGATGCCCTACATGTAATGTAACTAATAACCGAAAAAGCTTATCAACACAATATAAGACTACATCTGCTATTTATCGACTTTCAACAGGCGTTTGATTCGGTTAAACGCGAAAAGCTATTTGAAATGATGGTAGAATTGGGCATACCAAGGAAGTTGAGACATCTAATACAGATGACGATGAAGGAATCGAACGCAACAGTGAAGATCGGGACAAGCGAATCTGACGAATTTCCAATCAATAGCGGGGTCAGACAAGGTGACGCGCTGTCGGCAGCGCTGTTTAACATGGTAATTGAGAGAATTGTTGGAAAATTAGGAAACAGAGCAACGATTGTAACGAAGGAATGGCAAATGTTGGCATACGCTGATGATATGGTAATTATCTCCAGATCAAGACAGAAAATGATCGAAATTTTTGAAGAAATGGAGAAACAAGCGACAAAAATGATCAATGGGATATATCAATATCAATGGGACTAAAGATCAATGAGAATAAGACCAAGTTTATGAACTTCAATAGAAACAAAGAGCCAATGCAAGATGAATTAAAAATCGGAAAATATACGTTTGAAGAGGTAGAGAAATTTAGATATCTAGGAATCCAGCTAAGCAAAAACAACAACAGAACAACAGACACACTTGAGAAAATACAAGCAGGTTGGAGAGCATACCACGTAAACAAGAAAATGTTAAAAAGCAAGAGCATATCTATAAGAACCAAGATGAGAATATATAAGACTTTCGTGAGAACAGTAGTCACATATGCTGCAGAGGTAATAAACCTGACTAGAAAAGAGGAAGAAAGGCTGAGAGTATTTGAGAGAAAGCTGTTAAGAGCAAGTATATGCCTAAAGAGGATTGAAGAAAATGTGTATAGGCAAAGAACCAACACGGAAGTAAAAGAAATATTGGGTGACGGAGATATCGTGAAACACATTAAGGCACAGAGAATACGATGGCTGGGACACATAACAAGAAAGGAACCACAAAGTGTTTTGAGACAGATTACGGACTGGAAACCAAGTGAGACAAGACCTAGAGGAAGAACAAGAGATAGATGGCTGGACGAGGTGATAAACGACCTTAAGGCTATGGGAATAACGGGTTGGAAAAAGAAATGCGAGGACAGAATGGAATGGCGAAAAATAGTGAATGAGACAAAAACACATGCGAAACTTTAGAACAACGAAGAAGAGAACAAGGGGAGTAATTCACCTCAATAAATGAATTGTAAAGACTTTTATAAAGTAGGAATATTCCTAAGGAATGTATACCTGATTAAATAAAATAAAATAACTAATGTTGAATAAAATGTGCCTGATAACGACCATGCGCTTCGTTCGCACTTGCTTTAAAGTTTATTTCAATTTTGGTTTTGAATTTTATTATAATCCAATGCAATTTTTTTCTAGATTTATAATTCAAACCAATTCCAAACAATATCCAAAATTTCAAAATAATCATCAACACTTTCAAAAACTTTTTCTTCAAAACTCGTTCTATTTATGACGAAAATAATCCAAATTATCAAATAAATCCACTTATATCAACCAAACTTGTTTATTATTCAAAATATTGAAAAATCTCCAACTTGAGATGCAAATTACAAAATCTTATAAATATCTTCCGTAAATACTTAGCAAAAAGTATTCTTTATCATAATTTTCGTGCCAACCTACAATTTGTTGGGGCGAACAATCAAAATTCAAAATATTTATATGAAATTAAAATCAAAAATCAAAATTTTTAAACAAACGAAATTCCAAATTAAACAAAATTTCAAATTTCAAAATTCAAAATTAAAAAAAAACATGATTTTGAAACACGACAATATATTAATGTAGTACCTTGGAATCAAAATGCTCAATTTTGCCGCCTTCTAAACTTTGGCGCTTGGTGCAGCGGCTCCATTGCACTCATGGTTTATCCGGCTGTCTGTCATGATACAGATTCGCCTAGCAGTAGTTACTTTCGTCTGAAATACAGTGGCGTGACAGCCCTGGTTGATGCTGAATGCATCCCCGCTCTTTTCCTACACACACAAGCACCAGTACTTGTATTTGTTTTTGAACCATCTGTATACCAGATATGGTGTTATATAGTCTGCCCAGCTCTGATATGGTATCTTCCTTGCCTCTCTCAGATATCACTCTGAATAGTTTTCGGAAGTCCCTTAATCTCTTAGTGCGGAAGTGCAGTGGGTGCAGCCCCAGAAGAGCTTCCATGGCTGCAGGGGGCGTTGATCTTATCGCCCCCATAATTCCAAGGCATGCAAGTCTTTGCAGCTTGCCAAGCCTGTTCAGACTATCCCCTTTTTTGGTTTCATGTCGCCAAATCAGGGCCGAGTATGTTACGTGGGTACCACCACTTTGATGTACAATCAGAGTACCATTCTCGGCTTTAGTCCCCATATTTTACCAATCATGCCTCGTATTTGTGAGGTAAAAGTCAGCTTGTTATCTAGAATTAATTCTAGATATTTGACTTCTTTTACCACATGTAGTTCTTTTCCCCACCACGTTTTTAGTGTTTTTACGTCTTGCAATTTCCTGCGTTTGGTAAAGGCTACAACGGAGGATTTTTCGGGATTGACCGACAATCCCTCTCTTGTGCACCATCTTTCGACAGTTTTCAGAGCTCTTTGAATCATAGATGATACTGTGCTCCCGAAATTGCCTAACACTAGGATTGTGATATCATCAACAAATCTTTGTGCATGCACTCCAGTGTGCTTCAGTTCCCGCACAAGGTTACCCACCACCAGAGACCACAGTAGGGGTGATAACCCCCCTGCGGACACCCCGCGCGACAGTCACCTCAACGCAACGGTCGCATATCCTAGATTGGCTCTAATCTCTCTGCCCCTAGGGGACTACTAATCCATCCTCTTATGGTTGGGTGTACACTCCGTCTGTTGACGGCTTCCTCTATGGAATTAAAGGACGTCTTTTTTAAACGCCCCTTCTATATTCTTCGTGGTATAAATTTGGTAGGGATCGCATTGATAGTTTTTTAGCAATCGTGGACACCGCAAAGCTGATTTTCAAAAAACAAGATTCTGAGATAATCGCGTTTGAAGACAAACAAAGACGCTTGTGCAAGTCGATTGATTGGGAAACTCAAATGATCTAAAACTCGATTGGTTTGAAATATGACTGATATACAACTTGATTGATATGGAACTCGAATGATGTGCAACTCGATTGATGTACCTACAACTTGATGGATATTTACTTTAGAAGCGTACGTTTAATGAAGAAATATTTTTCAACGTCGGTAATCCGTACTAGCAACAGATAAAACACTTATCTCTATCAGCCCAATTTCCATATTCCAGCCTTTTGGCTTTTATTCTTTCAACCACCTCCTGCGCCCACGTTCTTGCCGGTATTCTTATAGCTTGGAGTTCAATTCTCTACATGTGTTCGAATCACTTTATTTAATATACTAATTTTTGTTGGATTGCCGTTTTCAAAGTAATTCAATTGGTGTTTTTAAAGTTGTATTTAATTAAAAAAATTTTTAATTCAATATCAAACCCAACAGCATTGCTGTAACGCATGAAGTTGGTGATTAATTAGTTTATACGATCTAATACGCCTGTATTATATGTTGCATACTTAACTAATATAATTTATACAAATATTTTCCAGTGTGGCTTTCAGCGGTGGATCAACTTGGAATTATTTAATTAAATTGAAGCGTTGGGTTCCAGTTAGAAGAGCTGGATTAATTTTTATTTCAACAGTTTTTAGGCCGATGTCTTTAATTTAAAACATCTTGTTACTTTTTAAAACTTAAAATGAAAGCTCTATCAAACCTGCATTCAATTTTCTTGTGTCATATTTTCAAAAGCTCACAAGTTTCACATCTTGGTTAAGATGCAAAACGTCAAGATACTACCGAAGTTCCGTAACGTCGACAGGCTAAGAAGCATAATACCGTGGTTCTATTCCTCGTCACGTCCCCGCAGCACACATATAATATGTGCGTGAAGTTAGCCCCGACATTTTTGAATTTTTAAAATTGAATATTGTGCCGGGCTGTGCCCGATGTGTGCCACGTTGTGCCATATTTTTTAAAAATTATTTTGGATTTTAAAGAGATTGCTTATTTTTGGGTAGAAGTTAGCCTCCTAAAAGTTAGTTAGTATTGAATTCTACTGGACGTGTGCCATTGTGTGCCGTAAATCATAAAATTTTATTTTGATAAATAAACATTTAACGTTTAAACGTTAACGGTAACGTATATTCGGCGACAGTCAATTCGGAGATCCGAAATTCGGCTATGCTACTTTCAGCGATTCCAATTCGACACTGGCATTTCGGTGATTCCAATTCGGCACTGGCATTTCGGCGATTTTCATTCGGTGACAGAAAATTCGACTACGTTAATCAACGGAAAATTTATTTAAGTTTTACAATTTAATAAAAATATTAAAAAAATAATTTTTTATTTTAAAATTAAATATTTATTTACATATGGGGCATTCCACGCCAAATCGACCACTTTTGAACCCGACCCCTTTCGATTTAGCCGAAACTTTTTTCTCGTTTTCCTACTCCACTAAATATATTTCTCAGAATTTTTTCAACTTTTTTCACCCAACCCAACAAAAGTTATGAATTTTTCAAAAATTTGGCTATTTATATTTGGCTATTTTTTCAAATACCCATAACTTTTTCAAAAATTGACTAAATCCAACGTTCTTTTTTTTAAATTTTTCAGTTTTGAATGTACTATTCAGATAAAAATATAAAAATTTTTTTCGATGTTAGGTTCCATGAAATTTTTCAGTTTTTTTGAGAAAAATCATCAATTTTTCAAATTCCGACACTTTTAATTTTTGATTGTTTTTTTCCGAAAAAACCTTCAACTTATTCTGCAGTTAATGCCACTAAACCCAGAGTGGGCCGACTCTGCTTTCTATTTTTTTTTTTCAATTGAAAATTTTTTTGTTTATTTTACCACAATCTAACTTTGTTTTTATAATAAATAAAATTTAAATAAATATATCTTAAATTTTTTTTACTTTTTCGTAAAAAAAGATTCGTAATCTTAACTAATGATTTATAACTAAAAATAATTTTTTATTTCATTATTCTTGGTCGCCGTTTAAATAATTTATAGACTATATGAACTCTTTTGAATTAGATAAATTTCTAACAAACATACATAGACTGCTAAAATCATAACCATTCCTTTTTGCCTGTGCAATTGCTAAGTTTGTTTATTTTACCACTATCCAACTTAAATAATTAATTAATTAAATAATAAATTAAATTTAAATAAATATATCTATAGTATGTTATAACTTATAAATGTACAAATTTTCCAATGAGAAGATTTTTGAATAGTTTTAAATTAATTGATGAGATTTTTGTCAATTTATACTACCACAACAGTGATTTTGGAATGCCTGCTGAATGGCATTTTTTTGCGATTGCTCATGGAAAAGGTTCGTGTGAGGGAATTGGTGGTACGATCAACTAGCAGTTGATAAACAAAAACCACACCTTACGAGCTATACTATGCATGGGCACCATTCTGCACCGAATAATCTTCCAACTAGTACATATAACGGTAAAGTTTTCGCCAGAAGTGGATTATAATAAAGCTGTAAACGACCTAAATGACCGATTGTAAAAATCGAAAACCATTGCAGGAACTCAGCAATTGCACTTGCACAGTGTGATAACAGACACAGATATATTAGAAATTCTTTTTATTATTCTTTTATAAATTATTTAGATTATTAGAAATTTTTCTAATTCAGAGGAGTATATTACAGTCTGTAAATTATTTAATCAATCAATCAATCAAAATCAAAAGCCTCATTTATACCCAAAGGTGTTGAGGTGTCCCTTATCTCTTTTAATATAGTGGCATTTTCATTTATAAATTTCCGCCACTCTCTTCTATCTAGTGCCATTTGTTTTGCCTCGTTCCATGTTTTCTCCATCTCTTTTAGTATCTGTCCAATGTTATCGTCAAAAATTTTTTTATCTTCGTCCGGTTCAGATGTCCGAACCATCTTAGTAGATTGTCGATTACTTTCCTCATTGCTGGCTCTACTGCTAGTTTATCCCTAATCTCTACGTTCCTTACTCTACCCAAAATTATCTAAACAACCAAGAATAATGAAATAAAAAATTATTTTCAGTTATAAATCATTAGTTAAGATGATTACGAATAAAGTAAAAAAAATTTAAGATATATTTATTTAAATTTTATTTATTATAAAAACAAAGTTAGATTGTGGTAAAATAAACAAAAAAAATTTTCAATTGAAAAAAAAAATAGAAAGCAGAGTGGGCAGAGTCGGCCCACTCTGGGTTTAGCGGCATTAACTGCAGAATAAGTTGAAGTTTTTTTCAGAAAAAATAAGTGTCGGAATTTGGAAAATTGATGAATTTTCTCAAAAAGCTGAAAAATTTCATGGAACCTAACATCGAAAAAATTTTTCTTATTTTTATCTGAATAGTACATTCAAAACTGAAAAATTTAAAAAAAAGAACGTTGGATTTAATCAATTTTTGAAAAAAAGTTATGGGTATTTGAAAAAATAGCCAAATATAAATAGCCAATTTTTGAAAAATTCATAACTTTTGTTGGGTTAGGTGAAAAACGTTGAAAAAATTCTGAGAAATATATTTAGTGGGGTAGAAAACGAGAAAAAAGTTTCGGCCAAATCGAAAGGGGTGTCTGGTTCAAAAGTGGTCGATTTGGCGTGGAATGCCCCATATACATCACAGGTATCATAATTTTACATACTTTTTAAGCAATTAAACACATTTTAATCAATGTTATAATTATAAGCTATTCCGCGAAGTTTAGTTTATTCAATTTATTGAATAAACTAAAATTTATTATTCAATAAATTCAATAAACTAAAATTTATTATTCAATAAATTCAATAAACTAAAAGTATACCTCCCGTCGCCGAATCGACAGAATCTAATTTTCTGTCGCCGAATGAGAATCGCCGAAAATACCGGTGCCGAATCAGAATCGCCGAAATGACGGTGTCCGGACCGGTCTAGAGGGATACTTTTAGCGAGTATGGCGTTTGTCAAAACGGACCGGAGCGTCCGGAGCGGAGGGGACCGGATCAAAGGGTCGGTTTTGACCAACGCAACCACGGAAAATTTCGGATCCATCCTAAAATCTACACATACATAGGGCCCAAATAAACCAAACCAAACCAAATAAACCCTACTGCAATCAGATAAAAACTGTTATCAGGAATTATCGTCGATCGCAATTTTGTTAAGTTGCAAGATTAGAACTTTTGAAGGTTCTTCGACACAACACAACGGCACACGTCCATTAGAATACAATACAATTTTGCTCTTAAAAAAATTCAAATATGGCGGGGCTAACTTCTATCGATAAAATAGATTTTGGCCCAAAAAATTTTTATTTATCAAAATAAAATTTTATGATTTGCGGCACACAATGGAACACGTAGATTGGAATCCAATACAATTCTGTTTTTAAAAAATTCAAAAATGGCGGGGCTAACTTCTATCGATCAAATAGTTTTTGACCCAAAAAAATTTTATTTATTAAAATAAAATTTTATGATTTGCGGCACACTACGGCACACGTCGAGTAGAATCCAATACAATTTTGAATTTTAAAAAAATCAAAAATGGCGGGGCTAACTTTTACCTCAAAATAAGCAATCTCTATAAACTCCAAAATAAATAAAGAAAAATAAAAAAAATACGGCACAGCGTGGCAAGTAATTTACTCAACGTTTTGAGTAAAATAATATAAAAATAAAAATAATCCAAATTTTATTTGGATTATGAAATAATCATACGTGATCGTATTAAATTCCGTGTTGGTGTTTACAATACTAGGCGTACTGACTTATTTATGATCAACCGTCATGGAACTAATTATGGTCTGAATAGTCCATTAACAAGAATGTGCCGCTCAGCCAATAGATTAAATAAATTTGAGAGTTTTAATTTATTGGATGGGTCGTATCAACATATATATATAAATAAATAAATAAATCCACTCAGAAAATAGGTCAACCATACCACAAAGACCATAAACACTCGTGAGGATAGCAAATAAAATCTGTTAATCGCTCTCATCTAGTAATTGGACAGATAATGGGTCTGACACATGAGGTCAAAAAAATTACTAATTTGGTAGATTTGTACAGTTTGTTGTCCTTAGTAATATTCCGGTACACGATTCGGCATCGTATATTCGGCGTATATTCCCATTCGGCGATAGAAAATTCGACTACGTCGATTCGGCAACGGAAAATTTATTTAAGTGTTAAAATTTTTAAATTAAATTTATATAAAAGTGACTATTCCACCGCCTAAACTCAACTGACTAAAAAATTCAACTCAAAATTCCATCCTCGAAAACCGTTACTAAATGTGGAGGACTAATTGAAATTTTGACAAGGATAGGTACTTAAGGGAAACGGTATTATTTAATTGAAAAGACTGAATTGTATAATTGTATTGAAATGGGAAAAACCAAGGAAAAATTAATATAGTTAAGTTCCGTTTGCACCAACTATTATTAAAACTTCAGCTTCACTTAAATCTTATTCCGACCAATGAGCAATCAGTATTGCAATGAAATAGGGTGGAGCTTAACGATTTAAGGGTAGTTGGTGCAAACGGGCAAAAAAGAGCAAATAACAAAAGAGGGAATCCACTTAAAGGAGGTTGGGAGAGATAACCAACTTTTAACGATGGGTTTTTAAGTATAAGTTCAAAAAGCAGCCCGTACTAAGGTTTTTTTTGTACATTTAGATTTTAAATTTAGAAGAATTAAATTGAATAAACTAAAAGTATATCTCCCGTCGCCGAATCGACATAGTAGAATTTACTATCGCCGAATCGGAATCGCCGAAATGATGGTGCCGAACTGGAATCGGCCTTGAAACCTTGAGCGACCGCCACTCACCCAGTTTTTCGAAAATATCACTTCTAACGCCACCTACGTCAAAATTAGGTATTCCAAAATTATAGAGCATAAAATTTCCTGCAACTTTGATACAAAATATTTTTCAATCAGATGAATACTTCCCATCGTTACAATTTTTCTCAAAATTTCAAAATTTCCAGAAAAAAATTTTCAAAAAAGAAATTTGCTGAGATTGACTCAGATTAAGTATTTTATTTATATAAACAAATTACAAAAATTAAAATTATTTAATATACCAACCGGCAAATTGGCCGGTTTTATAAGATTCAAAAGTGGGATTAAAAATGGGATTCAAATCTTTGTTTTTCATTTCAGTTGGTAAGGGCCTTTCACCCTTTCGTCAATTTAATGATATTTAGGGGTCCACTTAGTTGCATCGTTTCGTCCAATGGCTCTACTGAATTTTACTTTCATCGGTATTAATTGTTTCTGCATGTTCAATTTTACTTGTTTTTTGTGTTATCCATAATTTTTGTTGACCGGTCTATTGTGTTTCTATTGTAATTAATGTTCTGTTTCCATTTTTATATAGCTCTAACGCTATTCGGTATACTGGACATCTTCCAGTTTTCGCTAAGATTCGCGTCTGTAGCTACTCACCTTGAATGTCCAGTCTTCCCGTTTTAGTGCCGTCCCTTGTTTTTGGCAACCCTGTATTTCATGAGTACAGGGCCGTACTGAAAATTCAAATTAATGTAATAAACAAATTTTTGGTTAAGCATCTTATTGCCTGGGTGGAAAGGCCTGCTTTAACCGAAGGTTCCCTGTGGTTTTGCCCGTAAGCAGGAGATCCCGAAGCTTGAGATTCCTTGAGTTGCTTCGGTGTTAACCGACAGGGGGGGTCCGCCTGGGTTTTAGAATTTTACGGGAGTAGGATTTGGTCTGAAGAAGAATCCGAGTCGGTTATGTATTCCGACTCGGAGGGAGGGTCTGGGAGTTGGGGTCTCTGAAAATCTATTTTGTGGGCCAGGAAGGGGTGGAACAGTTCTGGGGGTGTTTTACTATATAGTTCATCCAAACTAGCGGGAGGGTTGTCACCATGATAGGCTTTAACCTCCGCTTGTTCGTCCCTATACAGCTCGCACTCCATGATTCTGTGCACCGGTTCATCCAAAAGCCCACACACGGGACATAGTCCATCTTCGGCTTTCCCCAGACGTTTGAGATGTCTACCGAATTCACCATGTCCTGTCAGAATTTGCGCATCTTTAAAGGTCCCGTTGGCAGGTGGGGGGTGGTCCACCTTCGGTATGAAAGAATGTGTTATTCTTCCGTACTTTCCGTTGTCCCACCTTTCCTGCCAAATATTTGTTATCCTTTCTTCTATTGCGTCTTTAAGATGGGTCTTATACCTGTACTGTGTTGGGTCGAAGAGGTGACCCAAAAATGGTGCAGGTTGCCCTTTTTTTAGTTTTCCCCAGGCGTGTCTTCTTTCTATTTCAATGTCCAATGGGTGAAGCCCTGCCATAACTCCTGCCGCCTCTGACGAGACCGTCCTGTAGCATTTGCTAACAAGACGACTACAGAAGCCATAGGTGGACAGGAGTTTGGCTTTTACGTATCTATCTTGGACTCTGTGCAGCCAGATCTCGCTTCCGTAAGCCACGATGGGGACTACTGCCCCCTGATAGATCCTTCGCACAGAGTCATAATGTGGGATATCCCAACTGGCATTGGCCTTTCGTTGGAGGGATCTTACTAAGGTCGTGGCTTTATCGCACACGTATTTAATGTGTTTTTGCAGGGTCAGTCTCCGATCGACCCACACACCTAAGTATTTGAATTCCTCTACTACTTGGATCCTTTTGCCATTTAGGAATACCCTAATGTCATTGTCGTGTATCCTGTCCGGGTAGAAACTGATGATTTTGGTCTTGCTTTCCGAGAGGGAAAGCTTGACCTTTTTACACCAGTTATTTAAGTTGTCAACATTGGTTTGGAGCCTCCTAATTAGCTCCTGTCTGCTCCTGGCAGTCACAACCGCGCGAATGTCGTCTGCATAGGCGTCCACCTCGACTCCCTCCTCTTGGGGGGATTCGAGGTAGTCGTCCAAAAGGGTGTTCCATAGGAGTGGTGCGAGGACCGATCCCTGGGGGCACCCCTTCGAGCAAACTTTTCCCACGGTCGTGACTCCTGAGGTCAAGGTTACGAGCCTTCTTCTAAGATAACTCTTGATGATCAGGAGCAGCCTGTGTGGAAGGCCCTTCTTCCGCAAAGCGGCGAATAGAGCCGGCCACCACAGGTTGTCGAAAGCGCCAGAGATATCATAGAAGATGACTGCTTTGAAAGTGCTAGCCCTGTGGGCTCCCCTCGGTTTATTCCTCCTCAGCTCATCCAGGTTGAGCTGATTCATGAATTGCCTTAGGGAGGTCACAGTGGATTTTCCTTCGACAAAGCCAGCCTGCCGAGGGGAGTGGTACGGAATTCTTGCTTCATTAATTCTGATTTTGATAATTTTTTCTAGGGATTTGCCGAAAACGCTTAATAATGTGACGGGTCTGTAATTTTTGGGGCAGCCTGCGTCCCCGCTTGGGTTTTTAAGGAGCACTATAAGTACTCCTTTTTGCCACAATTCGGGGAAGTAGGCCGCTTTTAAACATGCATTAAAGATATTCCGTAGCACCCCCCTTATGACTGCGTATATCTTCTTTAGGAACGACCCTTGAATATTGTCGAACCCCGGAGCTTTTTTCGCTTGAGTGTCGTAAATGATGCGGTCTAATTCGAGTTGGTCTATTTCTTTTAAGGGAGCAGAGTCGCAGACTGTTCCCAAACTTTCGAAGTCCGAACGCATGGTTTGGTGATCCACACATGTGTCCGTCGTTCTGTCATCGTCTGGTAGCAGCCTGTTGAGGAGGAAATTCAACGTCCTCTTTGGGTTCATTGTGTCGTTGCCGCACTCCTCCTTAAAGGACGTTAGAATTCCTTTACTTCTAAACTTGCCGGCTGCAAGTCTATAAGTAACTCCCCACGGGTCCTTCGTTAGGTCGCCCTCGACGAATTCCCTCCAACTCCGCTCCCTGGCCTCCCTGAGTGAGGATTTGAATGTGCCACGGGCCGCATCCATTTCCTCATACAGGGCCTGCCTCCCCTCTTCCGTCCTGCACCGGTAGAGGAGTTTTTTCTTATCAAGATATTTCTTTCTTAGTCTTTCTACGTTGTCAGACCACCAGTCTGGTCTTCCAACGTAGGTTTTCTTAAAATTAGCTTTAGCCTGAATGAGGTTCTGAATTTGATTGTGAAGGTCTGTTACAATGTTTTCGATGTCTTCAGCAGTGGATAGGGTTTCGGAGTGAGGCTCCATTTCCTCTACCCATTGCTCAAGCCATCTACTCACAGTTTCTAGTGAAATGGTGTCCGGATTGCGCCTTTTGATAATTGTGACTCCCCCCCTTGCGGATTGGACTCGAAAGGTGATGACCCTGTGGTCGGAATCGGCCACCTGGTCGCCCACTCTCCAGTCCCTGGTTTCCGGAATAGTCTCAATTGACCCCAAAGTGAGGTCAATGTTACTCTTCCGCCCCAGTGTCCCGTTAAAGGTGGGGAGTTGCCCTGACTCATTGTAGATGTGCAGGTTTTTCATGACTATGAATTCCTCCAGAGCTTGCGCCCTTTCATTGGAATCCACAGTATCATGCCAAACCCTCGATCTACAATTGAAGTCCCCGCAAATGTATGTGTGTCTACCCACCCCAATTGCTTGAAGAGCTCTGTCTAAATCTGATATCATCCCGTCAATATTTCCCTCTGATGGAGGGAAATATGCCCCTATGAAAAAAATTGGATCTGTGTTTCTGAAAGTGATGGAAGTGACTGTGATGAACTCACTGGAGGCTTGCTGATGGAAGGTGAACGTGAGTTCATCCCCCATAGCATCGTTGATCATGATGCAGGTCATGAAACGACCTTCAGTGAGAGCTGCGGTTCGTGTATTTGGGAAGTAGGGCAGTCTAAACTGCCCATTCTCTCCCTTGTAATTGTAAGGTTCTTGCATGATGACCAAGAGTGCCCCGCTTTCCCTGGCTAAGCGTTGCGCCTCGGCCGTTGCTGCTTGCGAGTTTTTAAGGTTCACCTGTATGGCTAAGATATCCTTATCCATACAGTTTATCTGTCAGAGAAAGTTGCTGAGTGATGTTTTCGAGTCGGCCTTTATAGACTCTGCACTCGTTTGATGAAGTTGAATGGTTTATGGTCTTATGTTTGGCTCTTATGCAGTTTATGCATTTGTGCTTAGAAGGGTCTGACGTGACGTTACAAGTGCCAGTGGTGTGCTCGCTAGAGGCGCAGTAAGAGCAGACCTCCGCAGATTTGCAGTATTTGGTTGTATGTCCAAACCGCTGACACTTGTAACATCGCGTCAGTTTTATGTACTCGTATAGGCGGTAACTTCTCCAATTGAGGTTAAGTTTTCCGTTTTTGAGTGCGGAAATCTTGACCATGGGGTGAAGCTCCATGATCCATTTATTATGTGTTTTGTCCTTGGTGTAGATCGGGTTGATTGATCTACACCAATTTTTACCTGCTACCTTAATGATTTCGGAGTGTGTAGCTTCGAATTCGTTTAGAATTTCCTCCTTGGTTACATTTTTATCAACCATATGGATTGAAATCGAAGGCCAGACCGCTGATGGCAATCTGGCTTCTAGTAACTTTTCTGTGAGGAGCGGACTACCTATAATTCCCTCTAGTGATTTATTTGACGATTCTATCAAGACTCCATTATTCCTGACTAGGAAGAGACGGTCTGCCTTAATTTTGAGAGATGATTGTGGAATTTTAACTAGGATATTTTTGGTTTCCTCGGGTGTTTTGGCCCCACAACCCTCCATAGGGAAGACCAGGACTTGATACTTTTGGGTCGGCGGGGGCCCTTGAATGGGGTTCTCCGCTTTCGCCTTAAGTGCAGCCAGGTAATCCCTTGGAGGATTTTGGGTTGCCGCAACCGTTGGTCTGTCTGGGTTTGGTGTCTGAATTGTTAACTGTGGTTTTACCTGAAGGGTCTGTGTTTTTTCCTGTGCTTTTATTTCGGCGACAGTGGCTTTAACTATTGCTGAAAATGATTTGTTGCTAGTTATGTTATTTACCTGGGTTGTTTCTGTTTTCTTGATGTGCTTGGGTGTGTTCATTATTCTTTTTTCGGTCAGTTCTCTAGTCATCTCGTTGAAAATGTCACTGATTTCACCTCCCAGCGTTAGGATGAGGGCTTTCTTCTCGCTCTTCTCTTTACTTTTGGACATGAATAAGTTCAGTTCAAGCTGGAACTTGCTCATTTTTGCGATATGCTCTTCTAACTTTACTTTCTCCTTGTTTCCTTCTTGGGTGCTTGGTTCGTCTATCTGGTCTTCTTGGGTTTCCATTGGGATTTCCATTTGTGGCTGAGGAGTTTCGTTGCTTGCAACTTCTTTTTCTTTTGCCAATCTTTCCTTTCTTCGTTGCCCTTTGGTTTTCTTGGTCCTTTTAACGGTTGTAAACCCTTCTTCGTTATTGGATTCGTCGGACATTCTTATTTTCGATCCACTCATACCTACATGCTCTTCTTCTGATTCAGAGCTCTCCATTCTAGGTAGGTCCTCCCTTGTTTTTTTAGTTTCAGGATTTTCTTGATCTTCGTCTGTATCACTGTCTATTCGGGTCCTTTTCTTGGGAGTTGGGTCAATTTTTACCTTTTTCAAGGCTTTTTTGTCCCTTTTCTCCACGAGTTTCACCAGTGCACTTTTCCTGGCTTCGAATTCACGCTTGGACTTTTCATACTTCTCAAGTTCTTCTTCCATTATTTCTTCTTCGGACTTGTTGTCATTTTCCACGGTTTTAGTTTTGGACTCGTCGGGCGGTCTGATTTGGATGTTCTTAATAATTTTCGCTGACATTTTTAAGTTTTGATCAAGTTCGATATGTATTTCTCGGAATCTCGTTAATAACGCGTCACTTAATTTCTACTACTATCTTTCTACCTGAGATTGACTCAGATTAAGTATTTTATTTATATACAAATAAATTACAAAAATTAAAATAATTATAATAATTAATATACCAACCGGCAAATTGGCCGGTTCTATAAATTTCAAAAGGTTTTGGTTCACTCTGTATTTTTCAATTTTAATTGGTAAGGGCCTTTCACCCTTTCGTCAAGTTAATGATTTTGGATGGTCTGTTTAATTGTATTGTTTCGTCCAATGGCTTTTTCCTGTATTTAGTTACTTCGGTATTAATGATTTCTTACTTGTTCAATTTTTCCTTGTTGTATGTTTTGTCCAAAATTTTTGTTGCCCGGTTTATTGTGTTTCTAATTGTTCTTAATGTTCTTATTTCCATGTTGATATAGCTCTTACGCTATTCGGTATACTGGACCTTTTCCAGTTTTCGCTAAGATTCGCGTCTGTAGCTACTCACCTTGAATGTCCAGTCTTCCCGTTTTAGTGCCGTCCCTTGTTTTTGGCAACCCTGTATTTCATGAGTACAGGGCCGTACTGAAAATTCAAATTAATGTAATAAACAATTTTTGGTTAAGCATTTTATTGCCTGGGTGGAAAGGCCTGCTATAACCGAAGGTTCCCTGTGGTTTTGCCCGTAAGCAGGAGATCCCGAAGCTTGGGATTCCTTAAGTTGCTTCGGTGTTATCCGACAGGGGGGGTCCGCCTGGGTTTTAGAATTTTACGGGAGTAGAATTTGGTCTGAAGAAGAATCCGAGTCGGTTATGTATTCCGACTCGGAGGGAGGGTCTGGGAGTTGGGGTCTCTGAAAATCTATTTTGTGGGCCAGGAAGGGGTGGAACAGTTCTGGGGGTGTTTTACTATATAGTTCATCCAAACTAGCGGGAGGGTTGTCACCATGATAGGCTTTAACCTCCGCTTGTTCGTCCCTATACAGCTCGCACTCCATGATTCTGTGCACCGGTTCATCCAAAAGCCCACACACGGGACATAGTCCATCTTCGGCTTTCCCCAGACGTTTGAGATGTCTACCGAATTCACCATGTCCTGTCAGAATTTGCGCATCTTTGAAGGTCCCGTTGGCAGGTGGGGGGTGGTCCACCTTCGGTATGAAAGAATGTGTTATTCTTCCGTACTTTCCGTTGTCCCACCTTTCCTGCCAAATATTTGTTATCCTTTCTTCTATTGCGTCTTTAAGATGGGTCTTATACCTGTACTGTGTTGGGTCGAAGAGGTGACCCAAAAATGGTGCAGGTTGCCCTTTTTTAAGTTTTCCCCAGGCGTGTCTTCTTTCTATTTCAATGTCCAATGGGTGAAGCCCTGCCATAACTCCTGCCGCCTCTGACGAGACCGTCCTGTAGCATTTGCTAACAAGACGACTACAGAAGCCATAGGTGGACAGGAGTTTAGCTTTTACGTATCTGTCTTGGACTCTGTGCAGCCAGATCTCGCTTCCGTAAGCCACGATGGGGACTACTGCCCCCTGATAGATCCTTCGCACAGAGTCATAATGTGGGATATCCCAACTGGCATTGGCCTTTCGTTGGAGGGATCTTACTAAGGTCGTGGCTTTATCGCACACGTATTTAATGTGTTTTTGCAGGGTCAGTCTCCGATCGACCCACACACCTAAGTATTTAAATTCCTCTACTACTTGGATCCTTTTGCCATTTAGGAATACCCTAATGTCATTGTCGTGTATCCTGTCCGGGTAGAAACTGATGATTTTGGTCTTGCTTTCCGAGAGGGAGAGCTTGACCTTTTTACACCAGTTATTTAAATTGTCAACATTGGTTTGGAGCCTCCTAATTAGCTCCTGTCTGCTCCTGGCAGTCACAACCGCGCGAATGTCGTCTGCATAGGCGTCCACCTCGACTCCCTCTTCTTGGGGGGCCTCGAGGTAGTCGTCCAAAAGGGTGTTCCATAGGAGTGGTGCGAGGACCGATCCCTGGGGGCACCCCTTCGAGCAAACTTTTCCCACGGTCGTGACTCCTGAGGTCAAGGTTACGAGCCTTCTTCTAAGATAACTCTTGATGATCAGGAGCAGCCTGTGTGGAAGGCCCTTCTTCCGCAAAGCGGCGAACAGAGCCGGCCACCACAGGTTGTCGAAAGCGCCGGAGATATCATAGAAGATGACTGCTTTGAAAGTGCTAGCCCTGTGGGCTCCCCTCGGTTTATTCTTCCTCAGCTCATCCAGGTTGAGCTGATTCATGAATTGCCTTAGGGAGGTCACAGTGGATTTTCCTTCGACAAAGCCAGCCTGCCGAGGGGAGTGGTACGGAATTCTTGCTTCATTAATTCTGATTTTGATGATCTTTTCTAGTGATTTGCCGAAAACGCTTAATAGTGTGACTGGTCTGTAATTTTTGGGGCAGCCTGCGTCCCCGCTTGGGTTTTTAAGGAGCACTATAAGTACTCCTTTTTGCCACAATTCGGGGAAGTAGGCCGCTTTTAAACATGCATTAAAGATATTCCGTAGCACCCCCCTTATGACTGCGTATACCTTCTTTAGGAACGACCCTTGAATATTGTCGAACCCCGGAGCTTTTTTCGCTTGAGTATCGTAAATGATGCGGTCTAATTCGAGTTGGTCTATTTCTTTTAAGGGAGCAGAGTCGCAGACCGTACCCAGACTTTCGAAGTCCGAACGCATGGTTTGGTGATCCACACATGTGTCCGTCGTTCTGTCATCGTCTGGTAGCAGCCTGTTGAGGAGGAAATTCAACGTCCTTTTTGGGTTCATTGTGTCGTTGCCGCACTCCTCCTTAAAGGACGTCAGAATTCCTTTACTTCTAAACTTGCCGGCTGCAAGTCTATAAGTAACTCCCCAAGGGTCCTTCGTTAGGTCGCCCTCGACGAATTCCCTCCAACTCCGCTCCCTGGCCTCCCTGAGTGAGGATTTGAATGTGCCGCGGGCCGCATCCATTTCCTCATACAGGGCCTGCCTCCCCTCTTCCGTCCTGCACCGGTAGAGGAGTTTTTTCTTATCAAGGTATTTCTTTCTTAGTCTTTCTACGTTGTCAGACCACCAGTCTGGTCTTCCAACGTAGGTTTTCTTAAAATTGGCTTTAGCCTGAATGAGGTTCTGAATTTGATTGTGAAGGTCTGTTACTATGTTTTCGATGTCTTCAGCAGTGGATAGGGTTTCGGAGTGAGGCTCCATTTCCTCTACCCATTGCTCAAGCCATCTACTTACAGTTTCTAGTGAAATGGTGTCCGGATTGCGCCTTTTGATAATTGTGACCCCCCCCCTTGCGGATTGGACTCGAAAGGTGATGACCCTGTGGTCGGAATCGGCCACCTGGTCGCCCACTCTCCAGTCCCTGGTTTCCGGAATAGTCTCAATTGACCCCAAGGTGAGGTCAATGTTACTCTTCCGCCCCAGTGTCCCGTTGAAGGTGGGGAGTTGCCCTGACTCATTGTAGATGTGCAGGTTTTTCATGACTATGAATTCCTCCAGTGCTTGCGCCCTTTCATTGGAATCCACAGTATCATGCCAAACCCTCGATCTACAATTGAAGTCCCCGCAGATGTATATGTGTCTACCCACCCCTATTGCTTGAAGAGCTCTGTCTAAATCTGATAACATCCCGTCAATATTTCCCTCTGATGGAGGGAAATATGCCCCTATGAAAAAAATTGGATTTGTGTTTCTGAAAGTGATGGAAGTGACTGTGATGAACTTACTGGAGGCTTGCTGATGGAAGGTGAACGTGAGTTCATCCCCCATAGCATCGTTGATCATGATGCAGGTCATGAAACGACCTTCAGTAAGAGCTGCGGTTCGTGTATTTGGGAAGTAGGGCAATCTGAATTGCCCGTTATCTCCTTTATAATTGTATGGTTCTTGCATAACGACCAAGAGTGCCCCGCTTTCCCTGGCTAAGCGTTGCGCCTCGGCCGTTGCTGCTTGCGAGTTTTTGAGGTTTACCTGAATGACTAAGGTGTCCTTATCCATATAATTTGTCTGTTAATGATAATTGCTGAGTAATATTTTCGAGGCGGCCTTTATAGACTCTGCACTCGCTGGATGATGTAGAATGGCTGATGGTCTTGTATTTGGCTCTTATGCAGTTTATACATTTGTGCTTAGAAAGGTCTGACGTGACGTTACAAGTGCCAGTGGTGTGCTCGCTAGAGGCGCAGTAAGAGCAGACCTCCGCAGATTTGCAGTACTTGGTTGTATGTCCAAACCGCTGACACTTGTAGCATCGCGTCAGTTTTATGTACTCGTATAGTCGGTAACTTCTCCAATTTAGGTTAAGTTTTCCGTTTTTAAGTGCGGAAATCTTGACCATGGGGTGAAGCTCCATGATCCATTTATTGTGTGTCTTGTCCTTGGTGTAGATCGGGTTGATTGATCTACACCAATTTTTACCTGCTACCTTAATTGTTTCGGAGTGTGTGGCTTCGAATTCGTTTAGAATTTCCTCCTTGGTTACGTTTTTATCAACCATATGGATTGAAATCGACGGCCAGACCGCTGATGGCAATCTGGCTTCTAGTAACTTTTCAGTGAGGAGCGGACTACCTATAATTCCCTCTAATGATTTATTTGAAGATTCTATCAAGACTCCATTATTCCTGACTAGGAAGAGACGGTCTGCCTTAATTTTAAGAGATGATTGTGGAATTTTGACTAAGATATTTTTGGTTTCCTCGGGTGTTTTGGCCCCGCAACCCTCCATGGGGAAGACCAGGACTTGATACTTTTGGGTCGGCGGGGGCCCTTGTATGGGGTTCTCCGCTTTCGCCTTAAGTGCAGCCAGGTAATCCCTTGGAGGATTTTGGGTTGCCGCAACCGTTGGTCTGTCTGGGTTTGGTGTCTGAATTGAAATTTGTGGTTTTACCTGAAGGGTCTGTGTTTTTTCCTGTGCTTTTATTTCAGCGACAGTGGCTTTAACTATTGCTGAAAATGATTTGTTGCTAGTTATGTTATTTACCTGGGTTGTTTCTATTTTCTTGGTGTGCTTGGGTGTGTTCATTATTCTTTTTTCGGTCAGTTCTCTCGTCATCTTGTTGAAAATATCGCTGATTTCACCTCCCAGTGTAAGGATTAGGGCTTTCTTTTCGCTCTTCTCTTTACTTTTAGACATAAATAAGTTCAGTTCAAGCTGGAACTTGCTCATTTTTGCGATGTGCTCTTCTAACTTTTCTTAACTGTAACTTAACAGCTGTAACTCGTGAACTAGTCATTTGATTGAAAAATAATTTTTACAAAAGTTGCTGGAAATTTCATGCTCTATAAATTATGTAATAACTATTTTTAACCTAGGTGGCGCTGAAGAGAAGATATTTCGAAATATTAATGAAGACATTAAACTGTACAAATCTAGTACCAAATTAGAACTTTCCTTGTATCAAAAAACCTCCTTTTATGTCTTCAGTGCCTGGACTACTACGTTTATATGAAATAATCCACGTTCCAGAGAAAAAATCACAATCGGTTTTTCTGAGCCACCTGGTATATTTTCAAAGAAGGTTTTGTAAGTAACTTGATCGTCGTCACTATTTATTTTAATTTTCTACCCTAACTGGCTAACTAAATTTATTTTTCAATTTAAAGAGAATATATTGCAATCCTGTTCAAATTCCTATTTATAAATTTACCCAAAGCTCGCAGGATAATGTTCATTCTAGTTGTTTAGTTTAACGAGAGTTTGTTGTTCTTCTTAATTGAAAGCGCTTTATTGATAAACAATTAAATAAACATAAATCTTGTTTACGAATAAGTTAATATTATTCTTAATACGTCAACAAATACTGTTTATTAACAATTTTGCAAAATAAATGTTAGCTACAGTTAACTCTCAAAATCCAAATGTTAAAACTTAACCACTGGCAGTCTAACTCCTTACTACTGCGCAAACTACTTACCTGATGTGTATATAATAATCAAATTATTTATTAATATTAATTAATGTATTTTGTCCATAGTCTTAAGTAACAACACAGTATTATCGTACATAACTAACGTAGTCCTAACATAAATTTTGTCAGTAGCCTATATTTTAGGCTTAATTTTCAATTTCAGAAACTGGTGAATAGAAGGGATATTCGCTAGAATATTGTCAACTAAATTGAGCAAACTACAAATTTTCACTGCTTGTAATACGTAATGGGATTAGAAAAGTAGTCGAGCAAACAACTTAATCTATAGGTATTCATCGACTAAAATTATTATATGGAATTTATTTACGTGGTTCGGGTAATTGTATTGTAATTGCTTAAAAATCCATTCAACTTTTGCACCAAAAAATTAAATGATAACGAGTTTGAATGATAAATAGAAGAAATAGAAAATAAAGAAGGGAGATTTGTCAATGCCTAAAAAATATATTGTTTGGAAACGTAACTAGAGAGGATGTAATGTAGAATGGAGTAGGTGAGAAGAAAAGAAGGCATAAGATGAGATGCTTGGATGATGGGAATCATTAACTGAAAAATATGCCAAGTTATGGGCTTATAAATATAATCCTAAAGAACCAGCCGGTTCCGCCCATTAAAACACATTGCTGCACCTAGTACGCCGAGTGCACGTACCGTTAACAGAATGAGCAAAACCGGTTTTCACTTCTAATAAGTGGGCGTTTCTTACGTAAAAAAGTCGGATGTGGCCATGCCCATAACTTTATCTTACTTTTAAATAATAATAAATTTTAAAGTACTTAAAAAAAATTTTTTTTTTGTAGGAGAATAATAAATTATAATAAAAAAATAAAATTTTAAAAATAAGATATAAATTTTTTTATTTTGTAAAAACTATATAAGCAAAAATAGGATATTTACACGATTATTGATTTACTTTTTATTGTTATTTTGGAGGAGAATATAATTAAAAAGTAAAAATTTAAAAATAAGAGAAAAATAATTTTTTTAATTTACAAAATATTATTTTTTTTGAGTTTCCGTGTACCGATTTTAACCAAAATCTAATCAGCTCCAAGTCTCAATATTCATGGACTAAATACGAAATTTTGTTAAAAAATTTCTATTACTTTTTGAGGTTGAGCGCACACAAATTTTACCACATACATACATACATACAGACTTTTTTAGAAATGACGATTTTCCGCTTCTAGGACCCCAAAATGTCTAAATTCATTAAAATCTCAACTTTTTTTTCTGCACGATTACAATACTTTCTCAGACTTTGTATGATAAAGTAAAAATCAAAATCAAATATTGAAAGTACGAAAAGAACTCTACTTAAATTAAAAAAAGCAAAAAAAAAGGTCATCGAGTTGTTCGTAATCAAACATTTAACATGCTCTAGCATTTATCAAAGCCAAAATGTTTTTTTCAGAGCAAAAAAAAAAAGGTCATCGAGATGTTCGTAAACAAACATTCGACATCCTCGAGCATTTTTCAAACTCACAATTTTTACATACCGCAATCTGCCGCCCCCTAAATATGTGCCGCCCCCCTAGTTACGCCACTGATTGTAATCGTTCAGAAAACAAAGTTGAGATTTTGTGAATTTAGAAATTTTGGGGTCCCAGAAGCGGAAATCGTCATTTCCAAAAAATGTCTGTATGTATGTATGTGGTCTAATTTTGTATGCAGTCTACCTCAAAAACTAATAGAAATTTTTTAACAAATTTTCGCATTTAGTACATAAATATTGAGACTTAGAGCTGATTAGATTTTGGTTAAAATCGGTACACGGAAAAGCAAAAAAAATAATATTTTGTAAATTAAAAAAAATTTCTTTTTCTTATTTTTAAAATTTATTATATTCTCCAAAATAATAATAAAAAAGTATTAATCAATAATCGTGTAAATATCCTATTTTTGTTTATATAGTGTTTACAAATTTAAAAAAAAATTTTTTCTTATTTTTTAAATTTTATTTCTTTATTATAATTATTTTCCTCCAAAATAATAATTTTTTTTAAATTTATTATTTAAAAGTATGATAAAGTTATGGGCATGGCCGCATACGATTTTTTTTTACCTCCAATCAATTTTAAAAAAAAATTGGAGGTATGGTAATCGAAAAAAAATTTCAACTTTTTTTTTTTGCATTTTCGAGATCACCGTGTTCAGAAACGTAAAGATCTGCAAAAAGTAAAATAAAAATTTCTGTGTCGGTCTGTCTGTCGGTCTGTCTGTCTGTCTGTCGTCAAATTTTGTCGATCGATTTGCTTCCGAGCCATCCAACCAATTACGACCAAATTTGGTATGGTGGTAGGGTTCACGGTGGAAAGGTGAAAATAAGGTTTTCGTCGCGATCTATCAATCAGGAGTGCCACCACAAGAAAATAATACGGGATTTTTAAAAAATATTTTGTCTTGCGATATGTTATTTTAAAGGCCTTAAAAGGCTTTATCCAGAATAGGTAAAATTAATCTTCTATCTGTCGTCTGTCAAAAATCACAAGTTGTCAAAGTTGAAACTTTAAGAGTGCATAATTCAAGAAATGCTGAAGGGATCTTACCCAAATTTGGTACGTAGGTACATTGATCCTAATGGATATGTGAGCATATGTAATCCTTCGATAGAAATCAGTAATGCAACATGAAAAAAATAAAATTAACTTTTTTGGCAAAAACATGAAAAAAGTTTTTGTCGATCGATTTTCTCCGGCATTTCTGCGTCGATTGCAATCAAACTTATTGGACGTATGCCTCGTGGGCTGGAATGGTGAAAATAAGGTTTTGCCAGAGAAATCTTCACCAGGGCCACCACAATAAAATAAATAAAAAAAAATTAAAATGTAGTCGTATCTCCGGAAATGTTTAACCGATTCAGCTAAAATTTGGTGTGTCGATGGAGCTTTGAAAGTATAAGTATTGGTGAGAAAACAAACCGAGCGGGGCCTGTAACAGGGCGGGGCAGGTCAGAAAAATTATAGAAAATATTAACTGAAATCTTAATTTATATATTTTTTGTAAGAATTTGTCAGATGGCTGGCAAAAATAAAACAATATATTCAAAATTTTAATAAACGTCATAATTTTGTGACATATGTGTCAAAATTAGGTTAATGTTGATTTGTATACCGAGTGCAGCATAAGAATTGAGTTTAGGGCTTGTAACAATTAATTTTAGAATACAAAAATAGGTGGTTCGGTGGGAAATATTTTATAATATCGTCGTACGGACTGACGGAACGTTACTTTATAAGTAAAAGGTTCTGCCACTAGGTAGCGACCAAGTTTAGGCTGTTTGTTAAATTTTTTTGCAAATGTTTTCAGAATCAGTAAATCGACAGTCAGTAATTTACAAAAATTTATTTTCGAAAAATCCGCTAGATGACCGAAAAAATTTGTTGTACCAATCTTGGAGAAATTTTATTTGTGACTTCTTACGGTATTATGTGACGTATATAAAAATTTTGGAAAAAATTCAGTGGCGTACAAAAATAAAAAATTTTTTTCATTTTGGATTTTGTTAAATAAACTTTTATAGGTAGATTTAGGGTAGGGGGTGATACATATAGATATCTTTGCCAGGGCTACCGATATCTTTGTTAAGGCTACCACAATAGAAAACAAAAATGAACATTATGTCATCGTATCTCCGGACAAAATTTGGTGTGCTGGTGATTGGAGGTATTGCGGCAGAGAGTGACGACATTTTTTATTATAATTTTGTATTACTTTTAACATTCCTTATACAGCTAATTCTCACTTTTTCCTTTTCTCCACAATTTCTGACATCATTTTTCTCAAGTCTTTCATCACTTGGAAGATTTTGGGGGTTTCTTGTTTCTTTTTGAACATTTTGTGATTTTGCACTTTTTTGTATTTTCTATATCTTTCTTTAAGATCATCTTCCTTTAAGAGACAAAAGCATTGCCCTTTGAAATACTTGTATTTCATTCGGGTAAATCAGTGCTGATTTCCAAAACCTAGTACTGCAAAAGAAGAAGAATTCTTCTCAACATTTCTTTAAAGTTTTTTTCATGTTGCAGAATTTTACAACCTGTTGGTGACTTCCAAGAAATTCATGTCCTCAATTTCCAAAATTATTAAAAAGATCTGCCTAAATTTTAACGAAAAATGCAAAATTTTTATCAAGTGCAAAATTTTCGAATGAGCCTTCAGAAAAAATACAAATATAAATATAAAAAATACAGTATAAATGGATTTTCGGAAAACCAAAATTTAAAAATTTAATTTCTATTTATTCATCATTTATAAAAATCCAAATCCAAATTATAAAATTAATTTTATGTTGTTGCAAACATAAAATTAACAATATTATTCACATCCAAAAATCAATTAGGCAAAATAACTAATTTCTTCCAAATTATATTCAAATTTTTCAAAATTATACTGTATAATTTCCAGTTCAAAAATAACTACTTACTCAAAATCAAATTAATGTATTTGCAAAATTTAAAACTTAAATGAAGTTGCAATTAAATTTTGTCTCCACCGCTCTGGCGTCTATCTTCTCGGCAAAAACTTGGTTTCTCCACCTAGTTCTTACAACCTCAACTAATTAATGAGAAAACCAATAAATTCAAAATTT
Source organism: Cantharis rufa (assembly GCA_947369205.1). Lineage (NCBI taxonomy): Eukaryota > Metazoa > Arthropoda > Insecta > Coleoptera > Cantharidae > Cantharis > Cantharis rufa. The sequence continues at coordinate 19,936,026 of OX376309.1, forward strand.
CCATTGTTTAAAATTTAAAGCACATGTGAAGTCCATTATGCCCAAAAAATTGAGTCTGTACATAAAGTAGGTGCAAGATTTTTTCTTCAGAATTAACTAAATCCACAGAAAAAATATGATTTCCACTTTTTAGCCTTTTTTCTATCCACTGTTGGATGCAGACCTTATTCAAAGCAGGGTTTTAGCCATACCCTACCACGCTGGCTTAGCGCGGGTTGGTAGGGGTGCAGCGACTCGCGATGTTTGCGCGGGGTCACCCATCCAAGTGCGAACCACATGCTTGCTTTCTAACAAGAACGGATGTTTGCATTGCGCTGTCCTCTCTACACTACAATGACGAGCTGAAATCAATTAATCTGTAATTGATCTGGAAAAGCTAAATAGCCATCTGACTTTTGATTCTATCCATTGAAGCCTTTCGGTACCTATTATAATTTTAGAAAAAATCTGTCTGTCGCTCTTTTACAAGACATTCAAATATTTTTAAAAATTTCTTTTAAGCTATTTTTAAACAATGACATAAAAATGCGGTTAGATATTCTATGTTAATTTAAAAAAAAAACGTAACTGCACTTTTTTAAATTTTAATTATATAACGGTCACTGGATTCCGAGAAAACCAGGTATCAGATTTCATTTATGCAGATCACATTCTTGTCTTAACTTTGTGATATACTAAAAAATATGAAATCACTTAATATCCAATAAACCTAAAAATGCAGATGCGCTCTTTTGAGTTAACACGGCAATATTTAAACAGGCATAAGTTTACAATCAGCAAAAGTTTTCACAATTTCTAATTGTTGTAAAATTCTTTGAACCGTGATTTTTGGATTTTATATAATTTTTTGACCACTGACTTTTAATTCAGAATGTAAAAATAGCTTATTCGTAAATTGCATACCAATCAATTACAAGTTGGATTAGACTGACAATGTCAGACAAAAAATAATTATTTCTGTTGTTTTTTATTTTTAATCTTTTTTATTATTTTTCAACATTCTATTACATTATAATTTTAATTAATTTAAGAGATCACGTACAAGGGCTTTTAATTCTTTATTATACTTCTCATAGATGATTGAACGTTTGGATATTCTGAAGGTGACTAATGGTGCTCCTGTCGATCCAAAAATACTTAAGAAGTGTCTTTTACAGATGATGCACAAAAAAATATCACGTCCACGCGATATAACAAAATATGACTCACAAAAATGAAGTTATAATGGAACTTTTACAAACTAATCATCTCTACGACGTATGGGACATCCTGTACTATTTGTTAATTCGTTGTCAGGAGTAAAAAGTCAAGGCAATATTATTTATTACTTATTCGTGATTATTTGATTCTCAACTGAAATACATTAATTACAATCATTATTTAACAACTTGACGTTGTTGAATAAAATAGTTGAAGCGTCAATAATTTATTTTTTGAGTTTAATTTTACTTGATCGCATAATTGTCGTTTATAACTTATTTATAATTACTTACGATGATGTTTATAAAATTCTATAAAAAATATAAACCGACTGATATAATCTTAAAATTAAATTTAAAAAATTTTAAAAAAACTAGGAACACTCAATTGTGGTCCGTCATTAGATACTATTGGAATTTCGATGTGATCAGTGTTCAAAAATGTAAAAAAAAGTTTGTTGTGATGAATAGAAGCGTAAATAATAGTGGAAATCGTACAATCCAACACTGGTTTATAAATTTTTTTAAAGTAAATAAACCACAAACAACAACCTTCAGAAATATAGAAGAACGCAAGTAAAATGCATTTAACTTCGTATATACAGGGTGGCCCTACCAAGATATGTTCTACACTTAATTACTTGAAAATGGATTGCGATAAGCATACCCGGTTTTCTCTACATGTTTTTCTCGTTTTTCTAATATTTTTGTTTTTTTAATTCACCCACATCACCCCACAACCCTCAACTCGAAAAGTTTAAAAGGCAGTAAATCATGCGTGGAATATCAAAAGAAAGCTTTTAAAAAATGATATTCAGTCATGCCAATAAATTGTTTATAGAATGAAAATGACGAGAAAATAAATGAAAATTAGTAATTTGTTTTTTAAGTTTATGTGACACTTTAACATAAATCTGGCCAATTGACAGAACGTCAAGGTAAAACAAGAAAGAAGAAAACTAATTTAACAAGAAGCATTTAACTTTTTTGATGAAGTTTTCTACCTACAGCTTCTTCGTGATTAATTATTGAAAAAAGTTGAATTTTTTAAAAATTAATTTATGACCATAAAAGTATAAATATGTGCATTCATAATAATTACTTTGTAATTCTTTTTCTTTTTGTCAAGAAATAAAATTTTAAAATTATTACTCTCTACGTAAGTACTTTCTTTTATTTGCTCATTATGAATAGTTAATTACTGAAAACAGTCATCACCATTAAAAATATAAAACTAGCAACATAATATTGAACTTATATTTTAAATGTCAGTTTATTAATATCTACAAAATAATTAAAAATTGAAAAAATTTTATTTAATAAGTTTATTTATAAACATGTAATAAAAATAATATATAATACCTAGTGTAGAACCCGTAGTAACAAATATGCAATCCTATACACAGTGTCTTCACAACGAATATAATATCTCTTATATGATGGCAAAAGACACCTTCCCAAAATTAATTTGTATTTAAATTTTTTTTTATAAATAAAGCCCTGGATGTTAAACCCTTCTAATAGTAATTATTTTCATTTTTGCCTTATAATAATTTTTTGATGTATTATACTGATGTGCGTGAAGTTAGCCCTGCCATTTTGAAAATTTATGATGCACAATAAAAACTTATTGTGCCGGACTGTGCCCGATGTGTGCAAAGCTATTTATTTTATTTATTTTGGATTTTATAGAGATTGCTTATTTTGGGGTAGAAGTTAGCCCCGCCATTTTTGATTTTTTTAAAAATCAAAATTGTATTGGATTTTACTCGACGTATGCCATCGTGTGCCGTAAATCATAAAATTTTATTCTAATCTAATCGTGCAGTTATACAACCCTGGGTGGGTCTTGGCTCACTTATTTTGATAAATAAAAATTTTTTTGGCCCAAAAAAAGGCCATTACATACAGCTTTTGTGGAAGCGATTGTGAATGCATTTGACCGATGCGATGGAACCGCTCAGCAGCTGTTTTCTGTAACTTGAGTAAAGCATTTCATTCTATGGACCATTCCCTGTTGATGGGTAAGTTAGACAGATACGGAATTAGGGCTGTGATGGCTGACTGGTTCCTCTTGTATTTATCTGAAAGTACACAATTTATTAGCGTTGCGTATGCTGGCTGGGATGGCAGTCGACGTGTTTATAAGTTCTCGTTTTTGCCTGTAATCATGAGAGTGCCACATGGTTCTATTTTGGGCCCCGTGTTCTTCCTGATTTTCATTAATGATTTTTTAGCATTTAATGATTTTCTCACATTAATGTATGCAAACGATTCTCGTGTCGTTTCATATAAATCCCTGAGAGATTGAGAGAAAATCCAATATTAAATCATTGGGTCTGAATATTGAACTGAAAAAGTCACTGCGTTTCTCTTATTGATCGCTTGAAGGCGCTATAGGTGATTGGTCCCTGGTAATTTCACCGTTCGGTAATGTGATCCTCTGGTAAATTGATCCCCGGTAATTTGACCCATGTAATTTCGCCACCGGTATTTCCACCCCTGGTAATTTCAGCCCCTGAAAATTTGATCCCCTGGTAAATAGATCATTTGACCTCCGCTAATTTCGTCCCCGGTATTTTCATCCCAGGTAATTTTACCCCTTGGTAATTAGATCTTCTGGTAAATTGATCGTCGGTAATTTGACCATCAGATTTGCCGTGGTTTGCCGTGGCAACTCCCTATGTTATCAGATACGTAGCTCGAGAAGTGTTATTGACATCGATGCACTTCTGTTATTTTATGGACAGATTTTCTCGAGAATATTTTACGATATCTGTTTTTGGAGTTTTTCGACGAGTTTTTATCTCACAGAAGAGGATTATGGGGAGTATTGCGGCCGCTGGTGGTAACGACTCGTGCAGACCGATATTTATGGGGTTAAAGGTGCTTTCCTTGCCTAGTATTTACGTGTTGGATAATTTGACTTACACCTATCAAAACAGAAGTAAATTTAAACAACACGTTGAGACTTATGACCGCGACACTCGTCATAAGGTTGATTTTTTCCCAACCTCTTTTAAGATAACGAGAGCAGGGTCTCCTGAAGCGATGAAGACTTGGCTAAAAGCACTTCCTTCAGTCCTCATTAACTGCGGGTCACTTAAATGGTTTAAGAAAAATCTGAAACTCTTTTTATAGGGCACTGTGTTTACAGTGTTGAGTTTATGGAAAAAATTGGGAATTATGACTTGCTCTCTGATGCTTCTATCTTGCTTCTTGTATTTTTGTATTGCTTTTTTATGTGTATTTATCTGTTCTCTTTGTTTTGACTTGTCCTATAATTTGTAGATTTTTATGGTGCAATAAATTATTATTATTATTATTAATATGAGATCGCAGATCGAAAATAATATTTGTAAGTGTGAATTATGGGAGCCTTACGAAGTAAAGATGGCAACAAACATTATCTGATATAATTTTTAATAAAGAATGGTAACCAATCTGTTATACTGTTTTTAAGAGGATGTTTTCGTGATTTTTTAAGTTATAAAATTAAATTCTCATATTATGCAATCGATTATGTTGTTTTCTTGAAGTTCTTAGCAAGTACCTACTTCCTGGAAAATCCAAAGATTCCTGTTTGTTATTGCTTCGTATTAATACTGGCAAAAAGTGTCAGCTTTTGGTAAGAAATTAGAAGATATATCTGCTTTTAAATAAGTATACTAAGTTAGTTCCTTCTTACTATAATGACATGTGATTTTATATAATTGGCAAGTACATTTTATAATGTTATTACAGTAATTGGTACATTTTACCGCCTAAAAGTGTTATTCCAAGTCCACTTAAACCGAATGAGTTATATCATTTATATATTATTGTTTGTATATTATATTTGTTTTTTCCAAGTTATTTTTTATTATAATATATTATTTAAGTTTATTTTATGAGTTGTTGTTGGTTATAGACATTTATTAATTATTTGTTTCTAAAAAAGATGATTTATATAGTAACTATAATATACATATTTATATAGTAGTAGATAATATGTATTGTTTATAGTACCTATGTATGTTAAATGGTATGTAGTATGCATGATATATTATACCTGTTATATTATCCTAGACATACATAGTTAAATAGTATATTATATATACCTACTATATTTTATATTATATTTTATATTTTATACAAGAATAAATGGCATTAGCCATAACGTAAACCAATGTACAAGCAAGGAAATCCAATTAACATTGGTTCATCAAGGTGATAGACAGTATCCAATTAAATTTGAATATTGAAGTTGATTGGATACAATTTTACGTCACATTAATTGTGCGCGTTATATATTATAGACAGATGTAAATTTATGTCTCTATAAACCTGTAATTTTTTTCATCAAATATTAACCACAATCGGCACAAGCCAATCTTTGCAGACATATTTTATTTCCATTGTAATATGTATGTATATCTTTTATTAAAGTGACAAAACCCACCGAATTACCTTACTCAAAATATCAAACAGTTCTATTGTAATAATTCGAAATATATAACACTACTCGAGTTAATCACTCAATCAAATGTTTTTTTATTGGAATTTTGATATGTTCTTCAAAGAATTTGATAGAGCAGCGTTGTCCAAAATATTTAGTCTTAACCGCAGAATCAATTATTATGAATAATAATTTATTTTTTGTTTTTTGTATGAAATATTTAATTTAATTTTTAATGGGATGATTAACTTTGTAACAAAAATGACACAACACATTAACCATACAATTATTGTTATTATAAATTTCGATTATTGATATTTCGTGCGTCATTTCATAATATATCAAAAAACCGTCATTTGAAGTTGGAAGTGCAAAAAGCGAATGTTTGCGGATACTAAAAAATGCATCTCAAGATAAAATGATTAAAATTTTGACTCACGCGCTATGTAGATGTAGGTAAATAGATGTGTGATTTTAATAGACTAATTATCATTGTAAGTGTAAATAACCTCTAAATTAGCAGTGTGTTAACACATTGCCCTTGGTATTAGGAAATTTGAAGTTTCAATTCTAATCACGATTTATTTGATGTTGATTATAATTTATACATACACATATTTAATATGTAATTATTATAGGGTTTACTAATAGTTTTTTTTAACTGTTATGAATACTTTATTGTATCATTCGCTAGAGAGGACACCTTGGCTTATGGCGATGTGATCTAACCGGAGGTTCGATTAATTTATGATTCATCCAATACATATTATATTATTGGATATTATAATTATTACAAGAAAATTACAATAATAATTATGATTAAACTAATCGATTAAAAACAAATTGTATATTTAAAAATTAACCCTGAAGTGTTGAAGCACTTTACAGATTAATGGTTATTTAAATAATTCAGTGAACAGGGAAATTCAATTATTACGCCTGTTAACTAATAAGTTTCCTACGCAAGTTAAATGAATATTCTCCCACAGTAATTAACAGGTATTATAATTTATTTATATATAAGTTATAAGATAATGAAGGAAAACACTTTTGGTATATTGCATTTCAGAACATTAAATAATTATTATCAAACAATAAATTCCTTTATACATAATTGTGAGCACAACGGGTGAAAAGCCACATTAATACGGATCTTTGATGTCTACATATATTTGGACAGAGAATATTAATTAATTATTCCTCCTGCAATAATATCTCATTCAATTTAAAAAAATACAAATCTATGAATAACGCTGCATTCACAACTATAACATCGAGGAGGAAATCACTGAAGTTATCTGGTGTACAAGTGAGAGAAAATCTTAAGGAACATTATAGCCATTCATTTTTTCCTTTTCCACTTTTTCCAAGTAAATTATAAAGCAATCCAGGAGGAAGCCCTAGAAATCCTTCAGAAATTTTGTAAAAAAGTGTACAAAAAGTTCCGTATAAAATTAAAATTATAATTCGCATTTGCAATTAACCTTATAAACAAGAAGGTATCAACTCTTAAGCTGTATCCTCGGTTTCGAACTTAGTGAAAATCAAATTATAGCGTAGTAGTTTTGCTACTAAAGATTATGAACCCATAGTTTAAGTTATCAACAACAGAACTTTAGAACTTACTTGGTGGGTGGTGGTATGTAAATCCCTATGAAAACAGCAAAGCAACATGTGCACCTTTAAAAACTTTGGAAAAATCACACAATGAAACTTTCCCTAAAAAAATGTTTCAAAGTTTTTACTAAAGTAGCTTCTTTCGATTTTCATTTAAATTTCCAAACGTTCCGCCATAATAACGTTTGTATCCTACGTGATTTTTATTAAAATTTTTGATATAAACCAATATTATTTCTTTATTTTCTTAACTTTTTGAAAATATCGTCTGTGAACAGTATTATTTCTAACCAGCGCAGGATTCAAGCTTAGGACCGCGAGGCCCAGGCCTAGAGCGGCAAAATTCTAGGGGCGCCTAAACTTTAGAGGCGAGAAAATTTTAGAAGTTGTGAAATTTAAAGAAAAATTAAAATTTGATTCGGCTGTGAATGTACATATGAAGAAATTTCTATGGCCACTGGCGGTTGCAGTCGACAAGTTCCATCGACATTGACAAGTTCCAAAAATAATAATCTAATACGCAATATTATTTATTGATATTTTGGGTTTATTACTTTGCCCCCTTCCCCCACTTAAAGTTTTTAGCCAAAAAGCTAGCTTCCGAATCTATGGAACTAGCCGGTGCTAGTTCCATAGATAAAATTTTAGTATTTTTAATATTTGTATATAGTAGCGGTCATGGAAATTACATTGGAAATTATTCCCGAATTTAAAAATAGATTTCTAAGTATATTACCTATATTCTTAATAATACATCAAGAATAGAAAATAGAATAGAAATAGATAAAAAGTTAGGAAACAGTTTGAAACTCATAGCTCAAAAATACATTTTCTTTTTTGAACACAATCACAAAGCTAGGTTTCTCAAACCGGGGGGGGTCTGGAAGGGGGGGTAAGTGATTGTGTTCAAAAAAAGAAAATTGGATATCCGATTTAAAACTTATAAGCTCAATAACACTTTTTGCCGCCAAACTCTAGTGTACTGGAGGGTATTCCATACCCCCCAGACCCACCGGTTTGAGAAAACTAGTTTTGTGTGCGTATTATGTAAATTGTCGTGTTTCAAAATCATATTTTTGAATTTTTAATTTTTAAGATTTGATTGATTTTGATTTTGTAAATAATTTATTATGCTGATTGTAAATATTTTGAAATTTGATTGTTCGCGCCAACAAATTTAAAGTTAGTACGAAAGTTTATGATAGATTTGCTTTTTGCCGGCCGCGTCGACCGGAGTGGTCGGTTTTACGGAAGGTCTCCGTATTTTGTGAATTTTGAGCCGTTTGTTGGAAATTATATTTTTGAGTATTTTGAGAATGAAAAGTTTTTGATTTACAGAGTGAATATTATTTAATTTGTTTTATTTTGAATAAATTTGGAAATAACAAGAAGAATTGTAATACAAGGTATATGGTATCGAGGACATTTGGCGAGCTGATAAAAGAAAGCAGAAAATAGATGATAAATCTTTTTATAATTTTAACATCGTTTTTAAATTGGAATTATTTTTGAAAATTGAGAGGTACGGGCCATCGCAATATATTATATACGGTTACGGAAATTCCATTGGGAATTGTTATTTTAATTGGGAAACATTCAACGATGCAATTTCCATGACTGCTACGGTATATGTAAATGTTTTATTTATAATAATTACTATCAAGCAAACAGGGCGCTATATCGGACAGGGCCCAAGGCGCAGACGACTCTAAATCCGCCACTATTTTTAACAAAAGCAGAGTGAATTTGGTCATGTGATGAGTCAAAAATAGATACTTTTCTCACAATATAAATTTAAAGTCTACCGTGAAGCTACCGCATCAAAAGCAACATATTTAACATAGATAGAGTTCTGATTGGACTCTTAAACTTGAAATTGATCCTGCTTTTTTTTTTAAAATAATATTTTCAGATGAAGCTCATTTCTGATTAAACGGGGGGTAATGTAAACTGGGCCAAAGGCAAATTTTTCTAAAATTTTAAAAATGGTAAACTGGGCCAAAAGCAAATTTTACTAAAATTTTGAAAATAGTAAACTGGGCCAAAAACAAATTTTACTAAAATTTGTAAAATGGTAAACTGGGCCAAAAGCAAATATTATTGATTAAAAAATTGTAGTATGGGGTTTGAAAATCAAAAACCGATACACGTCAGCGTATCCGGAATTTTGTTTCACAACATTTGTGCGAATAGCAGTTTTTCGAATGCTTTTCTTCGATTTAACATTTATTCGACTGAGCAGTTGTTCGACTTAGCATTTATTCGATATCGAATTTATATGAATTTTATTTATATTTTTATTTTTTGTTTAGTCTTTATCGAATTCAAGTTTTGACAAAGACAACCATGGCAATGCACGGATCCACCGTAACAAATAGTTCTGCAGTTTTTATAATTAAATGCCAACAAATCCCTGATAGACACTAATTATATTTTACAAATGCAAAACTTGTTTTAGGGTGAATTCCCTAAAAGTTAGTTTACACACTAACAGTTAGTTTCTGATATTTTTTTGAAATATTATCAAAAACAAATTTACACCGACATACTTGTAAACTGCACCCCTTTTTTTATCTTAAATTTGTCTTTGACCCAGTTTATTACTTTCAAAATTTTAGCAAAAAGTGACTTTGGCCCAGTTTACTACTTTCATAATTTTAGTTAAAAGTGCCTTTGGCCCAGTTTACTATTTTTTAATTTTGGCCCAGTTTACAATTGGCCCAGTTTACATTCACCCTTAAACGGCTTTGTTAACAAACAAAATTGTCGTGTTTGGCATGAAAATAATCAACAACAGACTAATGAAAAGCCTTTGCATCCAGGGAATGGATTATTGGGAAACCCTTTATCTAACTCATCGCCTTCGTTGGTACTCCACTGGTTTTAACTATTACCCGTAATTATTATTAATCTTTGTTTCAGACAAACACCGGAACATGAAAATGAAATGAAAATTAAGACAATCTCGTTTCTTATTATTTTTCGCAACTCTTAAAGAAATATTTTTTACCAATTTTTACTCTAAAATTAACCAAATAGCGTAATTCATCGGATTGAATGCCTCTCCTGCTCAATACCTATCTTGTTAACGATTATAAAATTTTTGTATGTGATTTTTTATTTTGTTTTTAAAAATAAAAATATTATTGTTTTTTTTATTTTTAAATTAAAAGATGAAAATGTGCGACTACCCCAATTTTAAAAGTAGATCATTGCAATACACAGACTGGTGTCAAATATTACGTATGTCAGACATTCTTGTGGGTTGATATTCATGTATATCACCAGTCTGTGGCGGGTCTTAAGAGATTACATTTGGCAAACAAATTATACATCTGTTCAAGAGAATTAAACAAAGGCTTGCAAAATTCAACATTTCCTTATCGTAAAGTCTTTCTCATTTAATACCGTGAACATATTTTATGTTAAAAATAATGTTAAAGCAACCCTTCGTATAGCCAGCTCACAAATATTTTTCTGGTTTTCCACCAGTCCACCCCTAGTCACGACAGTTGTTCTTTTGATATAAGTAATATCAAAAGTTACTTGGTTAGAAATTATGTTCTCAAACAAACTGAAATTATTTGAAGTTGGAACCGGACGGTTTTTAATGACATTAAAGTTTATATCTTACAAATTAAAAATTATTCGCATGAAATACACATATTTTGGTATTTACTTCATATAAAATGTGAGTAGCAAGAAATTTGACTTGTTTAAAATGAAAGATAAACAAATAGGTACTTACATTGATTTGAATTTGTGTTCATATGAAACCGGTGCCTCGTTCTGTTAATGGACCGCCTCTCATGATTTTATGATTTTGATGTGTTGTGTGAAAAAATTCCTCTTTTGTAATCAAAATTATTGCAAATTAATACAAAACCAAGACGAGTACTCCTGCATTAGCACTCAATAACGTCCAAGTTTCTATTATCTCTTTAACCCAACGAAAAACATCGGCTACTAACTACTCTAGGTTTCCAACGCTTTTCTTTCGTTTTGTATATTATTGGCTTATCAAAACTGTGCTTTCAGCAGGTCGGATTAATTTTTGTTGTGTCTTGAAGCAAAGGTTTGTTTGTTAGAATTCGTTCAATTGTAAGGGGCTGTAGAACTTGACTTAAATATTTTTGAAATATTAATTAATTCGTAAATTACTAGGTTGTGATATTTAATCATTATTTTTAATATTTAATTATTATTAATTTATAACCGGACCCACAAATTAAATTGTGGTAGTTGAAGGCGCCAAATTACAAATATAAAAATAAAATGTTACGGATTATTTGCAAATTTTGCGAAAAAAAGCCAATCCAGCGCGACACACCAAATGGTTATCCAATCCGCCAGGTAAGTGTACAAGCAACCCGCCAGATGAAAGAGGTACGGGTCGTAGACCCAGTAGTCTGGAAGCCATGACGACTAGGCTAGGCATCAACAAGCTCCGGATGATGCAGAATATTGTTATGAGATGTACCGTGAAGACCCCGTGGGATATCTCAACCAAACAGCTGCAGAAGGACTCCAAAATAGAGTCCAACAAGGAGTGTATCTGAAGTCCGGAGGATAAACTCTAAAACCGGTTAGTCTAAGATCAGGATCCTGCAGCTCAAGTAAATTGTATTTTATGTTTCAGATACGCAAATATGATCAAAACAGTAGCATTTCAGAGGAAAAACATAGAGATACGAATGCGCTATCTTTGCAAGGCAGACCAAAGGTGGTCAGCCAACGATACTCTGGATAAGATAACGTGAGACATTTTTTAAGCTGCAACTAAAATGGACACGTTCGGTCTTCCTTCTTAACCAAAAAATTTAATCAAAATTATTGGAATTAACATGGAATTAGAATTAATTGTACAAGTTTCTGTCAATCTGCCGCCCCCTCGAAATTGCCTGGACATCTTAGAATTATGAGAGTTCATTTGGAATTACTTTGGAATTGTGAAAATTAATTTGAAATTATCTTAAAAAATTTGAAATTGGCGGAATTATATTGAATTTCTCAAATTTTTTGGAATTAAATTTAATTGTTAAAAATTTTTGTCAAGCTGATAGACTCGGTCTCACATGATAAGGAGTAAACGCCAAGCCATGGTATCCAATTTTCTTTTCGGACGCTTTGGGCCGTTTTGATAAACGCCATACTCGCTAAAAAAGATCCCTCTAGGCCGGTCCTACTTGACAAAGTGTGCTACCAGGAAGGGGGGTGGATCTCTCTCAATATGGACTCAACGATCCATTTTTGTGGATCCAATTATTTATATTTAGAACGAGTCGGATTTAGAACAGCTTATAGACTTAATAATTAAAAGATTACATTTCTGACCAGTCCACCTGCCAATGGCAGCGGTGGAATAGTCATATGGGATTATTGCAACCAGTGGCGTAACTAAGTCATACACCGACCCCGATAAAAGCAAACAATGAAGAACTAACGATAATAATACACCGACCTCTACAAGAAAATCAATAATTCAGTCGAAATCAAAGCACTACAACATGAACTGGATGAATTAAAAAGGGAATTACGAACACTTATCCACATCACAAAATATGGATTCCGAAATGAAAACATTCCTAAACAATCCAAACACATCTTTAAAACTAAGTAAAATATACCTTCCGGAACATAAGGTTAGCATTTACTGTGATACATCTAGCAACACCCCACGTCCATACATAACACAACCATTCCGAGCACAAGTTTTTCAACAACTTACACGGATTAGCACATCCTGATGCGAAAACTACAACGAAAATGATTACATCTCGCTTTGTATGGCCTAATATGAACAAAAATTGTAATGAATGGACTCGACAATGCCTACCTTGCCAACGCTCAAAAATTCAACACCAACCTTGGACTCCGCAGAGAAGCAAAATGGAAATTTCTAATCGCTGACATCAACACAGCTATTATCGGATCGGATTTTCTAAACCAATTCAATTTACTGGTAGATATCCGCAACCGTTAACCCAACCGCAGCATCAGCAACCGTTAACCCGACCGCAACTGCAACCGTTAACCCGACCGCAGCAGCAACCGTTAACCCGACCGCAACTGCAACAGTTAACCCGACCGCATCCGCAACCGTTAACCCGACCACAACTGCAAACGTTAACGCATGCGCAACAGCTAACCTAACCAGTTAATACGACTACACGATAAAGTCGAACTACATCATTTGCTCCCACGATCTCACTAGGAAGGGGGTAATGTGGTGACCAGGATTAACGGATTTTAATTAAGTACCAACTTACAAGTTCCGTTATATAAGTAAAATATTGCTCTAAAAATAATAACCTTTTTATAAATAAACACTCAGGATAAACAACTGCCAAAATATTTTACAAAATACTTTTTATTTGAACTGCTATAATTTTCTAAAAATCACAAATTTTTACAATCCTTCGTTCAAGGACCGCATATTGTCATTTACTAAAAGAATCTTGCCTATTTTTTTTTTCAGATAAACCGTTCACATGCAGACATCCATCATTACTTGATAATTAATTAATCGATAATTTCTTCAAAAATAATGTAAAAGTCTGTCTAACAACGACGCAAGCAATCGAAGACTCTCTAAGCTCTTAGAACTCTAAAAACATCAACTCTTACACAAAAAATTCTGACTCGTTACAAGTACAGAAATACTATTTTGAGAATTTAAAAGGTATTTTGAATTTTCTAAACTTCATGTTTTAATTAGTAAAGGTAGAAACACAGTAAAATCAGTCTGCCTGACTCAGGTACCCTGTTCCGACAATCCCATGTAGTAACAAATGGAAATGCCCACAGTGTAATCAGATAAATAAGCACAGAAAGTGACGATCGGCGCTGATATTTATCGGAATTAAGTTCTCACAGTGCAAGCAGTTTTTTATTAAACACATAATACAACGTATAGAGATGAAACTGTTGAAACCTAAGAATGACGGTAATCCGAGTTCCATCATGTTTGTTTTTATCTGTTGATCCGTCGATCTGCTGATCCATTAATACTGTCGCAAGTCTGTTAGGAAGTCTGATGAAGGTGTTAGATACCGAGAAACATATTCCATGTTTAATACATTAGTCGGAGACTAAAATAGAAGAAACCCGGGGGTACAGGGGGCAGAGATTCCTGGGCAAAGCGCGAAGCGCCGAGTTTTTTACCGACCACAAAGGGGCTCTACAAAAATTCTTGCCCCCGGGCCCAATTTTTAAGGTTACGCCACTGATTGGAACCTTCGACCATCGGTGGAAAGAGAACCGCCCTATTCCACTTTAAAAAACATCCCTATTGTACAACGGTACTGGTCTAGAAAAGCAGGAATTTCTGTTTTTAAGTAAAACTGGAAAACCATTCCACTTTAAAAAGCATTCTTATTGTACGGCAGATGTCTAAAAGCACGGGAATTAAAAATAATTTAATAAAATTTAAAAAAAAAGAAAAAGATGGAATTGAAGTAGTCGGGTAAATCACACGAAATGTCAACAAAATAAAATTTTGTTCCGCCCACTTTGAATAAGTAAGAGCCAATTTCATAATGAGTTGTAAAGTCGGCTTTAAATTTAAGGTTTCCTTTAAAACTCAATATAAAATTGGCTCTAAGTGTTTTTGCATAAAAATCAAAACTTGAATGTCAATCATTTTTTTAAATTAATATTTGAAAGTAATTATTTGAAATTTATCTATAGTTTAATCGCTTAATTTTAATGTCATCTATCAAATTCTATGAAAAACTGTGGGGGGCCATATAAAAAAGTAAAAAAAGATTTTTTTGTTTAGGAAAACCTACCAACGGAAGTAATCACGCATCGCCTAGAATTTTATTTTATTCTTTCAAAATCTTTCATTACACTTTTTGCTATTTTTTATTATTTTGATTAAATACAAGTCATAATATTCCCCCGTTTTCCCCCGTTTTAGGGAAAACGTTTTTCTTTTTTTTTTTTAAATAATTTGCAATTTCTTTTTCACTTCATTTTACTCTTTCTCAAAAATGTTTCTTGTTCTGCATATCACAAAGTGGTAGTGGATTTCTTCGTATTTATCTACACTTACAGTTACAAATTTATAATTATAATTTTTATGGCACTGGGAATAGAAATAGCAAAATTAATTTAAAAAAAAACAAAGAAAATATTTAGGATTTTGATTATCAATTAACGATTGATTGAAATAATACAATAATAATTACAATTTTTATCGATAAAATAAGATGCATGTCAAGGTAATGTAAAAAAGATGTAAATTATAGTAAACCTACAGATCCGGCTGGTGGGTAAAGATAAGATAAGCAAATGAAGAAAATCCTTGTGGAAGGACAATACACAAAATATGTTACCTGTCGAGTTTTGGTGACAATAATTCTATTTTCGAATAATTTATTAATATTTAAACAAAGTTTTCGCAAGATATAAATATTTCTTTATCAAAGTTGTTAATCAGATATTAAACATCATCAACGGTAATTAAAACAAGTTTGAGTGTTGGAATCATCAAAATAACTTTTTTATACTTCACGTCCGGAACTTGAAAATTAATTTTTACTTTATGAAATTTTATTTTGTTTCATAAGCATTCAGCAAGAATGCATGTGGAATGGACAAGGAATTTTTCATTTTCACAATAGTTTTGTTTTCGTGAAGTGTTTTGCTTTGGCTGTTTTATTTACGAAGAATTTACGAAGAATTAAATTTATTAATATAAAAAGGAAGTAAATATAAGCAAGAACAAGATTTCGCACGAAATCAACATCAAGTCCACCATATAAAAGGTAATCTTCGTGTCAATGGCCAGTCGCTCTGTGAATCTCTATAGTGCACGTTCTTGAGATATTTTATCTAAAATGAAATCGAAGATATTAATCGTTTTCGTACTGTCGACTCTTTATTTTTGGGAAGCCGGTAGGATTTTTTATCGATTTTAAATTTTGGTTTTAAAGAAAATTTTTTTTTTGCAGAATTTGCACCAGTATTACCAAAATCTCGTCAATTTTTGCAACCTTTGCCAGGCTATATACCAGTTTATATCAGGCCCGGTAATACTCCTTTAGAAGATATTAATTTGGATTTAGCTGAAGCCTTTCATAGCTACGCTCTGAAACACAGTCGCATCGATTTCGATCGTTCTCTAACGCAAAATGTCTTAACAGGAGATGAACCGAAAACTGAAGATATCTCTTCCGTGGATTTTAACAATCTCAATTTACCAACACAGCATGAAATTACAGAAATTAGAAGAAACGGTGTTGTCGTACATACTCATATACAAAAAATTCCGAAAACTCATTAACAACAAATTCAAATTATATTTATTTATATTTTAATAAACGTCTAAACTATTACAACATTTTCATTAGTCGAACCAACTTTTTTTAGAAATTGCGTTACCGCAACTAAATTTATTTTATTTAGATTAAGTTATCTTATCATTATTATCTATAGAGTAAAGTGTAACCTGTTTTAATGTTTATACGTACGTATAGATGTGCACCACCTTGTAATTAAAACTATCGACTGCACAAAAATTTAGGTATGTAAAAACAATTTTTTTATCATCGCAAATTCATCCTATACTTTATTGTCGTTCAAAAAGCTGATATTGCATTCAAATTTTCCTATTCCAAGGCAAACAAAATTTTGGATGTCGCAGGAAATTTTCACAAAAGGGTACGGTGTAATTTTAAAATAATAACGCTTATCTAATCATATTTTAACAAATTTGTACCTTTATAGATAGCATACCATTTTCATGAATCACGAATTAATGTCAAAAATTTTGCAGGTGAAAACAATGATTCCAAAACTGCTGCTTTTAAGTGTTTTATGTGTGCTAAGAGTTCAATCACAAGAAAATGCAGCTCGTTATATTGCCAGATCCTTAATGGAGTGTTATAACACCACGGAAAATTTTGCAAGAGATCATAGACCTCCTGCCGATATTAATGTTCTAATTGCTCTCATAAGAAAAATTGAGAACGATGGTTCGCTGCAAAATGATAGGATGCTTTCCACAGAAATTATCCATAGGTAAATTTTGAGAACCACTGCCAAAAAGGATAGATCCTTTTTAACGTTTCATTTTTATTGTAGATTTAAACAGGATGGGATAATAAGAAGTTTGTTTTCAAATTTATCGTCGTATTCCATACCATACTCACCACGAGGTTTCCAAGCTGACAAGCATCGCATTTATTTAACAAAATTAGTTCCAGGAAGTGCAGTTATTTTTCCAAATAACTCGTTAAGCGCCAATGAAAGAGTAAGTCTTTTGATGTATAATATGTCGTTTTTAAGTCATACGTAAAATTAGGTTATGACTTTTGCGTCATATTGCGACATTGCGTAGTTTAGTATGTCGCTTGAAAGTTATAACCATAATTTTAGGTTTGCGTGTTACATCTACATGCATATAAAATCAATGAATATAAGGTATAGTTTTCAGAATATCGGATATTAAAATAATTTTCAAGAAAATAATAGGGCGCTAGAAGGCAGCATTTGTTTGATATAGTAAAAACTGTGAGTATGACTCACCAAGCTTTTCTGTAAAAATTCGAAAACAGCGAAAGGTATTCAAACAATTTAAAACCACAAATGTTCGTGTTTTCGCGCTGAACACCTTTAACCCCTTCAAAAATATGTCTAACTTTCACCGTTTTCGACTTATTAGAAAAAACATAGTTGACTCATAATCGAGCTCTCGTAGTCATGACTAAAGCTTGTAATATTTAATGTTGGCGTCATAAAGCACTGAACTAACAAATAACTTAATTCCTTTAACATTTTCCAAAATAATTGATTTGAAAAACTTGAAGCAAATAGTTGTCGCGATGCCCCACCCTCACGTTATCACATAAATGCATGATATTACATAAAATAATATTTTATTGATTTTTCAAATTAATTTTAATTTTGAAAAAAATAGTATTCTCGCCTTGAGTTGAATTGTATATTATTTATATGGAAATTTATCATACCGATTATTATATAAATAGATTAAAATAGACTTTTAAAACGATTTTCCAAATTTACTTTCCAAAATTTATTGCTCCCCCCTCCCTCCTCCAACTGCACCATACTCATTAGTGATTAAGAAAATGTTAAAAATAAAAACTTAATTGTTTTTATCTAAATACTTTATGTAATAACTTGAAAACAATACACAGTGAGATCGTACAGTCTGGAATAAATACGATAAAAAAATATCAAACTTACTGTGTTTTTACTATTAATATTTTTTCTTGGCCTTATTTTTAACCGTGTAATTTTTTTAAATTGCAACCTCTATTTTTCATCATCGTAGTGAAAATACAATAGTTTGTTTTTATTTTTGATATTATTAGTTTCAAAGTCTCAAATATGTTGGTCGGGTGAAGTTCAGCGCCACAGTTCGGTAGTGTTTTTTTATTTATTTATTAAAATTAGCATCAGATTAAAAGATATGGTAATAATAGAATGCATATAATGACGTGTAATGCAATAAAACGAGATTCCGAACCGTTACTGACACCGAATCGGGTCTGCGTCAAACTGTACTGGCGCCAAAACGACTACTCCGAACCGAGCCACTCCCCAAAATTGTATACTAAATTAATTTTAGATCTTTTCGTACTCAGAAATGTGTACTTGATTTAAGTCCGTTAAAAAATAAAATTTGCAATTTTTGCACGTATTGCCACCACCAAATTTGTTTAAAACGAATGAGTAGGAATTATTTCCTGATCAAAAATTGTGCAACCCTCTTTTGCAGATATTTATTGACCCATCAAAGAATTAAAAATATTGTTGTTTATAATATTAAAATTAATTATTGATTGCTGAAAAAATAATAACAATAAAACAGAAAAATTTGTTAAATTTATTTGGAACAAGCTTAACAAACCTCTTGAGAATACTTATAATAAATAGTTAATACACTTTTCTCCAGTATTTAATTTCTTTAATGTTTCTTAATTATTTATTCTTCCTGTTTTAAAGTAGTGTTCTAGTCTAGAGCCATAAATTTTAGGTGTTCTTTCGCGCTCGATAAAAAAGAAACAAACAATATTTTTACCATTCATTTTATCACAATTACATATTTATAGATATTGTAACAATCTACAAAAAAATATTTGATAAAAAAAAATTTAAATTAAGCGACTTATCAGCTAGTAAAGTTGAGTATAAAATAAAAGTGGGGTGTGCTGGTTGACACGATTGCAACCCTTCTGGTCATCTACAACAAAATTACAAGAAAGATTTATTATTAGTAAGAATGTAAAATTTTTTCGCGAAACACCTGCTGTTTGAAAACAGAAAACGGTTTTTGGCCCGTTTTTCTCGATAATTTTTAATTTTTTAAAATAGTTAGCAAAATAATTTTGGTACAAAAGTGGTAGGGGAAATAGGCAGATAAATATTGAAGGTTGGTACAAAATTTGAAGTAACTCGGTCAAATGAAACTTGAGATATCATGCTAATCAGGTCGAAAAATGTGGTTTTGCAATAAACGCGTGTAAAGTTTTGAGTAAAAATTACAAATAGTTACAAAAATAATTTTGCTATAAAGTGGTAGGGGTGATAGACAGGCATAGAGTGAAGGTCGACACCAAATTTGAGGTAAATCGGGTAAATAGAACTTGAGATATCATGTCAACCATGTTGAAAAATGTAGTTTGTAATGAACATTATACGTTAATCCTAGATTTTTAAAAGCTAGACTGAGCTGAAATAAAAAGTAAACACAAAAATATTTACAATTTTTAAGTGTTTTGGGTTGACCTATATTTGTGCATTTATATAATTTATAGCTGAAATGGTAATCTGTCAGGCGACTTTACAGTGCTTCACTAAAATAGCTATAACTACATAAATTACTGGAATTTTAAAATTTCCTTTTGGAGATATATTCTCTAATGTCTAAACTTTATGAATATGCAGAAAACAAAAAATCGAATTTTTCAAAATTCTAGACTAGAACACTGCCTTAAGGAATTCAGAATTTATAAAATAATCTCATCTAATTTTTTTTACTCAAAGTTAGATTGAGTTATTTACACTGACAATGATTTTAATGATTTTGTTGGACAGAATTTATACGACAAGTTATACGGCAGGTTTTAGATTATTAAAATAAATTCAAAAAAAATTTTTTTAATTTGCTTTTTGGGACTAAAGTACTTTGTTGAAATAAAAAAGAAAAAACCGCCTCAAACTAAACAAAAAAATCATAAAAAAAGAGGAATAAAAGAGGAGCGTTAATTAAGTTAATTAACCAGACCTGATGTCATTTAATTATCAAATTTAATTTAAGAGTAACAAATTTTTTTAATCTAGATTTTGTTAATAATATTTTTTTTTACTGTATGTACAAAACAGGCGAAAAAATATTTTACTTTCAGCTATAATCATTCAAATTCGTGTTATTTTCAGGTTTTCAGGACCGGATAAATAGTATACTACATTATTAGGGAGTAAACTACTTGTTACATTCAAAATTAGCTATTTTAGACATTTATATTTTTCAGATTCGGTAATTTCTTATTTTATACCTGGCCTGATTTAAAACAGACCTGTTTTAGTAATAAAGTACAAATTTATCTTAAAACTTAATCCATTCGTGCGCGTCTTGAGAGTTTATGCTTTCTTTTTGTAGATTTTTGATTTTTCACATCGTTTTAGGGTTTCCGAATTTCGTTATTTTAATTCACCGAAAAGTACGAAAACTCTATTATTTGTTTGCCGATATATAATAATAGAATTAAGTACAATAGACTAATTAATTAATACAATTAATAGTATTATTATTAGCGTTTATAATTAACTGATTGGCTGACTTCAAAGTGAATTGTTCATATTATAATTAAACTTAATAATTGCAAAATTAGTACTTAATTAATATTTTTTATGCATTGAAATAAAAAATACATTGTATTTTAATGCAAATTAACGAATTTGAAACGATGCAGTGAAATTCTACTTTAATTAGTTGAATAATCTAACTTTGTCGCTCACTTATTATATTTTCAAAATTGTAGTATTTTGTTACCTTTGAAACCGGGTTAATACTTTATTTCAAAAGTTCAACCCTATAATTAAATTAACCGATAAGTATCAGTTTAGCCTAAATTACAGTTTGGTTCAGAGTAGATCTAGTAAATAGTTATTCGATATTTCAGCTACGTCAAGTTTCAATTTTCAAAAACCTACCCCAAGTTCATTAAAGACGCAAAATCGGTACTACCTTCCTAACCGCGGACAGGCGTAAGCTGATATGCATGAATATATAATTACCAACTTTAGTTATTATACTTTAATATTTTTATTTTAAAAAAATACCAAATATTGGGATGACTAATAAAATAAGTATATTGCTAAATAATTTATTGTAAGGCAAGAGACAAAAGACTTTTCAGTCATAGTTATACTCCTAACAAGTGACCTTGATGGATTATCGATCTCAAATAAAACGTACGTATTTTATTATATTCAATCTTATCTACAAATTCATTTAAAATAAATAATTGCTTATGAGCTTATGACGCCATCAAGTTATAATTAAAATCAAATAAAACATACTTTAGCGCCGTCTTATAGGGAGGTTTACTGGTATTTCCGTTTATCAATTTAACCACGTTTCAGTTAATATCGCTATAACCACTAAGTAGTTTCTAATTAATTTATTTTAATGTTAAACGTTTATTTAACACGTGATGTCATTTGTTGACGTGATGTCACAAGTGTAATTGGTAACTCAAAAATTAATTACTCCTTTCAATTTTTTTATTTTTAGTGTTCCCTTCATTTTATGCTATCCAATTCAGTCGATATAAGGCTACGAGGAGACGAAACCTTAGTTTGCAAAAAACTCAATCGTTATCAGATGAGATCAAAAAGAAGCAGCGATCCAAATGATGAAGTCGAAATTTTGGATGAAATAAAGTAAGAATTACTTTTGCAATAATTCCACTAATCAAATTTGCTGCAGTTAGTTGGTCAAAATGTTTTTTATTCCAAATTTTACTTCGCTTATTTTCGCAAGAGAGTTTAATTTTGGGAAAACACAATATTTTGAATCTACTGAAAGAATTACGGATTAAATGCCGCATTTTGTATTTTAGAGCAAGTCCATTACGAGATAATTTAGAAGAAGAGGACAAGCACGAAGCTGTGAATGACAACCAAAACACGGAAACTTTTGATGTCGAGTCGCGAGACCCTTCAAGTAAACATCAAGTTTCCGTTCCAATCAGTGATTGTCCTGTCGAAAATGGAGTAGTATTTTCCAAATGGGGAGCATTTCAAGCAGGAACGGTAATTGCAGCAATTGCTGCTGGACGTGCACCACAAATTATCGAAGTAGAAAGTCACAATATGGATGGGGAAAAAAAGATCTACAAATTTAGTAACAGATATGCTACAACACTGGCAGGTAATAACTTTACACGGTTAAAAATCAGTGATATAATTTCACTATTCCTTAGGGGATCTTTCTGAGGTAGCTTTACGTCAAGGGTCTTTGGGAAGACCTAACGTCTTTACCGGTAATAGAGGAGATTTCAATAATAGATTAGTGCCCACAAAGTATTACCTTGAAAAATATACACAACTTGAAATGACCGATGCCGAAATTAGAGGAGGATTAGATGGATTAATTATAGCCTCCAAGATTGAGGCCTGGAAAACTAGAGCCAGTTCTCTTAAGATTTCACAAATTCTAGATATGTATTATTCAGACAGGGGAATATTTTCTTCTAAACACTACAGAGCGTGCAACCGAAGAATATTATTTAATGAAGTTGCAAATTCTACAGTATTAACCGACGAAACGACTGCATTTAGTTTTCTCTTAAATAGACAATCAAGTCTTGATGGAAGCATAATGGATGAAGGCATTATAAGTTACAGTAAGAAAGCTGTGGATCATTTCATGACCCATATCAGTAAGTAGTTTTATAAAATACCTATTTTTATAAAAACGTATAAAACGTGTAAAACGTTGCACTATTTAACTTGAGGCAAGGCTGCTACACATTTTTATACTAAAATGAAATTTTTACAGCTACTCTAAACGACTTTGCTTGTGATAGTTCCAAAATAGTAAGAGCTAACACTGATATTTTAATTATATTGGACACGAAATGGGAATATAACGTCGTCCAACCAGCAATATCGTAATTATTATATTATTATTATACATTAGATAACTTTATAATGTATTTTATTTGTAGATATTTACTAAACAACATAGACATAACCCCATACAATAGTAATTTCACCATTATAAACGCAAAAGATGGCAATATATTAGTTGAAAATTCAAATTCCATACTTGACTTCTATAGTCAATTCAATAAAACAAAACATAGTCAAAGTAAGTAGAATTCCGAGAATTATTGGGTATTAGGTATTAAATGTTTCATTTTGCAGATCAAAAAGGTTTTGATGTAACAGTTTCATTTGAAACTATCCAAAGAATATTAAATAGCAGAACAGAGACAAATAAAGTATTCCAAAAAGCTTCACTTCAATCTTCAATCGTATTATTTATGCCATTTGAGTCACTAACCAGTTCTGACCAACAAATTGCAGAAAGTTACAAAAGCTCTTTCAAAAATAATTTTCCAGGTGAGTTGTGTTTTAAAGTGTTTTTGGATTCCACTTTAACCAAAAAGGTCAGCGACTAAACTGGACGTTTTTAGATCTTAAGTTATTGGTTTTGGGCCAAAATTCCAAACAAACCCATGGTTCTTTGGTACTTGATGTGGGAAGCGATGCATTTGATTTGCCAGATACTATCGATACCACACAAATTAGTCAAGCGGTTAGTCCAGCAGCTTTAAGAATTCAGCAAGGTAAGTTTTTATGATTTTGAAGTCCACCAAGGTGTAATAATTTCTAATTCAGAACCTACAAGAATTGTACATCCGGCTTGTAAATCAAGCGAATCATCATCAGGTTCAAATACGATTTCTTTCGAAGCATACGTCGATCCAAGAGGAGTAAATTACCACAGGATATCTCCAATTTACTTCCACGAAGAAGAATCCAGAACGATCAAAATTCGTAACGCAGGTTATGGTAATATTATAGGCTGCATGTCAAGGAAAATGGCAAACGCTAACGAAAATAGTACTGATATGGATTGCAAACCATTAGGAGGTGTAAGTGTGGCAGAATTTGATCTACCAAAAAGTTGTGACGATGTATCATCCTGCGCTCCTGTATATATTATCGTAAAGTCTAGTGAAATTGGCGATGAAAGCCTTAATGCCCGCTGTACTGGTAAGTTAAAAATTACATGGCAATAAAATTAACAAGCTAAGTAAACGTAAAAAATCTAAAATTATTTCATGAACATAAAACACACAATAAATTATAATTAAATCTAGTACCAAGTTGAAGACTTAATAGTAATGTAATAGAGAACGCCACCACCGTTAGTTTTAGATTTTATTGTGGTTACGTGGCACATTAATTTTCACGTTTTTAATTTAATTTTATTTTAGATAAGGCTTGCCGATTTCCAGATAATCTAAAATATACGATAGAAATTAATAGTTTGGATTGTTCGTTCTTCAGCGGCGGCAGTAACATTATATCATTAAATGTTACGTTGGCATTATGTATGCTGTATATTTTAAAATTAATTTTGTAAATATGTGCATTTGGATTTCTTAATTTTTAAATTATAGTATTATTATTATTATTATATGATCAAAAATCAAATTCTAATTCTTTAGACTTTTTCTTTATAATTTTTTAATCACAAGATTATTAAGAGCAGACTCGTATTTTTTATTTAATTACAATATTTTGTTTTTAAAATTTCCAAAACCGGGAAAATTTTGTTTATAATAATTAGAAAGTAAACTTAATATTAAAAATATATATATTTATAAACTAAATTTTTATTCAACATTTTAAATCCAAAAAGGTTCAATTGGCTGCCCTGTACTTACATAAAAAATGTAATGTACGATTTAACATGACTAAGACGAATACATGTTTAATATTTTTATATAAATTTATTGTAAAAATATAATTTTAAATTAAATTAAATTTTTTATTTCATAATTTAGGAAAAATATACTTGCATTGCACTACCGGAAAACACAATTAAACTTTTAATTACCAAAAACAAAAACATTTCTAGTTTTTATCAAGCCTAGGGTAAGCTCATAAAAAACATGACAATATGTACATATATTATATAGGCTACCATAAGATTTTGAATTTTGTATTTCTCGAATATCTTTAAAAAAATTAATATTTTTGAAATCAAAATTTATTTAGTATGATTATTCCATTAAAAAAATGCTTAGCAGATAAATAAAAAGATATTGCCTTGTTATCTAAATTGTTTTCAGTTTTGAGTTGCAGAAAAATTAGAAATTTTATAATTTTTTTTCAAATTAAAAACTAAAGTCAAGTTTCTTCGGCGAAAATAATAAACTTTCTTTGATTCATTAAAAACTTACTTTTCTTTTGATTAAGCATCCCCAATGCGCGTTTCAAAACTACAAAAAAATTGTTTTGTTATTATAAAGTAAAATTTGATCTCAACGTGTAGCGAACTACAAAGAAACTCAATAAACTTATAGAAATGGGTACTTTCGTTTGTAAAAGATTTTTCACTCACGTATGAAATAGCATCCACACAGGGGTTGGAAGTAAACTTTTAATGAGTCACAAGAGAGATGAAATCGGCTTTACGAAGACTACAATTAAATTTGTGTTTATAGTAGTACAACGTATTTTATTTTACAAATATTCTGTTAATTATTTTTATTTATCTAATTAGCACCGGAAAAACATTCGTTTCAAACAAAAATATGTTTATTCAGAGTAAGCAAGAAATATTAAGAAACAAGCTCCAGCTGAAGTCGCCTAGTCTCTTTTTTTATTTGATATACCACAACTTAACAGTTTTCCATTAATTAAATGATTTTTTTTATTTGTAAATTTGATAAATTGTATGATAAATGCTTTATTTAACTGTAAAATTAAATATTGTATTTTTTTTTAATTTTCCGGTTTTCCTTTTGACGTTATGCCAACTAGAGGGGGAAACCAGGCTTTAGACGCCGGTTGCACAAAATTTTGTCCGTTGGCTTTAATTGAGATTTTGTATTTTTGAGATATAAAAGTGAGTATTCTGGGTATTTTTATTTTTTTCTGTGTGAAAATTTTTGAACATAATTTTGGAAAAGATTTGATTTTTTTGGATTGGTTATTAATTAGATGTTATGATAAATAAAGGTTTAAGTTATAATTCGGAATTTATTTTTGAAAATATTCATGAAATTGGAAAGTTTTTGGATTATTAACCCGAGAACACTCGCAACCGACCATTTTAAATTACATTTATTAGTCCTTTAACCTGTTTATTATTGTAAAATTATTGAGTAAATAACATAATACATCTATTAAAATTCTCTTTTACAAAACAACAACAAAATATTCAAACGAAATAACATAGTTGAAGGAAATAAAATATAGTTGAAAAAAGACGGTCGGGGGAAAAACCGAGCTTGGGGGAAAAATGACCGTGGTGATGCGAGCATTCTGGGGGTTAAGACCTAGAGTAAGAGTCTCGTTGCTCCATGCAGTAATTTAGATTCGGAAAATTAGGGTAATTTATTATTTTAAATAATTAAATTAATTTAATGATAAAATTTATAAGATATTTTATTTAACTTTAAAGAAAACATTTATTAAAGATACGAGAACACCTAGGTGTTCAGTATAAGTCAATATACAGTGCAAGTCAGTGCCGGAACTAGGGCGTGGCAAGAGAGGGGTGCCAAATTTTCAATTTTAAAATTAAATTTAAAAAATATTTATAAAACAAAAGGCACTTTCCTAATTTATAAATTACCTCGAAGGGCTTAATAACAAAATTTCATTTTTAAAATTAAAAAAAAATGTTTTTGTTTAATGTTTTTTTTTTATAAATATCTTCTACCTACTTATCTTATAGTTCAAAAAAAGAAAAACAATCCTATGGGTCTGTTCGTTTGCTTAAACTAACTTTAACCGAGCAAGCAAAGAACCAATCAACAGCCGCTTTAATTTGCACTTACTTGCTCGAACTTACGAACAGACCTTATGAAACATCATTTTTTTTGTTTTAATAAATCCCTTCCGCGATTTACGGTCATGGTTGGCAGGGCCTTATCTGAGGGGAGGTTTTGCCCCCTCCGAAATAAAGCGTGAGTTAAAATCCTAGAATATAAAATATAATAAAAGATTAGCAGGATGCTTGTGACCTTTAATACGCGTAGATGAACTACCTGCTGCTGCGTGCTTAGGCCTCTAATATATTTTTTAAATAATATTGCTTCATTAAACCTACTATTTTTTTGAGAAAATATTTTTGTATCGCGATTTTCTAACTTTACAATAGTACTATATGCTGAGACGCCTAAAAAGCTATAATGCTATAATACTAGAGAGGCATAGGGGTATCCCAGACCCCCGGTAGTCTCGTCACGGGTCGCCACGGGCGCATCATACCCTAGTTCCGGCTCTGGAGCAAGTAAATGAAATATATTCTGGGATGGAGTCGAAACGACTTTAAGGATGAAAGAGTGGTTGCTGACTGCATTTTTTATTTACAACAGCCTCTATGTAAAGTGATTTGAATTGTGACCGCAGGATTTTAGTGCGGTGGGATTTTGGTTAGGTGGTATTTTGGTTTAGCGAGATTGTGGTCCGGCAAAATTTTGCATACAAAAATGTGTTTTTATAATTTTCTTGTGAAGTAACAAGGACTGAAAGCTGTATTAACTATGTACACAATTCTGCACACAATTTTCCTAACAATTTTGCACAAAAAAAAAGAACTGAAACACCTATAAGACACTCTAAATAAGTTTCTGCGTAAAATTTCTCTAACCTCAATGTTTGAGCTTTTAGAGGTTGAAGATCAGAGCTTAAAGCTCGAAAGCTGGAGATCACAGCTTAAAGCTCGGAGGTTGAATATCAGAGCTTAAAGCTCAGAGGTTAGAGGTCGGAGCTTAAAGCTCGGAGGTTGGAGGTCGGAGCTTAAAGCTCGGAGGTTGGAAGTCGGAGCTTAAAGCTCGGAGGTTAGAAATCGGAGCTTAAAACTCGGAGGTTGGAGATCAGAGCTTTAAGCTTCGAGGTTGGAATTTTAAGCTGAGAGATTGCAGCTTTAGGTTACAGATTACAGCTTAAAGGTCAAAAGTGAGCTCTCTATGGATTATTGAAGTCAAAGCTTCGAGTTTAAAAGTTAAAGCTTAGAGGTCGCATTTTAGAAATTAAAGGTTAGGATTAACCTTTTCGATATTGCGGGTAGACAAATATACCAGTCAGTATTTTTCTTTAGATTTTTGAAAAGCGATGGTGTGCATACACTGTAAGAAATGGTTCATCAAATTAATGAAAAAATTCATCATTTTAGTGCCGATTATGGATTATGTTCATTGACGCAAAAATGATGAATTTTTAATGTACCTGTTTTTTCGGTGTATATATATGTATGTTACGGTCAATGATGTAAATCGGGCGTTGACGTCAATGGCCGGACAATGACGTCAATGCCCATTTATGTTGGCCATTAACGTCATTGTACGGTCATTGATGTGATTGCCAGTTAGCGGTGGACAATGATGTAAATATTTTCATCTGATTGTCATATTTATCTCTTTGGCCGGTCAATGACGTTATTGACCAAAAAGGATTGGACAATGATGATTTTTTATAGAATAAATACTATGAGGTATTCAAATCGCAATATGGCGATTTGAATTAGACAGTCAACTGGCAAGTGACATTTACGTGTATTGCATGCATTGTATTCTAATGTATTATAATCATTTATTAATAGGGATCGGATTTATAGGCACTGGGACCCCGATATCTTTTATGCGGCAAACAATTTATACATTCACACAAGATATTATATACGGCATAAATTGTTTGCCGCATACAAGATATCGGGATCCCAGTGCCTATAATTCCGATCCCTATTTATTAACAAAAATAATAAAAATTAACAAAAATTTAAAAAATAATTATAAATTAAAAAATAATTAAATTAAATTTTTTAAATTAATTATTTTTATTCTAGCATGGGAGTGATGCATATGGCATTTCAAACTGCAAATTTGTTTACTGGCGCGACAAGCACATATAGAAAAGAGTAGTTTAATCATCGCCCACTCTGTATTGGGCAATGACGTTATTGCCCGGACTATGATGTAAAAACCACATATAAAATTTTAAATGTCAGCATCGCCCAAAATGCACGGTCAGTGACGTCATTGGCCAGACGTTAACGTCAATGTCCAGTTAAGCAGGACATTAACAGCATTGTCCGGCCATTGACGTTAATGGCCGAGTTGAGGGCCGTATATAAGGGGGGAGGGGTTGGGGGTTTAAACCCCTCCCATGGATTAAGTAATTCTCATTAAATACTACATTTAAGAAATGTTTCAATGTAAATGTGTTTTTTAAATCCATAAAACCCCCCCCCCCTTGGTCAATGTCTAACTACGGCCCTGCCGAGTTGTCATCATTAACCGTAACAGAGTATAATTTATACTACTAGATTGTAATAATCTAAAATTGTAATGTACATAATGTAATCTAAAATTCAAAAATTTACCAGCAAAAGGTAAAAAGGCGCGTGTATAAGAGCGTTAAAGTGAGCGCATATACCTTACTTTCAGTTTTTGTAACTAATTTTTAATGGAGAGCTGGAAAATAGTTGAATTATTGCTTGTAGTTTTAAGTTCTGCGAGAAAATTAAATTTAAAAATTTTATATTTTTAAAAATTAAAAAAAATTTTTTTTTTGTAATTTTATATTTAACCAAACCGCCGAACTAAAATCCAATTAGACCAAAATCCCGCCGAACGAAAAACGAGATTTAGGTTTGACGGGATTGTGGCCGCGGGATTGTGGCCGCGGGATTGTGGCCGCGGGATTGTGGCTGTGGGATTTTGTCTCATCCCGCTAATCACCTGTAATGTCCTTATGACAGGTACAGGTATTTGTGAAATTATACCTAGCAGGTACTTTCCAGGTTTTTCCCTGGCTTAAAGTTTTACTTGGAAAGGATGCGTTTAATGAGTGGAGCGACTAATAGATCCTGTCTTTTAAGATCCGTAATTTTTAAATTCTGGTTATTACAGAGATGTTTTTAATAAGTATCGAAGCTCATTGATTTACTTTTTAAGTGGATCCGCCATTTTCGAATGCAATACGTGTTCAGAAATACTTGTATAAAATAAAAATAAAAAAATTTTATCCGAATTTTTGGATGACTTTTTTTATATATAAAATTTTTTAGCTATAAAATAAAATAAATAAAATATTGATTTGGAAACAAATTAAATTTGAAATTTTAACGCAACATTTAAGATAGTTAGGGGAAATACACATAAATATTGCACAGTTGGAATCATCGTTTCTGCCAAACCGACTGCGCCAATTAAATTTCTGAACTTGTTTTTAAAAATCTTATTCGACGGGAAAATTTTGTGTCAAATTTGCAATTTATTAACCACCGTAGCATCACTAAGTGAGATACAGAGCGGAAATTTCGCTTAGTTCATAACTCAGCATTTTGGTGGACCGGGAATACTCGTATATAATCTTGTAATAGGCGCAGTCAATTAGTTTGGATAAAATTAATTAAGCTCGATGGCCCAATAATTTTTTTTCAATTTATGAAACGAAAATATTTGGAAATCCATAAATCACTTTTATGAGACATAAAGCGCGGTGAGATAACAGAAATACCTACCTGTAAAATTTTAGATAACGTATCTTATCATAAGCTATTGCTAATGAAATACGTAGGTACAAAACAGTGTCGTTAAATTAACGTGGTAAATTAATCACAAATAAAATTGTTTATAGATATAATTAAATCAAATGAAGAATGTTATTATATTGTGCTTCATAGGTAATTTTAGTTTTTAGTTTTCATAATATTATGGTTTTATTGCTGCAGTTATAAATAAGTGACCTGTACTTAGTCAGTTAGTTTAAAAAAAGTCAACCCGAGCGTGTATCGAGTTCAAATTACTTTTAAAGCTAGGAAGTTCGTGTAAATCCATTGTTAAAATATGGAACACGGCTTCTTTTGCACGGTTTGATAGTTCTTTATATGTTATTTTAACTGCATTAACTAACTTTGTATATTTTTGCACGAACTTCCGGGCTTTATTACATGTTATTCAATTTTAGCTATATGCGGTACTAAAACTGTTAATGGTTTATCTTCTGCAATACCAACACAGCTCATAAAATGCTACAGATCGAATTTTACGAATACAATTCTGAAGCCTCCCCTGACGAGTCAACTTTTGATAGAACTAATCCGAGAAATAGAATTTCAAGAAAAAAACTCCCTCGACATGCGAATGTTTACAACCTCATTACTGCACAGGTAAAGGAATTAGTGGGATTAAATTAACAGCAATTTAACGCTTTGGTTAACAGCGTGCGTTTTGACGGAGTGCAGAGGAAGCTAGAAACTTTGGAAACGGATTTCGTAATACCATACAGAGCTTCGGCAAATCAATTTTACAAATATGAACTACTTGTTGATTATTTAACTTCAGGAAAAGCACAACTTACGCCGTACAATAAAATTAGCACTAAAGAGTTGTGCCTTCTTCACGAAATTATTTCCAACACAGTTCACGTATGGAATTCAGGTAACGAAGGACGATCGTGTCCAGAATTGCGAAGTATGGAATATCACAGGTACGATCAAATTAAAAATACTTGTAAGTATAAAATCCAAATTTAAATATATAATTATAGAAATGAACGTTCACAACCGTCGGTAACGGTAAAATCAAGTAGGTGTCCTTTAGAAAGTGGAATTGTTAAAACAAGATGGGGCACAATATCACCAGGTCATATAATCGCGGGTATAGCATCTGCATTACAAGAAACGGCACTTGCTGTACAAGAAGTTATTGACGTCATTCAAAAAGATAAAAATATAACTAAGAAGGCAAATGCAAAACTACATTTAGGAACAGTCAGCAATGTAGGTGTGTCCACTCTCATAGGAGATTTAGCAGAAGTTACACTCTACCAAGCTTCCGATAAGCCAAAAATTGGAAATAGCGGTGTATGGAACAATTCTTACATTCCTCGTTTACATTATCTAAAAGATGAGCCTTTCGAGATGACTAGCGCTGAGCTTTTAGGTGGAATAGATGGTATGGTAACTTTATTAACTTTTAATTAAAAAACTTGATTCTATAGACATTTCAAATTGTTTGATTTTGCATAAATAAATTTATGTAAATTAAACCTCTCAATTCATTGCAAATTTGCATTTTCTTTTTTCTATATTTTTTTTAATAACAGGGCAAATCAAAATTGCTACAATTGAAAATATTTTAACTGTTTCGGAAATTATACACAAAAACCAATAATCTAAAGATTTTCTGAAATTTTTTTTGGTTTGAATCACCAATAACAACCAATGGTGCTTTCATTTCAAAAATAGGCAGTTTCAATAGCTAGAGATATATTGATTTATGTTGGTTGATATGTCAATAGCTGTAATAATATAAGAAATTAAATTAAAAATAAAATTTCGAATCACTTGGTACAGATTTTCGAAAAGCTATCTAATGCTTTCAGTTTCAACAATTTGGAATGTCAATAATTTTAATTATTTAGTCTGATTTCGAGTCGACAAGGACTTTATTGCAAATTTGCACTGCAATCAGTTGCATTTTTAATCAGTTTCAGTTCGACTATTTTTTGTTAGTCAGCTCCGCATGTTTAGACGCCAATATGACAGACTTTTTGTGCGGCCTTAAGGCCGCACCGCCTTGTCATCACGGTTCAATTTTTTTTATGTCGACAATAAAAATTTACCAATCTTAAGTGCGTTACGAAAAGAATGATAAACTTTTTTTTTGTGGTTTGGTGTTTTATTGTATCTAATCAAACGGGGCTGCACTACAGTAATTAACTAATTTTGGAAAATTTTCTTTATATTTCTGTGCTGTCGTTTTTTTTGACGGTTTAATATTGGTGACTGTTAATTCCCCCTTGAGGATACCGTTAAACAGTGGCGGCTCGTGACTTTGTCATTTGAGGAGGCTAATTACAGTCGAGTCTCGATTATCCAGCCCCTCGATAATCCGATTTATCGGATAATCGGATAATTATAATTTCATATTAATTATTGGTTTAATTTATCTGCTCCAATTATTTAACTAGTAAAGTGAATTATTAACAGTTTTCGCAATTTTTTTTTATTCTTTTCGATAATCTGGACTTTTATCCAATAAATCGGGATTATCGAAGCTTTACTGTAATTATAAAGTATACTGTAAAACAAAGACGAACTCATATGGGACAGAGAGAGAACTCCTTCCCCCAGAAAATTTAAAAAGCAAAAAACGAGCTTATCTATGGTATTTTATAAAATTTCCTAAGATACTCTTAAGATTTTCTTGAATTTTTTTTCACGTTTGTATAATCACAATTTTACCTCGATTTTCCACTGTAAACTTCTTAAGATTTAAGACTGTATTAAATTGGAAAAATGTTTGAAATAATTTGGATGTCCTTTAAATTCTTTGAGAATTTTTGGATTTCGTGGAAATCTTTGGAATTTGGTTAAAAGCCTACAGGATTTGAAGCGAAGAGTCTTCGATGTGAGCAGATCTGTGAGCTTACGCACTTGGTAAAAACATTCCTGAGGTCATCCCAAAACATTATGGTAGATAGAATCTTGTTAATCCATACATGAGCGTCAGTGGTAGACACAAAAGATAAGATCCAAATTCACTTTTTTTGTATGTTTTTTTTATTTGCCGTTTTGATTTTATGCGCCTTGGAGTATATATATGCTCGGAAATAGAAATCTGGCTTTCGATTACAAAATTCGCTATTTAGGCAGCTTATTTTTCTCTAAGACAGTGCTTGTCAAACTTTTTTCCACAGAAAAAAAGCTTTAGAAAAGATTATTCGTATGAGGTGAAGAGCAAAAAAGTTACAAATTCAGAGCTGTTTTTGGTGTCTGCTGCTAAAATGTGAAATTTTACATTTAGATAATATACAGGATGTCCCCGTGACTATGGAAAACCTTTGAGGTGGTGGTAAAAGACACTTTTCTAAGATAAATGTTTAAATAAAATTTTTGTCCAAGTCCCTTGGGGGTACCTCCTTTTAAAGCAATATTTTGAATTTATGATTTCAAACGGCCATAGCTCCGATATTATTGATTTTTTAAGTTTAAGGCATTAGAACTTTTTTAAAGATCATTCGCTTATCTATAAATTAGGTTATAATCCCTTATCGTTTAGAATCAACGGATTTCGAGTTATAAATTAAATTAAGGGACAAAATGCTAAAAAAATTCAGGTTTTATTTTTTTTACGTTTCTTGCGAACCCCGTCGTATCTTTTAAACGAAACGTCTTAGAGAAAAACTGATGGCCCAGACCGAGTAGGGGATTTAAGGGGCTACAATTTTGGTCCAATACATTTTTTTGAAAAGAGCACGCCTGTGGAGGGAGGCCATATTGAAAATGTATTAAAATAAATTTTGTGAATTTATTTTTTTTACCTACACCTTCTTCAGTATTTTCAAAATTTCTGTAAAAACTGTTGGTTTCTCAAAAAAATGTATTTGACTAAAGTTGTAGCCCGTTAAATTCCCTATTCGGCTGGGGCCATCAGATTTTTCTAAGACGTTTTGTTTAAAAGATACGGGGATTGCAAGAAAAGTAAAAAAAATAAAACCTGAATTTTTTTTAACTTTTTTGCCTTTAATTTAATTTTTAACTCAAAATCCGTTGATTCTAGACGTAAGAGGTTATAACCTAATTTGTAGATAAGCAAAGGATCTCTAAATATGTTCTAATTCATTAAGCTTAAAAAATCAATAATATCGGAACTATGGCCGTTTGAAATCAGAAATTAAAAAAATGGCTTTAAAGGGAGGTACCCCCAAGGGTTTTGACTTGGACAAAAATTTTATTTGAAAATTTGTCTTAGAAAAGTATCCTTTATTACCACCTCAAAGATTCTCCACGGTCATGGGAACACCCTATATATGCAATTCAGAATTTCCCGGGACCCAGATTGAGAACCACTGCTCTAAGGAGTTTTCATTATAATTTATTTATTATACTTTAAATACATGTAAATGCAAACAATATTAAATTATTAATCTGCCGATAGGACCTTCTAGTGTTTGAATGGTGAGAAACTGAGGCGGAGCACAAAGCAAATTTTTGTACAGTACAGTTTCATTAATTGTCGAGGTTGTGCGGCCTGAAAGCCGCACTGATTTTTTTTTTAACAAAAAAGTTAACAAATCCACCGAAAAGTTGTCAAAATTATATAGTTAGAAATCAATCGCAAATTTGAAACAATTAGCAATAGAAATCAATACACAGAACGTGGAAATGTTAGAAAGACATCTGTAATACAGCCTTAAAGTTTTGCAGTTCATGTTCAGTCAAGACAGAAGGTGTAGCAAAGCAGTGAACGCTGGTATTTAAAGAAAAACTAAAAAGAAGTTGCACTAAAATGAGAACGTTTCATTATATTTTTTCCAAAAATGTTACTGGGGGGGGCCGTAAAATGTTACATTCGCACCGTGTGTAGCATTGCCTAGTTACGGTACTGGTTATTTGGTTATATGTTATGTTCTAGAATCTATTGAAGGTGCTGCATCTGCCAGCCGGATTTTTACTTTGTGAATATGTATTTTGGAAGAAGTATCTATCTTTTGATAGATCTCAAAAACAAAAATTCACTATATTGTTTGAAAATTTTAATAGTTGCAGCACATGTAGCACGCAATATTGATGCAATATGGTTTTTTAATATTGCACCAATGTAAGTAAACAATTTTGCACCAATATTGGACGAAACTTGATGCAATATTGAATGGCAATTTATTCTTTATTATTATTATTTATTTCTTACTAGGCCCCTATTGCAGTTTTATTTTGTACAAAATTGGAAAATTTTTCGAATAGTATCAAGCAGAACCTCATTTTTTACATATTAGTTCTAAATAAATGTTTCACTATGTACTATCAATAAATCGAATTCGCTAACAGTAAAAGTTGTAACTCGAAGCTTATATTTTTTAAAGTTTGTTACAATAACTTTTATAAAAACTTTTAAAAATAATAAAACTCTCATATTGTTCTACCGAGATTTTCGATTACATAATCTTTCAAATATAATGAAAAGTTTTCTAAACTTTTGATTGAATTAAATGAATTGCCTTGGGTTATAATTTCTTCGCAAGCGTCGAACAAGTAATAATTGTGATTATTATATTTTACTAAATCGAGAAAATATTAATTTCGACATTTTTGTATATTTAAATACCCAACATTTTTATTAAAATTGTGCGAGCATTTGGTATTCCTAGTTGAGTAGCCTATTTATTGAGTCGAATGCCAGAGTTTCAATTAAAGAATGAACCGAGCCCTGGAAATGAAATTTGTACCCCCAGGACTTCTTTCGGTTCCGGAAATCCAGATCTCGACGAACAGGGTGTACAAAAGATGATGCTATAAAATAAAACTTTTATAAGCACAGGGTGAACAAAAATTGTATGCATGCATATTTATGTATAGCAAGCGACTAATTTGCCACAATAATATTTAATTATTTTTAATAAACCAAAAATAAGTTAATAAGCTAAGTCGGTCAAGTTGAACGTAACGACAGAGATGGCGTTAGATCCGCCAATCGGAGCTGCGCTTAGCGTAAGTGGCGCTGCCCTGTCGGCCAAGTTAAACGTCTCTGAGATGTCCGATCGTAAATCTGAGTTTGATAAAACATGTAGCAAATTGGAACCTGCTTTTTTGAATGACAGAAGAATAATAATAAAATGAAACTAAAGAAATTATGTGGGACAGAATGCAGTGAATCGAATTTCGAGAAAGATAAATATAGCAATCTTGACACCTATGGGTGAAATAATATGTTTCACATCCAAATGTCTCGTGTCCAAACGTTCTGTTTCTATTTTTTGACATGGACCAATAACGTGATCAATGCAATTAATTTTATGAAAATTGTTTATAAACCACTATGTATTTTTTAATTAAAATGTGGCTTTCAATATTGACTACCTAAAATGTAATTTCATATTGTTTGAACGGCGAAGGTTTTTGATTAGTTTATTTCTACGCGTGTTATTCAAGTTCCCGTCAAATTGGAAATTTGATTTTTGAATCTCGAGTTATAAAGTTTACAGGAAAATCTATACCAGTTTTCTAAGTATTCCAATCTATATTGTATTGTAAATTAGAAACTTCACACACAAAGACACAATCGAATCAAGTATTATGAAGGCATTGCAGTTTTCCATTTCAACTTTTGCAATTTTATTATTTCAATTGAATTGAAACATTTTTTATGCAAAATTACAATAAATTTTTTTTTTAATTTGCAGGAGCAATTTTTGCTTCGGAGATCAAGAATTGGTTATCACAGTTAAGAAGTACTCGTTTATCGCAATTATTGGATATGTATTACTCGCAAAGAGGGATATCCTATGATAAATCTTTCAAAGCGTGCGAAAGAGGATCAAAAATTGAAAAAGTATTAGGAAATATTAATTTAGTCGAACAGGTAAATTTAAGGTAATAAAAGATAACGTAATTTATTAGTTTCTTCCTTGTAGACGACTAATATTGCAAAGTTGCTCATGGAAATTGGTAGCGGAAGTTCACATTTATTGCAAGACGACGATATTAAAAAGTTGGCTCAAGGGGTTATAAATAAATTTAACGAAGAAAAAGGTTGTTGAAACTAATTTTTGTTATTAAAACGATAAAATTTTTTTTTAGATACTATAATAAAGAAATACGCCACTTGTGAGCAAGATATTGATCAAGTTCAACCATTAGAAGTAATTTCTATTTTAGATCAAACTTGGACGGGATTTAATGCCGAAAAGTTTGCAGGGTCGGTTAATAACTTTTAGTATATTATTAAACAAATTTATATTCAAACTTTTAGTGCCTTATCGAAATCTGTAGATTTGAGTATATATGGAAGTACATTAGGCATTATTAATGGACAATCCGGAGCTTGGATGACAAATATAACTTATAGTTTGGTCAAATTGTATGATGATTTGTACAACAACAGAAATTTATGTGAGTAACGGTTTTTTCCTTCTTTTCTCTTAATCTTAATGTTTTATGAGTAGTTCACCAAACTGGTGAACCTGTCGCGCCAAAACATCTCTTTCGAAGCAAATAAATTTACACAATTTTTAAAGCCCGTGGCCGGCCTATAAAATAAAACACATCAACATAATGTACTTAGTAATATACAAAACCATCGCCACTATCACCTTCCGTCTACTCTCTCTGCTACTTGTATCTATATTTTTCCTCTTCAGTCTAAAAAATTCCACCGCGGCGGAAACACCATTCCAGAATCTGGAACAAAATTCCACAAATTAAAGTACCACAAAGCCAAAATAACCAAAAACCAAAATATTATGCGGTTTGACCAATATTATAATTTATACCAATATACAGTAGCGTAAAGCCTACAAGGCAACGGAAAAAAATTAAATTCCCTAGTACGTCATCTTGGCTTTGGCCAAGTAATCTCTTACGCCCTGTATAGTGTATGGCACTTTAAGAAAAAGTAAACTCACAATTAGTAATAAATTTATTTTCCATCTTTATTGTAGGGCAGACGTCGTTTAGTTTATCAAAAGGTCTTGAAACTATAATAACATACTTACAAAAGCAAACATTCAAAAACTGTAAATCTTACCAGCGAGTACCCAGAACGACAGTCATTTTGGTAATGGCAAATTCGGCCTCATTAACTGCAGATGATGTATCTTTATCGAACTCCGCCATCCATTCAATCAAAAATCTTTATCCTGAAATAAGAATATTTTATATAACTTCTCCACAGAACTCCAAAAATTATGAAGACCTAGCAAAACAATACAGGAATGACGAAGTTATAACAATCGCCGAATATAACGAAGTAATAATTTCTAAAATAGTCAAAACACT
This sequence comes from Cantharis rufa, assembly GCA_947369205.1. NCBI lineage: Eukaryota > Metazoa > Arthropoda > Insecta > Coleoptera > Cantharidae > Cantharis > Cantharis rufa. The sequence goes on from OX376309.1 coordinate 19,975,291, forward strand.
TAGTAAGATTCCAAGTCGTATTATGAATTTTTATTGCAACAACTCCCAAATACTGGAAGACTACGTCACCCCAGGCACAGAAAAGATTTATGAAATTCATGCAGAATATCTGAAAAGAGCAAGCTTCTTGGTCAAGGTAAAGTTAACTATTATGGACTGATGAGCAACTCTAATTCCTCTTCTTTCTTAGTTTAAAGGTAATAATTATGGATCAGCTCAAATATGCGTGTTCGATTCCAGTAAACCTGCAGATAGACTATGTCAGGAAGTTATTACAAATGAAGACGTTGAATTTCAAGCAAGTAATTATTGTCTGTCGGAATATACTTGCAGTGTTCAATTCTCTATTTCCATTATAAGTCCAAAATTTCAATGCTCAGGTATTAAAACATTTAATCGAAATATTCTTCAGATAATCTTACTTCTTTATAGAATTGGATTGCCGATATCCTGATCAGTTTCGAGTGGATATTATAACTAATTGGAAATCGTCAGCCGTAATTTTGACTTACAATAGTTTTTTAATTATTTTGATAAGTTTTTTAATGTTTGTTAAATAAATATATTTTTACTTAATAGACAGGTATTTTTGTTACAAAAACTAGGGTTAAAAATTTTCCAAAGGCAACTATAGGTAAAACTTACATCAAATTATGAGCAGTAGTATCCAGCTCGATAGGATTATTGAGGGGTAAAAATAAAAAACTGTATACAAAATAAATTTTATTAGAAATTCCACATCCTTGGCGCACTTGGAGGTCAGGGCGACCGACAGGCCACCTGACTTTCTAATAAAAATACACAATAACATATAAAATTGAATAATATATCTTTTTATAATTACCTATAATTCTAAATTGTTGTTTGAATTACTCTTGAAACAAACATAATATTAATAGCATTACAATAAATTATAGAATTTTCCCATAAAAACAGAAAAGTTACTACTACAACGGAATTTAATTGTTAACAAAACCCATCAGGATGGAATAATAATCAGATAGCTACGTTGACAGTTTTTAAATTATTTCTAATTCTGTCTACCAGGAATGTCTTTATAATTTTTAAATTGGAAGAAATATATTTAAGTGCGAGAATTTCTCTCAAATCGATTTGTATCAAAACTTGCCTTACGCTTGGTATTTATAATAGAAGTTTTAACTTGATTTAAGTAGATAATGGCATTAAATTATCCTATAATTTAATCGATAATCAAAGTTTAAATTTACTTAATCTTCGAACCTTAGCGTTTAATATTACGAAGTACCATTAAGATTCTTTGACGTTGATCTATCAGCTGAGTGCAAATTCTGTAAATATTTTCTAAAATAATTTCTCTTTAAAAGCACTCACTTTTGATATAATAAAAATATAAAGTATGTTTCACAGCGTAGGAAAGTACATTATTATGAAAGAACGTTTATTTGTTATACTTCTTTTTTGAATTATTAATGGTGATACGAAGGAAAGTGGCATAGTGAAAAACCTAAATGATTATAGACAATATTACATCTCAAGAACTTATTGCCAACTTAAATTTAATCACAAAATTCTTTTGAATTAAAATTTAAACATCATAACAATAAGCTTTCGACAGTTGGTTAGCTGCCTTCTTTAAATATTTGGAGTTCGCTCATTCAAATAAAAAACTCCCAAGTCCCAAATAAAAATTTTATCTTTTTAGCTTGATTTTTAAAAGCGAAGACCCCCTAAAACCGTTTATTAGCACCTAAAAATGCCCCTTATTTTTTTATGCTCCAAAACATTTCCAAAATTTATCTAAATCGGTAAGGTTAGTATGCTAAGGGATTTACCTGCTAAGGTACTAACGTCCTTTTTTTTAAATTTATTTTCAATCGCAATTATTAATCAGTTCAAGAAAATTTTTTTCAAAATTAGCTCCCCCTTTTTTCGAAAACGAAATATTTTTATTATATTCTGTTGTATTCCCTTATATTAGATTGTATTGTAATATTAAAAAAAAAACATTTTTTGCGCTGGACCTCTTTTTCAAAAATTTGGAAAAAATTTTTTTGTATTATGTTGTATTCAATTTGTATTGTTGGTATTATTAAAAATTAAAGTCCAAAGTTTAATATTAGCCGCGTAAATCGCAAAACAAAAAATCGCTCTGAGCCCCCTTTTTCAAAATTAAAAAAAAATTTTATTGTATTGCGTTGTATTCAATTTGTATTATTTGTAAAGGGTGTCTTTTGACAAAATTTTCAACGACATTTTGGCAAAATTGCGGACTAATTTCATTAATGGTGCCTCTAATTTTTTCCTTGAGCTCCGGAAGGTCTGTGGATCATTGGCATACACTTTTCCTTTCTAAAAACTCCAAAGAAAGAAGTCTAACGGCATCAAATTCAATTCACATCGCCGCGGCGCGAAACAGCACGAATGAATGATAAAATGAATAAAAAAATCAATTTTTACAATTTCTAGGCGTTGCTCGATTTATGACTAAACCTCAATACTTCCTGATGCCAGTTGTCAAAGATTAGTAAAATGTCAGATCATTTGGATCAAAGCAAAATTTCCCTTTGCGATTTACGTGATTGATATTAAATGTATGACTTTAATTTTTAATAATAAAAACAATACTAATTATGTAAATACAATATAACACAAAAATAAACTTCTCAAATTTTTGAAAAAGGGGGGCCAGCGCGCATTTTTGTTTCGCGATTTACGCGGTTAACATTAAACTTAGAACTTTAATTTTTAATAATACAAACAATACAAATTGAATACAACACAATACAATACAAAAATTTCTAGTTTTCGAAAAAATAAGGGGGGCTAACTTCACTCACTTGATTTCCTCACCTAGCTGCTACCACCTTAAGTAGTTGGCGGAAAATCCAGAAAATACAAAATATTTACAAAAAACAAAATTTTCTAATTAAACTATAATTCACGGAAGTGATCCTTCGTCTAATTTATTAATCTTTTTCCGGATGGGTTAATAGATTAAGAATTTGTGTTACTCGAAAAATTCTTTATTCCCAGGAATTTTCAAAAAACCAGTAAGTGAATCTCCTAGGTTGTATTACTTACAAGGAGAGGGTCTCAACTGTGGGTCACGGATTTTTAAACCCTTTTGGGGTGGAAAAGTACTTCGTAATAGCAAACTCTAGGCCAAACGGCAGCGCGCAACTCTCAAAAAAAAACCAAAAAAAATCATTTTGTGGGTAAATTGACAAAATTGTTGATAGATTAACATTCGACGTTGACTAGTAGTAAATAAAATTTTAAAAAAATTTTTCTGTGACCCACAGTTGAGACCCTCTCCTTTTTAGTTAAACATTGTCACTGAAAGGTGAGATTAGACTATAGGTTCTAAACAAAATTGGAACTCAATCCATAATATGATGCGAGCAAATGAAGATGAAGAGAGTAGGATACGCTGAAGATAGCGAACCGACCTCACGGTAATTCTGGTAGCACCACGATAGCAGGCTCGTGAACCGGTGCAAAACACCACCCAGGGAGGGTTTTTTAGTGAGTAAGAATCTCGCAGTACCATCCTAAGGGACCCGTGCTCGAAGTAATCAACACAAATACAAAAGATGTCGTCATGTCGTCAACATAGATTGTGGTACCCAAATCAGCAAAGTATATAGCTAAAATTGTCAGCGAAAATAGGAAAGAACAACAAATCCTAAATTTAACCCTACAGCACTCCCATGCCATCCGAAATTTTATATTTTTTATCTAAACATTTTTATAATATATTTTTTCGTCTAAACCTCTTTTAAAATTATTTTACTTTTTTTAAAAGTCTCTCTCCGTTGCTTTTACTTTATATATTAGTGCTATGCGAAGATATTGTTTCGTTTAAATTCTTAACGCTGGTAATAAATTTTCTCAACATTTTCCAAGCGCTTAAAGCTTTTTAACATTTCTTCCGGTGAATAATTTGTTAAATTTTTGTGTGGTTTAAATTATTCAACAAAAAATATGTTACAACAAAATACTAACTGAATTAAACTAACTATTCGCATCCTATTAATTATGTATTACTTATTCATTATCCATACATTAATATCAAATCCTTTTAACATAATTATATACTCAAGTGGCGCCGGCGCCGTTTATGGAATAAACAATTTATAAATCACAAGTAATAAAAAAATTGTTGTTCAAACATAAATAAATAAGTAAATTAATTTATTAATGACATAATATCGAAAAATGAATGTGTCCCTGTGTGCAGACGACACCGCAATTTATGCACACTCGTTCAGTGCAATTTTGAAAATCCAAGTAGATATCATTGATTATTAAGAATTAATTAATTTAAAAAACATTTTGTTGTTTATTTTAGGCGATAGAAAGTTATCCAAAAAATCCAGGCTACTTAATTACCAAATTTTTGTTTAAACTGAAAATTGAAACTGTGTTGGTGAAACTGTTATATTAATTACTAGGAAATTAATAACTAAGAACACAAGGAAAGTGTTAAATGAGGTTTGATAAATTTTTCACCATACGTCACTATTCAGTTTGATAAAGTGACCAAATCTATAAATCTAATCCCGTGAGTGCTCAAATTGAGAAGGGTTCTCTAACGTACACTATTTTGTCTGGCGACATTTGATAGAAAGTATTAAACTATCTTTGACGATTTTTTATCTTCCGTAATGGCTTTACAAATTTTAAATCTTATGCAGATGCCCGTGGGTCCTAGGAGCCTAATATAATTTCAATGTATTTTGAAAATACAAAATTCAAAACTCAACTACATTTCCATCTAGGAAATCCAAATAAACGTTTTTAGAGTATCTCACACTCTCGGCTTGATTTGATTTGACAGACATGTCGAGGTTTTTTCAATTTTGCGAAAACACTCGACAAAGAATTTATTATTTAAATTTAAAAAAAAGAAAAGTTTCAAGTTGATTTTAAATGATCATGGAACCCAATGTGATAAATTTAGCAAAGGAAAAGCATTTTATTATTTTTCACTCATATTTTGAAACACTTGCATTTAATCAAACTTTTTATTTTTAATGATGCAAGTATATTGACTATACTTTCTAACTATACTTAAATATGTTGGCCTATAAACTTTTATTTATAATAAATCTATAATGTCAACGTTTTCACTTCTGTCGGTTCATTTCCCAAAGAAATCCAGTTTTGGAAAAATTAAACTTCTTGAATTTCATTATAAATGGTGTATTATTTAATTATGTAACACCAAAACAGAAAATTTTTTATTACCAAACTACTTTTTAGAAAGGCAAAAATCTAAAATGCATCAAGTATTTATAATTCTGATCAATTTTTACTTGAAGGGTTGGTTTAACGATGCACTTATAACACTGATGAACAAAGGAAATTCCGCTCAAGTCCCATTTATTTCGTCGCTAGAGATAACCCGGATAAAATTAATTTAAAACTGACTCCATTGCAAAAAAACAGTTAATTTCTGCAAAAACAATAAAGTGGGGGTTCCGATATTTGGAGCTATTCCAATATTTCCTAATGATTCGGCATAAAATTTTAAATCTGTTAGTGCAAAAAAGAGACATTTTTACAGAAATAAGTAAAGTAAGGTTCAAAAATATTTGGAGACATTCCAATTTTTTTCAATTATTCCACGCTAAATTTTTAATTCCTGTTATTAAATGGTTTAACGTTTACATTAATAATGGAGTGAACTTTGATGATAACCGCATGGTAACCGTAATGGTACAACCTCTGCAATTAAAGAAAAAGTGTTACAATGCTCACAAAAGAAAATTATTGTAACATTAAATTATTTTTTAACAACTTAATAATATTCAAATTTTTAAAATTTGCGTATCATTATAACCTGACGAGAGAAGTAGTCGATTAGATACGAAAGAAATGGTAAAGGTCAAGCTATGATTTGGCAAATCTATTCACGTAGTTAATACTGAAGATTGGCATTGCAGAATAAATAAAAGTGTACTCAAGGATTAATCACACTGCACTTCTAGAATAAAATTATTTAAAAAATTTTAAAAATAGCAATTTGGCAAATTAAAAATATTTAACCTCACTTTTTCTTACAAATATTTTTCAATAGCCTCGCTTATTTTCTTCTTCCAGCGTCCAGGGGAGTTGATATTAAATCGTTCAACATCGTGACTTTTTGCCAACTAATCACAGTCATTTAACCTTAAATACTGCCGCTTGTGAAGAGCGGGGGGCGGGGGGTTACAGAATAAATCTTGATATTGCATGCTGGCAGGTAAGAATAAATAATTTATCGATTTATATCACTGTTAGTTTGGCATTTGGGATTTTTCACTGGATTAAAAATTCAACGAAACAAATTATTTATTTAAAGAATTATCGCTGCTCGAAACTGATTTTTCGAAACGTGAAATATTAAAATCTTTAAGTTGTTATTTAACGTTTTCTTAGAAAGTTGTTTTTATAAGATATTTATGTCGTGTAAAAAGTCAATTTGAATATTTTAACTTTTTTGCTCGACAGCTAATTAAAATGCAAGGAACGAATGAGCGCACGTGAATATAAGAACTCAAAATTTTATCTTTTGTAACGCCTGCTGAAAGGGTCACTAAAATTACCTGTACCTGTACCCTAAACCTTTTATTATCTCGGTAGGGTGCTAATTTGGGAAAGCCACATTTACAACCACCTTTTGTAACTTTTTAAAAGCCACATAAATCACTCCCAAAAATGTTTACCTGTAAATGTTTCCGATTATTCGTAATGCAAGTGCCATTTTCGGGTTTTAGGAACTCGATAATTTAAATTTAAATTGGTGTAAAAACAGTGGCGCCCCTGGAAATCAATTAATTAATGGGATTTTTTAAAAAAATATTTGAAATAATCGAAACAGAATTTTCGATTGATTCTTAAATTATTGCATACACAGAATAATATGACAAAGTGAGCGCTTATTCATAAAATTTATTTATAGACGACCTTAACTAGTAATACCACAATTTTACAGGTGTGAAAATGTTTTTAAAAAATTTTGAGTTACTTTTAGTATGTTAGTAAATCAAAATGAGAAATGTTAGTAGAATTAAATTTATTATTATAAATGTGAATTCGTACCATAAGATTTTGTACCAAAATCACAAATATGCACCTCTTGGTGCTTGATAAGGAAAAAAAAGGAATGAATTTTGATTAATAAAAAATCCTCTTAACTGTGGTGTGGGAACTGGTTTTAACTCCGGTAACCTAGCTTTATGACGTTAAATAAACTCATACAGCTAGATAACCAAAGAAAATATCGGTTCCACTTGTTGATTAAGAAGACGCCATTATTACAGGTATCCAATAAGAAGACAACGCATGTTCTTAAATAATACTGTACCTAGTTAGCACCATAACAAATGTTTCACATATTGCATAAAGCTAATTATCACAAGTTTTGAGAAAAAATATAACACAGAAATAATATGATACCGTCTACAAATGCGATCTTCGCGATTGTTCTACAAGAACTGACCAAGCGCGCGAAACCGGACAACCAAGTAGGACATTTGGCTTTCCCCATCGTCGTTCGAACAGTCGTCGAACTTGATCGGAGAAAAACCAGTTTGAGTCAAGCCCAACAACCTGTTTTATCCTAAGTACCTAGACACTGCCAAACTTTCTAATATAATTTCGATATTTGATTTTCAAGCATTGCTTATTGCAAGCAACCTTAAGCCATTGAACGGTACCTGTGACTAACACGACATTATTGTAACCACAGGAGATTACTTTACCTAAAGTTTAAAATACCCCTCCAATGAGGTTGAAAATACTAAACAATGGCTTGAATGCTTCAATAGGTTTTATGATTTGAAAACAGTTTAATTTAAAATAATTTTGACCTATACCGATGTGGAATATAATAAGTAACTATTCTTAAGTCTCGTTGGATCTAACGTGTGTCATCGATTCGAACGTTATCCAAGAATATTAACATAACCGGTCCAGCAAGTAGAACTTCATTCCTCCAAGACCGCGTTCAACCTCCCGCGCTGATACAGCCATTGTGAGGCAAGAATGCGGTCTTCTTCCCGCCAAGCTACATATACTATGTGAACAAGTTAACACTCGTTTATAATTATATTATCGAATTTATTTATGTATTATAAAAAGATACGTATATAGCTGATGATGAAGTTATCGTTGGAAAAATGCACAAAGATGATAGGATGGCGAGACATAGAGAATGGAATTGGAAGAGGGTAACTCGTAATTATTGCCCTAAGCGATAAAAGGGTTTAAACGGTCGCGATTGTTACTAAAAGACCATTCTATATTTTAAGAATGTATTGTTGGTTTTCTCTTTTGTTCAAAGCGGTCGGTGCTCCACACCAAGGCCATCCAGTTAGTTGGTGGGTTGCGACGGAAAACATTCTTGGTGTAGGCGATTACCTGTATCCCTTGTCTCAGACTACAATTCAACGGTAGTCTTACTTTTTTTTAGCCCCCTTAACCCCTCGATCTACCTTCTGGACCTAAATCTTAACATCCAAGCACCCTTGAACCCATCGAAATACCAAAGCCATTTGTTTAATCTACAATCTTGTAGAAGAGAAAAAAATTATAAAAATAAAAATTTGTTATTATTGTTAGATACTATAAAATCTTCACCTATAAATGACACTTTTTATATTGAACATGCGCGTAATTTATTTCCCACAGACTGCCTCCCACTCAGTGAAGCAATTCCCGGGATAGCGTAAATCTTAAGTGAAACGTCAATACTTTATGGCCAAAAATTTATATCTCATTATCATTTAAATATCAATCAATTATTGAAAATAAAAAAAAAAGTTGAAACAATAATGTGAAAATAAAAAAATTGTTTGCACCTTTTCAGGTTAACTCGTAATAAAATGGATGCCGATTTAGCTCGTCATTTAACTTCCCATGTTAAATAATAATGGTTGCAAGGAATTAGCGAAAAGAACTCATCGCTTTTCATCTGCTTTTTTAAGTTTTAACAGTTTTCCGAACAATTGCGAAACTGCACGATATAGGAATAAGGATAACAGAGAGTTTCCACTGAGGGGTGGAAAGATGCTGGAGGCGGTAGTTCATGCCGGGCTGTTGTTGAGGGTGGATGTCACCCGAGACTATTAAAACCGGTCGTCACAGGTATTATTATTGCAAACTCAATGTCGTCTACTTATTTATCAACGTTTTATTAATAATGCATCTATTTTTGATTTTTCACTTAGCTTTTAACCAGGTACAATTTTTTTTAAACGAATATATGACCTAATTTGAAAATTTGAAAGTTATTTTTTAGAATGGAATATATTACAAGTTTATATGGATGCATGTTTTTGGTGGGTTTATTGGGAAATGGGAGTTTGGGACTAACACTCTGTTGTGGACCCGGTGCTCGTGCTCGAAGTCCACTGTTGTTAGGTTTAGTAGCTGCAGATTTTCTTGTTTGTTGTCTTAGTGGACCAGTTACTGCAGCACTCTACGTTATTTCGACTTGGAGTCAACCCTGGTTACTAATTGCAATTTTCGTCCAGGTAAAATTTAAGAAATACGAAATTATTAGGTATGTGCAAGGGCTATTTTTTTGTAGTCATGGCCAGTATCTGCAAGTACTCTTTCTATGATGGCTATATCTGTAGATAGGTATTTGACAGTTAAAAATTACCGTCCTGCAGGTCAAGTAGTTCATAGACGAAATTTATTAGTTATTACATCTGTTATTACGTGGATATTGGCTGCCGTAATGTCGAGTCTTTTATTAGTACAGGGAAATCTATGGCATACGAGTATACTAATTGTTAAAGCAGTTTTGGTACACATTTTGCCAATATGCGTGGTTTTCGCTAGTCATTTAGGAGTACATTCTAAATTAACCGCTCTTTCACTTACTGCCCGCGCTAAGCACGGTGAATTACCTCTACCAATGCCTTTGTTACGTCGACCTACAAATGTTATAATCGTAGCTGGCATATCAACTCCAATGGATAACAAAGTATTTTTAACGTTTAAGGTTAATTAAGATTACTTAGAAAAATATTTTCACAGACTTTAACTTCAATGCAAAGTGGACAAGAAAATGTTGAATTGGATGCCGAAAGCAACGAACAACCCCCAACAAGTACTCTACAAAGTAGAAGACGTCTAGCAAAGGCTTTGATGTGGATGGCGGCAGTTTTTGCTGGATGTTGGTTACCACATGTGATATGTACCATATATTCGGAAAGCAGCGCTCCTTTATCTTCAGCTATTTTGCGCTACACGTTGTTCCTAGGTCATGTTCATTCCGCCTTTAGCCCGTTGTTATATTGGACGTTAAATCATCAATGGCTGCATTCGCCATGTAAATTTCGGTTACCAGTTCTTTACCACAATGCATCATCTACCAATGAAGCTGCTTTAGGGCCATTTAACCCTCGCTTTGCGCGCCCTCCACCGGTTCGACGTCAGTCATCTCACTATCTGTATTGACTGTGATTGTCTCTTTTTACTAAAGAGAAAATTTATCTCAGGGCACAAATAGTTTTCCTAATTTATTTCATTTGTGTTAAAAAATGTGGACTGTAAAATAATATTAATTTATAATTTTATATGCGCTTTCCTTTACTAAAGCTGGTGCTCGAGGAACCAGCCCCAGAATTTTATATATAAAAAAAAATAATAAATAAATAATTGAAATGTGTAAATGTCAAAGTACGGTATATATGTATAGGTGATATATCATGATATATGTTAATATATAATCTATATGTATATATGAAAATATAAAGAATTATATATTTTTATTTTAATAATTATTGGTCTTAACATAATCTATTAAAAAACTGTCAAATTATAGTGATAATTTGTATATCAATATTATTAAAGTATCGTTTTCAATAAGCACCTGTTGCTTCAGGTGTGTGATAAGAAAAGTGTGTGAATTAAGTCGACGTGTCAAATATGTAACAATTCGTCCTTTGCTTTTAAATATTATTTATTGTTAATCTATTTAAATAAGAAAACCGATAATTTGACCATTGTGTTAAGGGCTCTAAAAATGCTCTATTTTGTTATACTTGACAATCAATCGGCATGTTTTTACGTGCCTTTCTATTACTAAGACGTTACAATAATAATAATAATATTCTTCTATTTCTGCATTGTTTAGAAAAAATTGTATATTTAGAAATAATTAGAATCTATCTAAACGTTATTTCTTTGTTGGAAAATAAATAATATAAGTGTTGATTAAATTAAATTTTTATTTATTTATACACAAAAAAATACAACACAAAACATTAAATTCGTATGTGAAAATTGGCTAAAAAATCTGGTGCTCGTGTAATCACATGTTCAAATTCCATAAAGGAAAGTTTGCCATCTCCATCAACGTCTGCTTCCTCGATAACCTTTTCGACGATTTGCTGAGTTTCGTCTGAAGTAAGCTCCTGCAAAGTCAACAAACGTAAACTTTGATGCAAATCATCGGGGCCGATATGCTGATCTCCGTCAAAATCTACCAAACAAAACCAATTTAATTACATATTTTTTTAAGTAATTTTATTTCACCAACCATAAATACAGAAAGCGTAAAACACTTTTATATCTCTAGGAGCTTGTTCGCTGAAAACTGATAAAAGATCTAGAAAATCTTCAAAGGATAAATTTCCTCTCCCATCTCGCGAGAATACTTCACATATGCGTTTTTTAAATGGATTTTCCTACAAAAAAAAATACAAATACAAACTGACAGTTCCTAAATTTGCAATTTATCTTCATCTTTTCGACGTTTACCCAAAAAAAAAATTATTAATATTATCATCTTAACATTGATTAATATAATCTTTATTAAGGCAATAAAGTTAGGTAAGTTTTATAAGTTAAACTCGTAAGATAACGATTTTATAATAGCAAAACTAATTCCAACTGTAGAAAAAATTTCCTTCGTATATTATAGCTTATGTGTATCTTGAAAAGCTGTTTTGACCTTGAAGTATACTAATACAGTAAAAAAATTAATATTTTTAGGCATTCTGTTCGATTTCCATTAAATCCTTAAAATGAAAATTAAGCAAATATCCGTTTAATCCAAATAAATTTTATTATAATTTTAATAGCAATTCTACCTAAGAAGCGATTACAAGTTGCAAGAGATCAAAAAACTTTATACATAGAAAGTTAATTTATTATTCTGTTCGCTTAACTTGTTCAACTTTGATTCAAATGAAGTATTTTATGAAGCTTTTAAGTTTATAAAATATTGTTGAAAAAATTCTAAAAATCCTCTGAATTTTAAAGAGTTGCTGTTTATTTTTTGCAAAAATTATAATTTATATCTCACCGGGTACGCAGTCTACCGCGTAAACACGTGATTTAAAAAAAAATTATAAGATATAATATGCAAAACGCTCGGCGTTATTTTTATAAGTATGATTATGGAAAAATAGGGGTTGGAGATGGAAAAGTGATAATTGACGTCAAACAAAATTTCAAGTGCTAATTTATTTAAAATATGAAACTATTGATCGATAATGCAACCGAACTGATAAAATAATATGTATAATATTAATTAACATTTTGCAAATGCAGGCGTTACTCTTACTGTCCCACTTACACTATAACCTACTATTCCCGATTCTGTTAAGGTGCATATAAATATGGCGAGTCGCGCCGGAGTCGCGTTTATGACCCAACGAGCCTGCCACGAGTTTCCCTCGAACCTCCTGCGAGTTTTACATGATCCCCATATAAGTTAAATGGGCAACGCGTTTTCGTCGAGCCTCCTGCGAGTTGATCATGATCCGCGCGAAGGAGACTCGTGGCAATAGGTACGTCCTAATATGGTGAGTCGCGCCCGCGGCGCGGCAGCCACGAGTCTAGTTCATTCATTAGGACGAGACTCGCGAGAAACTCGCTGCGATCCACTTTCTGTCGGTATTTTGACGAGCCATCAAAGGAAATTGTCGAAATTTAATTGTTGATGGTTGATCATGATACTATAACTAAACAAGATAAGCCGACGCGCAGGAATGAGACACGTGACACTTAGTGTTTTTCAAAGTTAGAATAGAACAGAAAGCCTCTTTATTATTTTGATTTTTACAGTAAAAGTAAAATTATCACATTTTATTTTTTACAGTTTTATACATAATTTAAATATATATACACAGTGAATAACAAAAAGTTTCGCACACTTCTATGTTAACAATGTAAATTGCCGGTTTTGAAGTCGTTTTTTAGCATATAAAAGTCCATTTTACAGCAAAACCTTCTAAACATTTTTTGTTACAAATTCCATTGCTTTCAGTTTTGTTTCTATGACCAACGCTCGGAAAAGTGGCCAAAAATAAATTTTTGTCAACTTAACAGTTAAGCTACAATGTTCTGTATATCTTTAGAGGAAAGATCAGTGCACTTTTTCCTAGAATTTCAAGTGAATTAAAAAATATTTCAGCTTGTTAGAGCGATGTAAACATCACCTTCCATTAATTGCTAATTTGAGTGGCATTTCGTACCGTGCGACAGCAATTTTTAAAGAGTTATTGTGCTGATTTCAGCTTAGGGTTCAAATTGGTATTTATAGAAAAGATGTCTTGAAGTATGTACTTTAGAATAAAAAAAATTCTAGGACAATACAATGCTGCAATAATTAAATACATCGCTTCATTCCGGGATCTGCTCAATAGAAAATCTCAGGCAATTCTCCAACTTTGTGTAGACTTACAAAAAGTGTTCCACAAGATTCCGCTTTGAAAAAGTATGCAAAAAATACGTTAGACATTTCTTAAACATATTCTGTAAGGATGTAACCTCATTTAACATCGCTTTTAAGTAATTCACGTTTTTGAATAACGGCGACGCACCGCGTATGTGCAGATTCAACGTACTAAGTAATATAAAATCACTTCGACTGTACAACCAACGATTTTACCTGGAACGACCTATCAGTTTTTACTTTTCTAGAGATTAGATTTGTAATATTCTTGCATCTTGCTGCTTAAAAATTTAATAAAATTCAAAACCAAACATCATTTACCTGCTGTTTAGGGATAAGTACATGTAGATAGGAATTCGAGTATACGGATAAATAGATATTATAGCAGAAAATTCACAAACAACTGTCTATTGTGAAAAAATAAAAAATTATTGCTTGACATGACGCTAAATTTTCAAACAATGAAAAAAAAACAATTTAAATAAAATTTAGTTTACATTTTTAAAGTTGAATAAAATTTATGCATTTTATTATTTCCGGAAGTTTTCAGTAAAATATTTTTTAAACGCTTCTTTACCTAAGTGTATTACCTTTACTAAAATCCGAATTTTTGAAAAAATCCGAAAATGAACTTTTTTATATGCTAAAAAACAGCTTCAAAACCGGCAATTTACATTGTTAACATAGGAGTGTGCGAAACTTTTCGTTATTCACTGTATATAATCTATATATAAATATAAATAATTTCACTTTATAAATTATAAAATTACACAGTAAAACGTATATTGTTAAATTAACAGAAATATGTTGTCCCAGCAGGTCCACTACAATTTTTTGTTATATTAGCAAATTTATTATGCAGAATAACAACTCCTAGAATACAAATTATTGACTTATTATATTTTGTAAGTATTTATGTTACTAATAAAATTTGTTAATGTTACAAAAAATTATTTAACAACTGTATTTTGATAAATTAACAAAATACTTTTTACTGTGTAGCTTATATTTATATACTTTAACAAAGAACTGGGTTTTAAAAATTTGTGTTCTATCATAATTATTATTAATTATTTATTTTTTAATGCAATCTCAAACTCGAAGGAGGTTCGAGGGAGACTCGTGGCAGGCTCGAGGGAAACTCGTGGCAGGTTCGTCGGGTAATAAACGCGACTCCGGCGCGACTCGCCATATTTATACGCACCTTTAAGTTTTAAAAAGATAAAAAATGACCATAAGTTTAATGAGAATGAATTTAAAAAAACTGATAAAACGAAAATAAAAAATTGATAAAGGTAAACTGATAACCAAAATGATTTATTACCGATTACCAGTTTCATTTTGGGCATTTTTATTTGAAAGTTAATTAAAACGTGATGAACTAGAAAATCATTATTGAATTAGTCAGTAAGTACATTTAATTTAATTAAAATACATTAAATACTTTTTTAAAAATTTTCTATAGCTTTATTTTAATGCATTATGCATTCCTGTGCGGACCCCCAACAGCGTAAATGCTTTTCTATTATACTTAATTACATAATTTCTATTATAAGTTATAAATTTAATAGTTTCAACTTCCATTATAAGCAGTACAATTAAATTTGTTATTTGTTGATTTTTCTGAAACATTCCGTACCTTTCAGTTATATGCATGTACCTTTTACCAGAAATGAAGTTCAAATAAATTAAAAAAATTACAACAAAATTTTAATTAATTAATTTTCAAAAATAAAAGTTCTGTAATTCTATTAACCAATGACAATTTTGAGTCATGTATTCTAGATTAAGAGATTATTTTTGGGGTTATTAAAACCACCATTAAATTTAACGTTAGTGGCTTGATATAGTGCCGGAGATTTAAGAAATGGTTTGGTAAATAAAAGAAATCACTTTCATGCAATGTTGTAAAACCTGTAAACGTTCCAAGTGTTTAAATCCTGACTTCTATTGTTTTCTACAATTGCAAAAATTAACGCATTGAACATTTCGTTTCAAGCCGGCCCTGTGCAACCAATTGACCGCTAAACATATATTATCCGGTGGATTTATAGGTGTAGTTATCTTTAAATCATAAAAATGCATTTTCCATTATAAGCTGAATATCAAGATTAAGTAGGTATCTGAATAAAAATTTAAACTTGGAATTCTAAAAAATTCGAAGCGGTTATTTTTTTAACGATACGATTTCCCTACGTCTCTGATCCACTTCCAAAGAAGAACTGTCGCCCTTTTATTTTACATAACTTTTATTGCAGTACAACTTTTATTTTTTCAAATATTATTTATTTTATAGTACAGCTACGACGGCCATCAAAATCGAATTTGATATGATTGTTTCATATTTGCAAGCTTTAAAAGTTAGATTTGATTTTATAGTATCCATATAATATACAGTATGTTTTGTTTTAGAGTTATGGTTCAATCCAAATTTTAAGTTACAATTTAAGATTTTAAAGATGCAGAGGTATAATATTTTATAATAAGGCATTGCTATTATAATCTTCCTAGCATAAACCGGTTAATGTACTTTTATAATTTGTATATCTCGGGTGATCAGACCCGGACTGCTAATAATTTAATTACCGGGCATCTGCTTTGAACGGCTCCAGTCTTCTAATCTGGACATTTCTTGCAACAAACATAGGCTGACAACAAATACTAGACAAGAAAATTCTAAAAATTAAATCTTTATTGAGGTTGATTAAAAGCTTCAATTTCCAATTCACGAAACATTGCAATACCAAAACAAAAACAGCAAAATGAATTTCAAACAAAATTCCAAATCAGTTCTCTTAAAACTTGACTAAAGGCGTAGGTTATTAATATTTCGAGCATCTCGAGCATCCTAAAGATCTTTAACTTGATCGACCAGGCTGGCACCACTTGAACTACGATGCGAGCTCCGATTGGCGTCCAAAGATCAATCTCTCTCACTTAAGGCAGTGTTCTAGTCTAGAATTTTGAAAAAATTTTGAAATATTTTTAAAGTTTGGACATTAAATAATATATCTTCTAGAGAAAATTTTAAAATTCCAATAATTTCTGTAGTTATAGCTATTTTAGTGATGCACTGTAAACCCTTCAAGTCGAAGCTTATAGAGCAATGCCTGACAGGTGACCGTTTCAGCTATAAATTATATAAATGTACAAATATAGGTCAACCCAAAATACTTAAAGATCGTAAATACTTTAGTGTTTACTTTTCATTTCAGCTCAGTCTAGCCTTTAAAAGTCTACGATTAAGGTATAATTTTATTACAAAACTACATTTTTCAACATGATTGACCTGATATCTCCAGTTCTATTTACCCGATTTACTTAAAATTTGGTGTCGATCTTCAGTGTATGTCTATCTATTGCCTCTACCATTTTTATAGCAAAATTATTTTTGTAACTATTTGAAACTTTTACTCAAAACTTTTTTTATTAACTCAATTTATTCAGCAATCTATCTACAGATAATAAGCTTATTAGTGAACAAAATAATAACATGCACAGAGTGTTCCAATGAACACTCCGTATTATTTACATTAAAATTGCTATGACAAACTCTAAATTAATTTAAAGAAATCTGTTGGTCAAATCCGCTGGCTTGAACCTTTTGAGTCGGCGCGGTTCGTCACTTGGTTCTAACAGCTGTTTGGCCGTCACATAATCTAATACATCTCACTGAGTTTTAGTCCAAGCTGTTTTCGTTTAGTGAAGATGTGCTTACGCCAAGTTAATCTTTTATGGAGATGCATACCAAGGTACTTGGCGTCCTCTGCCTGTGCTAGCTGACAGTTGTTAAGTTGAATCGCTTCTCGGCCTATGGCTAAGATCAAAGTGTAGTTGTCAAGTTGAACCGGTGGACAGGTACTTCTTCTCATTGTGAATGTTACGTGGACAGATTTTGATTCGTTGACTTTAATTCGCCACTTCTTAAGCCAATTTTGAAAGCTATTTAAACTTACTTGGAGATTTTCGGATGCTGTCATTGGATTGATATAAGCCGCAAGAATGGCAGTATCATCGGCGAAGGTTGCAGTGGTAGTTGATCTAGCTTGCGGCAAGTCTGACGTAAACAAAAGATACAAAACGGGACCCAAAACACTTCCCTGGGGTACTCCAGAGTTAATAGGATTAAGGTCGGTGAATTCATTTTGCCGTTTGACTACAAAATGTCGGTTGGATATATATGATTTCAGAATTAAAAAGTAAGGATACGGAAGATTTTTCTTTAGTTTATATAGTAGCCCATCATGCCACACCTTATCAAATGCCTGACTAACATCCAAAAAGGCAGCCGAGCAGTATCTTTTAGCATCTAGATCTTCATTTATTTTCCTGACTACTCTGTGCACCTATTTAATAGTTCAATGGGAGTTCCGAAGGTATTAGCTTACGGTTTTTGATTATAGGTTTTAAACGTTGCACTTCATGTTCTTCTTCTACTGTTGCCATGGCTGGAAATAGTTGGAAAGTGTTCGCCAAATGATTTGCAAACGCATTGGCGTTTTCTTTGTCGTTTCTTGCCCATTGGTTATTTCCGTTTCTAATTGGAGGAATCGATTATTGTTGTGGTCTACATAATTTTTTTGTTGCTTTCCATAATGAATAATTAGTGGCT
This sequence comes from Cantharis rufa, assembly GCA_947369205.1. NCBI lineage: Eukaryota > Metazoa > Arthropoda > Insecta > Coleoptera > Cantharidae > Cantharis > Cantharis rufa. The sequence continues at coordinate 19,993,566 of OX376309.1, forward strand.
TCTGATGGTACTTAGGTTTTCCAAACATTTTTGAACTCCTTTGAGCGCATTCATTAAACTTGTTCTTATCACCCGGGTATCCAGTTTCTTGCCACCGTTTGCGGAGTGACCGTTTTTTAATTATATTTTGTTTTATTTTGTGTAGGGTGTAGTCCTATATTTACTTTTCCTTTGCATCTGGGGTTGCCCTCCATGCAGCTTGTTTGTATGTTGAAGCTTGTTGTATCATTTTCTGTTTTTAAATGGACATAAAGTGATATTAGTTGGTTCAATTTCTCTTTGAAAATGCTCCATCAGTTTTTTTACTATACAGGGTTGGCTGCTTGTCTTTACCCATTATTTTTGTAAGCACGTTGACGATTATAGACAATATCTCGAGTTCTATTTACCCGATTTACTTCAAATTTTGTGTCGACCTTCAGTGTATGTACCTATGTACCTATGTATGTACCTATCGCCTCTATCGCTTTTATAGCGAAATTATTTTTGTAACTATTTGAAACTTTCACTCAAAACTTGAAACGCGTTTATTACAAAACTACATTTTTCGACCTGGTTGACATGATATCGGTTACTGTCAGTTAATCTACACCACAAATTGAACTTTGACTTTTGCACTATTGAAAAAAGGACAATTTTCTAAGCAATTTTTGTAATTACATTTTTGCGGATTATCCATTAGTTTTCGAGAAAACGGCATTTGAAAATCAAAATTTTACATGTAGTTCTCCATAAAGATTGCACACACAAGTGTTCTATTGCCCGTACGTGTGTTCTGATATAGTCTTAGCGTTAGCCGTCAGACGCGATTGTTACTCTGTTGAGGACACATCGTGCGTGTTGAACCCCTTGCTTGTAACCGCACTCATTATATTAGCCAACATTATGCAACAATATGCTAAACTGCTCGGGAAATGTATTTGTGCATTTTAGGCTAATTTCTTATAAATTATAAAATATTAAAATAATTTTTTTTTAAATAAAAAAAGGCTAATAATTAAAAACAAGTTTCACCCCTTTCGAGCAGCACATTTGGCCAGTTGGAGCTATCTAGTGGGATGTTTTTAGCGAGTCAGCAACCAAGGCAATCGAGAATCCACCCTAAAAGCGGTGGTCGACAACTGAATACAAGTGCTACGTCTATCAATAAGAGTATATTAATCCACGCGTGCCGTCAATAGAACACTCGTGTTAGTTGAAATTCCTATCTAAAATGCATTTAAAACTTTGATTTTCAAATGCCGTTTTCTCGAAAACTAATGGATAATCCGCAAAAATGTAATTACAAAAAATGCTTAGAAAATTGTCCTCTTTCCAATAGTGCAAAAGTCAAGGCTCGATTCGTGGTGTAGATTAACTGACAATTCTCCCTACCACTTTTATACCAAAATTATTTTGCTAACTATTTTAAAAAATTAAAAATTATAGAGAAAAACGGGTCAAAAATTATTTTTTGTTTTCAGACAACTGTCGTTTCTCGAAAAAAATGTTTCTGTTTTCTTTTTGGTAGGAGCTATAACGACATGCTTACTAATAATGAATCTTTTTGGTAATTTGATTTCAGACGACCAGAAGAGTTGCAATTGTGTCAACCAGCACACCCCACTTTTATTTTATACTCAACTTTACTAGCTGATTTTTTAGAAATTTTTTTGTAGATTGTTAAAATATCAATAAATTTGGCTCAAAAAAACACCTAAAATAACTCTAGCACAGCACATATAGTGCTGGATATAGTAATTAGTTCCGTAAGAAGAGTGCAGCGTCCAGTGGCGGGCATAAAGCAAAAGCGTCCAAAAAGACCAAAATTCAATCTAAGGCTTCGAGGCTATGTTCGGGAGCATAATAGCCGTTTTGTCTTATCCGTATGCACCGATTGGTTAACAATTTCTAGTGACTATTGAAAAATTTTTGAATTTTTAGTTTGGTAAACTTTTGTTTTGATTGCGTAAGTATTTATATATCGGTTTTCGTCAAGCTGGACTTACTTTAAGTCCTTTAAGTTACTTTAAGCCGCTAAAACTTACTTTGCAAGGGGTAATGTAAACTGGGCCAAAAAACTACCTGAAAGTGGTAAACTGGGCCAAAATCAAATTTTACTAAAATTTTGAAAATAGTAAACTGGGCCAAACACAAATTTTACTAAAATTTGTAAAATGGTAAACTGAGCCAAAAGCAAAAATTATTGATTGAAAAATTGTAGTATGGGGTTTGAAAATCAAAAACCGATACACGTCAGCGTAACCGGAATTTTGTTCGACAACATTTGTTAGAATAGCAGTTTTTCGAATGCTTTTGTTCGATTTAACATTTATTTGACTGAGCAGTTGTTCCACTTAGCATTTATTCGATATCGAACTTATATGAATTTTATTTATATTTTATTTTTTTTTGTTTAGTCTTTGTCAAATTCAAGTTTTGACAAAGACAACCATGGCAATGCACGGATCCACCATAAAAAATAGTTCTGCGGTTTTTATAATTAAATCCCAACAAATCCCTGATAGACACTAATTATATTTTACAAATGCAAAACTTGCTTTTAGGGTGAATTCCCTTCGCACCCTGCACTTTCGAATCCACCCTGAAACGAGTTTCACCTTTTTTGAGTTCCACCTTTGGCGAGATAATTTTGAAGGGTCTAGTCTTTGTCAAAACGGCTCGGAACGCCCGGAGCAAAGAGCACTGAAGCGCAGGGTAGCGCAGAGTCGAATTTGACAAAAACAACCATGGCAATACATCGGTAGGTTACAGTTAGTTTCTGATATTTTTTTAAAATATTGTCAAAAACAAATTTACACCGGCATACCCTGCTTGCACCCCTTTTTTACCTTAAATTTGTCTTTGGCCCAGTTTACTACTTTCAAAATTTTAGCCAACAGTGACTTTGGCCCAGTTTACTACTTTCATAATTTTAGTTAAAAGTGCCTTTGGCCCAGTTTACAATTGGCCCAGTTTACATTCACCCCTTTGCAAGACTTCAACCACGAAGTCAATAATTGCAAAGATCAATTGTCATAGAGGCTAATTGCCGTGAGATTCTAAAAAAATCAATTGTCGCCAGGTTCAGTTGTCATAAGACCAATACAAATGTCAATAGTCGCAGTGCCAACTGTTCTAAGGTCAACTATCCGAGCATCATACGAACGAACTAGAGCAACTAGAGCTGATGTTCTGGGTTTGGTTCAAACAAGAGATCAAAAAGCTAGTTTGATCAGAGCTTCTTTGTTTTCTTTGTCCAAAGTCATCAATGTAAAGGGACGTCGTCTTTTTATCGTATTTAATCTGAGATTGTAGAACCGGCCTTTAGAGTAAATAAAATTATCTATATAAAAAAGCATTTCCATTAAAATTTGAACTACAAATGTCTAGTTTCTAGGGTATATTAGGGAGCTCCGTATAAACAAAGCTCTGAGCCACCCACGACGAACTAGAATGTATTACATTCAAATTCGTTTTATCTGTTAGGTTCTATTTTCAGCTTTTTTCCTCTATTTTTTGTTTTTTCGCCAAACTACGAATGCAATTGCTGTAAACCACATTCCAGCTATTATCGGTGATTTTGCTGTCCCTTAGCGATCGCGTTTATGTTTTTACTTTATTTATTTTTATAACATTGTGTCAATATTGTTGAGCATAATATTTGAAGTTAATATTTGGATCTCAAAAAAAATCTTGCTGTGCGAAAAAAGAGAGTAACATTTAAATAGCTCTAACTGTGTAGCAAATGAATTTTTTGTACAAATTCGAGTATTTACTTTATTGATCTTTAAAAACACACTCGCGAAGTGTGAGCAAATTTCAGAACAAATTATTGTACGTTATTTATGAATAAACCTGTTTATTTAGGGATGAACTCATACTAACAAATTACAAATCCACAGCTTTTATTTACAGACTAAAAATGTATGTGCAAAGTAGAATCTATTGCTTAATGCTAAATCTGAACCACGACCCATATTATTTTGGCATATTATTGGAAATGTAGCTTTTACGCGTATTTATAAAATTTTGATGTACAGGGTGATTTATGGTTTATCATAGTACACAATGATCCTCGCCCTATTTTAAAAAACTTCATATTATAAAAATTGTTTTGACTTTATTTTCGTAATTAACACATAGAAATACATAAGAATCAGTCAAAATTGCCTCTGCATAATAAAAGCAGATAACTTGAAATGAAATTAATTTTTCAAGTTCTTAAATTTTTAAAACATCTCAATCGAGTTAATCTAACATTGCAAGGGTGGATTATTGGTAGATATAACATTTTCATTTTATTAAACTTAGAAATTAATAACTTGCGGAATTTAAGGGAGGTTATTTTATTTATGCGGATCTCAGATCATTTGTTGCCATTCGAGAGATCGGCAGTTAATATTCCCAGTATTTTAGAATAAAAATTTAAAATTTAGTTCAAGAACATCATTTCTAACTATTTTCAGTTAAAATAAAAACATTTCAGAAAAAAAAAGAAAACAAAAAACAAGAAGTTTTGAGAAATAATAAAGTAAACAGCAAAAATTTATTTTTTCAAGTAGCATAGCATTTTTAGCGGCCAAAATGTTTTTTGTATTTTAAAAATCAATTTCAAAAATGCTAATATTTTTAGTAGATTTATAAATTATTATTAAGTACCTACATAATTTTTGTCAAGCAGAAATTCTAGAAAATTTTAATTCTGTAATTGCTCGATTTATCATCATTTCCGTTGCAAAGTTATTAAGACGTTCAAAGCATTCTTGCTGGATTTTCTCTTTCAGAGAATCTCAGTTGAATTGTGTTTAAGTTGACCTTTATTTTTAATGGAGAGTTAACAATTATTGTTCAATCTTTGGAATTCGAGACATTAGCTCAATTTCAATTTCAATTGGTAAACATTTATTTGTTAAACGCTTAACAAAAGAAACGTGTTGTTTCATATTATGGAATTTAAAAAAGCACAATACACAAAGATTTTGTTAGTTTTTTGTTTTTAGGCCATACATTAAAAAACAATTCCAATTGTCAATGACACTTACAATTTATTGTCACTCATAAAGTAATTTACAATTGTCAATGACACTTACAATTGTCAATTATAATGGAATTGGCAGTTTGCTTAGTTGACAATTGTAAATGCCTAAGCTTATTGACAACGGTAAGCGTCACTGACAATTGAAAAAAAAAATTGAATATATGACCGCGGGACTTCCTCGTAGAATTTCAAAGAAGTATAACAAACTCATTTAGGATCTCAACTTTCTGAAAAATCTTTAGTTTAACAGAAAGAAAGGTTTATTTTTTCCTAATAAAGAAAATGCTGTGCTAACGTCACGAGTCAAATTTTCTGTTAGTAATTTAATTTACATACAAAAATAACTTACATACTATGTGTTTGTATCCGTGGGCAAAGAATGCGTAATTGTCAAATTTGTCTGTATGATACTCCAACAGAGCAAGAAAAGCAAAAGTAATTGCGTAGAAGAACATTATTATGATGGATGAGCTTGGGTTTGGAAGTTCAGTCTGCGAATGGACATTAATTTTGGGACAAAATTTTTTAAACGGTTCTATAAACGCCTGAGGTGTGATTTAGATAGCATCAGCACAATGTATAGCATATTGGAAAGCTAAATTTAGCCTACAAAATTTTAATAGACCGTAGTCTAATTTTGTTTATTTTATAGAAATATCATTGACAATTGGCATGGAATTATTTAAATAACAAAATATTGCAACATTAAACTATCACTCATTTTATAACAAAAGTATTTTTGATACTTTTCCATCAAGAAAACTTATTTAATTTCTTTTGATTTATTAACTAAGACTTGATTTATTAAGAAAGTATGAAATATTTTACTTAGCAAGTCAATGACTTGTGCTAACGAGTCCGAGTACAATTTTATGAATAATCATTACATTATAGCTTACTTCATTTAATAAAAAATATCTGTTAATAAGAAATAGAAGTTGCAATACTTCATGAGGTAATAAGTTTTATCTACCAGTTATGTTATAAATTAAGACTAAAAATTAATTTAAATTTACTTCTTATATTATCCACTTTTTCGAAAATGATGTTTGTGTATTGACGTAAAGTAAAATATTGTGAACATAAAGCAAGCAAGTTGACAAGAAATATAATAAAAATGAAAATTAATTATTGAGGTATATGTGGTACTCGACGATATTTCATAATACTCCCCCTCCCCCAACAGAAGAATATGAAAAGAATATGAAAAAAACACCCATAATCAAGAATTGACATCTAGCGGGGTAAGTTGCATTTACGATTTACAGTAGCAGTCATGGAAATTGCATCGCTGAATATTTCCCAATTAAAATAACAATTCCCAATGAAATTTTAATAACCGTACACTATATAAACACTATACAAAGCTAGGTTTATAATGCCATTATAGACTATAATAGCCATTTTTTAAAATTTTAAAAATGAATTTTGTGCTGGACTGTGCTCGATGTGTGCCACGTTGTGCCGTATTTATTTTATTTTATTTTATATATTTTGGATTTTATAGAAATTGCTTTTTTTGGGTAGAAGTTAGCCCCGCCATTTTTGATTTTTTTTTTAAATCAAAATTGTATTGGATTCTACTCGACGTGTGCCGTTGTGTGCCGTAAATCATAAAATTTTATTTTAATAAATAAAATTTTAATAAATAATTTATTAATTAATATAATTATTTTAATAAATAAAATTTTTTGGGCCAAAAACTATTTTATCGATAGAAGTTAGCCCTGCCATTTTTGAATTTTTTTAAAAACAAAATTGTATTGGATTCTACTCGAGATGTGTTTTTTTTTCCTGTGTCCCGGCTGGGTTAATCCACCCAGCCAGGGAGTATATTATTGCAAATTGATACAATATTAAAAAAAAAAAAGAAATTCAAATTATAGAGTAAGTGGTATTAAATTTTATGCTGAAAAATTAACACACAGAGTTTTTCACTATAATTCATTGAGATGAAAGACACGGTTATCCGGACTTTTGGTCCCCAGACGATTGGGCCGGATGATTGGTCTCCGGACGATTGATCCTTGGACGATTGGTACCCGGACGATTGGTCCAGGAATATTTAATTATTAAATATTATTCTTAATTAAATATTAAGGGGAATTGTAAATTGCCCTCCAAACTTGACCATAAAATGTAAACTGCCCTTCAAACTACCCGAAGCTTAATTTATTAATCCCGTAAATCCCAACACTAATACCAATTAAAAATAAGGATTTAATTCAGAACAGAAAAAAATCACAGCTTTGAGTCCAACATCGAGAGAGATTCACCCCCTTCCTTTGCCGAGTATACGGGATACTTTCAGCGAGTATGGCGTTTGTCAAAACGGCCCAAAGCGTCCGGAGCAAGGCGACCGGAGTGTCTATTATGGAACAACGGTAATGGTTGATACTGACACCGGCGACCGCAATTTTGTTAAGTTGCAAGATATACCACTCCAATTAGAACTATTTCAAGGTTCTTTGATGAAAAAATTTGTGTTTTCAGGTGAAATTGCACACAACGGCATACGTCGATTAGAATCCAATACAATTTTATTTTTAAAATAACTCAAATATGGCGGGGCTAATTTCTATCGATAAAATAGTTTTTGGCCCAAAAAATATTATTTATCAAAATAAAATTTATTTATCTTATTTAATTTATTTATCAAAATAAAATTTATTTATCTTATTTAATTTATTTATCAAAATAAAATTTTATAATTTTCGACACACAACGGCACACGTCGATTAGAATCTAATACAATTTTGTTTTTAAAAAAATTCAAAAATGGCGGGGCTAACTTCTATCGATAAAATAGTTTTTGGCCCAAAAAAATATTATTTATCAAAACAAAATTTTGTGATTTACGGCACACAACGGCACACGTCGAGTAGAATCCAATACAATTTTGAATTTTAAAATAATCAAAAATGGCGGGGCTAGCTTCTACCCTAAAATAAGCAATCTCTATAAAGTTAAAAATAAATAAAATTAAATTTAAAAAATATAGGACACAGAGTGGCACACATCGGGCACAGCCCAGCACAATATTTATTTCTTAAAATTTTCAAAAATGGCGGGGTTAACTTTACGCACATATATTAGGGAAATGCAAGTAATGACAATTCAATCACGATTACTTGCATAACTTGATTGCGTTTTTAAATACATAATAACTAATAAGATAACGTTTATGTGATAACTTAAGATTTTAAACTTAACTAACCTTTAACTTAACTAACTTAAACTGAGTTTAAATTTCGTTAAGTTAGTTTCAGGTTAAATTGACATTGAAATACTTGCTACCCCTAGGAGTTTTCTTCTCTTTGTTTTGCCCTCCATACTTCCCAGATTGCCAGTTCTCAGAGACTGAAGAGTCTACCACTATATTTAAACAAAATATATTTATATCGTGGCAGTACGCACCAGGAGGTTTGGGGATATGGAGTACCTCCCGGTAATTGTGTGAATTTAATTACGAATTTAAAATTGCAACTTCCAAATGCACTTCCAGTAAAGTAGGAACATTAATAAAAAATTTTAATTCAACTTAAAGATTATATAAAATTAACGTTGCCCCTCGTAGTGTTACTCTCAATGTTAAATCTCAAAAGTCAAGCTTCACACTAAAACTTCTACAGGCAAAGTTTTTTGCGTGATGAAAGAAAAACTGCTCTACTTAGAAGAAATTATTGATCAGGCAAAGAATACTATAGTGGGTAAGTAATTATTATGTTACCCTTTTAGCACTGAATGACATGCCAGTAGGGTGGCAAATACATTGATATATAGAAAGTTTAAGTTTTTCAATAAATACGTTTTGCTTTAAAGTAACTTATAAATTATTATGTAAATATTTACAACAAGCTTATCGCTTTCTGAACTGTAATTTGTTAAACTAAATCACAAAATTAATGTTTTTCAGATTACACAGCTTTTTTTAGAAACACAATTGACTAATCTGAATTACAATGGGTGCATTCTGAATTATAGTTGGCTAATCTGCATTACAATTGACGCTTTCTGAAGTACATCTAACTTTATATGAATTACAAATTACAGCTAGAAAATATTTAGTAATAATAACTGACTGTGAACGCAAAAATTAATATTTTGCGTAAAAGTAGACATTTTATAAGCATTCTCTATTTTCTTAATTTTAAGATGAGCTTCATTATGCTTTTAATCAAAGAAAGGGTCGGGATGAAGTCTTCCCCCATAAACCTTACCATAATATATCCACTTGCGATCTAAGTTTGTATAAAAATATGTAAATCTGCTATAACAATGGGGCTGAATGCAACCCCGATACACGGATACCCTGAAAGGGTTAAACATTAAACTCCAAACTTTTGTTCAAGGTTTAATTAAAAATTTAAAAATATTGAATAGACAATTAATTTTAATCTTGGTTTTTTATTTTTAAATAAAAGTTATCTTTTCACTAATTTAACCTATTTTGCGAAATTTTTCGTCCATAAAATACACAAAAAGATATTATTCGTTTGAATAAAAATATTTGAAAATGACAGAATCAGCAGACGCGAACTAAGATAAACAAATTGGATTTGAATTTTGTTGTGATAATTTAGTTCATTAAGTTTGTAAGAACTTTGTGCAATAATCGTACTTACGGCAAGTAATTATGAAAATCTTTTACAATGGCTTATTACAAATTGATATACTTTAATTAATAAGAAACAATTAATTATGTCTGTAAGGATGTAGTAAAAAGTTAATTTTTATGATAAAATGTTATTGAAAGTAATGATAATTGATAATCGCTTACAAACTAGCACATCCTGTGTTTTCTTAAAATTCAAAAAGCTTTTAATTAACAATACCTTTGAAAATACGAGAGAGTTAAAGTGACTAATTAAACTTTTGTTGTATTGTACGACTTTTCAGATTAATATCAAACAAAAGTTCGACTTTCAGATTATGTATAAACATATATTTTCCTTGTGAGAAAGTTAATAAAGAAAAATTAAAGTTATGAAAAACAACATTTTCAATTTAATCCCTCATTTATTTTATAAAAATACTCGTAAGTTACGCAAAAACTCAAAAGTGTTTTTCAACAGGCAAGGTAGAGAGAAAACTTCGATTTTCTTCCTAGATTTAAAAAAAAATATTACAATTTAATTGTTTCGATGAAACTAATTTTAGATTTGAAGTTCAGCATTTTTTTAGCAAATTAAAAATATTGAAATCGTCTGAAAATTTTCTTTACAAAACTTTCCCAGCATAAATTTGTAACAGAGCCTTTGATATTAAAATTTTAAACATTGCTTTGGGAAATTTTACGTAACAGACACTTATCGAATTAAGTAGTATAATATACATTTTAAGTTGGCTTATTAAAATAAAATTTACAAGACTAATGTCATCGGAATAAGAACAGTGTCTTAGTGTGAGTGGTGATTGAGTTACAGACCGAAAATTTCCAGCTCCAAATTTGCATTTCGCCCCATATCTTAAGTTTGGCCATTTGACTTTATGGAACGAAGACGAACTTCGGATATCATTATCGATTATCTTGTAAAAAGTTTTTAGATATTCTTATTATGAGTTTTAAAATGTAAAACTTGACATTTTTTTTTAATATTGCAAATTAAAATGTAAATTCCTGTGAAAAAGATGTAGTATTCAATAAGGTTAATTAATAACGTCGTTTCAGTATATTCTAATATGGGGCACAAAAATTTAAATTTTAATATAATTACAGTCAGATACAAATTTATATTAATGTTAAAATATGAATAAAATTACGGCTGCTGAAAAAAATTTCAGTCGAATAACTGTTAGTTGAACAAATGTAGTCGAACAAAATTTCGGAAACCGTGTATTTCGTTATAAAGCGACTTTGATTTTATATATTTTTTTTTATTTAAAAATGCTCAGGATTGAGAGTTTCTTTCGAAAAGAAATTTTTTTACTTTTTAATAAACCAGAGAATGAATTTCAGAAGAATTAAAATAAATTATGAATATAATTATGAAATAGTTATGGGGCGGAACTACCGGGGTCGGTAAAAAGACCCTCGATTCTACTGCGACTTTCCCCAATCTTTTCAAGAAAACTAAATTCCAACATTACAAATATAATATGTAGTAATTACTAATATTCACAATAATGGGATATTGCCTTATTAAGATTAAGGAGGTATTCTAGTCTTGAAGCACGAATTTCGGGAGTTTTTTCGAGCTCTGTAAAAATTAAACAAAGAATATTTTTACTATCCATTTTTTTATCATTTGTTTATTGATACTTTAAGAATTCATAAATATTTAAACCAAAAAAATTCAAAATTCAAGATGTTATAAGCTGGCTAAGTGGGAGGCCCAAAAGAAGACAGTGTCCTGGCGTGCAAGGTTTTAATCCTTCTGGTCATCTGAAATAAAAGATCCAACTGATTCTTTATTACTAAAGTTGTCGCTATGGTATCACCCTTGGACAAGTAAAAAAAACTGTTTTAGACAAAATGGTGCAGATTTTTTATAACGATTCAAAATTCTTTTAAATGGAAAAATTTTTAATTTTCAACTTTAGTTAGGTTCATGGCATAGAGGGATGTATAAAGAAAATTTCGATTTTTTCAAATTTCTAGACTAGAATACCGCCTTAAAACTGAAACTTTGTTTGACTTACAATTATTGCATTTGCGAAGCAGAGCGCTGGCGGAGCCGATTAGAGCTTACTGTAAAATTTAAAAAAAATACAAAAACAGGCGTCTTGTTAACAACTTCGCACACGGGTCCCTCAAGTGCTGGTTACGCCACTGGATTTTACAAACTAATTTATTTAAATTTTGAATAATAAACCTAAAATCTCTATTCCGTGTCCTTGATTTTAATCAGCTATCCTAATTGAAGTAAATCGTACCAATTAGCATACAGCGTGAAAAAGGATTTGTCGCCTTAGCAAATGTTTAGTAGCTATAGCAGTGGTGGCGAACCTACGACTCGCGGGTCAAACGCTTTTTAAACGCTTTTAAACGCTTTTTAAACGCTTTTTAAACGCTTTTTAAACGCTTTTTAAACGCTTACGAAGGCTTTTTAAATTATTCACGCGTCGATTTTTGTAAACTTATTTTTTATATCACAAAAGAAAAAATAGACAATCCCTTTTTACTACACTCTCAGCCCCTCTCTCCAAGTGACGCCACTGACTTAGTTACCCACGGGCTAGCATTTAAAAAAATAATAAACAAAATATGACTCTTTTTCAAAAGTTTCACTAGCATCAACAGAGGGGAGCGGTACGATTCGCCGCGGCACGATTCGCCGCGACACGATTCGCCGTAGCACGGCGAAATAAAATTTATAAAAATAAAATTTATAGAAATAAAATTTAAATATTTATGAATTCTTAAGGTATCAATAAACAAATGATAAAAAAATGGATAGTAAAAATATTCTTTGTTTTATTTTTATCATGCATTTTAATCATGCCGCGGCCAATCGTGCGCGGCGAATCGTGCGCGGCAAATCGTGCGCGACGAGTTGTACCCAACCCTCAACAGAGTTCGATTGCTGCTATATAACAAAAATTTTTTCAGTTCAGAACAAGAAATTTTGTTAAACCAATTAATTTTGTTTTCTGAATACAGAAAATCTTTGTTATAGCAGCATAAAATTTGTTGCATCAGCAAACACTCCGTTGAGACTATAATAGTTACCAAAAGCTTCAATAGGATGACAAATCCAGTAGACGTATTTGTATGATTTAAAATTCAAGAAAAAATTAATAAAAATTAACCAAATGTACTGTAATAATCTCATATTTGTACTTGGTACTGTCGTGCTTTTCGTAAATATTGAGAAGTTATGCCACCGCTCGTGCGGACTTTAGGCCGCACAACCTGGGCAATCATGCTTTTTATATTTTGCATAATTTATTATTAAATAATTAATTAAGGATACGTGATCTGGTGTCGTCGCCGTTTTCTATGTAAAATAAAATGTGTATGCAAGTTTGATTCATACGAATATAGTGCAAGCAATGGGTAGATTCTGACTTACAAAAGGTCAAGGAAAGTTCTAATTTGATATATTTGTACAATTTGGGGTCCTAATTAATAATCCGAGTTTGCGACTTTGAGCAACCGCCGCTCGCACCGCCATATTGAAAAAATGGTACCAAAAACCAGTTTTTCAAGAATATCTTCTCTCCCAATGCCACCTAACTCAAAAATAGTTATTAGAAAAATTATAGAACATAAAATTTCCTGCAACTTTTGTATAACATATTTTTTAATCAGATGAATAGTTCACGAGTTACAGCGGAGTCAAACTCAGCAAATTTTTTTTTCTCTTTTGTACATTTTTTCTCAAAATTTCAATAAGTACCGAGTACTTAATACGTACTACCGTTTTTTTACTCATTTACGCACCACCATGAGTTAGAGTAAGAGGCGCGTTTTTTATGTGGTATCCCCAGTAGGCCCAGTGGGGCCCAGTAGGCCTAGACAATTCGTTATTTACTGATGTCTTTTCTTCCGTTTCGATGCCCTAGATGGTCCAGGCTCACTTATATCAATAGAACAATAGATTCTTGCAAATTTCTTCCCTCCTCTTCCAAGTTTTCATCTTCGTTGTCTTCTTCGACTTCCTGTTCCAATAATTTCGCAACGTTCAGGTCTCCATTCTTGTCATCGTCGTCGTCTTCTTCTTCAGAGCCCACAAAAATATGTGCGCTGTTTTCACACGCGTCTCCGTGGCAGCATGTGCAGATAACAGAATACTACAAACCTGTTTTTGTACACCCACATGCTCGACCGCACCCCTTCATTGCTCTAGACTCTCGTGTATATCATTCCAAGCCTGAACTTGGTGGTAGGTCCGAAGGGAATGTTGCCGTGAAGCTTCCCTTGTAGGGAGGTAATGCAGCAAGACTGAATTTACTCTTTGTAACGGATCTTGCGAAAATTTGATAATGTAGGGAGCCCAAAATAATAGTGTTTTTTTTGGAAACGCTGTAAAGAACAATAAAAAGCTTTCCTCCGCAGCAGCAATGACTTCGGGATCTGCGTTTCTCTCTGTGAAAGCTTGTATAGTTCAGTATTGAGTCGCAAACTCGGATTATTAATTAGGATACCAAACTGTACAAATCCACAAAATTTGAACTTTCATTGACCTTTTGTAGCAAAAGCGAAAGTTTAAGATAATAAAACATTTTAATAAAATATTTTAATTTTTTATATGGAAAAAAAATTGTTGAAAATAGGTTTTTTTTTCGATTAAGCCCATGTAACCCTTAATATGCCGCTTAAACTCCTCGTTAAATAATATACTATTTTAATACGTGTTTTGCAAAACACGAGATTGGATGGTTTATTGCTAAAATATCCAATATTATTCTTGAATTTTGAAAGTTTTAATGTTTCAGTTCATTCTCAATTGTATTTTTTTTTTCAAATAATTCTGTTAGATTATTGTTATAGTGCAGTAATTAGCAGCAGAAATATTTAATTATTTTATAATCATAATATTAGTAGCTGTTATTTATGCAAAAACGTTTGCAAGTTACTAAATTCGCAGTCTACCTTGGCTAGGTATTAATCCGGCTCGACTTTTGTGATGTCTTTTCACATCAGCTGTTTCGGATCTGGCTAATTTTTTCCCCACATTTTAGTTCTAGAATACAATAAGGCGTGGAGTGGCCACTTGACTCAGGAAAGTACGAAAATATTTAGCATTTCATTTGCAGCTGACGAACAGTGATTCAAAGTAGATATTTGAATGACAAAAAATAGTATTTTGACTACTTTGCATTCTAAACTTTTTTGTGAATTCAAGTAGTTACAACCCTAATTAATATTCATTAGATTGTTATTACACAAAAAAAATTTTGGAATACATTAAGTTTAATTGTAAATAAAATAGATCCGTAGTTTAATTTTGATCAAAAATTTGAAGTAATTAACAAAATATAAGAATATTTTTTAAATATAATAGTTTTTCATTACTTTTGAAATATTCACAAATTTAATTTTAATATATTAATCATGTTTCGGAATTTTTAAATCAAATTTATTTTTAATTCTTTTCTCAAAAACCAGCTTAGAATTTTAGAATTTTATCATTATATTTTGTGTATTTGCAGATTCAGTATTATTATATTTATAATATATAATTATATTTATAATATAATAATTCATATAGATATGAGCTGACTTAATATTTATAGATAGTATATTATTTTATTTAGAAAAAAGTTACTTTTCTCCGAATAAAACATTATAATTTTTAATTATTTTATTTATTAATAATAATTAATCTGCTCAAAATGTTTTTGAGAATTCCCTGTTTTGGCGTAGTGTTCTAAGTCTGTAAAGATATTATTATACAGCCTATACAGATATACAAACGCTATCTGCTCGTTAATTAATTTTATTGATTTTTTTATAAAGACCAAAGTCTGCAAAGGATATTTATATGCAGCCCAGGCAGACATACATACAGTAGATCTTCGATAATCCGGATCAATGGACGCTATAGTCTATCTGAATTATTAAAAAGAACCAAAAAAGGCCTTTTGACGCCTTAAACATAATGAAAACTTGCTTTGCTAAAACCGTTAATAATTCACACACAATAATTCACTAATAATTAATTCAACACCTCTTTACTATATTATCGTAGTCGGCAAGTACAGTAATATGATAAAGCTAATTATATCAGCAAGCAAAGACGTACAATGTTTATCTTTAATAGAATACTTGTACAGATTAGTACCAATTCGAAAATATGTACGATTATCATATAGTAATTTTTTTTGCTGGAATTGAATCCGGATTATCGAGAATTGGATTTTTGAGTCCGGATTATAGATGCTCTACTTTATATTAGTCGAATTAACTAACGTTAACGTAGCGTTAACTATTAAAATCAAAATAATAATTTTTTTAATTTGTTTGACCGTTGATAAGCGCATTCCACACATAAAAATGAATCTTTTAATTCAATTTTCCAGCTCACTTAAATCAGCCTGATTTCCGAATTAAAAAATGCTTATGGTAAGTTTCATAAGAAATAATCAATAATAATAATTCAAAGTAACCTATTCAATTATAGTTACTAACCAAAAGTTATCCTGCGCTTCGCTCCGGCTTGGTAAATAAATTTTATATTTCAAGAATGAAAATTTTTATTTTTAGAAATAAAATGAAAATATGTAGCCAAAGAAAAAGTTTTAGATTAAATTAATAACAAAATATAACAGCGATATTTATATTATATTTCTAAACCATTTATTTGCTCTTTCGAGAAGTTCAAACTTTCGTAAAATCACGTTTCCATTAAACTTGGTATTTATTTTGTTATTGAAATAGATAATTTAATCAAGTATTACATTCAAGTTTTAAGATTTTCAAATGAAATATTAGAAATTGAATTCAAATAAATTTGAACAAAGACCGATTTAAGTACCTGATATGTATTTATTGAGCAAAAGATGTAGTTAATAAGCTACTTTGTAGAAATGAAAAATTTAAATAATGAATATTTGATTATATTAAAGGGGGAGGGTAAACAATAATGAAAACAAAAGAGCAATAGCTTATGAGAATTATTTTGATCTTTATAGCAATACAATCCAAAAATTATATTTATTTATAAAAATTTTATTAAGATAATTTTTTTATTTTTTCTCTTTTTAATATGCAAACATTCATTATTTTAATTTTTTATTTCTGGAATGTCGCTAATTCCTTTTTTAAAATTGAACTTTGTGTTATTTGTTAAACTTTTATATAAATAAAATAGTATACGATATGGAATATTTATTACTTGATTTATTTATCATTTTGTTTTGTTTGTATTACAGTACGAAAATCGCGTGCCTTTGCTTCGTATTCCGTATTGACAATAATAAAAAGCATCGAGTATAATAACTTTACTATACACAGAGTGTTCTTTATACGTAAATTTAAATGAATAGTTTTTACTTGAATAAAATCCATGCCACGCCACATATAACATTCAAACAGTAGTGCTTCCCCTTCCCCCATCTGACTGACCTATCAAACAGATCGTTAAGCGGCAGCGAAAATCGGATCCTTATTTTTATTATATTTAATTACAAAATATTAAGATATTTAATCCCGCGCGGAACGAGTATAAAGTCCCGGAATAAAGTCCCGCGCGGGACAGGATACAATTTAGTCTCGCACGGGACAATATAATAATCTTATTAGATCTTTTTTTTGGGGCTCCTCTTCTGTTGGGTATAATATATAACCCGACAAATAGGGAGAAAAGTAGCCACTTTACCGCCGGAAATACAAAGAATTTGTATTTTTTGAGAATTTCAGTTTTAGGTGGTCACCCTGTAAACACTTAGAATATTTCTAAAGAAGCTTTCGAAACCGAAGTATTATATTAAGACGAAGAAAACAATAAATAGCACTGCCTCGTTTCTACGCAACCAAGCAGAAAATTCAACTACGAACAACCCGATACGAACTTAAATGTTATGAACGTTATGTTATGAATGCTCATAATGAATATTATAAGCGTTAAGTTATACAATAAACTGCCAGAAAACATAAAAAGCCTTCCTATTATACAGTTCAAAAGAAAAGCGAAAGAACTTTCAACCAAAAAAGCGCTATACAAACTTTCCGAGTTTTTGGAATAAACAAGTTGAGATGAAAGCCACCAACATGCATGCTGATCTACACTTTTTACGTTGTAATTTATTATAATTTATTTTATGTTAATGTAACAAAGTTTATGAAAGATTAATCAATTTAAAACCATACGTACAATCAGTACATGTATGAAAAACTTGAGATATTGATTTATCAACTTGCAAAACAAATCAATTTTTTTAAGATTCATGTTTAATAATTTTTCGATGATTGTTTTTCCATAAAAACTGGTATTATTTTGTGTTTGCATTTTACATAAAATTTAAAAAGCAAATATCAAGTATTAGTCATCTTTAAACACGGAAATTCTTTTTCTATTCTGATCAGTTTCAATGCGAAGCAGGAAACTTAAAAAAATTGATTTACGGTGTAATTTCCCTCTATGTGCGAGTATAAAATAGAGTATTATTAGAAACTAAACTCTATATTTAGAATAAAATATACAAAATTGTACATATTAAATACACAAGCAACTTCGTAGCTAATAGTAATTATAAAAAAAATATTTAAATTTTCTAAATAATAAAGAAAATAAAAAAAAATAAGTTAATATATTTTCTTAAAGTATACGATCACATTTTGGCTGCTTACTTCCTTACTATTCACAGAAATTAATAAAGCCAGCATTTGAGGTACAGAGAATTTTAGTATGTTGTTCAGTAATGTCTAGAAAGCATTTGAGCTAATTTTAGACAGGGCCGGCGTTACCATATGTGCGAACGGTGCCTTTGCACAGGGCGGCAGATTTTTGGGGCGGCAAATTTTCGTATTTTCGCATGTAAAATTTTTGATATTATTTTATATCTTTGTTGTTTCTGTTTATTCGGACGACCCGTTTGTTTTTCCATCATCTATCCAACAGTTCCAACATTTTATTCCTATGAAAGCCATGAAATGACGGCCACGCTCCTTTAAAAAAATTTTTTCTGCGGCGCACAGTGGGGTTTTTGACTTTAAAAGCTGGCCTTAATTCAAAAAATCAAATACTACTTAGCCGCGGCCGCAAGCTTTTCTCGTTACCTTGCCCGTTAAGGGCGTCATGGTTTAAGCGGCAAATTGGCTAGCGCCGGCCCTGATTTTAGATTTGTAAAATATGTTTTATTGGTTTCAGTAAAATTTTACTTCTATGCTGCGGCTTATGCTCTTATTGTTTGCAGAAATTATTGATATATGTGGTTGCGGTTTGAAAGTGCCTTAGGATCATTTTAATAAATTTTTTAAAGATTTGTTTTCCTCGAATGCTTGAGATATTAAAAGCCGGGTTTAGAATAAATTTTTAAGCTGGGTTCGACTGAATTCAAGCGGCTTTAGATTGTTAGAACTTTTAAAATTTGAACTTGGTTTAAGCTCTACCTTATTTATGTTTACAAAACTGATCACTTTGTGTATTCAAATATTGTTTTGCAATAGCGGTTGAGTTACTGAACACCCTATATACATTTTCAAAGCGATATACCTGATGGCTACTCGGTATTTAATTTAAATTAATGCTTTTGTCATCAAAAGGATATGCAAAATTAACAAACGTAAACACTACAATCCTCAAAGTAAATTTACACGAAATGCTTCTCATAATCAACAATAATTAGTAATTGGGATACTACAGTATCCCTAAAGAGTACTTCTTCAACTACAATTAAGATATTCTGGTTATTGATTATGAGCAGTTATTAATGCCCAAATTTTAGACTGAAATTTGCTTAATAATAGCAACAAAACTATAATAATTATTCGGACAATTAAATCAACTTTTCAGTTTTATTAATTAACAACACGCGAATAATAAATTTACAAAAGAAACGGAAGTTTAGAAAGGAAAACTAAAAAAAAATTAAAGTTTTCTGAAATATTGATTCAGTTTGATTTAATTGACCGTGTTATTCAAGGGAATTAATTAAAGAGTTCTAGCAGAAATAAATATTAGAACCTAGCAGTTATTTTAATCAACAATTCGTTCACACAACATAAATCTCAGTCCTTCATTTAGCAAATTAAATTCGCTAACGAGGATCTATTTTTTGCCACTGAAAAACTAAGATTGCTGGAAAATTATCATGTGAAAACAGAAAACACTTAATTAGAATCATCAATTTTCCTTCAACCTTGACTTCCGCAATGAAAAGCTTACGTATGCATTATACTTGTAATTAAACTTATAGTGAGCTTATAGATGCGATTCCTCTCGTTACAAGATTTTTGTGCCGTGCTTCAGATTCCACGTCAATAAGTTTCAGCTACTGATTCGTAGGTGACGTCGAATGTGGAAAACAAACCAAAATTATTTTTTAGCAGAATTAGGAGCCATTACAAAATTTCGAGCTTCTTAATTCCAAAATAAAATTTTATGAACTTGTTAACAATAGAATTTTATTTCGTGGACATAAAATTATGAAATAAATTTTTTGTTAGTACTACATTTTTTATAATTCTATAAAAATATTTTCCAATATCGATAAAATTTGATACTAAATGCTCTTTTACTAAAATAGTAACTTTCTGTTTTACATTGTAATAAAACACTGACGTAAAAATAAATAAATTACGTATTAATGAAACGGTGTATTGTGGTCGTGGAGACCAGATCTGGATCTAGGGAGAAGGTAATGCCCCTGGGAACTAAAAATTTTAAAAGTTTTAGGATACAACCGCTTCCTGCTTACTCTTTTACTCTTTTCTCTTTACGGTTTACAGCTTAAGTCAATTAATTTTTAATAAATTTTATTTTTCTGAAAGAATGTCCCTATGTTCCTGTTTGCTGCACCGAACTGCCCTAGCATGGCTACGCCACTGCTCCGAATTGTGGAATATTGTATTGTTCTGTAAATTAAACAATGATATAATTATAATACATGAAATTGCTTTGCTTAACTTTAATGTCTATAGAAAATTATTTGAACAAATTCAAAGGATCGTACATTACGCTATATTGCGTTCATTTAACCATTTGAAATACTAATACGAATGTTCAAGCGGCAGGGATACCAATAATGTTTGTGGTTATAATTTAAGTAATTTATGTAATATGAGCATTTATAATAATATTTAGAAAATTTGAAATTGTTGCGTATTACTTAAATAAATAAAGGAATAAATCTAAAAAATACCAAACGGATTAGGTATAATAAAATCCGTTCAAAATTGAATCCTCCCCCTCCACAAATTTTATTTTTATTATTGTCACTAATGCATCGTAACATTTTTTATGTTTTCTTATTTAAAAGCTTCATTAAATATGCATCTATGTGTACATAAAAATAGAATGTTTTATTTGTTTGCAAGATAAAACATGAAACATAAATAATTCAAATTGGATTTATTAACATGACGTCTCGGCTATATACATCCCGAATTATTATATAAATAAAGGAAGATAATGTAACAATCGTTGATCGTTTCAAGTCCTATTATAAATTTTGAATAAGTCTATCTCTTGAACTTTATTTTAGCAGATCGTTTAGATATACAAAGTGATTCGCATATGTTTAGTTAAACTAAAATTTGTAAAGTTTTTATGCAACGCTTTTAAGTTTTGTGATTCGTTCTTTTCTTTTAACCAATAGCCAATAAAATTTTTATTTTTATTCGTCATTCATTGGAGCCGCAAAGTTGCCTTGGGAACCCCCCCCCCCCCTAAGTGTTATATAAAAATATATGTATAATTAAATTATTAAAAAAGATCCAAAAATTAATAATTTTAGGAATTTGGTATCTTAATTGTTCAGCATAGCTATTAATTCCGAGTACCTGGTATCTACACAGACAATGACATACCATCGAGGCATAATAAATCTGCAACAAAATGCCAAAGCTGGCTTAAGGCAGTGTTCTAGTCTAGAATTTTGAAAATTCGATTATGTTTTTTGCATATTCTTAAAGTTTGGAAGTTCAAGAATACATCCTCGAGAGAAAATTTTAAAATTCCAGTAATTTATGTCGTTATAGCTATTTTAGTGAAGCACCGTAAACCCTTCAAACCGGAGCATATACAGTAGCGGATTTAGGGCCGCCTGCGCCCTAGGCCCTGTCCGATATGGCGCCCTGTTTGCTTGATAGCAATTATTGTAAATAAAACATTTATATGCGATTAAAAATACGTCTCGAAACAGTGACTAACGAAAAACGAAAACTATGTTTGTTTTTTAAATATTAATTCCCAATTTATTTCCTTTTTCTTTTTTTTTTATGCTATAAAAATATTTTTTCTTCATTCTTTGTTATGCTATAAAAAGAAAAAATAAGATAAAAATTCCCATTTAATATTAAAAAACAAACATGATTTTCGCTATTCACTGTTTCGAGATTCGACCAGATGCGGTGATATGAATAAGCAAATGTAAGCAATGCTTAGGGACCCAGGACCATCATAAGGGGCCCTGCTGTCCATAGGTAAAAAAATATTTAACAAGAAAATGGGGAGTCGAACCTACTTTCCCCATAAAACGGCAATCAACAGTTAAAAAATATTTTGATGAATTAGCTTCTGACTGCAATTTTCAAAATCCAGATGATTCGTTTAAAATTAATGTATTTTATTTTACATTAGACATTGTAATGCAACGTCTTGAGAATCGTTTTAAGACTTTCCGAAAATTAAAAGATTACTTTGAATTCTTAGA
Organism: Cantharis rufa; assembly: GCA_947369205.1. Taxonomy (NCBI): domain Eukaryota; kingdom Metazoa; phylum Arthropoda; class Insecta; order Coleoptera; family Cantharidae; genus Cantharis; species Cantharis rufa. The sequence goes on from OX376309.1 coordinate 20,015,848, forward strand.
ACCTAGAATCATTGTAAATATGAAAGAAATCGAAGCAGTTCAATAATGTGATTTGCTTCAAAAAAAATATTGTGATGTTCTCAATAATAATCTCGCCATTCAGTTCAAAATTAATACTTTGTTCTTTTAGGGGCCTATTTGGTATATTTGCTTACGGGCCCTAGCTACTCTTGCACCGCCACTGGGCTCGATTGTATTTTATTTTGAGGTGTATTAATCCAAATGTAAATTTCTTATAAGTAAACAATAAATTTCTTAAAACAAAACAATGATTGAATTTTTTATGACTAATCACATCAGTTTTGTTTTTCTTGCTTTTAAGAAAACATCAACTAACTGAAAAATGTGTAATGGTGCTAGCTCTAATATTTGGGTACTAGCTACAGTGACTCAATAAAATCCGGACGCTCCTATGATAACAATGCAAATTTTCGGTTTTGAAGCCGTTTTTGGCATATAAAAATCAATTTTAGAGCAAAACTTATTAAACGTTTTTTGTTGAAAATTTCATCACCTTCAATTTTTGTTATATACATATTTTTATTTTTTTGCACCGTTTCTGACTGATAGCGGCTTAAACAAGACTCAGTAAAATACTAAATCTAATTCTAAATCTATATCATCTATATCTCGGAAATGGTAAACAAAATAAAAAAATAAATAGGCGTTTTTTCTTGTAAATTTTATTCTCTACATTTTTGTTCATATAAATTTTTCTATTTGGTTGCACCGTTTCTGAGATATAAATGACAATACTTTTCGTTGATTTTTGTTGTTGATTTTTTTGAAAATTGATTTTTATATGCCAAAAAAGGGCTTTAAAAGGGGCAATTAGCATTGTTAACATAGAAGCCTTCGGATTTCATTATGATTTATGAGTCACTGTATATAGACAGTACACAGATTAGGGAGCTAGCTTTTGAAGCCAAAATATTAGCCCCACCCCCAGTTTCAATGTAATGTAGATTTGTGAAAAAACTGTAACGGTGCTAGCTTTAATATTTGGGTGCTAGCTAGTGCTACTAGCTAGTGTACTAGTGAACTGTCACTAGCTAGCATAGGAAATAAAATACTTATGTGAAAACATAAATACGTAGTTTTGGTAATAAGGCATAAACAAATGTTATACAAACAATTCAATTTATTTTGCTACCTTTCTAAAATTATTTAAAAATACTTTACTGAAATTTGTTTATACATTCACAGCAAAGCAAAGCCGAATCAAATTTTTAATTTTAATTTTTCTTTAAATTTTACAAATTCTAAAATTTTCTCGCCTCTAAAGTTTAGGCGCCTCTAGAATTTTGCCGCCCTAGGCCCGGGCTAACTATTTTAAAAAATTAAAAATTATGGAAAAAACGGGTTAAAAACTGTTTTTTGTTTTCAGACAGCTGCCGTTTCGCGAAATATTTTTTTTCAGTTTTCTTTTTGGTAAGGGCTATAACGGCATTCTTACTAATAATGAATTTTTTTTATAATTTTATTTTAGATGACCAGAAAGGTTGCAATCGTGTCAACTAGTACACTCCACATTTATTTTATACTCAACTTTACTTGCTGATAAGTCGCTTAATTTTAATTTTTTTTTTGTTCAAAAATTTTTTTGTAAATTGTCAAAATATCAATAAATATGTTGTGAAAAATTGAATGGTAAAAATATTGTTTGTTTCTTTTTCATTGAGCTCGAAAAAATTCCTAAAATTTATGGCTCTAGACTAGAACACTGCCTTAATTTTAATAGTAAGGAAACTGTTAATTAGGTTAAATTATAATTTAACCAAAGAAGAATCAAAATAAGAAGAAGAATTTAAGAATCAAAATATTATTTTATTTTTAGCTATCCCTTACTTAACCTATAGCTAATTTGGATGATTTTATTCTAAATCCCCCTGTATAACTTTTCCAATTATTGCCATTGTATTGAAAATTAACTAAATTATTAGTTACACCACACGCAAGCAATTAACATACGGGTGCCCTAATGATATCATAAATTAGTTATTTATAGGTAATTTAAATTGTTTACGCTAATCGCAGCTACTTGTTAGGTATTTAATACGCACATCGTCTAGTGGTCATTCCTGCTTGTGTGTCAAAATTAAGCCGCTACGTTGAACAAATTTCTAGCTTTTGAGATTGTATTCGTATTATTGAAATATCCATTTGAGTGAATTTCTCTTCTTCCATTTCCTTTCCATTTCTAGTTTTCTGCATAACAATATAATATCATAACATAAACTTTATATCGTGATAGTTTCCTTTACTATTTTGTACATTTTTTTCTTTCCTCTGCATCTTTCTTATGCTCATTACTACAAAAATTAAATTAACTTCTATTATTTCTCTACTCTTAATTTTTTTTAGTCAATCGGTAATTTTTACTGATTGATTGCTGATTCTTTCTGTTTTGTCGGTTCACTATTACAAACATTGTTATACAAACAAAATTTGTTTATTGCAAACTTTAAGTAAACTGAATTTTAATTACGCTGGTTAAATAACCCAAGAAAAGTTAGATAATTTATTATTTGATGAAATTTGGATCAAATACGGATTTATTTAATTACTGTATATACTTTAAATACATACCCTATCTAAATACGAGTGAATACAGTGGAAGTCGGTTGATGTGCATCTCGATTGGTTGCTAAATAATTTTAATTAAGAGTAGTTACAGAAGATAATAAAAATAAACATAATTTTGTATATTAATCACTTTGCTAGAACTTTCGGTGTATGAGATTTCGATATAGTCTGTCCCACGAGAGTTAAAACGGTATAAAATATTTAATTAAAAACTACTTATTTACAGTATTTACATATTAGTACTTTTAGCCTCTACCGACCTAACCATCCTACGCCGAATGAAACGGAACGGAATTTTTTCGATTCACTATTCTTCTCCAGTTACCACCTCAGCAATATACTTCATCTCCAAGGTTGTGCACTTTGACTAAATTTGATTTTATTTGAATAATTTCATTCTCCACTAGTTTTTCTAGTTTATTCATTCACTAGTTGAAATCAATCTCTTAATATACTATGTATTTTCTCCACATTTCTTACCAGGTTTTTTCTTCTTCCCTCTTCCTACATAACTCTTTCATCTCCATTGTGGCTTTTTTTGTAGTTTTCTTTGTTCTTCAGCTTTTGGTTTGTGTTACCGGCCAATAAACTAAGATTCTAATACAAAATTTAATCTACTCAATTTAGGAGCAAAATCAATTTTGTCGGAACTTGACATAAATCCACAGATTCAAAAGTATAATTTTGTTGTTAAACATTTGCCAATATAGTAATGGAAGTTATTACGATTTAACGAAAATGTCATAAAAATGGTGTTTATTTGCATTGTCGAGAAATAATTATATAGGATATCAACGTAAGTATGGAAAGTTCATAAAATTGATTAAGAAAATTATGAGACCACGCTTTCATCGAAGGTTAAAAAATGTACATAATAGGGTCAGTTAAAAAATAGTTAATGTGTCGACTCGAGTAATCCTGATTAATATGCTCTTATAAGATAACCACATCAGTGGATTGGTGTGATCGCTGGTTGAATCACAGAGTGGAGATTCTGGGTTTGAATCTCAGACTTAAAAGAATTTCTTTTTATATTATTATAATATGTATTAAAATTACAATAATAAAAATTATATTTTTCTATTATTTGTTCTTAATTGTTTTGATTTTGCAAAAAAATATTATAAAAAACTTTTTGTTTTGCCAGCTCTTTCTTTTATAAATAATATTTTTTTTGTTTTTCATTCTTCATTTGTTGGCTACTGTCAGTTAATCGATACCACGAATCGAGCTTCGAGTACTATTGGAAGGAGGACAATTTTCTGAGCACTTTGAGACCGCACATTGATAAGGATTATCCATTAGTTTTCGAGAAAACGGCATTTGAAAATCAAAATTTTACATGCATTTTAGATAGGGATTTCACTAACACGAGAGTTCTATTGACGGTACGTGCGTTCTGATATAGTCTTAGTGTTAGCCGTCAGACGCGATTGTTACACTGTCGGGTACACATCGTGCGTGTTGAACCCCTTGCTTGTAACCGCACTCATTATATTACGCAACATTATGCAACAAATTAAAAAATAACAAAAAGGGTAATAATTAAAAACGAGTTTCACCCCTTTCGAGTAGCACCTTTGGCGAGTTGGAGCTATCTAGGAGGATGGTTTTAGCAAGTCAGCGTTCGTCAAAACGGCGCATAGCGCCCGGAGCGGAGGGGACCGGACCTAAGGGTGCGGAGTACCGTCCGCGTACCACGTACCGTCAATAGAACATTCGTGTTAATGAAATCCCTATCTAAAATTTTCAAACGCCGTTTTCTCGAAAACTAATGGATAATCCTCATCAATGTGCGGTCTCAAAATGCTCAGAAAATTGTTTTCTTTCCAATAGTGCAAAAATCGCGGCTTGATTCGTGGTATCAATTAACTGACAGCTCCTCATTTGGTCTCAATTGTTCTGTAAAAATAAAATTTCAAAATGTAATAATATCCGCGAAAATCGAGAAGTAAAATTTCGATAAAAGAGAAAAAAATTTTTAATTAAAAACATGAGATCTGGTGCAATATCTTATTTTGCAATTTTCGCGGATATTAGATTCTGAAATTTTATTGTTACAGAGCAATTAAGAATTAATGAACAATCAAGAACAATAACAAAGAAAAAATGGGGAGCTAACGTAAATTTTAGAAATTTTATTTTTTTAGAACAATTGAGATGAAATAAAGAGCTATCGAGAACAACCAAATAAAATTTTAAATTGTGAAAAAATGATGTGCGTGAAGTTAGCCCGCCATTTTTGAAAATTTAAAAACTCAATATTGTGCCAGACTGTGCCCGATATTTCTTTTATTTATTTTGGATTTTATAAAGATTGCTTATTTTGGGGTAGATTTAGCCCCGCCATTTTTCATTAAAAAATTTTTTTTATTGGATTCTACTCGACGTGCGCCGTTGCATGCCGTAAATCTTAAAATTTTATTTATCAAAATAAATAAGATTTTTTATCAACGATTATTTGATAAAAAGATCATTTATCAAAATAAAATTTTCTGCTTACGGCACACAACGGCACACGTCGAGTAGAATCCAATACTATTTTGTTAAAAATAAATCCAAAATAGCGGGGCTAACTCCTATCGATAAAATGGATTTTGGCCCTAAAATAATATTATTTTTATTGCTTCCTAGAATATTTTACTATAAAATTTTTGTCTGCGATAAACGAAAGAATGTTTTCGGAGAATTGCCCTGTCTGAAGATTTTTATTGCTTCCAAATATATTTAACTATAAAATTTTTGCCTGATGCGATTAATAGAAATAATTTTTTCGGAGGACTTCGCTAAACGAAAAGGGATTTTCATTCCGTATAATAAGAAAGTTAGACTTTTTTAAGTTTTTATTTTCTAAGACTTTTCTAACTTCTAGAAAGTTAGAAGTTAGAATAAAATTTTATGACTTACGGCACACAACGGCACATACCTCGAGTAGAATCCAATACAATTTTGTTTTTAAAAATATTCAAAAATGGCGGGGCTAACTTCTATCGATAAAATAGTTTTTGGCCTAAAAGAATTTTATTCATCAAAAAAAATTTTATGATTTACGGCACACAATAACGGCACACAACAGCAAATTAAAAATGGCTGGGCTAACTTCTACCCTAAAATAAGCAATCTCTAAAAAATCCAAAATAAATTTTACAAAATTTTTAAAAATACGGCGCAACGTGGCACACATCGGGCACAGCTCGGCACAATATTCAGTTTTTAAATTTTCAAAAAAGGACCTGACAAAAATAGTATTTTTTGAGTTTTTCTTGCAAAATCAAAAAATTTATCAGAAAAATTGAGAACAATTAGAGAATAATCGAGAAAAACAAAATTTTAATTTTTAAAAAAAAAGGGAGCTAAGTTTTCGAACGTGTATAAATCGTCTTTTTTTTAGCGCAGTTCGTATTGTATTAGCAGTCATTGACAATAGCACAATAAAGTATTTTCATATATTACACGGGTCAACAGAAAATTTGACTTTGACTTTAAATCATAAAATTTTGATATTTTAGGTCGTAATTAGACGGAAAAAAAAATATATGGCATAAAAAAGTTTGCTTTTGTGTTTAGGAGTGGTTTTAAGCTTTAATTGAAAATGAAACCATGCAAATACATATGTTTATTGTTTTTATTAAGTTTTACTATCAAAATAACTTACAAATAAACTGTTAATACTTTTCTTAATAACTAAAATGTAGAATAATTAGAATCTCGTTAATCTATTCGTGCGCGTCATGTATCGCTTTACATGTGCTCTTTTTGGCCGGACAATTACAACCAAAAATTGGAGGTGCACAACTAGATGCTGTAAGAGTCTCAAATACAAAATTTCAACTTAACTGAAACTTAACTTCAAATTAACAAAATTTATAAAAAATCTCAAAAATGAGTATTATTAGATTATTACTATAACTATCACAAAAGCAAACTCGTGTTATTTATATCATAATCATGTAAATATCGTTTTCATCAGCTCACAGCTCTTCCTACAGATTACATCATTTAGAACCCTCGGCTGCTTAAACTGGTTGGTTTATGACCCTTTATGAGCCCTTCAAAGCACTGAGACAACTATAAGAAAATTTATATTCCCATTATAATGGCTTCCAGTAGTAAATACAGTAGCAGTCATGAAAATTGCATTGGTGATTATTTCAGAATTAAAATAACAATTCCCACTGAGATTTCAATAACCACACACGTTATAAACACAGTACGCACACATAGCTAGGTTTTTTAAACGGGGGGGTTTGCGGGATATGGAATACCCTCCAGTGTACACCGGTGATTGTGCGAAAAAAAGTGTTATTGAGCTTGTAAGTTTCAAACCGGAAATCTAACTTCTAAAAATCTAAGATTTTTGATTTGATGTTCAATGACACATTTTCTTTATTTGAACCCAGTCACTAATATGCTGGGGGTATTCCATACCCTCAGACCCCCCGGTTTAAAAAACCTAGCTTTGTGATTGTGTTAAAAATAATTTAACAATTTATATATTTCTATTCCATTTTCTATTCTTTATTATTAAGAATATAATATAGAAATCTATTTTTTCAATTCGGGAATAATTTCCAATGCAATTTTCATGACCAGTACTGTATTATATATCATGCATATCTTATCACATATTATACAGGGTGTCTCTGTGACCGTGGAGAACCTTTGAGGTGGTTATAAAGGACACTTTTCTAAGACAGATTTTCAAATATAATTTTTGTCCAAGTCCAAACCCACGGGAGAAACCTGTCTTGAAAGCAATTTTTTGAATTTCTGATTTCAAAAGGCAATAGCTCCGATATTATTGATTTTTTAAGCTTAATGCATTAGAGTATTTTTAAAGATCATTTGCTTATCAACAAATTAGGTTATAACTGCTTATCGTCTAGAATCAACGGATTTCGAGTTATAAATTAAATTAAAGGAAAAAAAGTAAAAATAATTCAGGTTTAATTTTTTTTACTTTTCTTGCAAACCCCGTATCTCTCAAACGAAACGTCTTTGAAAATAACTGAAAGCCCAAACGGAATAGGGAATTTAACGAGCTACAACTTTGGTCAAATAAATTTTTTTGGGAAACCAACCGTTTTTAATTTATTTTAATAATTTGCATTTTTTCATTAAGTTCTGTCACCTATATCTATATTCTTTCCATTAATTTATTTTTTACCTACACCTTGTTCATTATTTTCAGAATTTTTGTGAAAACGATTGGTTTCCCAAAAAAATTTATTTGACCTAAGTTGTACCCCGTTAAAAGATACGGGGTTTTCAAGAAAAGTAAAAAAAGAAAATCTGAATTTTTTTAACATATTTTCCTTTAATTTAATTTATAACTCGAAATCTGTGGATTCTAGACGTTAAGGGGTTATAACCTAATTTGTAGATAAGTGAATGATCTTTAAAAAAGTTTGAATCTATTAAACTTAAAAAATTAATAATATCGGAGCTATGGCCGTTTGAAATCATAAATTAAAATATTGCTTTAAAGGGAGGTACCCCCCAAGGGTTGGGACTTGGACAAAAATTTTATTTGAAAATTTTTCTTAGAAAAGTGTTCTTTATCACCACCTCAAAGGTTCTCCACGGTCACGGGGACACCCTGTATATTAAAATTATTCAATTTATATTTGTTTATTTTATATTTAATTTTTTCAACATTTCAAATGTTAAAAAGTTAAACTGCATATTTCAATTGGTAGAACTTGACGTTACTTTTTAATTTCATTGGTCGATGAGCTGAGTAAAATAATCATTTCTATTCGTTTGTTGGATATTTATATTTCATTTTTTACAGAATGCAATCAACTTTTATTTTTATAATATTCCATTTCGATAAATTCTACAGTTTCTAGGGAATTTACGAAAAATCGCAAAATTACCAATATGCAATATTTATTAGTCAGGTAAGAAAGTAAAGAGAAACGAACGGAAAATAACTTTTTGTATTATTTTGTTGAAATTTTTTTTAGTTAAAAAATAATAATTTATGAACTAATTTTACTAGTTTTAGTCCCTACCACTAAACTGTTAATATTCGCTCATTATTTCGCTAAAAAATACAATAATCCAATTAGCAATATCTGTAATTAATTGGAATACACACGCAGAGCGAAGGTTTCATTAGACCCTTAGCGATGCAAATGTAACTGATTGATTATTTGAAGCTTCCAATTTCAATATAATATATAAGTATATTTACCTATAAACCGCACTACCTTAAGCGATAAAAGCTTAGAAATTGTTAAAAGCACTTACAGGTTGCATAATAAAGAAAAATATAAAAATTTAAATCTTTTTAAAATTGAGTTGATAAAAAGTATCGATCAGTAAATTTATAGTTATTTAAAATTCAAATACTCTAAAAGCTTGATTGCCGTTCATTGTAAACATTTAAAAGTTTGTAGATAATAAATATTCAAAGCTTTGTGGACACAAAAAAATTAACGCACTTTTACAGAAACTCAAAGTATTTAATAATTCAGAACCGGAATTAGGGTAGACAAGCTGGACAAACAGTTCCTAGCGATATATTTGCAGACGTGCGATTACTTAATAAATTATTTTTGTCGATTTAACATTGGAAAATATTTTATCAGATTTAAAAATTCTCCCTTTCAATAATAACGTATCGACCAACCAAGGCTCTCCTCACTGAATCGAGATTTGAGTGTCTATTTGTCTGCGTAACTGATGCATACAACGTTTCGTAATTTACCGTATCCGATATGAATTATTATTTTTCCGTCATTATACGGAAGTTTCAATCTGAACACAACAGTTTTCCTTTTTCCCTAATTCCAATACCGAATTATAATTTATTTTGTTCATCTCACTTTCAATTCAGCTAATTTTTCCATTGAAGCGAGCGGCATTAGCACCGTAACAGGTTGATTCTCGGTCATGCATTTTGGGACAATAGTTGGTTCCAGCTCTCGAAATCGTTTGTATACTCTGAAATGAATATGTTCGTTTTGTAAAACGTAAATTTCCATTAAAAATAATTTCACCTTAATATTTCCTTCCTGGTAAAAAATGTGCAATCCTGTAAAAACGATTATGTTATATCGGGTAGTAGGAGTATTTTAATTAAAATCGATACCTGGTAATTTTCGAGTTGTTCTTCGGTAAACGTTATTAATTTATTGCCCATGACGTTTTCTCGACAGAAGCCTGTTGTAGTTTAAATTTGACCACAAAAGTTCTACATACTTTACTATGGTTTCCCTAGCAACCAAGGTGCGGCAACAAGTAATTTGTTAAATAAGTATTGATTCTTCTATAACATCCTAGTGCATCACAAATAACATTATAAACGCATCCCTTTGTCAATTTTGCAACAATTAAAAATATTATCGAAAATATTGAAAATGTCAATTTATATATAGTACTTTATAAAGTAATTAAAATAGTTGACTGGCTGAAAACAAAGTCAGCTAATTGACAAACAAAAAAACATTTGTATTGAATTGACATAAACTACATTTTGTTTATGACAATTGTTAACATTTTAGGTTAGATTTACATTTTTGGTAAAAATTCGGCAATCTATATTCTTGTTTAACAGCAGACGCTACTCGTGAAGAAAATGGTTTTTTTTCAGATTACAAAAAGATTACAATCCGTAATATACGACTACTACAAATGCCTGAATATATTTTACAATGTAATAATTTTGAAATATTTCCAGAAATATTCTTTTTATAAACTCGTATGAATTTTATATCAATTATCGTAAAATAAGTTTGTAGCCAGCTGCCTTATAAATTGATCTGGATCTTGCGAATATCAAAAAGCATTAAAAAGGCGTGAAACCCACTATTGATTTCGAATGGACGTCAAGTTATGTCTCGGCTGTTATATGTGGTATACTCGTGTTATGTGTAATGCGATCTTTGATTTGCTATTTGAATCACAGATTTTTATTCTATAAATTTGACCTCTGTATAATTGACACTTGTCAAGTATCTTTTACCAATTAAGGGTTAACCTAGTGTAATTTGACTTTTGACAAGTTTCACAATGACAGTCATTTAAATTTTCATAACATGTTACCTACGACGAGATGACGTAAGTCTCAACTTTGAAAAATGCAATTGTAATTGAGTTATATAATACAGCCATTTAAAACCTAAAGCCGAACAACTTCTCCGTAACACAGCCGCAAACTGTTAAATTTATTTCGGTTAATTTAATTGCTGCGTATACCTTACAATAAAAAAACAATCTAAAATTTTTTCCTTCCTTTTCTTATCTTAAAAATTAAAATTACTAAAATAATGGTTATATTTAATGATCGTTGGTAGCGGACCTAAAATCTTACACTTCGAGTATACTAATCTCCGAATTAATTAATTATTTTTTAAAACTTTTTTAATGCTATGACCGGAAAATGCACAAAAAAGTAAAAAATAAAAACTTTACTTAACCCAAGCGACAGTAAAATATTCTTTTTTCTAAATTGCTATTTTAATTATTCATACACCTGCCATTTTACTCCCGTTCTGGGTTTCTACGTCTTTGCACATGTTATTCCGAATCCAATCATACGCGTCTCTTAATACAAAAGAACGTCTTTTATCACTTTTTTAAATTTTTTTTAAATATTGGTATTTTTATTTGTAACCGTTCCTTTAAATCACTTCCAAATGAACAACAGCTTACAAATTTAATATAGTAGATGTATATTATTCATGATATACCATAGTCAATATTTTGTTATCATTTAAAATTTAAATTGTTGAAAACAACATAAATATTATTAGAATAACGTTCTTACGCTGTGAGCGCAACAAAACAATAAAGAATGCGAAAACATTCTATATATTACTATGTTTTACTTGAAAATTATTTCATTGGACAAGTTATGAATTTTGTATTTGATGCGTATTGAAACTTTTGCTTTGTCGAATAAAAGAAAACTTTGTTAACTTCCCATTAACTCGAATGAATTTGTTTAATTAATACAAAAATTAGAAACAGAAAGAAATGTAAAAAGTAAATACTAATAAAACAAACTCTTGAAAAGCAAAAAGTAAAGTAACTTATTCTAAACCTCAATTTCGTTTTCATTTTGTATATAAATACGTACTATGTATTAGCAGTGGAAACTGCTACGTCCAGGTATGTCCAAGTTGTATTTTATACTTCAATAAATTCTAAGCCTCAGAACTGATCAATTTAATATAGTGCTTATATTTACAATTAATATTGTAATGCATAAGTGATGCATATATGAATCACGGCGCACTGAAGGGTTAATGTTCTGAATATGAAAAGCTACTTAATACAATTACTTTCTTTCTTTTTCAAGAGCATTTCTATTAGCTTTAGCTTTAGAAGTTTTTCTTAAATTTTTAATTTTATTAATTTTTAAAAAAACATGCAAATTTTCTCCCATCAATTTTAGGGGAAATAACTTATATCTTTTATGGTTCAACATGAAATTACACTATTTTTAGGGTAAATTTTCTTTTATAAGATGGATAATTTTATTTATTAATTTATTAAGTGGTCAATTTTCACGGGTAAACTTACACTCATTTTTTACAATGTACAAACATGCAAACAAGCGAACATTCAAACATCCAAATATTCAAACATATAACATTACAACTTTACAACCTAAACGCATATACTCGCTTCGTTCCATCGGACGCGGATTTCTTCCAGGTTCGCCTTAAAATTTCCTTCCGAATAAATTAAAAAAACAAAAAAGAAAAGCTTATCTAAAAACTCGGTGTTTCACACCTCGCCTAGGGGGTCCACCCCCTGGACCCTCAGGTTTCTTCTATTTCAATCTCCGATTAATGTATTAAACATGGAACATGTTTTTCGGTACCAAACACCTTCCTCAGACTTCCTAACAGACTTGCAACAGTATTAATGGATCACCCGATTGTCGGATCAACAAATAAAAACAAAAACAGACAAGGTGGAACTCGGATTACCTTAGTTCTTAGGCTTCTAAACTACTATGTTTCTGGTGAAATTTGAAAAATATAGATTAGAATATTGATACAGAAAATTTTCCAATAAAAACCCCATTCTAATATCGAATTATTAGATAATCCTTTTAAGGTAGGTAAAATAATTTTGGACGAACGGCTAAACGGATCAACGGCTAAATGGATAAACGGATATGCTTCTAATCCGACAGCCTTTAGGGCTTGTAGATAACACTATTGAAGTAAAATTATTATGAAACACGGAAAACACTCCAATGGCATAAAAAATAAGACATGTCCGTCCGTCCGTATGTTTCAAATTCTAGTTTATTAAGCTCATAACTGCTTAAATTTTAAACATGCGGACAGCCACGGGACCAGAACACAAAGGTTCTTGCTATACTTTGTATAGAAGCCTAAAACGGATCAACAAATAAATTTTATTATTATTTTATAAGGTATCGCCCCTTGAGTAAACAAGGTGGAACTCGGATGACCGCAGTTGTAAGGCTTCTATACAGGCGCCCTTCTGTACGGGAATGGGTCTTTCCAGCGCTACCGGTTCGGCGTTGCCAGTTAGACGCAAAGACAATTCGGCGCAGGGTAAATTTGTCCCAAGGACGATTCGGCGTAACCCAATTTGACGTAGAAACTTTTCAGCGCCGCCGTTTCGGCGTAGCCAGTTCGGCGCGTAGTCAATTCGGCGTTTCAATTCAAAACATATTCTATGTCGTTTTAGTCTATTTTACTTGTTTATATTTTGTGAAAAATTATATTAAGTTGAAATTTGATGATTTTATTAAATAAAAAGGTTTGATTATATATATGTATCTAGAAAAATTTGGTACATATTTACCAACATACATCACACAAATTCTTTTTTTATAGAAATACAGGGCGGCGCAAAATGAACGTTGTGGTTTGTATTCCTTATAACTTCATTATTTAAGCGATAATTATTACAATTTTTAATTTAAGTTTTAAAGTTCTATGAAAATAAAATAGAATTATTTTGCTCCGAATTGCATTGCATTCATTTTATTTTATAGTAATACAGATTGGCGTAAAATGAACGTTGTGGTTTGAATTCCTCACACCTCACAACTTTTTTATTTAAGCGTTATTGAAAATTAAATTTAAAAAATGTAATTTTTAATAAAATGTAATTACTACCTACATTTTTTTAATTTAAGTTTTAAAATTCTATCTTCTTATAAAATAAAAAGAATTGTTTTGCGCCGAATCGTCTTAGCGCCGAATTGATTTCGCGCCAATTTGGGATACGGCGAAACGTCTTTGCACCAAATTGTCCCTGCGCCGAAAGGGCGGCGTCAGGTAGGGTGTGCGTCGGAAAGTCCTAGACTCCTTCTATAAAGGAGTTACCTTTCTAGTTTAAGTGTAAATAAAGCCTGGACTTAATTTATTAATCCGGGATTAAGCGCAGATAATACTTATTACCAACCTTAACATTAATTTTTGGTGTCGATATTTGGTGTTGCACACTGCGGCCAAATCCTTAAAAGTTGGCCAAAAATCTAAAAAAAAGTATCTACTTAGGGTTTTTTTTTTGCTGTAAAATTTGAAAGATTGTAATTCTAAATTCTCTGATTATAACAATGCTTTTGTACAAATCTAACCTCATAATATGAGAAATTTGATGTGCAGAGGCGGATCCATGTTTTTTTTCTGAGGGGGCACAAGGGTCAGGTTCCATACAAATACTATAGACTATAATACGTTTAACATCGTGAAAAAATAGGAATCCAACCTCTGGCGGCTTGAAGTGTAATGAGAAATGTAAACAAATACGCTTCTTAGGTTAAATCAAGTTAAATGCAATATTGCTTCTTGATTATATTATTTTATAATTTTTTCTAACAAAATCGTTGTGTTTTGGCCAAGCATGTATCAAATGATTTAGACCAAATCAGAGATTACACGATATTTCCAGTTCAGATTTATCAACATCAAAAGACACTGATTCATCTGTAAATTTATCATCAGACGATGAAGCTAACTATTTTTTGTAAAAATAATTATACTTGTTCAATAATGTATAATAAAAAATTTATGTTTAATGTAACTTTACAATTATTTACTTGTATATATCTTTGATAATTATGTATCAAAATTTTCATGTATTTATAAAAAAAATTATTATTCCGAATAATATTCGGTATTATGTCCGCCTTTATGAAAATAATTATTCTGATAGCAGATTCGTAATCAGTGGTCCCGAAAACCCTCAGATACTAATTTTCAAATTTATTATTATACTTTAATTTTTGACTTTTGTCCGCCATATTGTATCCGCCATTGTGAAAATAATTATTCTGATAGCAGATTCGTAATCAGCGACTCCAAAAACCCCCGGATACCATTTTTTCAATTTATTATACTTCAATTTTCGACTTTTGTCCGCCATATTGGATCCGCCATTATGAAAATAACTATTTTGATAGCAGTTTCGTAATCAGCGATCCCGAAAACCCCCGGATACCAATTTTCAAATTTATTACTTCAATTTTCGACTTTTAGCCAGCTTTTTAGGATTTGGCCTAGTGATGGCTGAGACACAAGAAGTCTCGCAAGACTTCTTGTCTTGTTGCTCACGCAAGACAAGAATTTATAGATTTATAGACAATATATTTATATTATATTAAATTATAGAATTTAATAGACAAGACCTTGTCTACAATTTGTCTACAAGTCTTGTCTACTAGACAAGACAAGACAAAAACAAGAAATAGCAAGACAAGAGCAAGACAAGACTGCCAACACTAATTTGGCCGCACTATGTGTCGGTTTTACATGCCGATTTTTGGCAGGTAACGACCGCAAAAACATGTTCCATGTTAATATTTCTAAGGTATCCTTAGATTTCCTAATATTTCCTTAAATTTCTTCTGATTTCCACTTATTAACGTCGGATATATCCAGCGATTCCCCCCTCAGTCTGAGGTAAAAATTCTAATGTTGAAGAGAAATCACTGTATTGAATTGAAATTGTGAGCAAAATTGGAAGCATATAAAGCATTCCAAGTGGCAGATTTTGTTTCGGCCAAGTAATCGACTATACACTGCAGAGTGTGCAGCAGTCAATGCTTACAATTTTGGAAATACAGAATTTAAACTTTAAAAAGATTTAATAGAAGCACACTAACTTTCTTTGCAAACCTAGGCTGTTTCAATCCAAAAATATTCTTACACAATAGTATCCTTCTCCAAAAAAAAATATCGTCACTCTATGCCGCAATACCTCCAATCACCAGCACACCAAATTTTGTCCGGAGATACGATGACATAATATTTATTTTTGTTTTCTATTGTGGTAGCCTTAACAAAGATATCGGTAGCCCTGGCAAAGATATCTATATGTATCGCCTCCTACCCTAAATCTATCTATAAAAGTTTTTTTAACAAAATCCAAAATGAAAAAAATTTTTTATTTTTGTACGCCACTGAATTTTTTCCAAAATTTTTATATACGTCACATAATACCGTAAGAAGTCACAAATAAAATTTCTCCAAGATTGGTACAACAAATTTTTTCGGTCATCTAGCGGATTTTTCGAAAATAAAGGCTATAGCCGGGTAAGCATGGGGAAATGGCCCTTACACCGATTTGGCTAATTTTTTTTTAGATATTCCTTTCAAAGCACCATTACATTTCCCAAAATATTAGATCCTAAATGTTGATAGTTTCTTAGAAAAAAATTATTTTCGAAATTTAGAAAAGAATTTTTTTCTTAGAAAGTATTATTGCAAATTGAATGATTTTGGAATATGTTATATAGGTACTTAAGACCTATAAGTGCTATTTTTTTGTGGTATTAGCTCCACATCAAATAGAAAAAAAACGGGAAAAAAGTTTTCAAAAATTAAAAAAATTAAATTTTGGCCGTACAACAATCACCAAATTTTTGTCAAATATTCCTTTTATATGCTCTTACAACATATATTAATTTCAAAATTTTACGAAGGGTATAACATATTGATATTTATAAAAGTTCTTACCTAGATGCACCGGACAGCATCGATTGTCGTAATAATAATTTAATAAAGAAATAGAAAATACCATTTAATTATAATTATATAACTAATTATTTAAGTAACTAATGGTTATCACTATCGCCTTTAATGATTTTCACTGATATGTTTGTATTTTTAAATTAGTTCATTAGGATTTCAGCAGGTTT
Organism: Cantharis rufa; assembly: GCA_947369205.1. Classification (NCBI taxonomy): domain Eukaryota; kingdom Metazoa; phylum Arthropoda; class Insecta; order Coleoptera; family Cantharidae; genus Cantharis; species Cantharis rufa. The sequence goes on from OX376309.1 coordinate 20,032,577, forward strand.
TATTATTTTTGCACAATATCTTGCATAGCATAAATAATATCAACAACCACCAAATTTTTGTCAAATATAAACCTTATTTTCACCATTCCAGCCCAAGAGGCATACGTCCAATAAGTTTGATTGCAATCGACGCAGAAATGCCGAAGAAAATCGATTGACAAAAACTTTTTTCATGTTTTTGCCAAAAAAGTTAATTTTATTTTTTTCATATTGCATTACAGATTTCTATCGAAGGATTACATATGCTCTCATATCCATTAGGATCAATGTACCTACGTACCAAATTTGGTTAAGATCCCTTCAGCACTTCTTGAGTTATTCACTCTTAAAGTTTCAACTTTGACAACTTGTGATTTTTGACAGACGACAGATAGAAGATTAATTTTACCTATTCTGGATAAAGCCTTTTAAGGTCTTTAAAATAACATATCGCAAGACAAAATATTTTTTAAAAATCCCGTATTATTTTCTTGTGGTGGCACTCCTGATTGATAGATCGCGACGAAAACCTTATTTTCACCTTTCCACCGTGAACCCTACCACCATACCAAATTTGGTCGTAATTGGTTGGATGGTTCGGAAGCAAATCGATCGACAAAATTTGACGACCGACAGACCGACAGACCGACACATAAATTTTTATTTTACTTTTTGCAGATCTTTACGTTTCTGAACACGGTGATCTCGAAAATGCAAAAAAAAGTTGAAATTTTTTTTCGATTACCATACCTCCAATTTTTTTTAAAATTGATTGGAGGTAACATGTATCCAATTGTAGAAAAGGTCCAGGAATATAAAAAAAACTGGAAGAAACACTTAACACGTATGCAAAACAACAGAATTCCAAAAAAAGTACTTGAATACAGTCCTAAAGGAAGAAGCGTTGGTAGACCGAGGAAAAGTTTGTGAAGCCGGAACAGGCAAATGTGCTTAAACTTGGAGAAGCAGAAGAGGAAGAAGAAAAACTCGATGAAAGCATCCCTGAAGCGGCTTCAACTCAAAAATTACAGTTCTAGAAAAACGAGATCTTTGAGTTGCTCCAATCATTCCAAACATCCATGTAAGTTAAGTTTTAAGTTAAATTCAGCTATTCTTCATTCTTCATCAGCCTTTTAGTCCACTCCTATACCATCGGCCTCTTCTCGGGCATTAAGACCCCACGACTGCCTAAACCAGATTGGGAAATGCCTGTAACCCTGTTTTTAATAGTTGACGGCGGCAGTCGTCAACCCAGCTATAATTAGCTATATTCAATTCAGCTACAATTAACTATTAACTAAATTTGTAATATGTTTTTAGTAGTGAACTACGACATTAATGTTAGATGGGATCTTATTGCACAGGATTTTTTTGGAGAAAGATATTATTGGATCTATAGTCCTGCTCCCGACTTTTTCTTACTTTTTAATTAGATTAATGGTGAACTTACTACTTTGATATGCAATATACTATTTATTAACTAAATTAATTAACTATTAACTTCTTTAATTTTATGACAAGCATTCATTCCAATAATTAAAATACTAAATATAGCTTCATGAAACTGATTTATCAATAGAATTCATGAATGTTTTATTTCGATTAATTTATATTCCTGAAATAAATAATTTTATTTAAAATTGTGCGAAACGAGTGCAAAAATTAAATATACAATAATCAAACAAAGCTTAAATTAATTTGAAATTAATTTATAATGTTCCGAACACAAAACCGCGCTTATGCTGCTAAATGAAATAAGCGTTTTCAGTGCGGATGCTTATGACAATAATGGGAATGTTGTGACACGTATTGTTACGTCGAAACGTCGTAAACTTCCTAATTAAACCGTAACAGTTTAAGTGTCAGAACTGAAAGCGTGTGTGCCTAATGGAACGTGCCCTTCAATTTGTACAATGCATTAAATAGTTTTCAAAAGAGCAAAACTTAAACAATTTTCAAATTTCTAATTTTAATATTAAATTGTTTTCAATAGCAAACTGCGAAGGGTTTCATATGTCGACGCTGGGCTGCAACAGAAAATTAACAAATCATAAGCTAGATTCCATGTTGGAAGTTATCCAAATAGTTGCGGGTAGTTTAACAAAACTTGAACTCTTGAATGGACAAAGGTCACTTTTGTTTGTTAACTGAGAGTCAGGAAATCATGGGTAATGAATTTGATTTAAATTTTTATTTGGTTAAATTAAAAGTAATTTACCTTCATCAATAGGTCGGTTGTTTTCACAAGACGTTTATATTAGTGCATTATAAGCGGAGGTTTTTTTTATACCAGGTTCGTTATAGCTGAACACTACTGTACTTTAAAGTGTGGTTGTATTTCGTCAGGAATGAATACAAAAGATTGGATGTTAGCTTTTATCAATGAAATATAAACATTTTTATGTAAAATTTAGTTGACAATCTGTTGCTGACATATTCACATTATTTCTCAAGAAACTCGGTATCTAATTTTCCAAGTAGTTATGTTCATCTTGATAAAATTATACAACATTTGGGTTGCGAAGTATACCTTCATAGATTAGGTATAAGTTTTTTTTAACTTTTTGTATGTTATCGCAACCTCAACATAAGTCTAATAGGATTAAATGGTATTAAATGTAATATGTAGCATTTCAGAAAGTCTTACAAATGAATAAAATATAAAATTTTACTTCTAGTTCGTTCGTTAAAACCTGGAGCGACAAAATCAAAAAAGCTTTTAAATCAAATCCTCTTTACAAAATTAAAAATTAATATATTTGATAAAAATTGATTTAAAATAATGATTTACTAAAAATTATAGTATTGACAAAAATTGAAACGTAAGGAAATGTTAAAAATTTAAAGTCATTTGTTTACCACTTTGTTGGGGTACTTTAAGATATATTTTAAAAAAAGATCATGAAAATGAAAAATAAATTGAAACACAACTACCGTAACGCATTAAACATAAAGTTAGAACCCTAATAGCAGTGTTCGCAGCGCCAATTGTACCAAAAGCAGAGCTTATGGCAAATAAGGCAAATAATTCAAATCAGCACTAGTACTTAATTGTAAATAAGATGACCAAGAAAAATAAACTAAAGTAAATTTTAGATGATACAATGACACCATTTCACTGTTTAATTAAAAATATAGACTTTATTCTGGCCTTCTCAAATTGAAATGTACTACACACTTTTCGTGTTTTAGAATTAAACAAATCATTACATACGTGTAATAGATTGAGTGGTTTGAAGCATTTGTGTTGTTTTTTATATGTGTAATTGATCGAGTGTTATCATTCGTTTAACCTTTAACAAGGCAGCTGGGGTCTATATAGACCCCACATCAGTTTTGTTTAAAACTTAAAATTAGAAAAGTTATTTTAAAAAATCGTAACCTGGGGGCTACATTAACCCCGGCCGGGGAGCTAAAGGTTAAATATTAAATATGTTTGCATAAAACAGCAACTGTTAGTTTTAATCCTGAAATGAAAAAAGTTAAAATAATAAAATATATATTTTTCTGTTAGTGATTTCAACAAAAAATGCTAAATATGTGGTATTCGCGTGTTTTTTGCTTTTTGTAAAACTTTGATGTTCAACCTGGATATGTTTTAAAATCCGATTTTCTTTTATTTTTCAAAGTGCAATCAGTTTTCATTTAGCTAACTTTGTTTGCGAATTCTTTTCATATAAGTAGTAATAAATCAGTTTTTATTTTATGTTACAAAATATAAATAATAAATAAATAAAATAAATAAAACTTCAGACAACACCAGAATGTATTTAATTTCAGTTGATTTCAAAAAAATTAAAGCATTGGTTAGGTAACTGTGTCCGTCCGTCGAGTAGATGGTTCTTGGATATTTCGATACCACTTTTAGTTTGTTAATAACAAAAACTAATTAATAATACTAAATGAAATCATTATAATTATGTAAATAACTAAATTATTTCAAAACCTAATATATAATTTTAGTAACAATTTTGAAGTGGTAACGAAATGCCCTAGTAGCGAAATGTCCGGGAGCGAATTGTCCGGAAGCGAAAAGTGCCGTAGCGAAATATCCGGTCACCGTTTCAGACCTACCACAAAAAATATATATCGCATGATTGCCTGAAATCTAAATGTTTTGTGAAAAAAGTGTTTGTTGGAAAAAGAGCACACATTATTATTTATTACCTTTCCCAATTGAAAATTTATGTAAAAGCCAAGTGGCAAAGGACAAGAATTTTAGAACAAAAAATTTTTTGTGAAAGTACTTAATTAACAAAATACAATTTTATAAGCTAGTAGACTAGAATAAGTAGCTTGCAGCTACTTTTTTTATAGTTAGCTGCCTATCCAACCCTTGCTGAAATCTTATAAAAAATCTGGGTTTTTCTTGTTTATCAGTTGATTTTTAAATTTTAGTGTAATTTAAGATATAATACAGCAAAATTAATCTTTTTTTAATTTACGATTGAAATTGTGATTTTGACGAATATGACAAGGAAGTAATTTAGTTCGCAAACTTTTGCTAGGCATTTCGTGTATTCTATATACCTACTTATGTTTTGTATATACCTATACATATAATACAGTATTGACGTAGTGTTCTATGTATTGGTAATAAATAATTAACAGGTTTGATTACTTTGGAAAGTATTGATTTTAACCAATAGGAATATGCATTCTATAAACTGCGAAATTCTTGATATTAAAAATTGACTTTTGTAAAATATACATGAATTTTGATTTGAAATTAGTACGAATCCACTCAAGCACAACATAAATAATAAATTTTTGTATGCATAACATGAAATTATACTATAAAAAAAGCATATTTTGAGATTATTGGGTACACGAAATGCATAATTTCGTTTTTATCTATTAAATTTCGATTTTAATTTATTTAAAATTCAGTTGTATAGGCATTTTCACAACTATCCTGACGCCTCGATCTCTAATATAAAAAAAGTTTTTTTAAAACTGTCTCAAAGGTGCATTTCTCATGACGCAGTTGAGGCTTTTGCAAAGGAAAATTCTTCGAGTGTTACTTAAGGCAGTGTTCTAGTATAGAGCTATAAATTTCAGGTGTTTTTTCGAGCTCGATAAAAATGAAACAAACAATATTTTTACCATTCACTTTTTACAACATATTTATTGATATTTTGATAATCTACAAAAAATGTTTGAACAAAAAAAATTTAAATTAAGCAACTTATGACTTAGTAAAGCTGAGTAAAAAATAACAATGGGATGTGCTGGTTGACACGATTGCAACCCTTCTGGTCATCTGAAATAAAATTACAAAAAATATTCATTATTAGTAAGAATGTCGTTATAGGCCATACCAAAAAGAAAACTGAAAAACATTTTTTCGCGAAACGGCAGCTGTCTGAAAACGAAAAACAGTTTTTGACCTGATTTTTCCATAATTTTTATTTTTTAAAATAGTTATCAAAATAATTTTGGTACAAAAGTAGTAGGGGCGATAGGCAAATATATATTGAAGATTGGTACAAAATTTGAAGTAACTCGGTCAAACAAAACTTGAGATATCATGTCAACCAAGTCAAAAAATGTAGTTTTGTAATAAACGCGTTTAAAGTTTTGAGTAAATATTTCAAGTAGTTATAAAAATAATTTTGCTATAAAGTGGTAGGGGCGGTAGATAGACATACACTGAAGGTCGACACCAAATTTGAAGTAAATCGGGTAAATAGAACTTGAGATATCATGTTAACCATATGTTGAAAAATGTAGTTTTGTAATAAACTTATACCTTAATCGTAGACTTTTAAAAAGTAAACACGAAAATATTTACGATTTTTAAGTGTTTTGGATTGACCTATATTTGTATATTTATATAATTTATAGCTGAAATGGTCACCTGTCAGGCATTGCCCCATATGCTCCGGCTTGAAGGGTTTACAGTGCGTCACTAAATTAGCTATAACTACATAAATTACTGGAATTTTAAAGTTTCCTCTCTAGGATATATTCTTCAATGTCTAAACTTTAAGAATATGCGGAAAACAAAAAATCGATTTTTTTCAAAATTCTAGACTAGAACACTCCCTTAGGGACTGGAACAAGCTTTAGTAGGTTGAAAGAGCTTGGTTTGTTTTTTCAAGTGCTATGAGCAACCGATTCTGAGAAAAAGGCGTTTGAAATTGAAATGCAATACTTCAGCTTTAGAAATTCCAAGGTCTTTTCACACAGTAATAATTTTTTTTCAGTATAAATAGCAAGTTCTATGTCGTATTTAGAAAAATATAAAAATATCTGGAGAAAAACAATTATTCGCTCCATCAGCTGAAAACCTTGTGAATTATTGAGGTGCATTTCGCCAGCCCCCCCCCCCCCCCCATTTTGAATTTAGAATCCAAAATAGTCTAAATCGTTTGTACCTCATTTGTAGCTCTTGTACCTTCCTTATTTTAGTTTGCACCCATTTTGTTTTTCAGATATTTTGAAATATCTAAAATGGGCATTTCGCCAGCCCCTCCCCCACCCCCCTTTTTGAATTTTGGATCCAAAATAGTCTAAATCGTTTGTACCTCGTTTGTCCCTGTTTGTACCTTCCTTATTTTGGTTTTTTCAACATTTTTTTTAAATATTTCAAAATTTCTAATAATGACATTTCGCTAAATCTCCCCTCCCGGATTTTAAATTTTGGTTATAAGATAGTGGTTTAATGGTTTATACCTATGTGTGTACCTTTCTTATATTTGGTTGTACCACTTTTTTTTGAGATGTACAGAAATTGATTTTTGATATATGAGACATTGTTCTAAAAATCTAAATAGCTATTATCAAAACATAAAAATTAATAATTTTAAATACCCCTGACTGTAAAAATATTCCAAAAATAAAAATTAATAATAAAAGCACCTTAAAAACTATTGTTCCCTTTAAAAAGAACAAAATAATTATTTCTTCTTCACTCAACAACATAAATTCTTGGACCCTTTACTCGAAAAGTTAACTTATCATCCTCTTCGCCTCCTTTCCAGTATATAGTTTAAACATTAATTTTGAAGTCAGGGAAAATGGAGAATTTTTAATATAAAATGTATAATCAGGTTTCGTAAGTGGAACAAATCTGCGTTTCCTCTGACTTCAAAATTAATGTTTAAACTTTGTAGCGAGAGAGGGGAGGAGAGGATGATAATTTTTTGGATCAAAAATTCGAAATGGGGGGTTGGTGAAATGCCTATTTTAAATATTTCAAAATATCTGAAAAACAAAATGAGTGCAAACGAAAATAAGGAAGGTATAAAGAGGTACAAACGAGGTGCAAACTATTTAGACAATTTTGGATTCAAAATTTGAAATGGGGGGGGGCTGGCGAAATTCCCAATTTAGATATTTTGAAATATCTGAAAACAAAATGGGTACAAACGAAAATAAGGATGGCACAAACAGGTACAAACGATTTAGACTATTTTGGCTCCAAAATTCGAAATGGGGGGGTTGGCGAAATGCACCTGAATTATTGTGGCATAAACTAGCTAAAGTATTGCAATTGAAAATTTTTGAAAGCTTTTTTCTCGGAAACTGTTGCATACCTTTAAAAATATTAAGTAAAATATTTGTTCCCATATTAACTGCAACCACTGCGTATAAGTAAGCATACCAATGATAATAATCAGTCTTCGGGGAAGTATTTGTTTTATAAAAGTAATAAAAGGATACTATAATCCCAAGGCACTCATTTTCACAAATTATTTAATGTATATGGAAATATAAAACGCTGGAACTATTATGAATAACTTAAATTATAATGTGAAAACACAAACTTGCTTATTGATAAAATAAAAATTAAAACAGGTCAAGTGAATAGTTAATATCTCGACTACCTACAGAGAGTTCGATTAAAACATTTCTTGCCAAAATTTTGAACGTACAAAACTGGTTTAAAATTAATTCCCGATTATATACAAGAAAAATTGAAATAGAAAAAGAAATAACTGAAAGTTATTTAAAATTTAATCTACAAATTAACTGAAAAAATTAAAATCTATGCAATATAAAAAAGTGCATTTTTTTACTCAAAATATGAAATAATTGAAAATAAATATCAAAGCACAAATTTTTGGAAGTAAAATATAACACAAATATCAAGTAAGATTTACTTAAATTTAACCGCCCAACTGATCATAAGCCCTAACTTACATACCGCATAGTACACAATGTTAAATATACATTATAATATATAGGCGGTTTTCAAGAAGAAGGTTAGGCCAGGCTTGCACAAAATTGTGTACACAAAAGTAATATTTTTTATGTAAATAATTTTAATATTACATATAAATTTCTAAAATGTAAAATCATATTCACCCCTTTGAATAGAGGAAGGGAAACCCTTTCCTGCAGAAGGAATTCCGGTTCACGAAATAAATTAGAAAATTAAAATTAAAATTGAAACTTTGACTCAAGCTTTATACACTATTTAACTATTATTTAGCATATTTTAAAACTTTTCAAATGCTTGAGTGAGTATTCAGCCTTTTAGTCTCCTGCTTTGTTAAAAAAAAAATTTTAACAAAAACCTGTTACGCTACAGCTTAGTTTTCTCAACAAAAACCTTTTTTTTATCTTAATAAGTGAGCCGATATTGAACTACATCCTTTCCACTTTTTTTTGAGAAAACATCAACTGTAATTCAGTTTAGTTAAGTTTATTTCAGAATACGTTAATTGTAATTCGAAAGGAGTTACTTGTAATTCAGAAAAATTATTTAAATCAAATATTTGAGTTATGATCAAAAAATGTACTACTGAAGAAAATTTATCTTTGTTTAAAGTCCAACTGCCATATTGTATCGTGCATTGCTAAAGCAGCAATATGATTGATTGTTCGATGAATCTGTACTCGTGAAATATGTAAAAAATTAAAGGAAAAATTTTCAAAAAGGGGCAAATCCCCTCTCCTCCCCAAATCTACTTTCTTGCTCCAAATGTTTATGTTTTAGAATTTTTCATCTTTCTAGCTACTCAGGCTCTCCCCTAGCCTCTGTAAAGGCTAAAATAATCCTTTTCGTCGATTTTCGAATTTCGAAATTGAGTACCACTGTTTTCATTCATTCACTAGTATTATTAATACTAAATTATACTTATATAGGTATAAAAAATCCAAGTCTTTCTGTCTGTCATTTCTTCCGCAACGCACTATTGATTTATTTGCTTTATCTTACCAACCTGACAATAATTGACAAATTACAGAAGAGTGACGGGTCAGTGCGGCCTTTAGGCCGCACATCCTGAGCCATAAAGTTTGAAAGGTATAATAAATATAATTATATTTACCACCACTACGTTTGATGATAACACCTTGAAGATAAAGAAGCAAAAATCTTGTCCAATGCAATCTTTAGTAGATAAAGGATATTGGGGGATGATGGAACGCCGGTAATAAAAACAAATAAACTGTTGGTCTTGAAGATAGAAACTTGAAGATAGAGCAAAAGTTTGTATTTTTTGCCCAATGTATAACAACTACTGATAAAGATAATATGACACTTAAAGTGACTAGAAGCTGCAAGATGCAAGTCCAAAATATCAATGTCGCTTAGACGCTCAGAAACTTGGAACTTACCAATGTCCAATGCTAAAGAAACTTAAAGTTACGTGAAGAGCAGTTACGTGAAGACAACAGGCAGGGTTAAAGGATGCGGTGGAAAGGGAATCCCAGCTAAAATGGAATTGGGCGGGACACATGGACAGAGTGAAGGAAGATAAGTAGACAAGAAAAAGGCTACAATCGAGACCGAGATCTGATAAAAGGAATACTGGATGCTCAAAAACACGATGGAGGACAAACTGAAAAAACGGCAGAAGATAGAAAGAGATGGATAATGATGTGGAAGTCTTTATCTAGCAATGGAAAGCAACAGGCTAATAGTGAATAAATAATATAAAATTCTTAATAACTCATGCCATATGCCAACAAATTTGTTTTGAAATCTAGATGATTTAGATAAATCTAAATCCGGTTTTCAAAATGCATATTTTGCATATTTTCAACGTTTGGTGCATATTTAAGCAAATGTTGCATATTTGTGCATATTTGGACCACTTTTGGTGTTTTTTGAAAAATGTTAATAAAGAAAATAAAAAATATTTTTTTTATTGTTTCGATGTTGAATTAATCCCATCTACCTTATTTATTTTTGAACTTGAACGATACATTTCTTGGAACATAGCCGTGCATTAATTTAAAAAAAAATTTTTAGTTTGCATATCTTGCATATTTTACCTTTTTTCATCAATTTTAGTGCATATTTTAGAGAAATTCGGTGCATATATATGCGCATATTTTCAAGTATTTTAGTGCATATAATCCGAGCTCTACTAATTATAGAGCATTTGGCAACCTATAAATAATATGAGTTGCACACCAATCTAGTTTCACAGTATTCGAGCTTGTTTGAAAATAAATATAAAATATTGCAATAAAAAAAATAATAATAAAGAGAATTTTTAATATATTGTGGTGATTACTTAAGGGAGAACCCTAATGTGACATTTTTTAAAAATCTAAAAATTTTCTTTTGCTTTAAAAAATTGTTCAACATCTTAAGAATAATGTGTAAAAATTTTATTCCGATATTCGTAGTATTTTTTTAGTTATAAGGCTTTAATCTGGTCAGGATGTAAGCCATAAATCGTTTAATTGTCGGCAAAATTTAAAACTGTTGTATACCAACGTTTTTACTTAAATTTTATTATTTATGTTGCACTTTCTATCAACAATATCCGATAAACCCAAGTGTTTACTTAAACTTTATTACTTTATTGCGGGGTCGTTAAAATCGCCAGTTTTCAGTCAGTTTTCTATTTTCTGTGCCCAAGTAAACATCTATTTGTCTAAACTTTTATTTTTTAATATTTTTTAATTATTTGAATTGCCGGAAGGGCTTCTGTAAGCAAGGGCAAATTAGGCGACGAAAGGTTCAATCAAGGTTTCGGCAGGCAGATTTTCAGAGCGAGGAAGGTCAATTGTATGGAGTAGGAATTGCAGATTAACGTTAAATTACGATTTTACTATAAAAAAAATTAAAGTAATCTTTTAAGACCGATTTGCTCGGAACTACATTTTTTAAAACGGTGTAGGTGATTTTTCAATCTGTACTGGATGAATTGACTTGAAATTTGGAACCCATATTCAAAGAAATAGTAGTTTCGCCGTGACAAAGGATTTTGTTGAATTTCTTTTCCGTTAATTTTTTATTTTAGAAATAGAGTAGAAAATATGCATTTTTTTATAACAATAAACTAAAATTTTTTTTTTTTTTGAGCAATTTAAATGAATATCGGGAAAATCCCTCTTCACGCCATAGCCAATACAATATAATTAACAAAAAAAAAATTTTTTCATTGCTTTCGGATTGACCCAATTGCCAAAATCACCTACACCATCCGACCATGCACGAGAAACAAGGTTATACTTAAAGCCGCGTAACTCCTGCAAATATAATTATTTTTTTAATAAAATTTTATATGTAAACTAAGAAAGATAGTTGTTAATAAATTTCTAAAAATTTCAAAGTTTTCCCGGAATTAATTTTCAAACTTCACATTGATTTTCGCTAGCTCACATTAGGGTAACCCCTTAAGTTGCTTAATTAAATTGCCAAAACCGAAGTGCAGAGTATTAAGGTGATATTATCATTACTGCCGGCTTTCCATGTGTTTTAGGTGTGATAATTGCATACCTGTTGAATTTTAAAGCTAACAAATTTATTATAAAATGAAAAACTAGTATATAAATTAAAATGACATCTCGAGGTCTGATGCCGTGGTTTGTATTCCACGTTAAATTGTAGGTCTTAATAACTCAATGAAGGATGTAGGTATGTAATTTTCATCCAACTAAAAAGAACTTTTAAAGAAAATTAATTTAATTATTGCAATAACGAGATAATAATAATTGAAACGTCTTTCCTTAATTTGTTGCACTGTTACGTCAACTTGACGTTTTGACTAAACGAATTTCTTTTGAAATACAGTAAAAACTATTAAACCTTAGATGTTTTTCTCCAGGTACTTAAATTTGTTTTCTTTTAACGTGTGTAAAACGCCAATATATTGTTGATGCGAATAATTTTATTTGATTGATCTATTTTTTCCCCTTTTGGTGCGAATTTATGGAAACACGTGCAGCACAAAAATACAATATTTAACGATGGTTATTTTTATATTTGTTACCTACTAGGTAAAGTATAAATTTTCTGGTTAGCATTTTTAAATTGAATTTTAAAATCCCTAAACAATTAATTTTAAATGCCATTTTTTTAAAGCACATCTGCTTAATTTTAAATTTCTTCATCAGCCCTTTTCAAGCTACTATGAAAAACAGTAGTAATGATAACGTCTTTTCCAGTTTAAAAGCTACAATTCATCTTGGTGAATTAAACGGAAAGTTTTAAACAATTTGATTTATATTTTCTTCAAATTAACATCCAAATTATTCGTGAGCTTTTCTTTTAATGAAATCGAAAAGAAGCAGTCAACAAGCGTCAGAACAAAACTTAATATCAAATCGAAACTTTTGATGAAATGAAACCCTTAACTTAGCTAGAACCAGTTTGTGATTTAGGTAGAGCAGCTTGTTTCCGATTTATTTAACTTCTTTTTTGAACGTCAAACACTAAAGTTTTCTAATTTAACACGAGAATCAATGAGTTTAATGGCAAAAGGTTTAAATTGTGGTAAATAATTTGATTTTACGGTCAATGATCAAACGCGTTTTTCGTCATAACAAAATTTTTCTTCGTTTTAATAGCTAACAGCTATTTTTTATACTCGATTTTTAAATAAAATATCTATCTGTAATTTATTTGATAAGCAATCTTCTTAATGGATTTTTACATTTTATTTTTGCGATCAAAATAGTATATTAAGAAACTAGTTTTATAAGTGTCGTTTTTAACGCACGCAATCCGTTTAGAAAATCAGCTAAAAAGCTACTAAATAGCTGTTTGCGGCAGCATGACATGCTAGGCAGCCAACTAAATAGCGACTAAATTAAAATAGCGTGCTTTTAGCCAGATTTTAGCTAACTAAAAAGACGCTATTCAGCTAGCTAAAATCTGGCTAAAAACTAACTATTTAGCTAGCTAATAATACACTATTTATCTAGCTTAAAGTTTGGTTTGGTGCAACAAGCAAAGACCGTAGACGATTGTGCACAAAAGAGGTATTGCCGATAAACCCGGGCAACTTTCGCAAAACGTAGGGAATTACATGATGTGAGAATGCCCAGCCTATAGGAGAAAAACCTGCAGCTAGTAGAGGAAGTCAAATACCTGGATCTAATATCAGGCAGCAGGATGACCATTACATCACACGTGAGAAACATAACAATCAAAGCGACTAGAGCAATGTGGGCAAAAATGGTTCTTTGGTTGGTTCAAAACCAAGAAAAGAGGTAGTATTACAATACTAAACAAGTTGCAAAGACTTGCCTTATACCTAGGTAACGGGGGAAATGGCAACAATGACATACTCAAGCATCAGACTGTCTAATGAGAATTTCAACCGCCCTGGAGCAATTGTAATCTCTCACCACACCTGGAATTAGGCTTCTCTAGTAATTAATTTTGTGTGGTAAAGCCCAATTGGAACACCAGACCTCATATATTCGGAGGCAAGGGCGTGGATCCTGAAAAATAAATTAATTTGCTTCCAATGTTGTTGCCAACAGACAGATAGCCATAACGGAGTCGAGAAAGAAGCCCACCGCTACTTGTCTCAATATTATCCTTAGTGGAGAAACGTATAGAGAACAAGTAGTCGATTTTCCCAAAATCAGCCAAAAAGCAAAAAGAGCAAAACTTACCCTATTGCGTCACAGATTGCAAATCCCCAAAAGGCACCTTAACACTAGACGTACTATTGGAACATATATTCCGCCCGTAACCTTTTATACAAAAGGTAAATATCTCAAAAATGTGCTGTATATTTGTTTGGAGTTCCCTTGGAAATCATGAAAATCTAAAGAGATTGCAACATGTTTGGAAGTCATTGGCATTTCTTAGAATTCTTTGAGATATTTTGACATTTCTGGGAAATCATTGAAATTCTTTAGATTGGAATTTGTTGAAAATTCTTGTAATTTTTTAAGAAATTTTAGAATTCTTGAAAAATTGTCGAAATTCTTTGGAAATCTTCGAAATTCCTTGGATATCATTGCAATTCTATAAGATTGAAACTTGTTTGGTAGGTATTCATCGAGAATTTTTGAAATTCCCTGAAAATGTTTGGAATTCCGAGTCCTGTGTACAACATTTTTTGAGATATTCGCCTCTTGCCTTTATAGTACTTATGATTTGAAACATTTGAAAGCATAACAGGAAAACAGATTTGGTACAAACGAAAACATATTTGGAGCATATTTTTTGCAAAGCAAAGTTTGCCCTAAATCTGTCTTCATTTGTTCAAAATCATATTTCGTGGGGTTTTGTTTGTACGGAATCTGTTTTCAAATGTTCCAAATTATACTGTAAATTAATGGTATAGAACTTTTTCAAAAATTGACTAAACGCGACGTTTGTCTTTAATTTTCATGTTTGAATGGTAGTTTTCAGAAAAAAATACGAAAATATTTTTCGATGTCAGGTTCCATGAAATTTTTTAGTTTTTTGAGAAAAACCATAAATTTCTCCAAGTTCGACATTTTTAATTTCTTTAATTTAAAAAAAATAGAAAGGAAACTCGGCTCATTCTGGGTTTATCGACATTAACTACAGAATACTTTATGGTTTTTCTCAAAAAATTGAAAACTTTCGTAGAATGTAAAAAAACACTTTTTTGTGTTTTTTTCTGAAAATTTTTTTCAATTTATAACTTTTTTTGGGTTGGGTGAAAATATTTGAGAGCAGTCTGAGAATCGTTTTCAGTGAGTAAAAACATAAAAAAAAGTTTCAGACAAATCGAAAAGAGTAGGATTCAAAAGTGGTTGATTTGGAGTGGAAGGGCCTATGTATATGCTTTGTGTGTGTATTTAATAATTCCAACTTTGATATTCTCACCCTAAAAAGTATTCCATATACTACTAGAATAGTGTTTTTTTTCATACTTCCCAAACCTCCCGGTTTTAAAGAGTTTAGCGGTTTGACCCCTAGAAAACAAAAGGTTTGTGTGTGATTTACACTGGTAAACTCCTTTTAAAATTTTTCAAAATATATTATTTTTAAAATACTCCCTTTCAAGTTCATTATTATTAGTTTTGAGAGCTAGTAATGATTAATAGTGAATGGATACTGTGGAACTCGATTGGTTATAATTGTTTTTGTTGGGAAAAAAGTTGTTTTAAGTTTTATACGTAATTCTTACGTTTTTTAGTAGAATTCTTATGTATACTACATATATGCGTGTTTTATTTATTTTTTATATTTCAAGGTATCTAAATCGAAATTTTATTTTTCGTATTTCAATATCATTAAGTTTATTATTTCTAGTGAGCGTCATATTGAATTTTTTGGTATGAAACATTTTTATATTTAATTTTTGAAGAATTTTCATAATGTCTCAAGTTAATCTAAAATATAAAAAATATATCAAAGCATGGTTTTAGATTTTTATTGTTACAAAAATAACAAACCTATAGAGCCTAGAGCAGTGTGAAAAACTTAAGCTGCTAACATCAGAAAAACACATTTAGCTGATTTAAATATTAACTTTTTTAAAGTTTTAACAGTTTATTTAATTTTTTCCATTTAATTTGCTATTAAAATTTTAATTTTTGATTAAAAATAGAAAATAAATTAAAAATAAATAATTATGATTTGTATAAATTTGAAAATTGTTTTTTTTTTTGACTTCCTGATGATGAATATCTATATTCGAAACATGTCGTCTTACTAATTAAAAGAAAATATTAAACGAAGTATTGTACATTTTTAAATAAAAAATAAAAATAAATAGTATATTACGTATCAAGTCTGAGCTGTCAAGCTGAAAGTGAGGTTATAACAAAATTACGTTTGTAACCGAAACATTCAAAACTAAAAAACTTAAATAAAAAAGACGAAATAAAGCTGCACGTTTAAAATGAATAGTTGCCTGATTAGATACCTGTCAGGCATTGCCCCATATGCTCGGCTTGAAGGGTTTACAGTGCGTCACTAAAATAGCTATAACTACATAAATTACTAGAATTTTAAAATTTTCTTTCTAGGATATATTCTTCAATGTCTAAACCTTAAGAATATGCAGAAAACAAAAAATCGATTTTTTCAAAATTCTAGACTAGAATACTGCCTTAAACTATAGGCCCCCTGTGTCTGGGGAAAAAAGCAATTCTTTGGGCTACAAATTTTAAGTAATTTATTGTATGTTAACGTAATTTTTATCATAATAAAATATTATTTGAATTATTGAAATGTTACGAATATCACCCAAAGCGTCTTCATATTGTCGTAATCGCGGATATATCAAATTACACACAGTAATATTTTTATAATGAGCAAGAAACCAAATATAAAATACTAAATCAGAACAGCCGATTATCGTTTATCGTCCTGTAAAATTAAAATGGATTTTAATGATATATATCGTATTAAAATTTTAATAAACCAGAATCAAATATGAATAATTAAAAAAATTGAAATATTTGTAATTTTACAATTTGACAGTCGGATATCAAAAACTGATGGTTTTCATTAGCTTTTTTGAATTAATTAAGCAATAGAAGTTCAGTTTAACTAACAATAAAGTAATTTTAAAATTGGCTGTAATAACATAATCGCTGCTAGTCTTGTTAACTAACAATATTGTTAATTGTAAATTTCAAACGTCAATATCTTGCGATGGAAACAATATTGTGAGCTAAAAATAGTGGCGTTAGGCTAAAAGTTCACAACAGAACGTTCTGTAAAAATTTCAGTGTTTTGTTCTCCAAAATTTAGTAGAACAAATAAATAAATGTACAAACATACGAAAAATCGTTAGAAATAAGTAATATAGATAACAAAAGCAAGATAAATGTAGTTTATTTTTTTACCACAAAGCATTAATAAATCATCTCAACTCTGATGCTGTTGAGTATACCTACTTGATTTATCTTCACAGAAGCCGTATTCTAATTTGATAGGCTCTCGAGTACTCCCAAGCGTCCCGTCTGGTCAGAAGTACGCCTGCCTCTTTGTTTACTTTATGCCCTCTGTGCTCTGACACCCAAGAGATCAACACTACAATGCGTTGAAATCATTATCTAAAATGCTTGTCAGCATTCTCAAATAATCTTTACAGTCCTCTCGAGCATTATCTTAAACCATGTTTACCTAACCTCTTTCAAAATTAAGTTTATCTGATTACATCATTTTAAATTTGTTAAATCTTGTATTTATTCATTTTATACTATTAAATAATTTTAAATAATTAGTAATTATTATTAATAATAATTATAAATAATTACATCTGCTAAAAAATTAAAAACAAAACTTCTTTGCAATGTAAACCTTCAAATTACATTAATTTTAATTTTTGGATATACACATTCACATTGTGACAAATTACAAATTTCACGCAAATAAAGCTTTTCCACCGTCCGCATTTTTAAATTCAAAATAAAAGTTTTGTTTAATGTTACTTCTTCATAATGTATCTACCTACAAAATTTCCCAAATATATGAATTCTCAAATGACCTTTCAACTATATTTATTAGTAGGCCGCCCGACCGCGTGCGTGTACGATTTACAAACTGCTTTCGTTGCGGGATATACAGAAAAAAATGCTTTGAATTGAGATTGTAAATGCCTAAATATTTGTTATAAATTTTTTTGACAAAATTTTATGCTGTTCTCTCTTATGGCGCATCATTTAACCCTGGATTACATTCGCACGGTATCTAGGACGCTGGCCACCTCGCCCAGAACTTACACCTTACAGCTTCCCAGGTTTACATGAAATCCGAGCCACGAAGAGAACAGCAAAGATTTTTCCCGACACGACTTTCAGGTTATCCAAATATTTAACAATTTGAAGATTTTGGAATTTTAAAAAAGATTTTTTTTTGATTTGGAAATGGATTAAGTCCTTCCGAATTATTTTTCGATTAAGTCACTGTACTGAGCTTTGAAAAGTTGTATTTGCACAGTTTGCTGTTTTGGATGCATTTTTTCCCTCAAATATATTTTTTATCTATTGGAAGAATTTAGCCATTTTTAACAATTACTTTTTTGTCATACTTGGGCTGGTCAAAAGGGTTGCCAAAATATTTGAGATTTCGGAGAAAATTTTATCCTATCTTTTTGGCTTACTAATATTTATTTTATAATTTATATGTTAGGAATAAACAACTATGTATTATCGTACTTTTCAAAAATAAAAAAAGCAATAAATCATTCTAATAACTACGAACTAAAATTAGCCTTTCAAAAAGTTCGATAAGTTTTAGAAATTTGTATCAAATACAGATCGTAGCGTCACCTATGATTAAACGCTGTAAGTACATAAACCTACCGTTGTATTCGATTTTTCTATAATTTTCTTACGAAACTTTGTTTTCAAAATTCCGTTTATCATAAAACAAAAATAAATCTTTCAAACGTGAATACAACCAGCGGCGAATTGCCGATTGTCCAAGAGATCAGTTTTTTTTTATGGCTCCGGAAATACCAACCAAAAAACCAATTAAAATGTGAAAATTATACAGTCAACCCTTCTATAACACGAGTAATTCGTACCGCATTATATGAAAACAATAATATCATATAGCGTCAGTTGAATTCAACATGGCCACTTGTTAGCAGCTGTTTGTTTAATTGAATCACAATGTATTTTTAACGTCGTATTTTGTCAAAATGTTGTGATATTTATTGTGCGTTTTTCCTTGGCACCTTTTGTACAAAACCGCATTATATCGAAACCTCCCGCATAATAGGAGGGAGTGTCATAAAACTCCAACCGCCTTATATGGAATCGCATTATAAAAACACCGCGTAATAAAAGGATTTACTGCATACAGTAAATAAATAATGTAAATATTATTTTGTAAATATGCGACTGTGTAAAACCTAATATTTCTTAATTTCCAAAGATCTCTTTGCATTTTCTAAAATTTCCTAAGATTTCATGGAATTTCCAAAAAACTTTTAAATTTTCCAAAATTTTCTAGGCATACTTGGGTTTCCTATTTTATAAGATTCCGTAGATTCCATTTGTTTTACTTTTACATCAGATTTATTCAGAGGTTAATTTTTTTAATTTTTCAAGATTTTCTAGACTTACTCAGATTTCTTACTTCCTAAGATTCGGTCGGTTTCTTTAGATTTCCAAAGATTTTCTTGGATTTCTTATAGATTTACATATTTAGATTTACAACAGATTTTTTCAGTGGTTCCCCCTCGATAAGATCCGAGAGAGCTTGAGATAGGAGATTGGAATTCCAATTTAGATTTGTCAACTGATATTCATAAAACGTCAAATGAAATTCAGAAATTGTCAAATAAAGAACAGAATGCGTCAAATGAAAGCAGAAATTATCAAATTAAAATCAGAAAGAGTCAAATAAAATTCACACGGTTACTTACTTGATCGCTTAGTTAATCCTACGAATTGAATTTTTTCCTATAGACTATTGGAAAGAGAACAATTTTCTAAAAATTGTAAAAAAAATTCAAGTTGGATTATCCATTAGTTTTCGATAAAACGGAGAAAGCAAGAGGTTGCGGAGCTTCAGTTTTGACGAAAGCAACTACGACAAATCACGGATCTATCCTAAAAACTAGTTCTGTGTGTTTATCTAAATAAAAACTGTTCATTAAATATTCAATGGAAAATACTAAGAGTATATCTGAGCACACGTACCGGCAACAGAATTCCCGTGTAAATACCGTGGTTTAAAGGTTTAATCGCTATCTAAAATACATGTAAAATTGTGATTTTTAAATGTCGTTTTATCGAAAAGCTGGATAATCCAGCTTGAATTTTTAAAAATATGTTTTTCAAAAAATCAATCAACTTCGTGATAGTTCCAGTTCACACTTATGTTAAATATGAAAAAAAAATTGTGGGGGCATTAGGGAACGGCCGAGAGTTTGCATTGCACAAAACACGAAGAATAAAATCGTAATTTAATTATTTTTATTTTAATAAATTGTTCTTTAAATTTTTCTTCTTTATAAAGAAAAAAGCTTCTTTAAACCCCCAAGTATAAACAAAAAAAAATGCAGGTTATATAGTTTAGTTCCTCCGTCCCCTAAGTGAGATTTCAAACATTAGCCTAGTTGATGGGTAATTTTATTCTACAAAATTTGAAAGAATTTTAATTTTTAGTATTATCATGTGGTTCCGAGTTTTAAATAATTTTTTTCATTTTTGACCTTTACATATCGCCATCTTTGTAGCGGTTACAACTGTTTTTTGTTTTTTTCACAATAACTCCCTTAATATTGGTCCTACGATAAAAATACTTATATAAATATTACAAAGGAAATCATTTCCTACAAATTTTATCTGAAGCTTTTTTTTGTGGTACGAATATTTTTTAAATTACTTTTTTACTAGGCAATCAAATTCAATTTACAATAAATTTATAAGTATATTTATCGTCTTAATTTTTAAAGTGAATTATAATTTAGGTACCAAGTAGTGGCTATTTACGACGCACCCTATATAAAAAATCAAATTATATATTTTAAATTATGTTTATTTAATCTCAAAGTACAAGTTTAGTGTTTATAAACAAAATAGCTATTGAAAAAATTAGACGTATCTATATTTTTTAAAATCATCATTACAAGTATTACAAGTTAGCTCGAGTTTAAACTGGTTTAAACTTTTGAGGACTACTGCAACGATTTTACATAGTAATTCTAGAAGTTTACATTTATGTTATTAGACGTAAATCTGTAATAAATCGAATTTTTTTATTTATGGCGGTAAAATTATAAATTGTAATATTTTAAATAAGTAATAAATAAAGTTTTAATTAAAAAATTGCTGTAAATTAAATAAATGGGTGTTGTTGAAAGCATTATTTAAAGATCTGAAAGTTAACCTAGAAAGACTCCATGTTTACGTTTTCCATTGGATTAATGGCGGAAGCGCAAAATAATTTTTTTTATCGTTAAACAGTGTAGTTTGATTAATAAAAGTTGTGTTGGTGTGTGAAGTGGGCATTTTAAGGATCTCCAGTAATTTAACGATTTGTAAGGTAATGAATTTGATTTAGTGGTTGTCAATTAAGCATACTCCAGCAGCTGTTAATACACGCGCCAGTGGCGCACGATATATTATTTTTAAATTTTTTATGTCGCATATGTTTTTAAAAAACTTCTGAAAATGAGTTTTGATTAGAGCTATACCCATAAACAGTTTCGATCATTTTTCCATGCCCACCGATATTTACGATTACTTTTTAATTTTTTACGGGGTGTTGAACTGAATACGGTTGTAGAAGTGTGCTCATTTGACTTAATTTAAATTTAATTTTTTTTTTATAAAATATGGATTGTCAAAAATTTCACGAAACAACGTTCAATAGTTTTGATATTGTGTGTTACCGCAGGTCGTTGCGCGACCGGCGCAGAGGGTGGTGCGAAAATTACCTATTAGTTTTTTGATTCTCTAAATAAAATTTCTTGCGTAAAATGTTCTAAAACAAATCTTGAGTTATCGAAATATTTCAAGAGTTTGTATTTCGTTTAAAAAAAGAATTTTGACAAATACAGACATTACCATGTTTATATCTTGCAGATGTATTGATTTTAGCGTCTCGGCTACTCATTTTCAATAGGGGCAACCTAATCACTAAAAACGGTCGTTGCTGTTGTGCTACTTCATTAAAATCATCCAAAATGATTGTTTCTTTTCAAAACTCAACTAAACATGAGTAGTGTATTGTACAATTGTGATTTTTTATTTAAATAATGTTTAATACAAAATCGGATCGGACATTGGATGATGCACCCTGCTTAAATTAACTGAGGCAAGTTTATTTTAAAAATCCACCATCCAATTTTTATTTTCACCAATTCGATCAGTTTCTTTTAAAAAACAAAGCTGCAACCCCAATCACATGCACATCATTTTCAAAAACATGCAATCATTTTTTTTTTTTTTTTCAATTCAAACTATAAATATCAAGTTCGTGTAACGTTTGATCAAGTCACTGATGAATCATACTTCATGCATCACCATAATATTCATGTAGCACCCAATTAGGAATGTTTTTGTACGCCAGTGATACTAAAACGTGTTTTCTTTTAGATGTATTTCCATGTGCTACCGCAAAACCAAATAAGAAATTCACGATGACTAGTTTGGCATTAACATTAGATAATGTTGACGTGAGTGAAAATACGGAACAAATTAGTAAACTCTTTCCAAAGTGTCGACCAAGAAGTGACATCAATTTAAATCCTGTTATTTCGTTAGGAAGAAATGATGATCACGTTGATAACACACTTGCCACTATAATGAATATCGAAAAAGATAATAACAGGTACTATAAGGATAACTAGGTATTTTTTTAACATAATTTTTAAATTATTTAATATTAGATGGGATGGATCTGGTAGTGATAGTAAAGAAAACGAAAGTCAACAACACTCTACTGATGAAGATGATTTGATTATTGAAACTGAATATATTGGTGATTCATACAAATTAAGGGATTCGAGGTATTGATTCCAATTTTTAACATTTTTTATTCCAAGTTATTTATTGGCTTCTTACTTTTCAATCATTAATCTTCTGTAGTTACCCCTCATTTTTTATTTTATTCATTTCATCTTATCTCACTTTTCTTATTTAAAACTTTTCCACGTTCTTCATCTCTTTTTTCTTATTATTTTTTCCCATTATATTTTACATAAAATTTCATCAAATACACTAAACAATGGAAATCATACTCTTACCATTAAAAATTTTATTCTTCGGGGGAAAACCCGAAATCGTCCGTGAATAGGCTAATGCAATTTTTAAATAAATTAAAAAAGCTCCATTTTCTTCTAACGGTTTTTTCCGTTGTTATTGTATGTCTTTCCTCTTGCAGAAATATCCCTTTATGACAGAATCGTGGTATTATTCGGGATTTGACTATGGAAAATGTTTCTCTATACTATACTGTAGTACAGTCTCTACAGATTATCTTAACAGCAACAGCAAAGTATCCGAAAAGAGGGAGGTTATTCATTTGTTTCAAAAAAATTCAGAGATAATATTTTTGAAGTTAAAGTCTTAGCTTTTTAACAATCTAATGATGGTGATAGAATAGCCTTCAGCACCACAACCCACGCAGTTTAATAATTTGTTATGGCTATGCGTAATTGAGTAATTCGTGTTTTATGTCATTTATTTCCACAATTAGAAATTATTGCACATTTATTTTTTCGTATTTACAAAATTCTTTTTAAAAAAGGGATTAACCCAAAAGTTTTTTGCTACCCAATGGTGCTTTCAAATTAAAATAAAATAAGTGAAAACTCGAAAACCGAATATAACTTTTTTTTTGAGTTTGACATAAAAACTTTAACCATTTGGAAATGGGTTTTTTTTTATAGAATTTTGGCTGATTTTATCTAATGAAACTTTATATTATTTAAACTAAATATATTATTGTTTGAAATTTTGGAAATAAAACTGCGACGTTAATGGGCTGTTTGCGTGCAAACAATTTGAACTCCTGACTTGTCTATCTTTTTCAATCTTGCTGATTTCTTTAGTTTCTAATTGACAACTTTATATTATATAAGAAAACTTTTTTAGTGAAAAAATAATTAATTTTAATCAAGATACAACAATTGGAAAACTCAAATTAAATTGAGCAAAATTTTCTACTAAGTATACACATCACTTTTTGAAGTAAATATTACTGCAGTTGAAGCAAATAATATTACCACAAATTTGGTAAAATTGATGTGAGATTGCTTTGGACCTCAATTTGAAGTAAAAATTACTTCTAAACACCAACAATTTTTTTCTGTGTATATTGACGGAACTAGCAGCTTTGCCAAACTTTCTATTTTGGTTGGGCCATGCTTATACCGGGTGACCGACGTTACACCCGATCATAGGAAAATAACATGGAAATTAAAACTTTTTTTAATCCCTGCTTCTCATTATTGCGGATAAGAATAAAAAAGGTGTATATCAATTTAAAGATTTAAAGAAAACACTTGATGTTTTGTTCTTTAATTGTTGTTAATAACTTAATGATAAAATAGCGCTTTTAAATATAAATTAGTCATTAAATTAATATCGGCGATGTCTACGAGTAATATAATATTATGGAAAATTTCGGAAAGAAATATACACTTCTCGTATAATTTTATTTTTAGTTTGTTTATAAAACAAACAAACGACAGTCGTTTGTTTGTTTTAATTGACGTAGAGCTCTGATGATGTGAATAGTTTCACGAAACCGGTTAGCCCTAAAATAAAATAAAATTATACGAGAAGTGTATATTTCTTTCCGAAATTTTCCATAATATAAACTGCCATTATTTGGCAAAGAAATACAAACAAGGCAACTGATATATTAAAAAAAATTGAAAATAATAATTACGCGGGAAAAAAATCTCTTTAAATTGATACCTTTTTCGTTTTTATCCGTTATAATTGGAAACGGTAATTTAAAAATGCTATTTCCCTATGATTGTATGTAGAGTCTGATGTAAGGTACAAAAATATATATATTGGAGAGTTTTATATTTCAAATTGGGGAGGTGAAAATAACGGGACGGGATAAAAAATACATTATATTATTTTAATTAATCGCGTTTAATATATTCAAATAGCATATCGTCGGCTTGGAGCAAAAACAAGATAACTCCATTTTTGGACAAAATGAGTTATCTACACGACTGTATACGAATCATACTCAACTACGTTCTGGCAAAATCAGATAATTGTACTAACACTAATAAAATTGTTATTAAGATATTTAGTTTTGAATTTGTATACTTTTACATTGTCAACTCAACATTCAAGTCGCATTATCTCAAAACTCTCATTTTGGAGTTATCTTGTTTTTGCTCCAAGCCGACGATATATATGCTATATTATAAACCATTTGTTTTAAATAACGTGTTTCAAAACGTAATTATTTTGCTAATAGTTATATTTAAAATGATTATTTACCTTGAAATTAAAATTAATTTTTTTACGAGGTCAAGACAATTTTAAATGGTCCGCGGCTCATCTTCTAGGACGCCACTGTATACTGAGTACTAATTTAATAAATATCATTTTCTTGAAAAATTATACAAAAATTTAAAAATTAATTTTTTGTTAGGGGCCGTCCATTAATTACGTAAGGGTTTGTGGGGAGTATCAAAAATCTTACGGACTCTTACGTTGGGGGGAGGGGGTCTGATGTATTCCTTACGTAAGTTTCTTAAAATACTTTTTTAAATTAAATGTAAAATTCAAACATAATTTTTCTTAAATAAAAAATTTTTTGCATGTTTTGATATAATTTACAATATTATTATAAGTGGGGGGGGAACATTATTTTTGTTTAATAACCCTTACGTTGGGGGGAGGCAAAAATTTCAAAAATTGTCCTTACGTAATTATTGAATTATTTATAATTATTTCAATTTTTTACCATTTTACCTACCCCATGTGACCGCCCTTGATATATAACATAAAACACGAATTTTTCAATGCAGTAATGGACAGTGATATTCCAGGGGTAAACCGCAGGTTAAAGTCTTGTACACTAATTCCTTTTTTTTATTTTCAATTTTTACAATATCCTAACAATTCCCTTGTAATTCCTAGATCTTGTATACCAAAATTCCTCTGTGGTTTACCCCTCAGTGATATTTTTTCTTGAAAACTAAGTAAACTACAAAGCAATCGAATTATGTCATGTGATTTTATGATCTGTGGTTGATAACTCCATTGCGTAGTTTTGTCACTACAGAAAACTTGATGCGATAAAACTCCGCTACAGAGGAACCATGTGCTCTTATAGTTTATTCAAAATCCCATAAAAAATGGAGAAGGGAAACTTTTTACAAAATCCAAGCTTCATTTTACTAGGCACTTTCTTGCCCAGCAAAATTATTGGATGCTGCTTTTCTCTTCTATTGTGGTTACAAAACATTCTTCAAAAGAAAGCTGTTTCTGAGCTACAGTCAAATCGTTCTCGAATAACTGCATTTTATGGACTTGGGTGGAAAATGAAACCAAAAAATCTTGGCCAATTTCTCCAGTGCAAATCACCAATTTTCTTTCGTTGGTACCTCACAAGTTTCTAGCTCTTCATCTGTAACGCGTCATATTTGTTTTTATATAAACTGGGGAATCACTCAGTACTGTAACATATCGTACAATACTATAATCACCAACCGAAACATTATCAAGTTGACTAAATAATTTTAAAATTTGATTTCATTCGTCTGATAGAATTTTTACTTTCAGAATTATAGAAATAGCTGGTGGAAGAGAATTATATTCTCAAAGTCGAAGTAAAGCTGTGAGAAAATCGCGATCAGTTACAAATGATGTAACTGATAAAAGAAAATCTCATAAATCGCCAATAAAACAAGGAGTGTGGGAATTGCGCGGAAGAAGTAATGGTAAAGCTGTGATGCTTTATAAACGTACTAATTCATCCCTTTCAGAAATTTGTTCAGTTAGACATCAAGAAGTTGATCAAACGCAAGATAATGAAAGCGTTGTAAGCCCAAATAATAGTATGGCTCATGGTGATATTGTTATATTTGATGATATTGGAGATGAATGGCAAGAAGATGAGAGAATGGAAAATGATCGTATTCAAGAAGCTTTAAAAAATGCTGCTGATGCTTATAATCCCGATCCCATTGAATCAGAACGTGTAGCTAAAGTAATTGGCAGCTTACCAATTGCGGTTTATGAAGGTTCTCCGAGAAGATATGGACCACGTCAAGTTGAAACAAGTACACATCCTCAACTTCCAAGTGCACAAAGTTTACTTGCATCTCCTAGTAATTATCCTCCGAGGCCTGGATTTCCACAAAGAGTTTTATGTACTAGCGAAGACGAATCAATTATCGATTCCAATCATTTTACTGTAAGACTAGAAAATTTATTTGTTTGAGACAGACTTGACTAAAATATTTTTTAGAAATCTAAAGCAGTTACACCGTCATCAATTGTACCTCCTACTACTACGGCAGCATTTGATTACTTATACGAATTTTCTGAAACCAGAAAAGTATTAGAAGAATTTTTTAAGTGTCCCACTTCTGAAGATGAAAATCCTTTACAATCAGAGTTTCATGATTTAGATTATGAATTGAGACTACCTAGTAGCGATTCGGGAAATTCTTACGTTGGACAAAGGTTGGCTAAAGGCCATCAAGAACAATGTGATTTTACTATTAGGATCGATTCTCCGAAGAAAAATTCAATTAGTTCGAATTTGTTGGGGCTGCAGGTAAAAGTGAAACGTAAATTTTGGCGATTAGCTACATTTTGTTGTTTTAGGATCAAGAAGTTGCCGAGCATGAAAATAACTTCCTTGATTTATCCATAGGTACAGGATCAAGCGGTGATCTTGGTGAAACAGAGGTAGGCTTGCAAATAAATCAGAGTCGTAATTTCACTCTTTCTCCAGAAACGACCGATTGCGACTCGAATTGCGGAGATTTGGATAGTGAGGTTTCCCTGATGATGCTGGAGAACGAACTTGTTCCAACCGTAGGCATTTTAGGTTGGATTATTTCATTTTCTGTAAATTTTTTATTTGAAGAATTATTTTAGGATCGAGTGGTGATGTAGGCATTGTAAGCGATTCTTCACGATTGTGTTCAAGTATGCCAGTATTAGAGGATGGTTTATCTTCCGGTCATGCTAGCGATACTGATAATAATAACTCATTAGTGGTGCTTATGAAGCGTCAAGTTACAGATGCCGAAAGAGAATTAAATCACACTATTGATAAAAATGTACAGGGACTCACAAAACCACTGGAGAATGGATTGTCACCTACTCAAACAGTTGCCGACATTGTCAATAAATGTGCCGGATACGAAGATATTTTATCACAAGTTGATTCTTTAGGTATAAGTCTTATAAAAACTTTTCACATTTATTAATAATTTTTTTTTATTGTTCATGCAGAGTGCACCTACTTAAGTAATACATTTATTCTATGCATGAATTGTTATTATGTTAATATTTTTTGAAACAAGGGTTGACTATTGATAACTCTTGTTTTAAACTATCATACGATTAGATATTATTTTTGAATATGTGAACGGTTATTCTAAAGCAATTCTTTTAGCTGAAAAAACTCCTCCTCCACCGGCACCTGTACCGCATCGTTTTTCAACTGGAGAAAAGCCAGATGAAGTTGAAGCAGCTATCAAAGACATAAGATTAACATTGCAAAGAACGAAAACCTTACCATTTACTTGTCATTTAGAGGAAGAACATGAAACTAATGCTGTTAGTCCTATATGGATTCCTAGGTATTTTATTCTGTAAATGTATTAATGGTCTTATACATAATGATATAGTGTACATAGGCAAAGAGGACATTCAGCTGCAAGTGGAGACTCCGATAGGAAAGTGCATAGTGGGGAAGAAGGTGGGGATGAAGGTACCTGCAATAAAAATATTTTGTAACTAAACTAATTATGGTCTATTTTAGATGAAGCTGATACAGATTTAGAAACCGATCGATTATTAGGCCAACAACGTACTGATGATCAAGGTTTTTACGATGATAAGGTGAATAAAAAGTTTTATTATTTTTTGGTTTTTAAAATTGTCAACAAGAAAGAAAAAATACAAAAGTGATCCTGATTTATTAACATATGTTAATAGGGTTGGAGGAAACCTAAAACTCGGACTGTTATGCCTCCACATAGCCTTTCTAGTCCTAAACACTTACTTGACCTTGATGAAGGAACCATGCCTTTAGTCCTATCTGAACCTCCTGTATCTCAACCATCCTCACCTATTGCCGAATCTGACAAAAGCCAATCACCGCAAAGCCAGAAAGGATCTACTTCTTCAATTAAACCTAAAAAGGTGTGAACCTGGCATGCACTATATTATTCTGTAGTTGCTTAGTTTAGATTTAGTTCATATTTTCATATTTTATCAAAATTGTGATAATGTTTAAATAAGCCCTGCAATTACTTTATTGTTAAAACTAATTTGTGACTTACTACCTTTTATTTGCTGAATTCAAACAACATTTCTTATATAGAAACAATTTCTGATACCTTGCCTCGTAATTAATTGTTTTCGTAACCTTTGCTGAACTTCCGTTTGATGTACTAAACTAAATAAATGTAAAATATTTCTAGATTATTATTTTAAGAAGAATATACATTACACATACAAATTCATAGGATAATATGCAAGGGTTAAATATCTTTTAAAAAATTTCAATGATTTCCGAGGAATTTCGAGGAGTTCTCAACAAGTGTACACCAAGTTTTCGAGATATTTATCTCTTGGGATTATGATTATGAAATTATGGATTTAATAATTAATTCTTATATTATTATATCTACATACTAGCTTTGGTATCAAGCTTGGCATGATTTTTATATTCTAATTATTCTTTTGCTTGGCTGGATTACATTATCATTACTTGACAATTTGAGCTCGATTTAAATATGTTTATTTCACATTATCGCATCATCTACTTTTAATATTTAAGATCATACTTACAAACAGAGAAAGGGTGATAACTACATCTGTGAAAAGAACTCATTGTAAATAGCTCTCCGATATATAATCAACATTCGGAATTTATAATTTTTGTTTGTTTATTATTGAGTCAAATTAGAAAAATTATTTTTATTTCTGAAATCAGCACCTAAAAATAGTAAAATCACTTAACAAAATATTGCAGACTTGTAACTCGTGGGCAGATCATGCAATTTTTATCCCCTGAACTTTCCCTGTACAAAAACTGTGCTTCTATTATTTTTCAATTTTCCCCTTTTGGTGGAATGGTCTGCCCATGGAATACCATTTGAATAAATATAGTTAATGTGGACAAATCTAAATCGTTACATTTGCTGGGCATATAAAGTGCTAGGTCAATTCAAAATTGCTTTGCTGTTCGGAAGGGGGGGATTTATTTTATTTTTGAAAATTTATTTTTTGACCGATGCGTATGTATATAAAAACCAATGCAAGCAACTTAACATATAGCATGTTGATCTTACATAGAGTTAGCAAGAATGTAAAGCAAATTTGGCTTTTATTTTCAAAATTAGTGTCTTTAATTTTTGACTAACTTTATGTAAAGGCGAAAAAATCATTTATTTTCACTAGGTGAAAAAATATAAACCAGTTTGATAATGTTGGTTGATTTAAAGTTATTGATTAAATTAATTGATTTATAGGATAAAGAAGCCAAAAAGAAAGGGCGTAATAAAGAAGGTAAGTTAAATTGGTTATTCTAAGAAACGTAGAAATAATAATGTTTAATTGTTGAATTTCCTTACCTTACCTACCGGCTTTTAATTTATGGTAAGTGTTGGTTTGACGTAGCTTGATTATTTTTATTTGCTCTACCATACATTTTCCTAATTTTATATTGCAATTATTAACAACCAATCTACCCAATTATCTGTCTTGAATAATAAAAGGTTTATTTTACTTTTAAGTTTTTGGCAACAAAAGCAGTTTTGAAAAATTTAATATGAATAAAACCGATTTAAAAAGAAATCCATTTTTTAGCTTTTGTATTAATCCTTTGAACTTCAAACTGACATTTTGGCATTTGAACTATGGAAATTTTTGCCCCATTTGTAAAGCAAAAACTTTTTATAGATATTATGCCAAAATGAAGAATTTTTTGATGCAATTCAGGTAAAATTAATAAAACATGAAGAAGAAACTTGCTTTATTATTAAAGATGGGTGAGACTAGTTTTAAATTCCAACCTCGTTGAAGTTCAATCGATTGATATTCGCTCTTTAATATTTAAAAAAGTAAAACAAATGTTGTGTATAACTTGAGCACGTTGGAACCAACAGGAGATCATGCGCAATAAAAAATTTTGTTATGAAAATTAAATTACAGCTGAATTGTGTGCAACCCAAACCAAATTAGGTCAGATGAGCACGTGGTCTCTTTTTAGTTCATATTTTTGTCTAACTTAGCACAAATTGCAGTTTTAATAATTTCTGATTCGACTAACTTTTTCAAGTGAATTTGTTCTTTAATAAAATGGCCAATAATTGTTGCAGGTGTTTTTGAACGTTCAGTTTTAATAGAGGGCGTATTGTTTCGAGCAAGATATTTGGGATCGACTCAACTTGTGTGTGAAGGACAACCAACTAAAACTACAAGAATGATGCAAGCGGAAGAAGCAGTGTCGAGAATAAAGGTAATTGGGCATGTTAAGTCTTTTAAATTATAGTCACACTATTTTTTTAACCCAATAATTGCAGTTCATTTAAACATCTTTTTGCTGTTTATATATTTGTCGTTTTGATGAACTGTAAATATTTGTACATTTGAAAATAGTTCCTAATACTCCTGAGGCCTTTTATGCTCTTCTTTTATACTTACAAAAAATATTTGCTTTAGCTTAACAACATTATGTTTCATTTTAAATATGTTCTTTAATCAAATTGAAATTGCACTTTAAAGGGGAGAAATTAATTTGGTTTTTAAGTAAGGTGGCTATAAAGTTTCCTGGTCGAAATTATTATTCAAATGTATAAAAGAATTGTAGAAATGCATTGTGATAATAAAAAGGCATGATAGGCATGTACTGAATACAGCACGACAAAATTAAAATGTAGAACTTTTGTGGAGTGGGTGATATTAAATTTTTTTTAAATATAAAAAAAGATTATAAAAAAAAACATAAATAGTTTGTTTGGAAGCAGGTTGATTGTGTAAAGCTCTAATACCCTTATTCCTAATTTGAACAGAAAAAGTGCTCAGGCACGCTTAATGTTTGGTTGGTCGCCTGCTCCATGTTTTCCCTTGAAATTTACACATTTTGTCGCACACCCTTTCATATATTCTATGCTTTAAATGTTTTCTCAGTGAACTATTATTTTTTTAGACAACTTCTGCACTTGAAATGAATTCATCTACTTGTAGCGCATTTTCAAAACTCTTCCTTGTAGAAACTATTTTATAATACAAGACCTGCAAGAATTTATTACTGAAACTTTAATAAACTTCTAAAAATATTGATCAAAATTTTGGTGACGTATTATGCGTTTTGGAGTTTAGCCGAAATTAAGAAAAGCAAATCTTAATAATCATAAGTTGAAAATTCAACTGGTTTTTGTTCAATCAAACGGATGATTTTTGAAGCTATGTTTATTTTTAATCTCACGTCGTCACCAAAATTCAAAATTTTTAGAATACTATATAATATTTTATTAAAATGATTTAAATTTTATTTTAATGCCTTATCAAAAATAATAAATAAAATGTTTTTAAATTTTTTTTTTTTTGTTAATATTATATTTTTGAATATAAATATTTTTTCTATTGATTTGTGAAAAACTGATGAGGTGCTCGAGATATAATTTAAATCGCTCATTCTCAATTGTAATTGAAGGTAACAATACAAAATTTAATGTGAAATCTGTAAAAAAAATTGATAACATTTCAAGGGGTAAATATCTCAAAAAATTGTTGTGCACAGGACTCGGAATTCCAAAGATTTTTAGGGATTTCTAAAGAATTCCAAAGATTTCCTAGAAATTCAAAATATTTTCAGATTCCCAAGGAATACCAGTGATTTCCAAGAAATTCTAAAAATAACAAATTCCAATCTAAATGAGGAGTGCTTTGTGAAGTCACAAAGCAAATTTTGTACACTAAATTTCCTTTTACAAGATTTTTGAAAGATTTCTCCGGATTTCCTTTTGGATTACCTCAAAATTTCCTTTCGAAAAAGTTAAAAAAAAACTATAGCTGGTATATAGAGTATTTCTAAGATTTTCTGATTTCCTAAAATTTCTTTGGATTTCCTGATACTTCCTAAGGTTTCCTAGATTTCTTTAGATGATTTCATAGGATTTTCAAGGGAATTCCAAACAAGTGTAAATTAAATTTTCGAGATATTATTCTTTTTAAAATTTCATGTTTAAAAATATAGGGTGGTATACAGTGAGACAATTTGTAAAAATTAAATTTCTCGAAATGATTTGAGAAATCGAACAATTTAGTTACATTTCCGTTATGAGATTTGATTTGAAGATCATTTAAAGTACATTTCAATTCATCGTCTATGATCTTTAAATGCTTGTATTGCTCTGCATTCTGTCTCACTTGGCATCACTTTCCATTTCAACACTCATAAATTAAAAAGTACAGCTACAATTAACTGCCCCAGTTCATGTAGAGAATTTGTTTAAGTTAATCTTTTCAATCACATAGTATTATGATAAACTTGCTATGGGAATCACGTTAATTCATTCGCGACCGACATCAGTGAGGTTCGTGTCTATGGAGTAATTAAAATTTTCGCAATAGCACACCTTTGATTTTTGAAATAGAAAACAAAAAATAAATTAAAACGCTTCAAAAAAATTTTTAAGTATTTTTACATCCCTTCCACTGATATTTTCTTTGAACCTCTTGCGTACAAAATCATTTCTCGGCAAATTAAAAATATTTTAAAATTGCTTTTTTTATTATCTTCAAGGT
Organism: Cantharis rufa; assembly: GCA_947369205.1. Classification (NCBI taxonomy): domain Eukaryota; kingdom Metazoa; phylum Arthropoda; class Insecta; order Coleoptera; family Cantharidae; genus Cantharis; species Cantharis rufa. The sequence goes on from OX376309.1 coordinate 20,066,126, forward strand.
AAGGCATATCGTATCCGGAATTTTGTTTTTGACAGTATTTGTTCGACTAACAGTTATTCCACTGCTTGGAATTTTATTCGACATACATTTGTTTGACTCAACATTTATGTGAATAAACATTTGTTTACCAGCATACGAGTACTTATAATTTTATGCAATTTACCATCGAATAACTGTCACTGTCGAATAACTGTTATTTGAATAAATATTTTCGAACAAAAAGAATCGCATATTCATATGTTAAAAAAGTGTAAAATATAATACTATGAACATAATTGAGGCATTGAGAGCAACAATGGCCTGAACTCAGAATTTCATTTCTTGCGAAAACTAAGATTTAATATTAAAGCAATTGAAAAATATTTCTGTTGGACTGATCTTAAACATCTAATTTCTCAGCAAATTGAATTGTGGTTTAGACCATTGTTGTTTCCAACTTCTCAATTTACTTTATAGTTTGTTAAATTTTGTATATTGGAACCTTCATCTTGTCATATTGTAGTAATAGCCTAAGATCCAACGGCAGGATCTCTACGCTCAGTTAACATGTAAGATTAGGTATTAAATAATAAATTTAATCTGAATTAATTAGCACAGGTAAAATTAAATGATTTGTATTTATTTGGGCAATTAGCAGTCAGGTTTTTGTTTTTTGAAAAATGTTTTTCCCCTTGATTATTTACGCTTATTCGTTTTGTTGATGAATTAATACTAAATTGATTTAAAAAATAAAAATTTTACAACAATGCGATAAAAATTGTTGCAAGTTATGGTTGCCGATATTTTAAAAACCTACTCGACACTCTTCTACTGGATGCAACAGACAAGGACGTAGCATCGCAGATTGATTCAGAATTTTTTCCGGCAACCACATCAAAATTAATTGTTTAATACTTAATCTTACATTTTAATTGCTTTTCATCTAAATAATCGATGAGCGTAGAAATCCTACCGTGGCATCTTAGACTATAAAGTGTATATATTTTTGAAAAGCTATGGTCTTGTATAATTCAAAATTATATGAGTGTACATGCTTGTTTAAAATTTTTTAGTTAAGAAATGGATATAAATCTTTTCTGTGTCACTTTCAACCTTTTGATGTTACTTTGTAAATTTGAATGTCTCTAAATGTATATTCCGCGTATAATTTTGAATGAGTCTATGAATGGGGTGGATGATAGTAGATAAGACAGGGAAAATTTGCAGGAGGCATCCAACCAAATGTTAGAAAGTTACAGTCAGCACTTTGACCCGGGAAGTCCAGGGAGTGCTAGCTTTGACGATGAAACGTCAGTAGAACAAGAATCGGAAACTATATGCAAGCAAACCACACCGGTTATACAGGGTGAGCTTTTCAATAATGCTCTTTCGTCATTAATACAAACAGTAGTTCAAATTGAGGGAACTCACATTGTTTTACATGTTTGTAATGATTGATGTATGTGATAAAACTGCAATGTTGAAAGGCAGTTCTGTGAAGGGTCTCGCATACAAGACACAAATTCCTTTCCTCCATTGGCTGGACCATCAGGAACAGTATTCCGACTACAATTCTTGGGTTCAGTTGAAGTGGATGAGGAAGGGGGTCGTAAACGTCGTAAATGTTTGAAGAAAAATATGGTTGAAGTTGCTGTTACCAAAATCAAGGTCTGTTCGTTTTTTATATTGAGTGGTTGTAAATTACTTTACATTGAATTAAGGGTGTCACCGCTCCAGCATACTATTTATGTTATATTTCTTATATTTTTACCTTATTCATTTATACTAACACACTAACATTTACCTCTTTTTATATACTATGTCTGCTATGTTGCTGAACCTGTAGGCATTGGTAAGTTTCACTTTCTAAAATCGCCAAAAAACATTTTTATATTTAAGAGTTATTTTAGGCACCTGACGGAGAAACGCAACCAAGCACCGAAGTAGATCTATTTATTTCCACCGAAAAAATTATGGTTTTAAATACGGACCTTAAGGAAATTATGATGGATCATGCCCTTCGAACAATTTCTTATATAGCTGATATAGGTGATTTAGTAGTTTTGATGGCTAGGCGGAGATTTGTACCACACGAAATGGAAGATCCACCAAAAATTAATCGTACGCCTAAAATGATCTGTCACGTTTTTGAAAGTGAAGAAGCCCAATTTATTGCACAATCTATTGGTCAGGCATTTCAAGTTGCTTACATGGAATTTTTGAAAGCAAATGGTATCGAAGATCATAGTTTTGTTAAAGAAATGGATTATCAAGAGGTGCTTAATTCCCAAGAAATATTTGGGGACGAATTACAAATGTTTGCTAAAAAGGAAATGCAGAAAGAAGTAAGTTCCACTTTCGTACCTCTGCTTTAAATAATATATCATTTCTGTTTTAGGTTGTTGTTCCTAAAGCTAAAGGAGAAATTTTAGGCGTAGTGATTGTGGAGTCTGGATGGGGTTCTATGTTACCGACTGTTGTGATTGCTAATTTAGCACCATCTGGTGCTGCTGCTAGGTGCGGTCAATTAAATATAGGCGATCAAATTATTGCAATTAATGGTGTTAGCCTTGTTGGCTTACCCTTATCAACTTGTCAAAATTATATAAAAAATTCTAAGAATCAAACCGTTGTAAAATTAACTGTAGTTCCTTGTGCACCTGTTGTCGAAGTTAAAATTAAAAGACCAGACACTAAATATCAACTTGGATTTAGTGTACAAAATGGCGTGGTATGTACTTTAATTATATATACTTATTTTTATTCTTTTTAACCAAATCGGGGAATTCCGCAGGAATCCAGAAATTTTTCTTAATTTATAAAATTATTTTAGTATAATTAGCGAGGGGAATTACTTGTTTGCCTGTATGAAAAAATGCACAGCGTGTTCTATTTAAGTGGAACTAAAATAATTTCATAAATTGTTGTATATAATGTTCTGTGTACATGCATTGCTATTATTAATTATTTTAATTATTTAGATTTGTAGTTTATTAAGAGGTGGTATAGCGGAAAGAGGTGGAGTACGTGTAGGTCATCGAATAATTGAAATAAACAATCAAAGTGTAGTTGCTGTACCTCACGAAAAAATTGTAAATTTACTAGCTACATCAGTTGGCGAGGTAAGAGGAGTATTATTTTGAATGTTGATTTTATTATTATTTTTTAACAGATATTAATGAAAACGATGCCAACTTCTATGTTTCGTCTGCTAACGGGTCAAGAAAACCCAGTCTACATATAGAGAAAATCATTGATGAACTGAAAGTGCCTAATTGTAGTTAATATTGACCTTTCAATGGAAAATAAGAAGTCAAGTTTGATTGATTGTGCTTCTGTATTAGATCTCTATATTTTTTATTGTAAATGTTTGTAGACTGAAGACAATACAAAAAGAAGCAGCGCTTAAATTAATTTTGCTTGTTAACTGCATAATGTATTGGTAATTTTAAAGAGCATAGACCAAAGACTGGTTGGATAAGTTAAAATGAAGCTTTTAATTTAATTTTATATTTAATAATGGTAACATGATTGTCGCTAAGTATTTTATTTATCCAACCTCTAATTACTGTTGGCTCAATAATCAGTGTGTTACTTATCTATCTAGTCAATGCTATTAGGATTTTAAATTGTGTATTTATTTATTTTAAATTTGCTAAAAGATTTTCTCCAACAAATTTTTATTTTATTTCTTGATGGAGAGCATCTATTATCGGCTGTTAAATGTATATTTGTACCTAATAAGTAAAATTGTATAAATTGAATATGTATATTCATTTTTTTCTAATTAAGTTTTAAACAAATTTATGTGCATATTCGAAGATGTTTATTTTATCTATTTTTATTTTTTTAATTGTATCAATTATTTATTTATTTAATTATTATTCCTACATAAGGTGTTTATATAAAAACTAAATCAATTCATTTTCTATAAATGCTTTTGTCGTAAGTTTCAACACTGTAAATTTCACGTTGACGGCCTTACTCCTTTAAAACTTGGCACCTAACCATATCAATTTAGACATCATTTTATCCTCATTTATGTATTAAATTGCAAATTCATACTTGAGTAAATTAATATTGCATTTTTTCATCTATATAGTACGAATATAATTATGTGTGAAAAATTGTGTACAAACTATAACTTAATACAGCATACTGTTATAGCATTTTTTAATTTTTCTTTTCTACTTTCCCCAAATATAACTTCAAATTAACTATAATAATAGAACGAATCGTACTAGCTAGTTGCTAATGACAGATGCGACGCCCCCTGCATATATCACAAAACAGTTCAGCACGTCATAAACATGTAATTTTATACGTTTTTACAACCATACTTATCGGACATCTTTCGTTGCAAATTTCGTTCCCTTTATTTTTGTATAGAGATGCAGGAAAAGAAAGCAATAGTGGCTAAACTGCGAAATTGGGAGGAAAAACAACAGATAATGAGAAACAAGAGTAAGTTGAGAGGAAAAAGAGTATATATAGACAACGACATGACGATGAATGATTTGGGAATACAAAATAAAATAAGAGAATTGGCGAGAAGAGAAATCGAAAAGAGGAATACTATACGAATTGGATATCAAAAACTGACCATTAACAACAAGGTGTATGAATGGGCAGAACTGCAGAAGACCGTTAATTTAAAAAACTAGCAAGCATACATCATAACTGTCAAGATATGCCGACCCCTGCAATTCCCATGGAACTCAAAACTGTTAATAGAAGACACAACCGAATGGAAGAACATAATCATAGACGAAAAAGACAAAAACAAAGAATAGCTACCTGGAATGTTAGAACGATGTTGATGCCTGGAAGAATTGATGAAGAATTAAGAAGGTGAAAATAAGCAAGGTAGAAATAGAGTAGCATTCATAATGAAAAGAAGCCATACAAATAACATAATGGAGTTTGAACCAATAAGCGGAAGACTGGCATACATTAGAATGAGGGGTAAATACGCAAACTTTTCAGTGGTGAACGCATATGCTCCAACAGAAGATGCAGCCGAAGAGAAAAAGACAAAAATGTATGAGGAGATAGAGAAAGTATACGAAAGAATCCCGAGGGGAGAAGATCTGGTGATTCTGGGAGATTTTAACGCCCAGATTGGTAAAGAGGATTACATTGGAGATGTGGCTGGGAAACATACTATACATGAGAGAACCAACGAAAATAGAGAGAAAATGTGCAATCTGGCAATGATGTGTAATTTAAGAATAGTAACTACAGACTTTTATATGCACAAAAATGTACACAAGGAGACCTGGATGAAACTAGGAACTAACCGAGGAAACCAGATAGACCACATATTAGTAGCTAAGAGAAAGAAAGAAAGAAGGATGATGACAGATATAGAAATAGCACATAAGAATCAAAGAGAATTATACAAAAAAATAAAAGAACAAAGGTACAATAGGAAATCTGAGATAAGAGGAATGAAAGATAAGTTCGGAAACACAAAATATGAGGAGGAAGAAATCAAAGACATATGGAAAAATTATTTTGAAGAATTGCTTGGTAATAAATGTCAATGCTGGATGAGGAAGAAGCAATAAAAGAACCAACATATGAAGAATTCTGTAAAGTGTTAACAACAATGAAAAATAGGAAAGCACCAGGGATGGACAATATAAATACTGAATTAATAAAAATGGGAAAAGACATTGTTGGAAAGACTGTACCAACTGCTGATAAAAATATAGAGAGGAAAAGCTGCCAGCAGATTAAGGGAGTGTGCTAATTATAGAGGAATATCTCTACTGCACAACAGTTATAAGGCGTTTACCAAAATGATCCACAAGAGATTACAAGAACATGTAAACAGCGAAATAGATGACTATCAACAAGGATTCCGACCTGGTAGATCAACGGTGGATAATGGAGAAGTGTATTTGGCTGGAGATGATATTCGTTGACTTCAGACAGGCCTTTGATCGAGTTAAAAGGGGACACCTGATGAAGGAAATGAAAAAAATGGAAGTACCTGCAAAAAATTATATGGTTGATTCAGATGACAATCAAGAACACAACAGAGGTAGTAAAAACTACGAAAGGATTGACCAAAGAATTCAGCACGAGCACAGGAGTAAGACGGGCGATGCGTTGGAAGGTATAATGAGAAGAACCAAATGTACCAGGACAATAATAAATAAAAAGGCGCAAATGGTAGCATTCGCTGATGACCTCGTAATAATAGCAAGAACGCACAGAGCACTAGTTGAGGTGTTTGTGAGGTTGGCAGAGGAAGCACAAAAAGCAGGCCTTGGGGTAAACGAGTCGAAGACGAAGTTTATGAGATGCTATAGAGGAAAAAAAAACAAGAAAAGCAATCAAGATCCAAAGAATACAACTTTGAAGAGATGATAATAATGAGAGGGAAGAGGTAGTGAGAGATCGAATAATGGCAGGAAACAGGGCATATTATGGAAACAAGAAGCTGTTAGAGAGTAAAGACATACGGAAGGAGACGAAGATAAAAATATATAGGACTCTAATAAGACCCGTAGTAACATACGGGATGAGAATAATGAGAAAGATTATGGGAATCAGAAGAATAAATGATGAACAGTATAGAATAATAACAAATAACGAAATAGAACACGAATTGGAAAACAGAAAAATTGTTCGGCATTTTAAGGCAATGAAACTGGGATGGTTGCTCTCATCACGTGATGAGAGAGGAATATAATAGAGCAATTGAAAGTGTGATGAGATGGAAACCAGATGTTGGGCGACCGAGAGGAAAGCCAAAGATGAGGTGGCTGGACGAGGTTGAGGAGGATCTGAGAGCGATGCAGTTAAGGGACTGAAGAACGAGAGCTCTGGATAAACGGTTGTGGAAGAGGCAAAGTCGCACGAAGAGCTGTAAGAAGAAAAAGGATGTAATGTGTAAAACACACAGCAGCAAATAGGGATTAATCCAGATTGGAAGGCGTCCAACAACGCGGCGATATTTCTGATAAAATGGAGTGCCAATTATTATTTATTATTATTTTTGTTTATATAGATTTTTCTATTTCGTGGTACCGTTTCTGAGATAAATACCCATTGACCCGAACTGTCTCTTAATGCCTGGTCTAGAATATTCCTAAGATTGCCTTGGATTTCTCTTCACTTATACACCAAATTTCCCCAGTTATTCCCCCTTGGCCCAAAGGCCAAATTTTGGATCCCCCATCCAATTCCTCACAAGCCGCCACTAGGCTGCTTCTATGTCCTGGTAGGTACTAGCTAACATAATTTAAATAAACTTATTCTATTTTGTACCAATTGTATTCAATTTATTATAAAATTAATAAACAATCAATGGAAGCATTTTTAAAATTTTCTTAAAAAACCAATATAAAATAAAAAAAGAAGTATATCTACCAATTAATTTTAAATAAATAATAATTGTAGTTTTAGCTTTCATCGTCTTCTCGTTTCCTTTTCAAATCCAAATGGTTCTCGATTTCCACCAGAGAAGATACTTGAGCATCACTTTGTTGTATTTTTGGTACAAATACAGTTTTTTGAGTTGCTAATTTTGGTACCATAACTGTCTGTTTGGTTAACGGAGGTGGACCAGTTGTTCGTTTGATATAACTAACAGTAGGTTTCGATAAAAGTTTAATTCCAGAACCTGCAATATTTGTTTTGAAAATTAATTTAAAAATTCGAAAATACAGGATCAATAATCCCAACTTTTTTATATTTCATATAAAAAAATGTTGCTTTTATGTAAAATACTTTCAAAAAGTTATTTTACCCCAACCATCGGGGTGGTGTCTTTTTGAAGATTTTGCCACTCCCGACGCACAAAAATAAAAGATGGGCTTGAGCCCCGGAACCCCATTTTTATGGATCGGCAGTTTTACTTGTAATTTAATTAGTTTAAATCAGTTAGTATCCCACTGGTGCTAAATATTTTGCAACAACCCTGTCTTCAAGCATTGAAAAATCTGTCTAAAATTTTTTTAAATGTTTATTAGTATAAATCCCCAAGAGGAAGAGGTATATATCTCCAAAAAAATTCTACACAGGTTTTGGAATTGTGATTTAAGGGAGGCTAAACCTATTTTGCCTCCTCTAACGAGCCGCCGCTGCCCTACTATGTCCCATTTTATAGAAATACAAAAAGTTATTTTTCCAAAGGATGGTAGATAAAAACACCGAGGAAAGGGAGGTTTTTTCATATGAGCCCTGCCAGCAAAAGTTTTGAGTGCGCCTCTGTTGTTACTGACTGGAAAAAATTGGCAGCACGTGATGTGCAACATAACGAACATAACCTATTTAAATGAGCAGTAGCTTATTTGCCGGTCTGAAATTATAATTTGGATTATTGTTAGTTTTAATTATTGATATTTGAAATGGGCGATAAAAGTAAGGTTCAATCGATTCCTAAAGATGGACAAGTTATGTTAGCCATAATTAAAGAAATGGGGATGTCTGAATATGATCCGAAAACTGTGATCCAGTTAACTGACTTTGTATATAAATACGTCTCGACAGTTTTAGAAGAAGCTCGATTTTTTTTTAACAATACAAATAAAAAGTTTTTGGATGTTGAAGATATTCAAGCCGGTTTACACATAATGGCTGAACGTGTGTTGGTACCAGTTCCTCCACAAGAAATCTCATCGGAATATATTAGTGCCATTAACAATACGCCTTTGCCTCCAGTTAAGCCACAGGGTGGTTTACGTTTACCACGACAAGGTACCACTTTAACAAATTCGAATTACATCCTAACCAAAACAAATGCTAAAAAATTTAATGCAGTTGCAAGGCCTGGGGTTAGTGTAAATAAGTCACAAGTTACTTATATTAGACGAATAAGTACTGCATCCAATGCAGTCTCTCATCAACAAAGTGTGATAGTACCTAGTGCTAAGATAAATGTTGTACCAAAGTTTAAAGTAAAAGCAGAACCGCAGCCAACCAACGGAACTTTTAAACGAAAGAGGCAAGACGAATAACTAACCATTTTTTACTAATATATTATTAAATTTAATTCTTAAATATTCTAACCAGACCAATATTCTACGCCAAAGTTACGTGGGCATTTTATAAGCCCGCATGACTATCAATATTTTATAACTACAGTACAGTCTCGGTAATCCGAACATCCAGTAATCCGAACAAAAGAAGAAAAACTCAGTACAGTACAGCTTCGGTAATCCGAACAAAAAAAAACAAACTCAGTAGTCTGCACAAATAGTGCATTTGCTAGCAAATAGGACATATTCTATAGTCCAAAAATTTCATTACTTGTGTTCTGATTATAACTATTTGTACGGATTACTGAGTTTTTCTTTTTTTGTTCGGATTAGCGAGTGTTCGGATTACCGAGACTGTACTGTATTAAGTGATTTTTTAAATTTCAAAGTATTAAATTAATATGAAGTGATAATTTTCCAAGTGTTCAGTACAATAACTATGTCGTATAATTATTTAAATGCGCAACCGTATATTTTTGTTAAATGTATAAAATTTATATTTTTTAATACTTGTTAAATGTTCCTTTTAATTCTTGTATTAACTCGGGATACTTGAATAAATAAAGTTTAGTTTCCTAGAGTTTTAGTTGCTTTCAATACAGCCCAATGATGTATTTAGAAATACAAGCACAAGGTTTTCATTTTGCATATGCTTCAATTCACCAGTTTTTAAACTTCCAAGATTTGAATTTATTTTCTCATCAGTTAGTAAGATTTTTATTTTTCAGCCATCGTACAGCGGCTCCAAAAATTACAAATATACTCCTATGTTAGCAATGTAAATTTAACCTTTCAAAGCCTTTTTTTCTCATAAAAATCGAGTTGGCTTTACGACAATTCATCTTTGCTACTGAAGTCTTGGAAGGCAAGTTTTAGTGAATAGGTTTTTGGAATACTCCCTTCTGCACCTTCAAATTCTATATTTTCACCAAAAGCGAATTAACTAGCAAACAAAAGAAGTGCAAAATTTTAATTTCTATAATTTTTTTATTTTAAATTATTTGATCATATTTCATGAAATAGTAAAAGTCAGCAAGGGCAGGGAAGTATTCCAAAAATCTATTCACTAAAACTTGCTTTCCAAGATCTAAGCCGTGAGGTCAATTGTCATGGAGGCCAATTGCTGTAAGGCCAACAAGTCGAGGAGATCAGTTGTCGTCGAGGCCAGTTCACTTAATGGACCACTGACAGTAGACAAAATATAGGGCAAACATAGGAATAATTCACATGTTTCTGATTTTTTGGTTTGTTGTTAGGGTACCTATCAGTAGTGTAAAATCAAGTTTGCAGCTTCGAAAGACCTGTGCTAACTTCGCGGTGCTGGAAAAACCTGGAAATTTTTCAACTGATTTCAGTTTTTGGCCCGAAACTCCTAAAAGAGTGCTCCTATGGAAAAAGTCGTTCCATCCTTTTTTGAAGCTGTGAAAATTTCCTACAATTTGAGCTCAACCCCAATTTATTAGGTCCAACGATCCTGAGATACAGGACCTCAAAAATTGGATTTTTTTTCCGAAAAGTTCAAAATTTCAGTTTTATCATCTGTCGGGCTAAATATTGGCTGTAATACTCATTCTACAAAAAAATTCATTGAATATGTAGTTTTAGAGCAGTTATTTAGCTTTAATTTAAGCCCTGAACTAAGTCTGTGGGCCCAACAGGTACCTCGTCATCTTAGAAAAACAAAAATTGGGGAAATAAGGTGAGGGTTTCAAGTTTAATTCAAACTTGAACAAAATTTAGTAGATTTTTTGGATCATGGGTACCAATGTAATGTAAAAAATACCCCCCCCCCATCTTGGCTTTTTTCTGATACTAAAATAAAGGGCTTATCTCTACACCGACCCTTTTTTCACTACGTAATGATTATAAAATAAATTTAAAAAATTTGTTTGTTTTAAAAAAATTATTTAAACAAAATGGTTTTTCTGATACAAAAAAAAACGTTTTTAATGTGTAGCCTTGATAATATAGAAATAAAACATGAAATATCAAACAACTTCCTTGATTGACTTATCAATATACAAATACATTTTAACAAAATAATTAAAAATTTTATTGATACAATTTTTTACAATATTTTACATAAAGTGGAATTTAATAAAGAACCTTAATAAATTTAACAAATATAATAAAAATGGTATTATTAAAATCTACATTTTATATTAATGCTTGATTTATTATTTTTTGCTTTATTACAATACCAAGTGTCCTAATTTCAAATAAATTTTCAAAGAAAAGGTTTGTAATTCCTTACCTATAAAAAGGTTCTGTGACGAGTTCATCATGAACTCAAAAAGCGTTGCATATTGAGTTGTCTATCTATCTTTTCATATGTACAGGGTAGATAGCAATTTTTTGAATTGTTGTAATTAATTTGGTGAAGCTGAAAATATTTTAATTTTTCACATACATTTTGGTTGATCAAGAGAAAAACTTTTAAGATATCAATTTGTGTTCTCTCCACTATTAGATAAAAAAATTAAAAGTACCATCACCGATTATAAATAAAAATGTATTTTATTGTGAAAAAGGATTATAATCTTCAAGACCCACTAATTTGCAAGTGACTTCCCATAAATTTTTAGCATCTTCTTCATTTTTTGCATATACACTTGGTTCTTGAACTTTACATTCGGCATAATATAGGCCACTTTCGTTTCCAGCTTTTTCATCAACACAGCAGTAAATAGAAGTTTGGGAACCTTGTTCTGGTGTTTTAATAAAACAAGCAACAATGTTGTTCCAAATCCATTTTGTTCCGGGGATAAAAGCCGAATCCAAATGTCTGGACAAGTCTGTTGCTATTACACCAGGATGCAGAGAGTAAGTTGTGACACCAGTAATTTCGGCTTCTATAAAAAAAAATTAGTGAGAATTTTTGAAAACAAAATTATTATTTTCTTACCTTTTAACCTACGAGCAAGCTCTTTCGTAAACAATACATTTGCAAGTTTACTTTGATAATATGAAATTTTGCTATCATAAGGACGTTTTTCCCAATTAATATCATCAATATTCATTCGAGCATTTAAAACTGTAACAGTAAATAAACAATGTAGTAACATCAGTTAAGTCAAAGTAAAGTTGCCAGTTCTTTTATCTTTTTTTTTAAGCAAATAAATTTTGATTAAACAAAAATATATGTTTTTGGATACTTTTGTTAATTTTCTTTTATTCAAACAAATTTTGGTTTGATCAAAAATATTTTATTTAAATTGCACAAAATTAAAACAAAATATTTATTTTGATTCAAAGAAATCTTTTTTACTGTGAAATAATGAAAAAAATAATTAAACAATTTTCGACTTACATTCATGGGCCTTAGAAGAAACATTAACAATGCGGGCTGGAGCACTTTTAATAATTTTGGGCAACAATAACATGGTGAATAAGAAATGCCCAAAATGATTGGTGCCAATTTGAGTCTCGTAACCATCTTTTGTTTTACCTTCGGGACAAAGCATAACCCCAGCATTATTAAGTAAAATGTTAATGTGCTCTTCTTCCTTTAAAATTTTATCTGCGCATTTTCTAACCGACTCTAAGCTGTTTAAATCCAATTCTATCGTACTTAGAGAGCCCAAATTAGATTTGCCTTCGCAACTTTTTTTAATTTCAGCAATAGCGGCTTCAGCCTTTTCCAAAGACCTGCACGCTATTAAAACACGTGCACCTACGGTAAAAAATGTGTTATAGCAAATGATATGGTGGAAGTTAGCTTCAGATTCGAATCTTTGCGTTTTTACTTTTTTGGCCCACAGTGAACTGATAAAATTAATTAAATTTTTTTGCATTTATATTTAATAACTATTTTTTTTGTTTTGGATTTTACAATTAAAATTATTTTAAAAAATTAGTCATTTTATAGTTTGGAAACAATTTCAAGTACGTGCTATCTAGGAATTTATAGTGAATTTAATTACTCTTGACCTGATTAGTCAATAAATAAATATAAATCAAATAATAATAATATGCACGATTTGTTATTTAATCTTGACACTACATAAAAGTTGTGTGAAATGAGACGCAAGGCAGCTGTCCTCTTCTCCCCCCCCCCATCGGACATTATATAACTTTTTTTAGATTATCAATCAATTTTTAGAATTGCTTGTAGAGTACAAATAGAGAAAGTATACAAAATCAAAAACAAGGGCGTAACCGGGGGGGGGGCTTCTCTGGCAAATTTTTTGTTATGCCACTGATGAAACACTAAAAAGTGTAAAAATTGTACTTTTTTACGATTGAAAAGACGTGACTCTCAGATTCAAAACTAAAGCTAAATGCAAAATTAAAAACGGTTTGTTTAGTTAATAACTAATTACCTCTTAAATAAAAATCTTTGGCGGTGCATTTTCCAATTCCTGTATTCGCCCCTGTTATTACTGCTGTTTTTCCGTCCAATCTAACAGAAGACGTACATTTTGCACTAAACATTTGAACCATCTTGGCTAATCGAAATTTAACTGATAACTAAAAATCTAAAATCATTTATAGCGCACTAAACAAAATAATAAAACACGTTTGCTCAAAAAACAGAATTTCATTGCTTACAAGGTCAACGATTACTCATTTGTTTGTATGGTTGTAGATTTGTATTTTTGGGTTGCCTATCGTATACAATGACTTGATTTTTGCAAATAATTGCCAGTGTGAGTCATGTTTAATTACAAATAAATTGTTTTTATTAATTGACTACTTTTTTAATGTACAAGTTTTGTATACTTTTTTTACAGTAATATAGTATATTTACTATACATTTAATTATATAAATATATATTTATGAGACTATAATTAATTCAAAAATTTATAGATTTTGATAATTAAAGTCAGGGACGGCGCGTAGAATTTTTTCAACTTATTTTGAATTTATTATATGATTATGTAACTGCAACATATTAAAATGTAAGTTTTAACCTTTAATAGGCAAGGCAGCCTTGCCTGTTAAAGGTTAATATACATCAGCGGCGTCATCAGAGAGTGGGCCAAAGAACCCATCAGCTCTCATCGGTGCTCTACAGCTACAGTTCTATTTCTATTAATTCAAGACGTTTTCTAGTGCTATTCTTGTAACTTTATACCTAAAAAACAATTTAATACTCAAGGGCGTTCATATCACTAGTATGCGGGGGGGGGGGATTTCTAAAAAAGAGTCAAATTTGTGCAAAATATGTAAGTCAATTTATGTATCCTTTATGAGGTCTTTTTTGCGAATACAGTAGTTCGGCGGACTACTAAAATTTTCTGGTGGACTACTAGTAACCTGTAGTTTGGCGACTGCTCATATAATCACTTGATAGTTTGTTACTACTACTCCGCACCATTCGCTCCGGGTCGTTTTGGCAAACGCCATACTTACTAAAAATATCCGTCTAGGCCCGGTCCTACTCGGCAAAGTGTGCTACCAGGAAGGGGGTAGATCTCCCTCGTTCGTAAAATAATATTTATAGAAAAACAATTTAGTAATAATACTTAACACCCTGTACTGTAAAATGACCAAAACATTGTAAACCTTTATGTAGCTTAAGGAATAAGAGGATTTCATTTAACTATTCTGACCATGATCCCGTTGGGACGCAATTTTACCCGTACCCTTGACCGTGGGACGCAATTTGCCATCTCCGATGGAAAGTGGCCTGCGTCATAGTAATCAGGAAACCCTATCAAAATCCCCGCAAATCCTCTTCCTATCGATCGATCAGCCTTCTTCCCTCTCTAAATACCAAGGGGTAAATATCCCGAAAATTTTGTGTACACTCGTTTGGAATTCTTTTGGAAATCATTGGAATTCCTTGTAAATTCTTTGAAATTCCTTGGAAATCGTTGGAAGTCTTGGAAATCTTTGGAATTCCGAGTCTTGTGTACAGAAATTTTACTGGATATTTACCCCTTGTATAATACCATCCCGACTAAATCCTGCCGGAAACTCAAATTATTCCCGAAGAACAGTTTGGATTCCGACCAGGACACTCCGCCTCACGGAGCATGTCACGGAACACTGGAACAAGAAGCAGGTTACCGGAGCCTTCTTTCTCGACAATGCCCAGACATTCGATAAGATATAGCACGAGAGCCTGCTCCATGAACTGTTCCAGATAGCTTCTTATTTGAAAGAAAGACACTTCAGGGTCAAAATTGAAGACACCAAATCCAGTTTAAAAATCATGACCTACGGCAATGCTCAATGCTTGCTCCAATCCTATTCACTGTTTATATACATGACCTCCTCTCCCGCGAAAGACAAACAAAAGGTGGTTTTTAGGCCGATGACATCCTAGGCAGTCTCCAAACAGCCCTCTGCAACCTTGAGAGACTGGTTGCGCACCTGGTGGATAGAGGTTAAATCGTTCAAAAGTACGGCAACCTACTTCTCAAGGACCAAGAACCCCTTGCCATATTCTATCCTCACACACGCAAATTTTTCCTCAAAATGAAACGACCTCCGTCTTCCTTCCTCAAAATGTTCGGTACGAAAATCCCATAGACAGACACTTCCAAATATTTGAGGGTGACTCTGGACAAGGTTCTCCACTGGGTTTCGCCCATCAAGGCAACCAACAGAAAGCCAACTACTTAACACCACCTTAGTACCAGGTTTTGGACCCAGGGACTTATCAAATCCTCAATTTGCTAACTGTCGACAATTTTTTTTGATTCTCACAGTAATGTAGAAAGAGGCTCCAACTTTTTGGCATCGTCATCCTTGTTTTCTAAAACGAAGATGTTATTAACACAATTACTTTTCCAATTCCCAATTTCAAAAACTCCGAGTTTCTCCCAAAAAATTATAACGCCTCGTTTTGGGTCGATTGATGACAAAAAAATTGTTAAATGTGCTCGAGACCATACCAAGAAACTTTTATGAAGTTAAGTTTAAAATTTTGCAATTTCGCATTCTTCTCTAGTATACACATGTAGTGTAAAAATTGAGATCAGTAATGTAGGAAGAGAGGGTACTAAATATAGTTAAAAATATTTTAAACAATTATTGTGATATAGTGGAGTATTATTGGATTTCCTAAAGAGATATTAACATACTATACACAAATATACTTTTCGATACATATTATTTTAACCACAGCACGATTTTAACCAATCTACAAATTTTGCCACGTCTACGTATACCACATAATGTCTTAAATCACATTTCCCGTTCAATCTGTTGAGCGCATGAGAAACGATTCCTCGAATATTCCATTTTCCATTTACGTACATGTAAAAACCTCCTCCGCTATCGCCATCACAAGGGCCTATGTTATTTCTAAATCCTGAAATTTTTGGTAATATTAAAAACTTGAATTCAAACAAAAAAATCGGATGTGGCCATGCCCATAACTTTATCATACTTATCATACTTATCATAACTTTATCATACTTTTAAATAATAATAAATTTAAAAAAACTATTATTTTGGAGGGAAATAATTATAATAAAGAAATAAAATTTAAAAAATAAGAAAAAAATTGTTTTTTTTTTAATTTGTAAAAACTATATAACCAAAAGTAGGATATTTACACGATTATTGATTAATACTTTTTTATTATTATTTTGGAGGAGAATATAATAAAAAAATAAAATTTTAAAAATAAGAAAAAAAATTTTTTTTTAATTTACAAAATATTGTTTTTTTTGCTTTTCCGTGTACCGATTTTAACCAAAATCTAATCAGCTCTAAGTCTCAATATTTATGTACTAAATACAAAATTTTGTTAAAAAATTCCTATTACTTTTTGAGGTAGAGCGCACACAAAATTTGACCACATACATACACACATACACACATACAGACATTTTTTGGAAATGATGATTTTCAGCTTCTGGGACCCCAAAATGACTAAATTCATCAAAATCTCAATTTCTTTTTTCTGCATAATTACAATATTTTTTCAGACTTCGTATGATAAAGTAAAAATACTTGCCTGCACAAAATGTTCTGTCGGATGTGATATTATTAAAGTCACCATGAGACCGAAGGCAATCTTCTTCGCTGACAATTGGAGCAAAAGTTTCTTTTAAATTGTTGGCAATATTGCCGTTCTCATCAGATCCCCAGCCCAAAATTGTACCCTCTTCCCCAATTACGTTCTGTAGATCACTGTCAATACTCCAAAGACAAATAGGTTGCACCGTGGGAGTAAAAGTTGCTTTTCCGGAAAAAATTACAACTCCTATGTCTGCATCGGCAGTGTCGTAATTATACTGAGGATGCAATATTGCTGAAGCTACTTGTAAAATTTGTCCATCTTTATTTGACCAATCGTTAATAGCTACTCTTCCAAAAACCAAGAGTATCTGAATGTTAGGAAAGTCGGTTAAACAATGAGCAGCTAAAAAATTCAAGATGAAAATTGCAATTTAAAATTATTTTACCCGCCCACCTGTTATAGCTCGAGATTCTGAAATTAGGGAAGCACCACATTTGTATACTGGTCCAACTCTTTGCTGCCAAAACAATGCGCCTATCCAGGGATGCACACCAGCTTCTATATTATCACCATGGACTATTAGCTTATTTGAATACATAGATACACCACATTCATCAAATTGTAAGTTACGTTTAATTGAAAGTTCTTGATTCAATGTCAGTGTGGATTCCGTGGTAAATCTTTGAAAGAAATCATGAATTGTTGGAGGTGTTATTGATCTCAGCCAGTTATTGGCAAAATTTTGATTATTGGAGAAATTTGGTGGGGCACCTATTTTCAAGAAAAGACCTCCTTTGGTTTCGTTGACTGGAGAATTAATTTTATTTCGTCCAATATTTAAAGAGGAATTCTCAAAATTTGAATTACTTGGATTAGTTGCGGTATTAACATTAACAATGATTTTATATAGCAAATTTAAGGTCGTTTCCGTTTGTACATTTGCTGAAATTAAAATTATTATTCAAATGTTGCTTATGTTTAATAAAAAATTTTCAATTACAAATACTGACAGATGGCCCACGACAATATTGCACTCCATTAAGAGTGATTTTTACTATTTTAGGGGGAATGTTACGCCAAGTTGGAAAATTAATTCGGTAATTCAATGGCCGCTTTTGGATAACGTCTTGTTCACTGCCCAAAAACGAGATGTATTCACTTGAACCCTAAAAATTCAAAAAATCAAACCTGTGGGAAGTAGTATGGTTTTGGTTTAATTTATTGTACTCTTCAAATGCTTTTATTATTTTTATTGTTTTTTTTTTTTGAAACCACAAACAGGTAAATTACCTATTTATAAATAGATAATTTAACCGTTAAATTATTGAACAAATGACTAATTCAAATTTCCCAAAGGTAAATTTTATGCCAAGCTTCATTAACGAACAATCAATTGAAATTAAATTAATGTTGTGATTTCAGTTTAACTGCGTAGTTAAATTTAAGGTTTTCAAAAATTTTAATAAAAATCTCAAAATATTACCTGAAGATCGCTCACTTCATTTCCTATCGAAAGATCAACATGCAGTTCAATTAAATTATTTTCAATTGCCTTTGGCGAAGGAACTCTTATTGCTCCATACAGACGTTCAGCAAAATCCTTTTGATACTGAAAAACAGAAGGACATGGACTTTGTTGGCCGTGCGCTGGTGCCACAAAAATAATAAACAAAAATTTGAAAAAAAACTGAAAAAGTTTGATTCCCATCTTTAACACGGCACCTTTAACTAAAAAAATATGTTTAACTATATTTTTTATATACAGAGGACACGCGTTTTATACACCGGCAAATTTTTGAAATTTTAACAAAAACACGTAAACAATAAATTAAACAAATTTGAAGTTTTTACATATCACAGCTCATTCAATATTGGTAAAAATTTTACCAAACTATGTCTATCGGTAGTTCGATGACTGCGAGTCGGAGGTCAATCAAATTTAACTACGTTTATGAATTGAGTAGGGTGGAACCGGGCTCGTTTTAAATAATCGCCCGTTTTTCATATTTTAGGTCCGGTTACCTTTCAGCGACTCAAAGAACACTTGCAGCAATGACTTGCAGTGATTTACGAGCGCTAACCGCAAGGCGATTGCTCTTATAATGTGCAAATTTAATTAAACCGGAACGTACCGAAGATATTTCTCAAGTTTCATCAAAGTATAAGCAGTTTATTGAAGATAAATACATATATATTACAGACTATTTTGTTAAATAATTCTTAACAATTATATATTATACATAAATACAATTTAATTCTCAATTAACACGTTTTTATATTTGAAGAGCGCAGGCTAAGAAGGGGGATAGCCAAAATTTATAATTTTTCAGGAACGCGATTTTAAAGTTTGAAACCTCATATGTTTTACCGGTACATAGACAAACTTTAATCTGCAATATCTTTTGCCTAACTTCAATTTTAGCCTATATTACATTTCTATAGGATGGAATATTGCATTAGCTATCAATTGCCGCAAAAATTAAAAAATTTCAAAAAAATGACTATACTTAGCCTGTGCTCTTCATTTGTTACTGTCTTTGAAGCGTTTTGAGTGAAATGTCGCGGTGTTTTACAAAACAAATGCATTTTGTTAGCGGAATCATTATAGATCACAAAGAAAATTTTTTCGCAACTATTAAAAACTGCAAAAAAAAGGTATGTAAAATTACAAGGATAATCATAGGCAAATTTAACTCCAATGATTATCCTTATAATATTTACATTTGATGTTTATAGTGTGCAATGTGCAGGGCCTATTCTATTTTATCATAAGACCACATAGGCCCAGGCCGATGCAGGCGCGGATCTAGACTTTTGGCAACGGGGGGGTCACAGGTGGTGGATATTCATTAGGCCTGAATAAATATGCGCGGTCGTTAAACCGCGTCATCAAAATGCGCCGCAAGCGATTTTTTTTATTGTCCTAGAAGCACGTATACGAAAAGTTAGGATTTTCATGGATATTATCAGTTTCTTTAAAATTTAAATATTAAATTCAATATAAACACTTTTTACACTGTAAAGAAGCTTTTATTTAGCCACAATTATGGGTTCAAGGGGGGGGTCATGACCCCCATGACCCTCCCCCTGGATCCGCCACTGGGCCGATGGGCCCCCAGTTAGAGGGCCCCCCTGCTTGACCCAACTGTAACTGCTTAAAACAACAGTTTAATGTTTTATATAACAATTATAAAATTATATTTAAAAATATCTGCTGACAACACACTAACAGCCCGTAACAGCCCTCTTTAATTAATGACTGAAAAAATAATTTTTATTATCTTCAATTTGTTACATCAGTACAATTTTGCCTTACCCATATCCAGTGGCGGTACTAGCATGCGTAGAACTCCGCATCGCGGAAGACCCCGCGTGACCGTAAAGGGCCCAAGGCCCAACAATCAAATAGCGCGACATACATTTTTTTAACATAATTTTAATTTTACGACTAAGCTCTCTAGTTGAACGCTCCGGCATGTTATGATATGATGGTATCTGCAAAAAGACTGCCAAAACCAGAAGGCAGCATTTCTGCAAGGAACTACCGGAACTCAAGAAATCGGTGTCAAGAGATATCGTAACTTTGTCGTCAAAGTCAAACGTGCTGTTAACAGATACGGAAGAACAGATGTATTGACGTATCTTCGTCCAATTGCGCATTTGTCGCACACTTAATTTTTTTCAAGTTATTTTAAATTTTATTTAATATATTATATTTTTTTTGAGCTATTATATGAGAGTAAAAAACGTCACAAGTATTACTTTAAATCATATTTATCATATTAATTACCATTCAAATCTGTTTAGCTATTTTAACCCCCTCCCTCTCTCTACGCATTGCATTAACGGTTGCCTATAGAAAGTATAATCGCCAGGGGATCAATCGTCCGGGACCAATCGTCCGCTGGATCAATCGTCCGGATACCATATAGAGTAAATACTGAGATTTCAAAATAAGTATAGGTTTTTCAGCTATATATATTTATATATTTTTAACTATATATTTTTCAGCTATATTTTTTTTTGAAAACTACTAATTCCATAATAATCTAAATGTGATCGGTTTTTTTTTCTTCTATGCGTTGCTATATTATGAATTATTATTAAAAAATTAAAAATAGTTACAATATATTTTTTAATTTCCAAAAAACAAAATGGTCAGGCATTGCAGATGTAAAACTGCTCTGCATATAATGTCTAGATGTGAAATAATAAGAATATCATTTGTATACCGCGAAAAACTTATTTTTTGGCTAGAAAACGAGTGCTGCTGTCCGTGAAAGACTCAGAGGTCAGACGATGTTAGCGAATATAAGAGGTCAGACGCAGGGTTAAGAATGTTGGGCATTTTTCATATGTAAGTATATATAGTAGGTAATCAATCTGTCCGCCTACATGTTACCTCCGAATCGCGGGTGAGGTAACACTCACAAGCATCGGATGGTTAAATTCTCACAAAAAGCCTCATCTTGGTCGGCAGGCAAATTACCAAATATATGCTGGTCTCCTTGACCACTTCGAAATTTTAAACTTTGCGGTCCAAAAAAAATTGGAGCGTTTTGAGTGAAATGTCGCAGTATATTTTACAAAACAAACGCATTTTTGTAATCACTATTTTACAATGAGAAAATTAACTTTTAAGTGCTCAACTAATTTTTTCAAAAATGTGGCTCCACTATTGCTTAACACCGTCCATGTGTATCAAGAAACTTGCATATTAATTTTAAAATTACACAATTAAAATATACTTGTATGTGCAATTAATTATAATTACACACGTTATCTGTATTTTTTTTATAGTTATTACAATACATAACAAGCAAGTACATTTTCATTAGATTTTTTTTTTGGGGAAATTTTGGCGCTGGGTGCGGCGGCTCCATTGCACCCATGGTTTATCCGGCCTTGAGGGGAACTTCCTAATAGGAAGTTCCTATTAGGTTTATATTCTTTGATGGTAGTTGCAAATTCCATTTTGGTAATCGATGCGCATATAGGTCACGGGGATAGTGCATAATCTGCGCATTATCATACCCATAGTAATATTACATCATGAGAAGTTAGTTAAATACGCAATAATTGCTAACAAAAAAATACTCCTTGACGAAATGTTCATAAGCTTTTTTTAAATTTAAATTTATTATGTGACCCATCAGCTAAAAAGTTTGCTCTACACTGGTTTAAATAGAAACAATCTAAATTGAGCATTTACACTGTAGAAACAATCTTAATGTTTTTCCAGGGGGAAAATTAAAAATACCAAATATAAGTAATATACAAAGAAATATTTGAAAAAATTTGTTTTTAATATTTTATTCAAAATTCAAAATCTGATATAATTTTATTATGAACACAAAATTTGAAATATTTAAGTAAGAGAAAGTAAAACACAAAATATAAAACTTTTGTAATGTAATAACATCAACGATGATTAATCGCTTTAATTTGGTTACATCTACGAAGAACTTCATTCATTTTTTCATCAGTCCGTCTATCAAAGGGTGCTCCAAAATAGGAATTACAGCTTATACAGTAATCCATATATTGCAACCAATACTCTTTATCATATCTTAATACATTTGGGCAACCAATAACAATTAATTTACTCATTGCACGAGTTAAGGCCACATTAAAACGCTAAAACAAAAATGTTCAAGCAATAAATCAAACATTTAAATCCATCAACAGTACATCTTATGATGGCACCTAGCATTCCTTAGTATACCAAACAAAATTCAATTTTTGAAAAAATATTAATACTGGTATCTCAACAATTTAAACAACAGCTTTCATTTAATTAAAAAAGAACTTGACTAAAAGGTATTATTGATAAGTACTGATAATACTGATATACTATGAATAGGTGCTATGAATATTACTCTATCTAGTATTTTTTACTAACCTGCGAATTTTTAATGAACCCTAGTTTATATTTTGCATCGTATAATAGAAGCGATTTTTTAGCTCTTACGGTACTTATAATGATAATTCGTTTTTCACGACCTTGAAATGTTTCGGTTGAGCCTACTTCAATTTGTGGATACCTTTCTTTTAACCGCATCTTAATTTTATGTACCTACAAAATACTTGGGTTTCAAAACAAGAAATGAAAAAATTATTTCCTCACCTGACTAATGTAGGGTGTAATAATACCAATATCAGTCTGACTTACTGTAGTTTCTGTCAACCTGCAGAGAGCTGTAACAGTCTTGACAACCATGTTGACCTCCTCAGCGTTAAAATAACTAAAATTTGTTGATTCATTATTTTGACTTGTACGGTTTATAAATGTTTACCTTGGAGACCCTCGTTCGCGTTTCTCTTCTGAAAATATAGAATAAAATTCGGTAGCTGCTGTACATTGCTTGTTCTTAAGCTTCTTTTTTTTTGATTGTTGATTTATTTTGTGGTAAATACAAATAGATGCAATAGGATCATTAAACGCATTCGCCGACATGGTCTACAACATTTTTTTAGTAAGTTTATATTAGAAACACAAAAAAATTTACCTGTAATTGGTTATTATAAAATATTTTATTAGGAAGATGAAGAACCTGAGGATGAGCTCGGAAATTTAATCGAAGCATAGTAATAAAATTAGAATTGTTGTCTGCATATACTTCAGTACTCATCAGTCTTTCAAGTAATGAAACGCCAAGATAATACTTCTTTGCTGCTTTAGACACCACGATTGGACCCAATTGTTTTGGATCACCAGCTAAAACAAGCTGAAAATTTTTGGAAAGCAATGAAATAGCAATTACAGCTTCAGGTTCCATAGCTTGTGCAGCTTCGTCAATAAACACGTATTGGGGAGCATAATTTGAGCTTAAGTACCGTCCACTCATGGCTAATGTGGTTATAACAATGCGGTACTTTTGCAGTTGGTCGCCATATAAATTTACATATTGATCACCTTTCCAATTACTGTATTGCTTAACATCGATAGGTACACTTTCCCTTTAATAAAAATTTATGTGATTTTCAACTTGATAAAATGTTTTTAAACTTACCAAGGATTACTTGAAGAATGAACACGGATTAATTCGTTTTTATTACACCATGGTATCAGTTTTGAGGTGAGCATATTGCATGCCGCATTTGCTGGTGCACAAACCAAAATATTGCAATTGACAACTTTAAATTTAATCTAAAATCAAAAATTTAATTTCAGAATTTACATTTCTAGAAGATTTCTGATGTACTTGTAAAATTGCTTCAACTATTGTAATTGTTTTCCCAGTTCCTGGTGGGCCATACACGATGTATGGGTGATGGCCCGAAGTACCACTTAAGATATTTTCAACTGCTTGCTTTTGCTCTGGATTACTAACAATTTCCTTGTTGAAAATACTATTTAAAAAATTAATAGACATTCAATTTAAGCAAAAACAACTTACTCTTGGTCTCTCAAACTTGTTGATTGTATAGAACACTCAGATTTAATAGGGAATAAAGAATTCAATAAGTACCGTTTATTGTTAACAGTCTGAGCTCCAATGTGCATCCTTTCAAAAGTAATTCTATTTGGTTGAAAGGAGATATCTACCTCCATTTTAGGATTTGCTAGAAGCTGCTCATAAAACCTAAAATATGTTCAACTTTTAGTAAGTAATTTTTTGGATATTTTAATTTACTTGGTATTTAGCAATCCTATGTGAACACTTTTATCAAGTAATTTCACTATTTTGCCTTGGTAAGCAACTTCATCTCTACCAGATTCTTTAATATTGACAATATCATTTTTGAGCAAGGAAGGTCTTTTCTCAGCTAATCCTTCCACTTCCAATTCAAAAAGTTTCGTATTCGCAACAGGCTTTAAAATTACCTACAAAACTTAAAAATGAAACCAAAAAGTTCAGTCAAACTAATTTCAGTATAGATAATATACAAAAAGCAGCCCAAAACTTACTTTTGCCATATTATATTGGCTCGTCATAATTTCTTCGCCAATCTCATCCATCCATAATACAAAATGGAAAAAACTATCGTAATTGGATCTATCGGGATAATTCAGATTTTTCATTTGCAGTCTAAAAATATCAAACGATTTATACAGTAGGTAGTATTTTTTAGAAATAAGCAAAATAAGTAATTATTGAAATATTTACTAACTTAATGTTCTTCATCAAAGTTAGTTCAGTACTATCAGCAGCATTATTTTCATTCAAACCCTTCGTAAGAACGTTTCTATATTGTTGTGGTATCTGAAACGTAGTTTGCCGAAACCTACAAAATAAATTTCTACATTAGATTATTTGATTTGGATGGAGAAGTTATAATCATAACCAGTTTCCAACAGTAAATGTCGTTAATAGTGACAATGAATGTAATATCCATCAGTGAAAAATGAAAGTCTACTACAAGCAGCAATATCTAGCCAAGATTCCAAGCTTGGTATTTTATCATCAAGGATAGAAGCAAGAACAGAGTTATTTCAGTGGGAAATAAAACCTTTTATTTTTGGCGGGGGGCTATTTGACATAAATATATGCTTATAATAATTTACTAATTTTAACAAAATGTAGCTGAATTTGTTGGTTTTGATAATTATTTTATGTGCAAAATGCAAAGCCTAAGTATTTCTCCAAAAATCATTGAAAAAAATTTTCTGGTATGTCATTCTTAGCAATTGATCTTAATCATAACTAATTAATGGTTTAGCTAAAAACAACCAAATACTGCTTTATTTGACTTAATAAATTTAAAAAACTTAATATTACAGTCAGAGGCTTAAATTGAAGAATTCAAAAATATTTTATAAAACTTTGTTATCAAGCTACTACTTCTAGATTGATTCTTAAACTTACCCATCAATTGGAGGCACAAATTTCTTAACCTTTTCAAAATTTGATTTGTTAAGTTTAGCCTTTGATAATTCTGTCAAATCAATCTCATCATCGCCAATAATAACAACCTAAAAAATGATATTTGGATAAATCAAAATTTCTTTATGTTGCGTTACACCTTACCACTTGCCGCATCATCTCGAAATCTTGGTGATTATTTTCATTTAAAAAATGCAAAACAAACGGCAATTTAAAATGACCCATAATGGAATCAGGAATTTCAACATGTATCTTGAAATAATAAGCGGCTCCTAAAATTTTTGTATTAAAAAAAAACCTAGAAACATCATTGACAATAAATTTTTTTAAGAGTTCTTTTGATGAAGATTCTGGGATTACAAATATATAATAAAAATAGGTTTACCTTGGCGTAATTGCAAAACAGATCCATTTTGCATGAGTTCTAAGTAATCATCAATGCGAAAACATTTGTAAGGATATAAGAAGTCTAACTTTAAAAGGTGAATATTGCTTTTTCCCACATTTCTTATCTCAGCGTGAAAACTAAATTTGTTATTCATAAGATCTGCCTCTTGAGGATTAGCCTAAACAATAATAAATTTGCAAAATTTAAACGTAAAAATTTACCGCAAGTACCTGTATAGTATAAGATCCAGATCTAACATTTTCAAAATATTTTAGTTTGCCTATTTCCATTGGTGTGACAGTAACTTCTACACCATTTCTGTTTTTAACAAGCCCTTTCCTGAAAAAATACGTCAAAAAAGGTCTTTCCGAAGGTTTGATAATACTCACCGATACTTTTTCCATTGCCATAGGGAAAAATTGAAACGATGTTGTAAGGTAGTTTTATGTTGACTACTGTCAGGGACTGCACAAATAGAGCATCCCTAAATAATTTTCATTGTAAATAAAATTTAAAAAAATTAAAAATAAACCTAATTCTCAAAAACCACCCCAATGAGTCATTCATTTTTTGAATTAGCCGGAAAAAAAGATGAGTTATAAAAATAGAATTTATAAAATTGCTGAACTGCATTTTAAATAAAAGTTATTGTTCTCAATTATAAAATAATATAATGATCCATATCAGATTAGATAAAAGCAATTCAGATGCTTACTAACAAAATAAATAAATATTGCAAAAGATGCTAAACCCAAAGGTGTGTTTAAATTAATATTATATTAATTAGTCAACAAAAAGAGAAAATAAAGGAAAATTAGCAAACCAGTCAAATTATATAGGCCAGTCATATCAAACATTAAAATCGCAAACAAACGGCTATAGTTCTGATTTTTAAATATGTTGTTAGGACCACTATCAGTAGTCATAATCGGAATTTTGTTCGACAACAGTTGTTCGAATAGCAGTTGTTCGACTTAACATTTATTCGAATGAGCATTTGTTTGAATTGGAATTTTATTCGATACACATTTGTTCGACTTAACATTGATTCGATATCGAATTTATATGAATTTTAATTTTATTTTTTGTTTAGTCTTTGTTAAATATAAGTTTTGACAAAGACAACCATGGCAATACACGGATCCACTATAAAAAAATAGTCTGCGCTACGCTGCGCTCCGGGCGCTCTAAGTCGTTTTGACAATAACTAAACAAGTATATCCCCACCGGTGATATAGATATTTTCAATTATTATCGATATAGTTGCTAACTGTTTATTTACTAGCTATGCAATATAATAATGATCCCGGGATATGTCGTATAAAATTCCATATCGAATAAATGTTAAGTCGAACAACTGCTCATTCAAATAAATGTTAAATTGAACAAAAGCATTCAAACAAATGTTGTCGAACAAAATTCCTAGAATCTATTAAACCTACAAAGCTCGTTCTGATCTCAAATTGTAGCAATTTTAGTCTACTTTAAAAATGTATAGAAAATATTTCTTAAAAAACGCATAGTTTAGGGCTTATATTGAAAAAACCAAAACGGGTGCAAAAATTTCGCGGTTTTTTGAGTGCTACAAAGTTAGCACAAGTCTTTCGAAGTTGCAAATTTGGATATACACTACTGATAGTGGTCCTAACAACATATTAAAAAATCAGAACTAATTTTAGCGATTTTTAGTGTTAAATATAGCCGGTATCAACACGTAAAGGCGTATCTCGTAATGCATGATTTTCCAGGAGAGCAATATAAAGAAATGTAGTGTACTTAATTTCTTTATAACAAAAAAACTATTGAATATTATTTATTTTTTTTGCACAGTTATCATTAACAATGTTGATAATAACTTCAAATTATTTTGGTTTGTTATTGTTTACATTATTACTTTTATTTTTCAGCGTTTGTTTGAGATACGCCTTTATAATTAGTGAAAATGTTAAAACATATAGGCATATCTCGAAATATGCTTCTAAACAATATCTTGATAAACCAATTTAAAAAGCGTAAATATTTAGATTAACGCCCCTTCTTCATAATTTAAACCAAAACTCGTGATGATTTAGAAAAAGACAATAGATTTTTGAAAATATGTTTTTAAAACTTTTTTTTTACAAAAATTTTTTTTTTAATTTATAATTTAAAATAAATTTACCATTAGTTTTAATTGTGTTTAATTCGCTAGTACATACACAATTTACAGAACCATTGTTCCATTTGACCAAAAAATCCATAATCTTTTTTAGTAAAATATAAAAAAATTCAAAATAACAAAAGTTTTCTTACAAATTTTACTTACAGAAGGTTTTCTTATTGTCACTGCACTTTTCGAAAAATAATTTAGAACAATATTATAATAATACTACATAATAATAATTAAAAATCATCCACTAGCACCTTATAATAATAACGAAAGACTAAACTTTACCTATCCTGCTTTTAAAATGTACGTGCATTTTTTGTGATTAAATGCATTGATACGTATGCATATTTAAGGACCAGACAAGCAAAATCTAAAATAAGCATATTATATAGAAAAGAATTATTGTACTTCTTTCATTTGTTACGAAGAGACGTTTAAAACATATTATTTAAAAGAACATCTCGAGATACGCCTATTCGTTTTAATATTTTTACTACATATTCAAGATAGGTCTGGAACAAATTTGTTTATAAAATGAAAACTGTGTTTGATAAAAATATGCCGTTTTGTCAGATCACGGAGATCATATGCAACTATATAATCATAATGGCATATCTAACTCATTTTTGACAAAAATTGAGATACGCCTTTACGTGTTGATACCGACTCACTCGGAAAACACTCAGAAAGTTACCCATAAGATAAACCTTATTTTTAGTTTAGAACAAAAGTTTTCAATACAAAAAACGTGGTTATCTAAAGCTGGGATTTTATGCATTTTGCATATTCTTTAATATTGATATGTCAACAGAGTCGTTTTGAAATCTGGACAAATTAGGAAAAACCGAATCCGAAAAAGCGCTTCTAAAAATGCATATTTTAGCAAATAATGCATATTTGTGCATATTTAGGCCACTTTTGGAGTTTTTAAAGAATTTTTATAGAGAAAATAAAAAATTTAATTATTAAATTTGTCAATTTAAGCAATTATTTTGAAAATAGCCGTGCGTTGTTTATAACTTCCTTCTTGAAATATGCACTCTTCACAAATTTAGTGTTTTTCTTTATTGACAATATTTGGGTAGCCTTTTAGTTTAGTTAGAACTGTGGTAAATTTTAATCAAGTTTCATAATATGTTGTTAAGTCAAATATAAAGGTATCTATCTGTTAAACGTCGGTCTCATCCAATTAACGCTACGTAAATTAATCAAAAATAACCAAAATAATACAACATTTTTTCTTTAAAACCCCGTTTTCTTTGATATATTTCTATATTTGATATAAATTAGCTAAAAATGAAATAAATAAAAATTCATTTCAAGTCAAATATGAAAATAAGACTAAGAAGAAATGTCATATTTTTTGGGTTATTTTCGATTAATTTTCGTAGCGTTAATTGGACGAGAACGACGCTTTATGCTTATCTATTATTTCTTTAAAATACATTAAATAAATACAAAAAAAAATTATTATTATGTATATCAATGCATATTTTATCAATTTTAGTGCATATTTTAAAGAAATTTGATGCATATATATGCGCATATTTTCAAGTATTTTTGTGCATATAAATCCCAGCTCTTATAACTGTGGCAACCAATAAGTGAATAGCAAGCTACTTTTACCTTTGGCAAAGGAAAACTAGTGCAAAGCTATGGTTTTCAACCTACCCAATAAGAGGACCAAGCTAATTAGATAAGGAATAGGTAAGGACCAAGGATACTGGCAAAAAAGCTAATTAGACAAAGAGCAAAAAAAATAAAAGCCAAATATACTTTTAGTCGAGAAGCAGCTGACACAACCAGTATTTCCTCAACTGTAAATTCGGCAAAATCAAATAATTCTTCAAGTTTTTAATACAATTTAATATTATTAAATAAAATTAAATTATATAAAATACTTGCTATCAACTCATCAACATAAGTTTTGATAATTAAATAGTTTGCCCCGTTATCTTCTACACCTATGCTGAATTGTAGGGAAAATTAAATTATTACTCATCAATCATTATCTATACAATGTATAATTATTATGCGAATAAGTTTTTATTATTTACATTATATAATTTTGCTTGCACTATTTTTATTGACTACTCATTATTACACGTCTGTCGGGATTTCCATAAGCTAAATTTGTGTTTAATTAACAAAAAAAACTAAAAAAACTTGCATCTTACTTTTTACTACAAAAAAACGTTAGAATTAATCAGAAACTAACAATTAAGCGGCATTGTCAACATAATTCTTGCATTTTGTACTGAATGGTGGTCACTATGTGAAAATCGTAGTGGAACACAAAAGTGGTAAATAAATGAATTGTTTCAAAACAAAAATATAATGAATTATTATACAAGCAGTAACATAAGCTCGAGCTATTGGAGAGATATTAACACAATCGCTGTTAGAGCCATCTACTGGTTGTGCTGCGATGCAGTTAATTTATTTGACATCTTAACACTTGTGGTACTTATCACGACAGAATTTATTCTTAAAACTCAAATATATAATTTGTTATCAAATTGTTTATTTTATGTTTGTTTTAGGCGATAGTAAAGCAAATGTCGAACATGACTAACTTGATTTGCCTCAAAATGGAATATCGAGTCATCTTGAATAATCAACTAAATCCAATTTCTTACACTTTTAAGATGATGTATCGCAAGGAAAGGGTGAAATTTGAAAATAAAAGTAACTGCTTGGTGGGGGGGGGGGTGAAACCTAAAATTCAATCAATGTTTGACTTAAAATCAACCGATATTGAGATTTGAAAGAACCTAGTTTTGAAAAAATTTATCCGATAGTTCAGTTCAAGTTTAATAAAAAAGGTAATAAATCTACAAATAATAATTTAGGAGTTATTTACACAAAAATAAATACACAATAAAAATACCTAGACAACCTGAGAATTTTTTGATAATTTTGAAAATGATTTGCTTACAAACATGAAACATTTATAGAATGTGTTTGTAAAATTTATGATAAATTAATTTCCTGTCAATACTCAAGTTTCCCTAGCTGATACTATTGATGATGATAATAATAATCATTATTTATATTAAAAATAGAGCAATTTTAAATAGTTAACTAAAGAAGTATATCTTACCGAGGTATCCTCTTGAAAGGTGTTACGATCTCGATATGGATTCCTTAGATCATAATTAAACATATTCCTCCTGATAGAATCTGCTTCAAGCATATTCTGATTGCTTCGTTCTTTTTGGTGTCTTCTAGCCATGATAGTAAACGATAATCTACAGGTAAAAATAAAATTTATTGTATAAATTAACAACAATAATACAATCAAATTTTTAATCAAAAATAGATATTTTATTTGCACTTTTCATTGCAGTATAGCTTCTCCTACAAAGCAGTTGGTAACGGAAAGGTTAGAACAAATTGATCTGACCGTCAATCATATCTATTCTGCAGTATAATAGATTCGGTTAATGTAGTCATTAGGACATAGCTCTATTATAGAAAAATCCAGTTGTAACGATAACGCACAAGAATTCAAATCAACTCTTAGTTGGCAAATTTCACTACAAACTGATATTATCGATGTAAATAGATGGTACATACAAAATTAAACTTGCTTCCTTGCCCACTTGATTCTTAGAAACGATTTTTCGTTATATTCAATATTCATTGAAACCGGATTATATTTTAGTTTTTTCCGTTACAACTACAATTTTAAGGTTACTTTTCAAAAATTTACCAAACGCTTAGATCCGGCCCTGTTTACACCGACTCAGCGCCATATTATCAGCAGACGAATAAACCAAATGCGATACGATACCTACTATCAATTACAATTAAAATTTGTAATATGCAAATAAAGAATGTGAGTTTTTAAAATGCAATTTCTTTAGATAAAAATAATCATTTATTATTGTAAGGTGTGCCATGGATTGACGTTGGATACTTTTGTTGATTCTTGATTCCACACAGCATAAACCAGCAGTTCCAATTTTAAATTTCCTATTGTAAACGTATTTTATTGGCAAAGGTTGTTAATAGTTCCTACATGTAAATCCCCCGATGACGTACAGACCAATGTCGTTCATATCAATTTTAAAATCCAAGTTTAAAGCGACTGGAAGAACTCACCTAAATTATAAATATCTTGAAAAACACACGCCGGAATTGTCACATTACAAAAAAAAATGAAACTAAAATATAAAACGTTCGGTAACACAATCAACTAACTTTAATGACTAACGAAAACGTCATAACAAAACAAAATGCAGACGGAAAATAGCTAAGCAGTCCATTATTTAGATACGAATATTTCCGAGTGTTCACGCTCGGATGTATTCAAGAACTACTTGTCGTTGTTTGTATTTTGTACCAGTGTCGTACGTAAGGAATTTAAATTATTTTAATATTACCACGTTTATTTATTGTTGATTATTGATTGTTTTATTTTATATTAATGTCTACAAATTAATAAAAAGATCGGCTCAACATACAGGCGAACTAGACGATTTCGTATGGCGGCGCTTAAAAAAAGTTTACACTGCAACAAATAATTCCATTTTAAAACTTTAATCTTCTATCTGTAATCTGTATGACATGCATGTAAGATAAAACAAAAATTAATTATCGTTAAGATAAAACTAACTTGCTAAACTACATATAATATTAGAAAGTTGAACTTTCATTTTTTTCGATAACCGGCGTGACAAAATTACAACGAATGCAAGTTTACTGTGAAAACTTTTAAAATATCAAAGCTACAGTTGCGTAACAACTGTGATGGTAGCCCTAAAGTTCAAATACTGCTATTAATTTACTAAAATTAACATTGAACTTTCCAACCAACCATTTGGGAAAACAAATTAACCTCACCCGTCTGACGGAGGGTTAATACTCTTGCCAATTTGTTAATTTGGTAGAAAAACCAATTGCAAAAAAATAATAATAAAAACATCAATAATGAAAAATGAACAAAAATATAAGTAATATGTAATCAGTGCCGGATTAATCCATAAGCAAACAAGGGCACCACGTCTGTCTCGTCTTGGGGGGCACCACGCACCAGAAACAGCACAAAAAAGTATTTGCTAGCACATGAAAGGTAAGGCTGTTTGAAAATCCGTGCGTTTTAAATTGACTAGAACGTTGACATTCGGAGTCATAAGTCATTTCCCCGCATTTTTTTTAATGACCGATACTACAGGGTGGGCCATGTAAAATTTGGAATTTAATTTCGCTTTAAAAAAAGTACTAGTAGACATTTTTCCAAAATTATGATTTTACTGATAAGATCCATCATTGAAATTTATGAATGAAAACTTCGTTCAAATGGCTTCCACGACTTGTTTTACAGTACCTCATTCGATCTACCCAATTTTTTAGTACATTTTCGATTTTTTGGACTTCTATCTCGGGAACGAGAGCGTCGATTTCCTGTTTTAAGGCCTCAATGGACTCGGGATTGTTTGGGTAACACTTATCTTTCACGGCGCCCCAGAGATAATAGTCTAATGGAGTCAAATTGCAGCTGCGAGGCGGCCAATTGACTTCCGAGTTTCGGCTGATTATGCGGTTTTCGAACACGGTGCGCTAAAGATCGAATGTAACGCATCAGGATGGTCACGGGGCTTCAGTTCTTAGACTAATTGGACTTTATAAACCTTCATACCGAGACCTTTATGAAAAATTCTGCGCAAGTTTACTTATGGATAGGGGGCCCACAGGCTTGGATTGCTTAGGGCATCAAGTGGTCTTAATCCGGACCTGTATGTAATAACTAATAATGAAACGGCAACAAAAAAATTAAAGAGTAACAATGATTCATATATTAGGAAAATTATATTTACACGTGCAAACATTTTTAGTAGGTAATGATAACGTTTGCATTTCGTTAATTTACTAACGATCGCGGAATCTTAAATTTGTTTTGAAAAATCTATAACGAAGTTATTTTCATGCGAATTTTGCAATGATTGTGCATTTTGAAAAATGCCTTCATGAAACAAGTAAATCAAAAATTTTGTTTCACATTGCTTAAATTTTTTTCTAAAGCAAGCGTGCAATCAAAATCATAAATGCACACAGGCCCGTAGCCAGGGGGTGGCAAGGTCGGACAACGCCCGACCTTTTGAGGATTTTGCCCGACCTTTTAAAGTAAAAATATGCAACAATAAATTAAAAGAAAATTTCCCCATTCATTCCACGTTGGTCCCTTTTGTGTAAGAATTTTTTTAAATTTTAAGTCGGTATATGCTTACAAATGCAATTCGTACAATTGAAAAAACACCAGTATCTACCGACATACACTTACGAGCGACAGCGAGAGCTATCTCAGTGGCCATCAAAGTTATAGATGCCCTGGTGGAAATATTTTTCTGAGAAAGTAAAACAAAGTCTGCAGAAGTCTTACAAACTCGGCAAAAGTCAAATTCAGAGTTTTCAGAGAAATATTTCCACCAGGGTGAACTTTCCTTTGCATAAGCGTTTATTTTATATTTTTTCCTTGTGCGCTACAACTACGATAAAGTGAAATGAATATCGTAGTCAAAATGCTATTTTTATGCTTGCGCGCGGCTGTGCTATAATACGGAAATAATAAATTTTAAAACCTTTCTTAAACCGCGTTGACCTTGAAATTTCAGGGAATTTTCGCCTGCGGCGCAAAAAATTGCCCAATCTTACTATCCATTTGCCCTACCTTCACTTTCGGTCTGGCTACGGGCCTGAATGCACATCTGGTTCATTTTGATGGGACATATTTTTAAAACTATTATTGGTAAGGTAGTACCGTTACTTTTGGTCGGCTGTTAGTACAACCAAGTACAATGGGATTAAAATTTAGCAAATCTCTTAATAAAGGTTGACCAAAAAGACATAATGGCAAGAACTCTATCAGTGCCGTAACTAGTTGAGTAGCTCGTGTGCGAAGATGTCAACGAGGGCCCTATTTTTGAATAAGACGATTTTAAAATAAGTCGATTTTAAAATAAGTCGATTTTAAAATAAGTCGATTTTTATATGATTTTTAATGTTTTATTTAAGGGTCCACTTCGTTTCGACGCGACCGTTTAGAAGCGACCGTTTTAACGCGACCGTTTCGATATGCCGAACGTTTTGACGCCGACACGTTTTATGACGGTTATTCTATCTCACTTTTATAAGCGACTTTGCTAAAAAAATAACATAAACTTACCATTATTAATAACATACTGCTCCGCAGGGGCAGATGGGCCATCCATAAGACGAACCGGGAAATTTCCTGGTGGGCCGGTTGTTCAGAGGCCCGCAGGGCCGGTGGCTGAAAGTACGTCTAACAATAAGAGGGTCTGTACTGTTGGTGATTAATTTCCAAACATAAAAGAATGTTTTTTTGGATAGTAAATGTAATCTGATTCAAAAATCTGTAATAAACCTATGCTCTATATTTAATTTTAAAGGAAAAATGCGTAACACCCTGTAAATGTATATTTTAGCCATATCCGGAAAATAAAAAAGGGCCGATAAATATTATTTCTTGGGTTGCTAAGATGTTGCCCATCCGCCCCTGCTGCTCCGCTTGGTTAACAGAATTAGACCAAATATGCGCCGTTTTGATCAATGATTTGTTGCTATTTAGAAGGTAATTTCATTATGTCTCTTTCATAGAATCCCTTGTCTTTATCTACAAAAAACTGAGACAAGTCGTTTTCACAGTCTTTTCTTATGTTAAATTTAATACCTCAAAAAGAGTTTTGCCTTTTGCAGTGCCAAAAAACAAACATTAATCTGAAGGAACTATATCAGGACTATAAGACCGCGGTTTTAAAACATTCCAACCAAGTTCCTGAAGCTTTTGCCTAGCGTTGTCCCGATGAAACATAACGATGTTGTTCGATGTACCACTTAGAAGTTAGAAATTAGAATTAAGTGTTTGGCCCGATGGAAGCAGCTCATAGTGGATGATTCCCTTCCAATCTCACCAAACATAGCTGTTGTTTTATTAGAGGAGGGAAGGTTTTTCTTTGTAAGTCATTACATCCATTTTTCTTTGTAAGTCATTAGATACATTTCTTCCCTTATAGTTTGCAAGGTGGTTGCCTTCACATAGTACGCATTTTCATTCCTTGTTTTTTTTTACACAAGCACGCATTAAGCCCACTTTCCACGACGCCTGTTTTGCTGATTTATTTGCTTGCTTCTCTGCTGGCTAATAGCTTGGTGGTGTGATGCCTTCTGTGCGTTGTTGACTTCACACGCGTTTTATAGTTTCAATGCGCACGCAGGTTCAACAAAAAAACTCGACATTTCTCGGTAGCACTCGTGTTTACGAACAAGACGTGACATTATCATTGGTTAGTGCTGAAATCCAACACATAAACTCATGGGCGTCCATAGGATCTTTTTCAGTGAAGGGCAAAATCAAAAAAATTTTTGTTATAAAAAATATTCAATATACTAAAAATATTTAATGTTCTTTATTTGCAGAAAAAAAAACTTTAAATTCCGTGGTTCCTTCGCGAACTCAGTAATTACTTTCTCCACGAAATTTAAATTAATTAAAATTAAATTTGCTGCCTCCTTTGCCTCCCCCCTCCCAATGAACAAAAATAGCACGGGATCTATCCCAGATATCCATCACGGGAACAAGCAAGCAGGCCAGCAGTGACGTAATTTTCCATCAACACAGCCAGCACCTGGCTCCCATCAAACAATCCATCAGCAAAACAAGTGTCGTGTGAGGTAACAGAATGCCTTGGTGTGTTTGGCACCTTTGGAACTTCATGGACTGTGGAATGTCCCTTTTGGGCATGGGTGGTTCGAATGCTTAGAACATATATATTACATATGAAATCTTTTAGGGGAGAAATCAGAAAATATATTTTCATAATCTATTTTAACATTGAATTGCGTTTTATAATTATTAATGGCAGATATAATTATCTTGTTGCATTTTTCATTATACATTATCCACTTTCCAAAATAAAAAAATTAAAATAAGTAAAACTGTTATGCATGTAGAAGATGATGAAGAAATACGAGTATATCAAAAATATTTCAAAAATATCACCCCGAAGTCATTGATGATGGTAAAGTCGGTTTTTGCTATAGGTTTTAAAGATTTTCCTCAATTTGGAGTTATAAAATCATAGTAGTTATTACCAGTGGCGGTTCGTGTCTTTATTATTTGAGGAGGCTATTTATAAATTAAGATTTTTTGAGATTCCTTTGAATTTTCTAAAATTTCTTAAGATTTCTCAACATTTCCTGGGATTTCCTAAGATTTTCTAAAATTTTCCCGGATTTTCTTGAATTTTTTCAGAATTTCCTTCACTTGTATACCAGATTTCCTCAGCAATTCTTCCCCTCGGTTCCATCCTTGTTTAAATTACGAAGATATTAATTTTAATGATGCTATTTATAGGTATATCAAAGCGCACAATTTATAAAAGAGGCTGACGCTTAACTACGTCATTAAAGAGCTACTTTGGATACACAACAATCAATGAAGATGTTCTTCTTATGCCCTATAGCCTAGATATATTGCAATTGCAATACCTCATTAAATCGATAGTGGCATCAGGGGCCGCTCTAGCCTTTACGCTGCCCCGGACAATAACACAAATTTCCGCCTCTTTATGGGGTTAGTGAGTTTTTTTTTTAGCTTTTTCGATCTTTTTGTGGCGTCTCGGGGAATTTTATTAATATTTCAATTTGTCACGTCAACAGCCAAGATGCCGCTCTTTAGATTTGCCGCCCCGGACAAATGTCCGGGTTGTCCGCCCCCTACAGCGGGTCCTGGCGGTATATCTACGTTATGTATGTAGTTTATGAGGAGATTTCAAATGCATAGCCACTGCGGAATAATTTCTTCAAAGTAATCTTAAAATCATCAGTAGCAGTGCCCTAACTAGGATGGGACGACTGATACGGTTGCCCCGGGAGCAAGGCAGAAGGAGACACAAAAGAGAGCGCAAAACAGTAAACGTCGCTGATTTTGTAGACAAAAAAGTAAAAAAGCAAAAAGTCACATAAATATTAGGTTGTGTGAAAAATTCAAATTGGGGAGGAGGCGTAAAATGTTACGTTTTCACCGGGCGTATCATTGCCTAGTTTACGGTACTGTCGTCAAGTCAGTAGTACACAGTTACACTTGATGTCTACATCATCTATAGGCCGTTATCTAGGACAACGATTCTGCTACTGCGGTAGCCTCATTCTATTTTTTGAATAAGTATTGTGAAAGGAGTATCTATCTTTTGATGATTCTTACAATCAAAAATCTACCTTTTTACATTTTTGAAAATATTGATAGCTTAATCCAGAATTTAAGGGGTGGCAAGCCTGCCTTGCCTGCTCTGACAAGTCGCCGATGGTTATTACTGAAGAAAAACATGTTCATTTTGTTAGTAAAATTCTAGATACTCTTTGCTTTCGACGACATTATCATGCATTTGAAATTGAAAATCCTAATAATGACAACTTTGAAGAAATGTGTATTTCGTATGACTATTTATACAGAACCGAATTAAGGGGGCCTTAATGACCTTTTTAATTTTTTAACCTTTGACCACAACAGCAAAGGGGCCTCCAAAAAAAGTTAGCCTCGGGGCCTTCCATATCCTTAATCCGGCTCTGTATTTATACGATTATAGCTTTAAGCAGAGCCGTCCGAAGAAGAGGTTATACACGGAATGCAATAAATTGTAGCAATTATTATAATAAAATAATTATTGTAACTGATGTATAAACTTTTTTTTTAATTTTTAATAAAAATAATTACCTATATAAATAATAATTAATTTTCTTGAATTTTTCAACACAAATGTAAAGTTTGTTTAATTCTTTTAAATTTTACTTCAAATTCTTCATCAAAATTTAATTTAAATTTAATTTCTGAATTTTCTTAAAATTTTACATCAAAATTCATTTTAAATATTACATCAAAATTAATTTTAAAATTCGCTTCAGCAATTTACTTCTAAATTTATTGCACCCTTTAATTCCAAATTTATTTTAAATTTTGCTTCAAAATTTATTGTAAATTTTACTCCAAAATTTATTGCACCTTTTACTTCTAAATTTATTTTAAATTTTGATTCAAAAGGGTATAGGAGGATAATCATGGTGAATTTGCCCTCGGGGAATATTAAATCGCCACTTTGGGGATATGTAGGTAAAAATTTTAAATCTCTAACTCAATGCCTTTTCGAAAAAATCA
This sequence comes from Cantharis rufa, assembly GCA_947369205.1. NCBI lineage: Eukaryota > Metazoa > Arthropoda > Insecta > Coleoptera > Cantharidae > Cantharis > Cantharis rufa. The sequence continues at coordinate 20,105,558 of OX376309.1, forward strand.
AAAAATACTGAAAAATAGAAAAAAAATTTTTTCTCAGGAACAGCTTAATTGATTTGGATAAAATTTTAAAATGTTATAGGGGTATATAAAAGCTATGTTAGGACAAAATAACAGCTGAATAGGACTTCACATATTTTTTTTAAATAAGATATGATTTTGGCAAAATTATGAAATAATTTTTTTTTAGAAGCTCTATGCTGTTTTATATAATATATATTCTTTTCAATTGATTCGAAGTGGTGCGCCATACTAAAAAAAATAAAAACTGATTTTACTATAAGTTTTCAATTTTATTGGTTTATTTTAATTCATCATTATTTCATAATTACAATTTATTTGGGTGCCTCATACGCTTTAAACTCCCTCCAGCACAAAACCGGAAAGTCATTGTAATTCAATACTTTAGGCATTTTTCAAAAATGGCCCCCTGCAGAAATTAGAAATATAATCGCCCCTCGATTAATAAAATAATTTTTCAATAAAAATAAATATGTTGTAAATTTAATTTTTTGTTTTGTAGACGCCTTGGATATTATTTTCTGATTTTCTGTGAAATGGATTGATTTTTTAAAAAATTTTACCAAACAAAAGTTGTAGTCCGTTAAATTTCCTGTCGGAAATGAAAAGTCAGATTTTTTGTAAAATGTTTCGTTTAAAAGATAGGGGGTTTTGAAAAAACCCAAAAAAATTCGAATTTTTCAACACTTTTTTACATACTTTAATTCATAACTCGAAAGCCGTTGATTTTAGGCAATAAAAGGTTTGAATCTAGTTTTTAGATTATTTCACGCTCTTTAAAAAGCACGAAACCATTTTTACTAAAAAATCAATATTTTCGGGGCTATGGCCATGTGAAGGGGGAAATTAAAAAAAAAATGCTTTAAAGAGGCCCAACTCTCGAGGGTTTGAATTTTGAAAAAAAAGTTTGTTAAATATTTTTCTTAGAAAAGTGTCCTCTACCTCCATCCGGAGGAGCCTGGCATACAGGACACCCTGTATACTATAGTAGTATGACCGCTCTTGCAAATTCAGGTTCCACTATATTCGGCGATTAAAAATAATAATGAATGAAAATGAAATAGTTTTAAGAAAATATAAAACGAAATTTTAAAATGTGTGATGATAATATGTTACCCACTGTAGTTATGTTTATCAAAGATGAACAATAGTAATTGATAAATGGTTTGTTTATAATATTAGCACGCGTCGTCAATTTGTGTGTTTACGCATTTTGTTATCTTTATGGTAAAACGGTAATAATGTAAGAAAGATAAATGTAGTTAATGAAATGGTAAAATCTGATTTTTTTATTGTCCATTGTGATCGATAAATTTGTTATTATATTTGAATGTTAAAACTTTCCCACAACTTTGTTGATGTTTACGTTGTTTTATTGCCAAGTTAATGAGGGCGCCACCAATACTAAGAGGCGACTGTTTGGTGGGATTTCGTCATTGTATATGTATCCTCTTTCGGCCTTATCTGCGATGGTCGCCAATATTTAGTGAATATGTTAAACTTCCATTTTTTTGTTTATAAACAATAAAGAAAGTATTAAAAAGCACCCCATCCGGCTGACGTTACAATTGTTTATAATAACGGAGTGAATTTGTATAAATTTCACGTAATATCAAATGTTTAGTGCGTGTGTATGTTTTGTGAAGATAACGGGAAACGCATGCCCAGTTAAAATAATTTATTGTGGTGATGGTTTGATTAGCGGCGTCTTAAAATTTATTGTCTAGTGCATTAAACTATTTTCTTACTTTGATCCGTCAAAATTTTTATTTTATTTTAATATCAATTAATGAAGTAATTCTTCAATCGGTCAACAACTTCGCTGACACTCGACCATTGTTAAACTATTTTTATATTTTTAAGGCATCAAAACATTTTTGTTTTTTTTAACTACATATAAACATTTTAATGTAGAGTAACATTAGTGCGGTGTTTGTGTCGGATTCTTGTTTATAAATAAATAAAAAAATATGTATGCAAAAGGAAAAGGGTCTGCGGTGCCGTCAGATGCACAAGCTCGCGAAAAGTAAGTCAACATTAATTAAAAATTTTAATTACTCCTAACTCACGTCATTTACTTTTTCAAACCAAAATTGATATTATTGTGCTCGTTTATTCTAGATTGGCACTGTACGTGTACGAATATTTACTTCACGTTGGAGCTCAAAAAGCCGCACAAACATTTTTGTCAGAGGTACCTAATCAAATTTACGCCTTCCTGCTTTCACTTTTTATTATTTTAATTATTACAGATTAGATGGGAGAAAAATATAACCTTAGGAGAACCTCCAGGATTTTTACATTCGTGGTGGTGGTGAGTTCGATTTCGCATGTTTTGAATTTCAACATACTCAAAGGTGTTTGTTTTTCAGTGTATTTTGGGACCTTTATTGTGCAGCACCTGAAAGAAGGGACACATGTGAACATTCTTCCGAAGCGAAAGCATTTCATGATTATGTGAGTACTTAAACTCAAAAATTATTTTATTACTTTATCTTTTTCGGATCAATACTTAGATACAGAGAGTGTGGCAACACTGCATCTAGTACACGTTATGCCAGGTGGGTTAGCCTTGCTTATTGTGTCATATATCATTGACGTTCGTAAGCACATTTTAAGGGTTCATTACCCTGTTTTTTAAACCGACCATTTTACAACTATTTTTTCATAAGTCAACATTTTCTAAACTATAACGTCATTGCAAATCAAAACAAATTATTTTCTTTCAACTTACCGCAAATATTTCCTTATCAATGTTATTGCACTTGTTTTTCATACAACAATCGCTGTTTATTCTAATATTTCAAATAATTTAAACTATACTCGCTTTCTACAAAGACGAACCCTGCAATTACTTGTATCAATTTCTTTACAATCTTGGAATTCCACATTTAATTTCAGGTGATTGTTCAAGTTTTTACACACTCACGAACGAAATTTTATGACTTGGGATTTAGAAATTACATTATATAATAAAAATTAATAGTTTTCATTTTAAATAAAGGGGGGGGGATTTCAAAAATGGTATTGCGGCACTTCCGGAGTTTTTAAATTCCTATCTGTAGTTACGCTTATTTTACGCGGAGACATTCGTACAAAATTGAAAAGGAAAATATAATTAAAGAATTTTCTGCGTTCTAATAAGATAAAAATATATGCTCTCGCGGACTTTTTTGTAAACATGGTTTCTACGAATTTTATCGTATTTGTTATTATTGTCTCAGTTTTTGGAATATAATATACTCTAATATCAGGATGTAATAGTAATTTTTATACATTTTTCTGAAGATAAGCAAAAGGGTTATCGTGACGGTACATAACTAAGAACCTTCTCGACAAACTTCTCGATTATTTAAAAAAACTGCATCAAGATTCTATCTTCTCTTGAAGAGTTATAAAGGCTGACTAACTGACTTACACAAACTGACTAACAAACGCCTCCAACTTACTTTTTCACTTATTTTGATTTTTTGAAAAATAATTCACTTTTTCTATGAGTTTCACTTCCACAATTTTAAATTCATATTTTTGTTGGCTACTTATTTTTTTTTATTAATAATTTATTAGGGAGAGTTGCCGCATATTTTGAAAAAAATTTATAAGTTTTCTAAATATATATTTATTAGGCTAAATTTTAGTAACCGATAAATATAAACATTATAGTTTAAATATTTGAAATAATAAATGTTTAATTGTAAATATTTTGTGGCTGGGACAGACGCCTCATTATAAAAGGAGAGACGCCGCATTTTTAAAATTATTTGTTAAGGCAAAAAGGTGGCATTTTTTTTTCTGAAATATTTTGCGTGAGCATAATATGTTGCATGTTTCTCCATACATACTGCACGTTTTGTGTAACCATTTTCGTAATTTTATGCATTGAAGCCATACGTCTTTTTTGGTTGTTTGGAAATACAGTTCAAAGCATTCAACACATAAACAGTCATTCTAACTTTCGTTATTTTTCTTCTTCTTTTTGACTATCAGTGGCTCATCATCACTATCACTCCAAGTATTAAATTTTTAACCATATCAATATTCGGTTAATATCGAGTTACACTACTTAAACCACATATCAATCGATTATATTAAATTTTTCATTATTAAATGTTTTCGTTTTAGTATGTTTTTTTGATTTCTTTTTACTTGGTTTTTTATTTTTCTTTGATTTTAGTATATTTTCAGGTGAATTTAGAAGAGTCGCGTCTTGTCATTCTTTTCATTATTTCCTCTGCTTCAATTTTTTGAATAGCTTCGCGCAATTGTTCTTCTGTCGAAATGTCTCGATTTGGTGCATTTAAAATTCCTTTATATTTGCGTGGCATCATCTGTTCTTAAAAAATTATATTATTATACAAAAATATTTCATTTATGTGCTGTGTCTATCCTGCGTTAAAATGCGGCGTCTTTTCCATTTCTTCAGGATAGACGCCGCATTCCGATATAACAGCACTACATTTCACAACTTCTGCAAATATGTGAAAAACAATAAATAAAAACGCCAAGATGACGTCAATTTTGCATTCCACAAGCTTGATTAGACTATGGGATTGCAAGACTTCATGAAACTTTATTTGTTCATCACTTCAGCAACTTCATTGCTAAAAACTGCAATAATGCATCAAAATGCTGGATGGCAATTGATTCAAACAAAAAATTAACTGCTTTTGTTGGTTGGTGTTTGACGGTGGCTACAATGAGACAGCATCCTTAGAAATAGAATAATATAATATGTATACACAAAAAATATTATTTTATTATTTATTATTTAAAATACCAATCAATATTGCAAATAATAATTATTGTTTTCTGTTTAAATTTGCTTGTACACCAAAAATGATTTTTTCAACATCACAAGATGTCACTGGAGCATATTTAAACATAGAAATGCCAGTGTTGCTTACTTCTGATGAACACTTTACTAATTTTGATTAAAATAAAATTCAATAGATACAAAATAAACATAAACCAATAATAACTTTTGCTTTACACAGTTTTAAGGTAGTCTAAACTGAAATATTGGCTTTGTTTTTGCAGTAGTTCTTAACGGTTTTGAGGTGTCAGACGCATGCGCAAGCGATTACAACTTTTAAACCTTTAGTTTAAAATTAAATAAAATCACTAAACCGTTTCACACTGTTGCAAAACAAAAATTCTATTTTGTAATTTGCTAAATTAATATGCAAAATTGCAAAATACTCAATTTTAGGCAACAAACTTTAGAATTTTCAAATATTGGATCTCTAATAAGTACTACTTGGAAGTTTGCATTCCACAGAAGTTATTAAGAATAAAGGATTCACAGATTTCATTAGACTTCATAAAATTTGCGAAAAAAATACTTCTCTAAACGCCAAGACTTGACAAATATTTCAAGTAGGCTCATTTTTCCGTTCCACGGACTTCATTTAGTGATTACCCTCTTGTGACCAAGTTTTCAGAGGCTTCTTGAGTTTTCTGAGGAATATTGAAAATTCTATAACTGGGCAACTAGTTTGCTATAGCTGGACTCAGATGTGCTTGTAACTAAAAGTGGTAAAAGTCTTCAAAGCACGAAGATTCCAATGTTATATTTTGGTCCACTTGTAAAATTTTCTTACACTTGTTATTTTTCTAAAACTCGACATACTTTTTTTACTCATTTTTGATTTAGTTTTCTCCGGCAACTCGTGTAACACGTTCTAATTTCATAAATTGTAGTTTATGAGTATTTCTTAATTCACTTTACAATTTACAAATATTTTATTTTTGTAAAATTTTGTGCAGATTTTATAAATAAAATTTTAATAATTTTAAAACGGGGTCACAGGTACATTCCCATTCCGGTTTAAGCAGGTTGTTAATTTTAAAACAAACTATTTTGAACAACTATGGTTGTTTTAAATTTGTTTTTTTTTTAACTCTAAAATCAATAAAAACAATTAGAGGGATTTTCCGAGAGTTCAGATATTTTTAAAGTAAGGAATCTTATGATTATGATTTTATTAAGAAAATGTAGCTCGTATTTAAATCTGTTTACTCGTTCAGTAATCTGCCTTTTCTTACTCGTTTTATAAAATACTATTATTATCTTTTTAAAATTTTTGAACAACATCCTTTGTATGGCTGCCGGTCTAAACAGTCGAGTAGTTGTTAATAATAATAATACGTATTACCATAATCAGAGATACTATTACTAAGTATGCAAACACATGATTAATGTCAATTTAATATTCCTGTCGGGTTATAAGCATTGTGCACATAAATTTGTTGCAATGATTTGACTCAAAATTGCGTCAATCGTTTTCATAATAGTATATTATTATTAATTTTGAACGGCTCTGATCTTGAAAACATTGCGAATCAACGTTTCTTTTTGAGCATTTTATAATTATTTTCGGCATCTGGGTGGTCCATTTTTTAAAATTATTCCGTAATTTAGAAAAATTTTGTTTTAAATATTTCTCTACTGAAATGGTTACTTCCGGGTATGATTACTACATGCGACAGGTTTATTTTATTTTGTCTAATCTCGGATATGTAAACAAACATTGATTTCTACGTTGTTATTCTTATTTACATCACATTTTGCCATTTTGTTATTTTTTGAGTTATATTTAATATTTTGTTATTAAAATAAATCTAAGTTGAAGTAAAATTGGATTTCTTGCTACGAAACACCCATAAAAAAATTATACGAAAGGAATTTCGCATAAATTTGTTCCAGGCGGTTCTCACACGCTGTATGTGAGCTATCATCATAATTATTTATTTGTTTGGTGCATCTACTTATTTACTTGGTTTACACCATAAACAATAAGTGATTCATTATACCCAGTGGTGGATCTTTTCTTGCGATCCTTGCCAAAAGGAGCCCGTTACATCTTGGGCCTTCGGATTTAGACTTCCCGCCAAGCACCGACATGCAATTATCAGTTGCGCAACAGTGTGGTTGCAGAATTATGCAACTTAATTAACTAGCCTTACACGGCTTTCTCTGCTTTAAATGCCCCTATCTCAAGGTCAGAATAACACGACTTGATTTTATATTACCACGCTTTTATCTTGATAATTTTAATATATTAGATACCAAGGGAGTTAGAGAGATAATTGATCTATGACCACTTTACTCTCGGGTTATTACAGTCACTATTTTATACGCTTACGAAAGATGTTATTCTTGCTTGGTAAAATCGACCTATATCAACATAATATAATAGATGGCTAGACGAGTATGTGACAAATACACTAATATTTTAATAACCGTTACTTAACATCAGCTTGTTATACATTGTCATTTGTTTGTTTATCCAAAATTATAGGAAGTAATTTCTACTTATGGGAATCTAGTTAATCCTTTCGCGACCGGCACCTATGCCGCTTTGGGGGGTCAGATCCATGGTTCGACATCTTCTAATAACATTTAAATAAACTAAAAGTGGATAATTGAAAAAAAAATTCAAGACAATCGGTTAAGTGCTTCTAGGGTAATCTTGTACACAAAAATGAAAAACGTGATTTTGAGAAAAACTAGTTTAAAGTTTAACTTAACTAGGAAATATAGTACTGTGGCCTCGTTAATAGTATTTTACTCCCCGAGTTGCAAAAAAGACAGATTACTGAATGAGTAAATGTGTGCTATTTTTAGATATTGCTAATGCCAATCTTCATGCCATCTTATAATGGTATAAACATGCCATCTTTTTTACCATATAACTCTCCTCAATGATAAGGTTGAGTATGAAGAACCTAAACTAGCTTTCGTATCAGGCAACGTGTCAATAACATTTTTTAAATTAAATAAATGCATAATGATTGAAAATAAATGAAATTATTCTATTTGAGTGTTTTTAGTGGCACAGACAAATGCATGTCCATTTTAATTAGCGTAAAATACTGGAAAAATTACATTAGTCGTAATACTGTATTCATTACATTATTTTACGCCAATTTAACACTAATATCAGCAAAGGAATATTAAGGGTAGGGTATACAGGTTTCTCTTAGTTTTTGTTTAAATTAATATTATATCTTACAAATTGAAAAACTTTTGTAAAAATAATAGGTGCATTTTTCTTTAATTGGATATTTCAAATCAATATCTTCAGGGCAAAAATAAGAAAAGGTTTTTGGGAATGCACCTCCTGTTTTATTTTTGATGGAGGGGTAAACCTTTTCCTTAAATGCTTCTTTTCTTGAATTTTGTGCTGATATTTTAGTAAAAATAAAAAACGTTCGTATATTGTTATATTGAGCGCACAAAGAAAATTTACCTAATTTTATGTAGCAGTCTTATGGTATATTATATAGTTTAAAATTGAAGTTTGCTATAAGCACCTTAAGTTTTGTGCAAACTTATTGGAACGTGACGTCGACGTTCTAAAATGGGAATATATTACGCTTCATAAAATTTTTACATTTTTATGTATCGCTCCAGTTCTCACACATTTTGTAAGAAACTCCATCTTTTAATCGTTTAATAAATAAGATTACTATTTTTGATAAGCCATGGGGCACAAAAATAACGATGTATTTAACATTTTCGTGTTTTTGCTGATGCATAGTGTTGCCACCTATCGTTTTTAAGTAACATCGAGAAATTTATGATAACATGTTTATTGAAAAGTTAGTATTGTATAATATTACTACAAAACATTTTCTTAACTCTGTAAAAAAAAGGATTTAGTATACCTTACCGGGTCACTAATTTGATAGTCATTGCTGCATTTTCCGGCAAACACAGTATTAACAGTGATTGAAAACTTGAGTTTTATATGTGTAGTTGTTGGTATTATATGAAATATATATTATTTCCTAATCCTATTTTCAGGGTTTCGTCAACTCAGGATACGGTGTAAACGGAATAGCTCACGTAAGTAACAAAATTTTAATTAATAATAAATAATTGCTTTATTAATAAGTATGTATTTGGTGTAATTCTTCGGCTTCATTTATGGGATTTGCAACCATAATATTGTAGTACATTGCGGTTTGGCTTTACTCAGAGAAATTGTAGCTGTACCTGTAAAGATTATAGTTTTTTAACTCGGCTAGGGATCAGTATTTTTGTCCCCTCTTCCGCTTCGAGAAAATTATTTAAACTATGTTAGAAAAGTATAATCGTATATGTATTATATTTAGCAAGAGGAATTGCAATTGGAAAAGTAGTTAGTCACAGTTTCAAAACAATAAATATTGTTTTTATATTTTTGTTATAATATTACAACTGATAACTGTGAAGAAATGGTCAACTTTTATGATTATTATCGCAATTTTGAAATATCATTCACCGTATGTTATTCTTTTTATTAATTGCATTGTTGAGTTTATACAAACTTAAATCAATTTATTCAAAAAAAGATGTGTTTTGCGACCCCTTCGGAAAGTGCACCGTATCACATTTCATGTGTTAATATTTATTATGTTTAGTTTATTAAAAAAAAAAATTTTTTATTTGGTCTCAGTGGTACCCCGTCACTTCGATCTTCCAAAATGTACCATACACAGACCTGTTGATTACGGATTTACATACGATACAAACTCAAACGCCGAAATTCTCCCAAGCAATACGTAACCATCAGTGAATGGTATCTGGAGCAACTCAAATTCAAATCCCAAACTTTTTTATTGTGTCCGGGTGGGAGGGATTTACTAATCACACTTTTGATTTAAATTTTGTTAAAAAATTCTGTTATTAAAATTGTTTCATTTTATAGAATGCTGGTCCAGCCCCAAGCCCCCTTGGCCAAATGCCCCAAAACGACGGAATGCCTGGAGGACCAATACCTCCAGGATTTTTTCCGGTAAGTTAAACTGAAAATTTGAAGTAAACGAGCTAATCATGTTCTTTTTAAGAATTCAACAATGAGGCCCTCACCGCCAACACATCCATCTAACCAACCTTCGCCACATTCACAACCTCCTCCTCCACATTCTCAAATGATGTCATCACAACCATTTTTGGGCCCACGTTATCCAGCTGGACCTCGACCAGGAGTAAGAATGCCCCCTCAAATTGGTAATGACTTTAACGGGGTAGGTTCTATAGGTAACAGTTTTAAAAAATTATTATTTTGGTTTCTATTTTATAGCCGCCTGGTCAACCAATGATGCCTAATAATATGGATCCATCGAGGCAAGGTATGTTGTTATTTACTAATATCTTTTTAAAATAAAATAACTAAATTCATTATTAAACCAATTGTTTTTTTTAAATTTTGATTAAATTAATAAACCATCATAATTAATTGCACAAGCATGACGCCAAACCTTGTAATTTTGCCTCATGTAATATGCATCTGTTTCTGTCTCCAGGTGAAGGCGGAGAATTTGTAGGTTGGCAAGGTAGGCAAGTGTGCACCTTCACCACTACACTCCGTATGCATACACAATACATTACTTGCTTTGCTTATTTTCATATTAACTATACCAGGTGGTAAACGGGCAGTAAATATTATGTTTGCACTGAAAGGGAAAAGTGTAAAAAATTCATTTTATTATGGATGAACGGATAAATCCAAAGTTGGAATTATGTTGGATTGAATATACTTTATAAAAGAGCATTCAAAATTATAAAAAAATTACTTTGAATGTATCCAGTTATATAAAATTTCTACATTACCATATAAGCCAACTAAGCCGTTGCCTTGGGGATAATTTAGGGGAGCAGTTTTCCGACCTATTTAACGAACAAAAAATAATAGTACCCACATTTAACCAATGCGTATCAATGAAATGCAGGAAAATTAGCTTTTAGTGTTTTTATACACATAAGAAATAGATAGGCTGCATTATCTTTTGATTGTGAATTTTAAAGTAAAATAAAAAACTTATTTTGACTGCTTTCATTTATTGTTACATTAATATATCCACATAACAAAATATTATTTTGTTCGTTTTGCAAAACTGCGAATTTGGAAAAAAATAAAAGTTGGGAGGGGACGTGAAAAGTTTGTGGCTTGGGTAGCTAGGTATACGTAATCCGTCTGATTAGAATTGAACAAAAATCTGTTTATATAAACTCGAAAGGAAAAAATAATTTACTTCATTAGAATATTGCGTCAAGTGAAAATTGGATTTTGGGAAATCCCTGAAAGTAAAAAAATTATTAAAGATTAGGTTATAAAATTACTTAGGGAACCTAGAAGGCATCATTGGATAATGTAATTTTTTACCATCTGGTATATTTTTTTATTGGTACTAGCTAGCATGCTGGTGTCGTTTTTTGCTTAAGTAGTTTAGCATAAATGTAAATTTAAAATTAGGGGCTACATTAGTTAGTTACATATATTTGCAACAGGCCCTCCAGGAATGAATCCTATGAATCCACGTATGAATCCACCTCGTGGACCTTCTATGGGTCCACTAGGGCCTGGATCTTACGGTCCCGGTTTAAGAGGACCGCCGCCTAACAGCAGTCTAGGTCCGGGAGGTCCAATTCCACCTATGTCAATGACAGGCCCTGGAGGTCGTCCACAATGGCAGCCAAATACATCTACGGTAAGTAAATAAATGGTTAAAATATGATATGGTATTAAAAAGCAGTTTTAGCCGATGAATTATTCGTCTTCGTCGCCGGGAAATTACGGTGGTCCCCCTGGTTCGACGGGACCGCCGGGTCCGGGAACACCAATAATGCCCAGTCCTCAAGATTCTTCCAATTCAGGTGGTGAAAATATGTACACATTGATGAAACCTGCGGTTGGTGGAAATATGTCTGGGGAATTTCCCATGAATAGCGGTCCAGAAGGGGGTCCTATGGGACCGATGGGTCCAAATTCGATGGGCCCAGTGTTAAATGGTGACGGAATGGACGGAATGAAAAATTCTCCTGCAAATGGTGGACCTGGTACGCCTCGTGAAGATAGCGGTAGCGGAATGGGCGACTACAATTTAGCAGGATTTGGCGGTCCGGGTGAAAACGTGAGTACAAAAAATAATTAGGACAGGTGCTTACGCTTTCGTAGACTGACACTTAACCACTAAAAGTCGCTCTCCTTGCAGGACCAAACGGAATCGGCCGCTATTTTGAAAATTAAAGAGAGCATGCAAGAGGAGGCCAAGAGGTTTGAGAAAGACTCGGATCATCCTGAGTATTTCATGCAATAATTTCCTCGCTGACCTTTTTGGCTGGTGGACACCTCCACCTCTCTCCTTCTTAACCTACTAACCTCGGCGATGGTGTGCTCTTACTATCCTCAATCCGTGGTGCCACAAGCACGTCCAGTTTTTATTGTTTCACTCTGACTACTACTAGTCATGGTATTTTCTGTTTTCCAGATTTTCCTTTGAAGATGGAAAACTAAGGACGATGATATTGAAGAAGGTATTACTAACTTGAAGTATTAAGTTATGTTCCTGGATTGGCAAGCAACTTGTTTCTTCTCATATCTCCAATTAATGGTTCTATTGCCTAGATGGGATCTTACTGTATCTTACCTATTTACGTACTATGAAATTCACATGAAATAAGCGTGTTAGGTTGACACACGCACATAAAATTGTTTTTACTTATTGTTTAATATGGTGATTTATGTGAGCATTTCGTGCATTTTAACTTCTTTATTTAACGAAACATTTGAACAATCATAAAAGATCTCAAATTTATTAGTTATATTTGTGCAAATTTTGAAAAAATGATCAGTGACTTAAAAATGTAAATTAGTATAAGATTGTTGATATTAAAGATCTAAGAAATTTTATATAAAAAGCATTTGTTAGAATTAGCACTTTTTATTTAGAAAATAAGTACAAAAATGTTACTTTATAATTAATTGAGCACAACTTTAATTAGGAGGTAAATTAAGATGTGCATGAATTTCATAGTACCTATTTAACGTGTAACATTCCTCGTTGAGGCAGATGAATTTGTTTTTATATTTTAAGTTAAAAACTTGTTCTTCAATTGACTGCTTCTTGTGGTGTCCAAATAAATCACATTTATACTTAAAGCAATCGATAGAAGTATTCTTATTCATTCATCATTCATTCTATTGCAATTTTGTTGTTTTTCTATTTGCCTTGTACTACACAATTAAGATTTGTATTATAAACTATAATATAATGTCTTATTAATTGTAGTTTGTGCTAAATCAAATTATTACTGTTTTATTACTTATGCACTTTTTTATTTGTTAAAATATTATCTTCTGCAATTGACATTGCAATTAGAATAAGGTAACTTAATTTATGAATTCTATTCTTTAAAAAATAAATATTTGATGATTTTGTAATTCTTTTTTATTACATACATAATCCTTTCTTTTCTAAACTCAACCTTCTTTCTACAGATCTTTCCTGTCTGGTGTTGGTGGAGCAAATTTGGCTTTTCCATCAACTCAAAAACTGCATTTTATGATCAAGTAAATAATTTTTATTAACTTAACACAAATATTTTTTTAAAATCATATAATTTAATAGCTGGAAGTTCCTACCTTCAAATTAACTACTTCAGATTTTCAAGTTCTTTACTTGAAGATTAGATATAATTTAATTATTTGTAGTTCTTTTTATTTGCAAAAAGCCTTTTTTAGGCTTCCGGGCAGTAATGTATTAATTAAAATTTTTATGGCGCAGGTGGTAGAGGAGGCTTTGGAAATTTAATTGACAAAAAGCTGTCTAAAAAGAATAAACAATATTGTTTGAAATTTATCAAACCGAAAATCGTGGTTAACTTTCAGAGAGGTTGAACAGAAAGTTGAGGTCAGTTTAAATCAATTTTTTATTAGAAAATTTAAAAGCACAGTGCATCTGCAGATAATCTAAATATTTGCGCTCGTAGAAGGGTGAACTTTTCATAAAACAAAGTGGAACTTGGATGACTGCAGTTCATTGGCTTCTATACTGCTTGAAATATCGAGATTCATATATTGCATAGTACAAAAGCAAAAAAATGGGTATTGGATAGGCATTTGGCACTACTAATTTCATTAAACTTATTCGTGCTGGATACACACCTGCTTGTGATGAGAATTTTAGGTAGATTCAATTCATGGAGGGGTAAATAAATATTTTTTATACAAATTTGGGTATATTTTTCAAATTTTAATAAAATTTAGTAGATTTTTATTTCCGCCTTTTGTTGGAGAAAGTGCAATGAAGGTGTTTCTTAACGTATTATTATTAACAAACTCTAAATTGCTCTTTTCACCTCAAAAAAACCTTTTTACTAGAAACTTGCACTTGGATGGGTGACCGATTCAAGAACACCACATGTTCCTGTCGCCGTACTAACCTGCACATACGAAATTAGTTTATGTATTCTTTTGATGGTATGATATAAAATTAAAGTGTAGGACCGAGTTTATTCCAAAAAATTGTAACTCTCTGTATAAAATATGACGCCCGGTTGAGATGGCAATTAGCCTACTTTCGTAGCTTATAATTTAGCTACTTCAACTTAAAAAAAATTTATGGAGTAGGTACATAATATATTATTAATAATAAATCGATTGCTTAGGGGTGTTTTGATTCAATAATTATCTCTCGGCGTTGTGATACTGTATTTGGCAACGTTGTAAATAATTAAAATTGACAGTGTTTAATTTGGAGTGAAATAAATTAAAAATTCAAATATAAATTAACCACTAATTAGTTTGTTAGTACTTTTTTTTAAGCAAACAAAAACCTTAAATTTAATATTTTAGTTATGGATCATAATGTGGAGAGTGATCATAAAGGTAGCGGACAGGAGGTGAACATTAATAAAGAACAATCGGAGTCTAGAAATAGTATTAAAAGTACGAAAAGTGATAAACGTACTGGAAGTATAAAATCAGATAAGGATGTTCATTTTTCAACTTCCGAAAAGCAGGATTCCTTTAATCAGAAAATTGGAATCGATCCTAAAGTGCCTCGGAAATTCATAACAAATTGGAAACAGGCTTGTGATCGTACAAGAGATAAAACTCGTGACTTGTTAAAAAGGTGGAGAACGCTGCCAGAATGCGAAGAAAATGTTAAATCTATGGACAAGTCCGAAATTCGAGAAGATCATTGCGGGTGGAGCGTTCATGTTTGGAGTAAGACTTTTTAAAATTTGTTAATCAAAATTTATGTACCTTTTTTAGCCACTTGGGTGGATCGGTTCAGTATTGAAGCTTCGCAATCTTGGGAAGAAGAAGATATCTACCAGTTAACTCCTATTCAAATTAGTAAATTTACACATTTCTTTACATGTCTTCTTGATCACGACAGAGACGATTTAGTAAGCGATCAAGATTTCGAAGCTTTAAGTGAGGCAAGTTATTTTAATAATGGCGGTTAACAATTTGATAAAATTACTGTTTCCACATGCTTCTGTGGATAAGTAGAGGTTACGTCATTTTGCCGATTGGTCTGTTAACTCGGCTGAATTTAATATTCTACAACAGGTAGAACGAGGATTTATGGAAACATTTTTAGAAGATATTGTTGATGAAAGATTAGGTATGCATTGAATCACTTTTGTATCTTCTATCTTCAGTTCCTTTCAACTAAAAAATAAAATTTGGAGTCTCGGTGCTAGGCAGACACAACTTTTATTTTTATCTTGGATTAAAAATAGTTGGTTTATTCTTAAAAAAATTGTAAATATTTAAAAATTCTCATTTCATTTTAAGTTTTGTAATACAAAGGCATGCATAATTTTTGCAAAATTATCACAAATTTGAAGCACACGAAGAAATCTAACAAATTTATTTTTTTTTCACAGCACTAGTCTTCATTTTTTAAAGTTTATTTCTAAAATTTGTTTGCATTTTTTTAATTTTTTTCACTGCAAGCAATTAAATATACTTATACGGAATGGAAGACAATGCATGACTAGATGTTTGATGAATCCAAAGAGGTATGCGAAATTGTGGAGAATTATGATTAAGAAATAGAAGCATGTGGCTTGGTTGCTTACTTCAAGTGAGATTGCAGTTTTAAAGGTACGTAGATTTTTAAAATTGCATGGCACTTTTTTCCACACTATTCTGTTATTGTGGAAGTCTTTATTAGGCTTTTTCTTTGCAAGTTAGCAGAAAATTTAAGAAACTTGCAAATTTGCATTCTTGATAATCAAAACTCTTACATTCTTTATTATTGCCTTTCTTGCTACACCTTCGGAATCTACTCTTGAAGTAGGTGTTAACCAGCAGTGTGGCGGAAAACCCACACTAGGAAACGGGTAACGCTATCAGCTAAGATATTGCCTACACTTGTGTGTATGGCACTCGAAGAAGAAAGTGTGCATCTGATGATGAAATAAGGACAATGTGATCCATAGTTTTGACATGTATAGGCTGATGATATTTAGCCATGCATCTCTTTTCATACTCTCCAAGACGTACTGTTTTGCTAGTGCTACCCAGTGGTAGATGACCTTGGCTACTATCTAATATCAACAGGCCCATAGACAGGGAGACATTATAGTCTAAGATCCCATGACAGGATTTCTACGATCATCAGTTATCTCGATAAAATGTAAGATTAAGTATTAAATGAGGGGAAAAATGCCTGAGAAAAACCAAGATATGTTAGGAAATATAAAATTGTAGAAAATCTTAGAAATACTGTAGCGCAGAGGTGTCAAACTTAAAGGCTAACTTGGGCCACGAAAACAAGGTTTAACTTTAAGTGGGCCGCAGAAAAAATCAATATTTATAGATAGGCCACGAAAAACTTAATATTTACATCCTGACACTTAACATCTCTTCTCTGCTACTACACTGTGAAAAAGGATTTGTCGCCCTAACAAAACTTTTAGTAGCTATAGCCTCAACAAAGCTTTTTGTTGCTGCAACAAGTTTTCTGCTGCTATAACAAAGTTTTTTCTATGCAGAATAAGAAAATTTATTGCAGCAACAAAAAATTTGTTATAATAGCAAAAAAACTCAGTTGAGGCTATAGCTACTAATAGCTCTAAAATAGAAAAAAAAAATCATTTTTCTCAGTGTATCTTTCCTATTTCGGTAGAAATTTTGTTCGTAGTGATTACTTTCGAAACTGACCGAAGGTGTCAGGAGTCAATATTTGACTCCAAATATTTGTAAAATTCAGGCATACTCACTTCAATAAATTTTGCCTTCAAATTTGAGTCACACTGAATCTCAATCACCTCCATTTACATATAGCTGGGTACTGAGTCTATATTTATTGAAAATCAAAAAAAAAGCAAACAAAATTTGTCTTCCAAAGAATTAAAATCTCTAAATCATGTTTCAAATTCAGTTCTAAGATTTGCAATTTTTTCTGCGTATTTTTGATACGATGCAGTATCATCTAAACTTGATTTGTTCGTGTTGCATGCAAGCCCGTAGCCAGACCGAAAGTGAAGGTAGGGCAGATGGATAGTAAAATTGGGCAATCAGAAAGTTTTCTTAAATATCAAGGTCAACGCGCTTTAAGAAAAGTTATAAAATTTATTATTGCCCAGCCGCGCGCAAGCATAAAAGGAAAATTTATCTATAACTTTAATGGCCACTGAGATATCATAGCTCTCATAGGTCGCTCGTAGATGTATGTCGGTAGGTACTGTGATGATTTTTCAATTCTACGAATTGCATTTGAAAGCATATACTGATTTAAAATTAAAAAAAATTCATATACAAAAAGGACCAACGTGGAATGAATGGGGAAATTTTCTTTTAATTTATTGTTGCATATTTATATTTTAAAAGGTCGGGCGACGCCACCCCCTGGCTACGGGCCTGGTTGTATGTCGGGAAGTGCGTTAAATCTTCATTTTTCAGTTGCTTTTCCCAAAAAACTAGCTTACATTTGAATGCTTTAATTATGTCAAACATGCAACTTCTGTCACAATGCGAATTATGCCACTCTTGACTCGGAAGTAATACTTACAGTAGCGGTCATGGAAATTGCATTGGGAATTATTCCCGAATTAAAAAGATAGATTTCTAAGTATATTACCTATATTCTTAATAATAAAAATAGATAAAAAAGTTAAATTTTTGGTTTGAAACTCATAAGCTCAAAAATGCATTTTCTTATTTGAACACAATCACAAAGCTAGGTTTTTCAAACCGGGGGTCTGGGGAAACGAAAACAAAAAAATATAAATATAATATCAGTAATGAGCTAAGTTAACAAAAAATCAAACTAATATTTTCGAGCTTTCGAGAGTGGATACTCTCTTTATCAAGATATATTAATAATAAAAAAAAAAAAAAAAAAAAAAAAATTATACATGTATAATTTTTTTTTTTTTTTTTATTATTAATATATCTTGATAAAGAGAGTATCCACTCTCGAAAGCTCGAAAATATTAGTTTGATTTATTGTTAACTTAGCTCATTACTGATATTATATTTATATAAATTTTCAAGAGCTAATAATTCTAATTATTTATAAAAACAAAAAAATTAATTTCTGATAAAAAAAAAAGAAATCTCTAAATTATCCAGTTAAAATACTGGTTAACAAATTCTATGCAAATTTTTCTCTACTCGGTCAGCACCTGTGGACCTATGATGCTACATACATCCTTGTTTGTTGCAGCAGTAGATGTGTAGAGTAGGTTTTTAAAACACTGGCAACCATAACATACAACAATTTTTATTTAAGCAACAAAATTTAATCATATTTTTGCACTCTGCTGTTAGGGGGGTACTACAGACTTAATGAAGAAACCATTTGCATTTCATCAATATAACAGATGAACATAGGTATCCTGTTGTTTGATCCTTAGACTATTGAGGCAGGCTCAGTCTCCCTGAGGCAAGATGAAAATTGCTGATGAGTTGCAATAATTATATTTATTGTGGTGTAGAACCTTTGAAATAAAAGTTAGGTAATCTTATCAACACCAATGTATTTAAAAATACATAACCATACCATACACTACCATTTTACCAATGAGGAGAACCTCTCGAGTGTAACTCAAGAATCGGGATAAGCTTTGGTAGATTGGAATGGCACTAAAATTAAGCCAACACCTGGTTTTTTTTAGGTGCTATGAGCAACTGTTTTTAAGAAAATAGCATTTAAGAGTTTACATGCAATACTTATAAAAATTCACTTTAAAACACTAACACTTAAAAAAAATAGGTGTTTGGGGCCATCCATAAAGTACGTCACACGAATTTTAGCACTTTTGAACCCCTCCCCCCCTCCTTGTCACAGGTTGTCACATTTTTATAACCCCCCCCCTCCTGATGTGACGTCACACATTTTTTAAATTTATGTATGTATTTAAAAATAATCGAGAGAAAACAGCTATTTTCATTTTTTACTTATTTTTATTAAATAATAATCTAATAAAATCAACATAAAGTCCAACATTTTATAAAACCGAAAAAACAAACGACTAGTTAGAAAATAATAAACGATTAATTATATTAATTAAAGATAAAAAACTTAATTATCGAGTGTCCATGGAATTTGGATCCACTCTTTCATATCAGCTATTACTGGTAAATCAGGCACTTCATTTTCGTTCTGAATTTGAACGTCAGGAACATCCTTAGTGTCGACATCATTCTCTTCCATCCATAAAGCATCGTCATCATTCATTAAACAGAGAATTTCTCGGGCACGTCTAGCCGCAATTCTTTGAGGACGAATTTTCGCTATAGGTAACATTTCTTGTTTTTTATGCGATTGTTTGTGTTGATTAGCGGCTTTATATGAGGAAAAATATAAACCACATACGCTACACGATCTTTTAAATATGTATGACTTGACACTAGGGCAATAACTATCGTATGGAACTTGTTTCAGATGGGATGATGCTCGGAGATTTAATGACAATTGTAGTAATAATGGAGCAAACTTAGCATCGTTGTCATCACTTTCTGCGACTACATAACCATTTGATTTTTGTTTAATCAACACAGGTGGTGGTAAGAATCCTCCTTTTAATAATTGCCAAAGACTAGAACGTCGTACTGGGCAACATGTGATAGTATTGCATTTTACAATTTGTAAAAAATATTGTGACTCACGTACGTGATTAGCATACCAAGTAGCATTATTTTTCAACATCATAGCAAGATTAGCTTCGAGTCTAGTGTCAGTTGGTACAACATATTCGGCAACTACAGGAAATTCATCAATGACTAATTTGCTCCAAATATCAGCTAACACATTTCCTGCACTTTCAAAGTTCCGTTTTTCTAGCCCCAAATCAGTAGTTCGATTACTTGAATCAAGATGTGACCCAAAATTAGCATGATTTAATATTACACCAGTAAGTTCACGACTAAGAGGTGCCATGCGTCGTTCGACTCTGTTAAATGCACTCCTTCCGGGGGCATTTGTAGCTATAAAAATTGCATCTAAATCAAAATCTTTAAAATGCTTTATAGCTGAAATTATAACCCGCTCGTACCGTGGATTTTCATCAGGACCACCATCGCATGTGAAAATAAATACAGGTTTTACAAAACCTTCTCTAGTTCTCAATAAGTTTTCAAAAGTCGGTAATTCAGAAAGCTTATGAATGTCAATGGCATGAGTCTCTGCATTGGAAGATGAATGTTTTCCACTACGAATTGCTACGTATGTAGGACCAGAGTACGTCACAGCTTCAGGTGATCCTTCACCATCTTTTTTTATTAGAATGCCCGCATAAACAGATGGAATAAGTTTATGTTTCTCGGCGACTACAAAATCATGATCTGGCAATTGGACACGGTAATCAAGATGCATTAATATTGGTGCTTGAGCGTTAGCTGCTGTAATGCCTAAAGGTACACGTGCTTTATCATCCATCGATAAAAAAAAAACTTGGTCCGGACCCAAAATTGAAGCTACAGATTCAAGATTTCGTATAGTAGTAGTACAAAATTTGCCATCTTTATGCTTTGAATGTAACGTAGAGTCTGGTTTACAAAGCTTGACAGGAACGGTTACGACATGTTTTTTACCTTCCTCTGTATTTACTCGCTTGGGAAGAAGTCTCAAATACAATCCTGAGCGACTGATAGTATAGCCTTGCTTAAATAGTTCAGCTTGCAAGTCGTCTAATGTCTTACAACATCTTATAACTTCAGTACGACGGCGATCATCAGCTGCGCCACCAAAAAGAGCAATTGATTTTATTACTTCAAGTAAACCGGATTGATTTTCCTCAACTCTAGGCCGACCAAAAGTATTTCGAAGTTTAAGAGCAGTTGCTACATCAGGATTATTTTCACACAGTTCTAAAATTTTTTGTTTTTTACTATCACGACTTTTTTTTTGGCGTTCCGCTGCGTCGATTTTTCTTTTCAATGAGGTCTTTTCTGCTTGAATAACTTTTCTTAATGTTGTTATTTTTTTGGTAGCATCATCTGTCGCTATACCAGCATCACGTGCTAATACTAAGCTATTGAGCTCAGATTCGAGTACAATAATTTTATTCTTGGAAGCGTGTTGACTAGGTGTTGGTTTAGCTACTATTTGAAGTGATTGACATCTATTCGATTCTGTCATAACATTTTTAATTTCTTCTGAATTACTCAGTTTAGTGTCCTCCTGTAATTAAAAGTAAACATGTAATATATTAAATAAAATTATAGCAACCCCGAGTATTAAATATCAAGCAAAACTTGGAACAAATAGAGATAGAATAATTTAAATTAAAGATGTTTAACTGATTTAACCTAATTAGTTGTATTATAAATTTTCAACTTACTTTACTGTCTTGTGGCTTTACTAGTGCTAATGCCTTTGATGAAGAAGGATTCTTTGAGAAAAAACTCAAAAGTGTCCCCTTTTTTTTGGTCAATTTCACTTGTAATTCTTTAATTTTTGATTCTGTCTCATCTTCAACGTTATCATTATTTTTTAATCTTTTCCATAAGGCGTTAACTTCTTCTTGTATGGTTTGTTTTTTTTTGTCAGCATAGGCTGCACTATAGGCATCGAATAATCTGCGGTAAAGACTACCGTAATCAATCTTTTTGTTCATTTTAAAATAATTTAATAAATTAAAAATGTTAAAACAATTAAACTGAGAAGACTGCCACTCGGCAAAAGTCAATCGTGAAATAAACAAAAGGAATGTATTGAAGTCACTGAAGTCACATTGTCGAAGGTCTCGCAATAAGCATCCGACGTGCGGAACGATAGAAAAGCGAGCGAGCACTCGCCGACGACTTAAACCTATTTAAATCCTTATCATTCAAAATTCTCGTGAATTTGAGTGTCTCACTTGCATTACAACGCCGCTCTAGAACTTAAATGACGTTGCATGAGAGATTATCGCATAGCGAGAATGCTAAATTATTAATAAATATAGATCAAGTTCGTAAATTTTTAAAATTCTTAATTCACATCCAAACTGCGTTTTAGTATTTTAAATTTTAACATGTGACGTCACAAAAGTATTGACCCCCCCATGCCCCTTGTCACACGATGTCACACTTCGGTGATACCCTTCCCCCCCATTAACGTGTGACGTACTTTATGGATGGCCCCTTTGCTTAATTTTAATGTTTGTTCAACCTACCAATGCTTGTTGCGATCCTAGAATTACACTTAAGAGGTTCCCTTTTTAAGCTAAAATAAGGGTTTTAATTTTGTTATTTAATTATTTTCTGTGTTTTTTTACCAATTATTTAATCTAATTAACGCTGCCTACACTGGAGAGAATCTTATACCATTTTTAGAGATCCTAGATTTAATCTTTTGGGAATCATCATCTCGAAATAAGAGTTTTGGTTATCCAAAAAATGTACTCATGTTTAAAACTGTTTTATAACTTTAATAGGTTTTAAAGTAAATAATCAAATGTTCATAACTCGAGAAGGATGGTTGCATAAATGGGCTCAACTCATATCAGGTTCAAGAAACCTTACCGATTTTCCTATATGGTTGCAGTATTTGGTAAAAATTCTCTTTCAAGTTATTAACAGAAGTTGTGAGTGATTGAAAAATAAAAGTGCAATTTATTTTTTAAAATGTTTTAGGCTCTGGAATAATTTCGAGAGATGAACTGAGTTCATTTTACTCTTCAGTTTTAGGATTCGATGCAATAAGAGTAGGAGAAATTTTAGATATGGCATTTCAAGCTATGACATCGGTAAGATACGTTATATTTTGGATCTAATCCGTTATGTATCTACCACTGACGCGCACGAATAGATTTATATGTTAATGAGCTAGTGATTTTTTTTATTGAAATATCTTTTAATGGTCAGTAGTAGACAGATAACGAATAAGGTTAATAATTTCTTTTGAGATTTAAAAATAATAATTTTTAGAATGGAGATCATCCACTGGGTTATCGAGCTTTCCGTTTATGTTTTTCGAATTATTTACTGGCGAGATACCCGAATGGTTCGGGACAATTTGTTTTAGGATTTATGCCATCACCTATGTCAAATGCGTTATTTCCTGTAGATTACTCTGCTCTCAATACACAACCAGAAGATCTTGAGCAATATTCACCTGATCATAAATCAAACAGACGTAGCATCATAGTGTGATTGGTACTAAAAATTATTTTAAAAATTGCTTGCAAAACTTGCAACCACGCATATGCTGTCCACAAATTACTGTCACATACTTTCATCATCACAAGTGCACCTTCTAAAATTGCATTCTAAAACTATGTGATACTACTTCATAATTCTTTTCACATTTATACCAACGTAAAAAAAACTAAAACCAGCAATAAACTTAAACTTTAAAAATAATTGTTTTCGCGAATTATGATTATTTGAACTCGTTATTAAATAATTAATCGAATGCTCAGGATGAATTTTAGTAATTAAATTTTCTTATTGTTAGGTTTTTAGTACAAATTGTAGATTAAATTACGTATTAGAAAATTAATGCACAATTGTCGAAATTAGAAAATTAATTAAGGAATTGATTTACAAAATTGTTTGAATTTTGTGTTAAATTAATAAATGATTTTACACAATTTGAAAAATTTATAATTTTAGTTATTAGCAAAAAATCTTTTTAACATTTTAATCTCATATCTAGGGTGTAACCCTTACCGAGATGAGATATTTATATTGATTCTAGGAATTTTCTTCGACTAACAGTTATTCGACTTGACATTTATGCAACTGAATTTTATTTATTTTATTATAAAATGAAAGAATGTTTCCTATAGAAGGGAATGAATAAATTACCATTGCACGAATACTTATAATTCATACAATGAATGGCAATATAATTAAAAATACTGTCGAATAATTGTTAGTCAAACAAGAATTTTTAGTAAATTGTTTTAAATGAAAAGTTACAAATTTGAATTTAATTTGAGAAATACTTTAAATTACTTTTATAATACTTTAAATTAAAATACTTACTAAATAGAAAAAAGAGAACTTTGAAACAAATAAACACTAAATACGTCACTCAGAAACTCGTCAATGGAACGCTGGGAGAACAATGCTTTGTTGTCGTCTTATGAATAAATAAGGTGATATCAAAAACTACTTCCGTTTTGACAAAAAAACATTACACTTATTCCAGCAGTAATTCAGAAAACGTCAATTGCAATTCGGATTTGTCAACTGTTATTCAAGTACACCTATCCTTGGTGAATCTAATTCATTAGATTGGAACTCCTTGGAAGTCAGTGAAATTTTTTAGATTAGAACTTTTTTGGAATTCTTGTAGAATCTTGGGAAATCACTGGAATTTCTTGGAAATCTCTAGAATTATTTGGAATTTTTAGGAAATCTTTTGAATTGATTGAAAATAATTGAAATTCTTTAGACTTGCACTTGTTTGGGCATATATATGTAAATTACTTGAAATTGAAATTCCGAGTCCTGTGTACAAAATTTTTTCAAGATATTTATACCTTATTTTATACAATTTAGATATTTTATATTTTATATTAGATATTTATACAATTATTCGAGTTATTTAGATTTTGCACCTGCAGATAGGTGGGAAGACAATTGCGGATTCAGATTTTGAGAAGCAATAGTGTTAATTACTTTTTCCCTCCCTCCGAGATAATACTACTTTTATATTTATTTTTCCAAATCATTTAATAAGTCACCTCTGCAGTCATCACTTTTAAATTTGGCAGTAATATGTTTGAAGTTATTTGGAATCCACCTGTTATTTGTTAAAAGATGTTTTTATAAATTTTTAGATTAACTTTTTTTTGTAGGATCTATCTACAAATTTGTGTTCTACTTTTAGTCCAGTCACTGGAGACATAAAAAAGGACTTTCGCTACAAAAGGTCAAGGAAAGTTCTAATTTGGTGGATTTGAGTGACCGCCACTCGCGCCGCCATATTGGAAAAATGGTTCCAAAAACCAATTTTTTGAAAATATCTTCTCTCCAGTGCCACCTAGGTCAAAAATAGTTATTAGAAAAATTATAGCGATTTTGCGAATTGTAGAAATTTGCTGAGTGTGACTCCACTGTAACTTGTGAACTATTCATCTGATTGAAAAATATTTTATACAAAAGTTACAGGAAATTGCATGCTCTATAATTTTTCTAATAACTATTTTTGACCTAGGTGGCACTGGAGAGAAGATATTCTCGAAAAACTGGTTTTTGGTACTATTTTTCCAATATGGCAGCGCGAGCGGCGATCATTCAAGGTCGCAAACTCGACATATTAATTAGGACACCGAATTGTATAAATCTACCAAACTAGAACGTTCCTTGACCTTTTGTAAGTCAGAACCTACCCATTGCCTAGACTTTTCGTTTTTGCGAAGATCATAAATATAGGGCAACCAAAATGATTTTGTGCTAGATGTCAGAGATTTGGCCTTAAAATAAAAAGGGTTAGGTATCGTAGCAGCTGGCATGGGGAGAGCCAAGGGGTAAATATCTCGAAAAAAACTTGCACAATGATTTCCAGGGATTTCTCAGGAATTCAGAAGATTCTAAATGGATTTCAAGGATTTTCAAGAAATTCCAATGATTTCCAAACAAGTTTCAATCTAAATTTTTTTAATGATTTTTAAAGAATTCTAGGGATTTCCTAAGATTTTCAGGAATTCCAAAGATTCTTAAATTTCAATGATTTTCAAACAAGTTCCAATTTACAGAATTTCAATTATTTCCAGGGAATTCCAAACAAGTGCTCATAACTTTTTTGAGATACTTACCTCTTGGGGAGAGTGATGGACACTTTAAATCCCACATTTCAAGTTTTCGCTGTCCCCTATAGCGAAGTACAAACCAACAATAGGTAGGTATCTAAGTAAAAAATAAAATATTCCAAGATATGTTTGCACGAGGGAGGGAATTGCTGGGGAAATTTGGTGTACAAATAAAGGAAAATCTGAGGAATTGTAGAAAATTCTGGAAAATCTTCGAAATACTTTTTGATGATGAACTTTTTTTGTTGCCTTTTCGAAGGGAAATCTAGTGAACAAAAGTCTGCTTTGTGCCTTGCTTCTTGTATTTGCATTTAAATGTAAAGAATTAAGAAAAGTTCTAGAAAAAGTGAAATAGAATTTGCTGTTTTCAAGTAAAATATAATAATTTAAAAATTCAATAAAAGTTATTTTGCAAAATTTCCAATCATGTAGTAATATTGAGTTATAATCTTTATATTTTGAGAAAAAAGCTCTCTGGTTCAAAATATTTAGGTTTTTATTAATTTCATTACCATCCTGTATAAAGTTAGGTATCCAGTGAAAAGGTAGTTCATTGCGACACTTCCAGTGGATGATACATCACTGGGTGTATGTTCTTTATCAAAACGTTTATTTTTGTTTATATTTTATGTTCTAAAAATATAAATCGCCGTATTTTAAATTAACTTAAAAGTTCTTGTTAAATGTAGTGTGGAGAGCTCCTGCTAGTTAATTCAATGAAAAAATGTTTTGTTAAAACGTTGGTTAACCTAAACAAATATGTATTTTTGTAACAAGGGTGTAAAGAAAAAGCAATTTTATGAATTGCTGTGTTACTTTGTTTTTGTTACACAGTTCTGTTTAAGTGTAGCTAATTCTGTAAATATTACGTCCATAAATAAAGTACAAATTCAAGATTATTCGTTAAAGAATGTAACGCAACAACTTAGCGAAGAGCTGGGAAAGATAAGCAACGAAGAGTTGGGTGTTTCCATTGTTCAAGTAAGATGGTTTTTAAACTTAATTGCCTTACCTTTACATTATTATTTTAGGATTTGTATAGTAAGTTAAAGTTTACATTAGCGGTACAGGATGCTGATAAGGTGCTGAGAAAATTTGCAAACAATTTAGAAAATAAACTAAACGAAGCCTTTGAGCTGTTGGTACGAGCTCAAGATAAAATTGTAAAGTATTCGCCTTTAAACGAATTAGTTCAATCTGCAATAACAAATTGTGATTACGAAAATGAAAATGATATAAGGTTAGAAATTTTTACAACCGATTCGAATAATTCGGAAGCCATTCTAACTCCTATCCAAGGTATGTGATATATAACAAAATTTTGTTGGTAACTTTGTCGATTGTCGCTTTGCAGTTTTAAATAAGGAAAATTCAAATGTTAAGAAACTTAAAGGTGCTATCAAACAGATTTATTTATTATCGTCGCAAGATATTTCCTACAACTGGAATGTTCCTATTTCTAATTGCAAACATCAAGATCAGTCACTTCTGTGGAAGTTATACATGGGTCATACCAATCCAGCTCCTAGAAATGTCATGCTTTTGCTCGATCATGGTGGATCTCTTAGTAAACGACAGTTTCGTATTGTCAAAGCTGTTGGTATGTAAAACAGTCATATGTTATGAAAATATAACACATTTTTTACTTTTTAGCTAAACAAATAATTTCTGTGATGAATAAAAAAGATAAGATTGGTTTGCTTGCAATATCAGACGAGTGGAGTTCTCCGTATTTAACCGACCAGTGTTTAACTCCAAATCAAGTTGCTCCTATGAGCGAGTCCCACAGGATATCACCAGCGACTGACCACAACAAATATTTATTTAACAAATTTATTGATTCTCTCACGAAAGGAATTGGAATCACAAATCATTCGTTAGGTTTCCACCAAGCCCTCAATACAATAAAATCCAGCAAGTTAAATGCAAATGAAACCATAATGTTACTATACGTCAGCCGAGGTTTGCTGTCATCTTTAACCGAAGCAAAAACAGTTTTGGAGACCATTGCGGTTATGATGGAAGATTTGGATGCAAATGTAATAATTAACAGCTGTGCTGTTATAGATGGTAGGTCTTTATTTTTGTAAGTACCATGGTAATTAAAATGAGTTTTTTTAGATTCTAAACCAGTGATTTACGAAACACACTTTCTACGTGACATTGCTGAACAGAATTACACCAAATATAATATCGAGAGTTTGAATTATATAAGAAAGGGAATTATGATACCTGTTAATTCAACCCAAGCAATTGGGCTTGCCGTTGCACGGTTTTATAACATCTTTGACTACTCGAATAATTTGACCATTGAACCACAAATATCGTTACCTATATGGGATAATGTAGCTAAAGGTAAATAGCAGGGTTGTGTTCAGCATTTATTTTGATCATGTTTTAAACACTTATTTAAAAGCTGTTATTTTTTCTTTAAACTCAGCCCAAACTTTTAGTAGATTTAATTTCAAAAATATGCAAAAATCATTTTAAAAAATGAAAGCAAACTATCTATTAATAAAAGTTCATATCAGAATTACTCGTAAATTGTACCATACAAAGACTTTATGTCATAAAAATATACAAAAAATTTTTGTTGCAAATTTGATTCCTTTTATTTTTGTTCATATAAATTTTTTTAATTTGTTGCATCGTGTCTAAAATATAGTGATTTAAAAAATATTAATAAAATTACCATAAGAGTAATGTTAATTTCATTAACATTTTTTACAGTCTGGTCAAGTTTGGAACAATTTCGATTAACACGTCTTATCACAGACATATCAAGTTTATTTTTTTATGTCACTTTTTTTATTGTAGGGTCATTCCATATCAAGTGGTCCAATATTGTCGCTCAGCCATTCTAAAAAAAATTGATTTTTTTGTGAAAACATGTTAGTAGTACTAAATGACCATTATTTCAATTATTTTGTTTTTGTGCGAGGGCCATATTTGCTTTGCAATGCATGGCAGTTTTTGCAATTTTCAGGGTTTACGGCAACGGAAATATTTCAGCTCTTATTTTTTTGTCCTATCAAAATGGGAAAAAAATGAAATTGTTTAAACAGAAACAGACTACAATATTGCTCTTTACATATTTTTACTTAAAAACAATTCTAAAGGGTAAAATTACAGCCTCAATTCTTATCAGGTTTTTTAAGAAAATGCCATTTTTGAAGGGAAGTTTACGCATGAAGGGTAAAAATCATAATGTTAAATTTTTTTTTACAACGAGGTGGTAACCAGATGAATGTACACACCAAATTTCAGCACTAAGATTTACTCCCCTTCTCTTTTAAAAATTTTCAAAGTTTGAAAATTTAACAAAACGGTGATTTTTGATACTAAATATCTCTGGTGGGGGACCAGATAAAAATCTGAAATTTCATGTCATGATAGTACTATACAGGGTGTCCCCGGATACATTTTACATAACTTGGGTGGTGATAGAGGACACTTTTCTAAGAACAATATTTAACAAAAAATTTTTCTAAATTGAAACCCTCGAGAGTTACGCCTCTTTAAAGTATTTTTTTCAATTTCCACCTTCACGTGGCCATATCCCCGAAAATATTGAATTTCAGTAAAAATGGTTTAGTGCTTTTTTAAAGAGCGTGAAATAATCTACAAACTACATTTAAACCTTTTCCGTCTAAAATCAACGGATTTCGAGCTATGAATTAAAGTAAGTTAAAAAATGTTGAAAAATTAAACACAATTAAGTAAGAGCGGCAGACACACACTGCTTCATCGACTATCAAGCCATCATACTACGTATGTGTTTCTGACTCATTAGTCGTCATCAGTGCCGCATACTTGGTTGAAAAACACTTAATTGTGTTGAAAAATTCAAACTTTTTTCTTTTTGTTTTTTTCAAGACCCTGTATCTTTTAAACGAAACATTTTACAAGAATTCTGACGCCCCATTCCGGATAGGAAATTTAATGGACTACAACTTTTGTCTAGTAAATTTTTTTAAAAAGCCAGCCCATTTTACAGAAAATTAGAAAATAATAAACAAGGCAGCTACAAAAGAAAATACATACTCTGATAATACATAAACAGATGTTAATCTGTTTATCTGAAGTTGTTTAACTCCCTTTCATTAATTTGTTTATAATAATATACATACAGTTTGAACAGTAGTCTGCTTATGCCTACTTTCCTTTGTGGATAGTAACGGTACAATAAACCAGTAGAGCCTATGGTAGAAGAACATAATATGCATATCATCTGTGTCAGGACAACACCATCCTTGAAAAAAGCAATAATTACGTTTACTGAAATGTGTACATTTTTGACATTTTGTGATTGTAATATCTCGGGCTTGTAGTCAAATCTCAAACTCAATATTTTTTTTGTACGTACTTTTGTAGTACTCTTATAACATAAAATTTCAGATTTTTATCTGATCCTCCACCAGAGATATTTAGTACCAAAAATCACCGTTTTGTTAAATTTTCAAACTTTGAAAATTTTTAAAAGAAAAGGGGAGTAAATCTTAGGGTTGATATTTGGTGTGTGCATTCATCTGGTTACCATCTCTTTGCAAAAAAATTTAACATTGAGATTTTTCTCTTCATGCATAAACTTCCCTTCAAAAATGGCATTTTCTTAAAAAACCTGATAAGAATTGAGGCTGTAATTTTACCCTTTAGGATTGTTTTTAAGTAAAAATATGAAAAGAGCAATATTGTAGTCTGTTTCTTTCTAAACAATTTCATTTTTTTCCCATCTCGATAGGACTTTAATGGTCATAATTCATTGTAAGTATCAATGTACTTATGAGTGCCAACCACAGAATTGAAATAATGGTCATTTAGTACTACTAACGTGTTAAAATGTTTTCACAAAAAAAGTCAATTTTTTTAGAATGGTCGAGCGACAAGATTGGACCACTTGATATGGATTGACCCTGTATGTGGTTTTTGGATTAGGATAGAGTATCACTTTCTGAGTATGAAAATGTAAAAGTGCTTAAAACGAAAAGTTTTTGTGCTAATTCAACCTGATACGATTGAAAATATTTTACAGGAGTTTCAGTGGCAGATGGGGTATTGCTAGTAGTGAGTGGATGTCACTTCAAACATTTTTTTAATTTTCTTCTTTGCCTCATTTGTTGAGAAACCTTAATTATTATTTTTCATTTTCTTACATGAAAAAAATTTACACTTTACAAAAATTTATACTTTGCACTCAGGGTTCTGTGAGCACTTTAATAATATTCTAGTAGGGTGCTAACCTTGCTACATGCATAGCCAATAAAATGAACTTGGCCTTCAGATCACAACAGTGTAGTCGGCGCGATTATTTCCTTACTAGCTGGAAAGCCCGTCCGACTAGACCCGATTGGTTGGAAACTCGATTGATGTGCAACTCATTCCAGGGGGAGTACCGTCGGTGCTTTAATATATTTTTTTGTTGGTAAAAAAACCGACCAATCTGATTGTTTCTTTTTTCACCAAAAAATGACACGCAGGAGCCGAAGCAGGAGCAGCAGGGTGCTGGGATTTTATGTATTAAGATTTATTTATTTATTGAAGTTCTTGAGTTTTGTTACTTTGGGATAGATTACCTCTATAAATTTTCTCTTCGAGGTCATAGTTTTTTTTTACATATAATTATATTTATTCAATTAAAACGAACGTTTTAAAAATGAAAATGTATTAATTAAAGCTACAACTGTTCAACTTAAATGCAAGCCAACAACTGACTTGAAAATACAAAAATATATTTAGGATTGAAACATTTCTCAAGTGGGTTGTTTTGAACTTGGTTTTCTAGAATACTTAAAGTTAAGTTCAAGACGACCCTTACATATAAAACCTTTTAAAAACTTATTTTAATTATTTTAACATAAACAAGAAATAGATAATTAGTAGCTATAAGTGGTTTTTAGGGGTTCGTTAGACATAACTATATTCATACTCTGAAAATTGTACTCGATCCAAATATGGAAAGAAAAATAAGGGTTATCATTTAAAAAAATTTTAGTTTTTGTTTAAATTAAAAAAAGAACTTTTTTTTTAAACTCGGGTAAATAGTAAAAAAATTAAGATTTAATGTTCTAAAATGTTTGTTTATTTTAGATGTGACCATTTCAATATCAACAGCTTGCGGTACAAATGGTAATATTGGTTTGCTAGGTTTGGATTTATTTTATGCAAATATTGTTGAAGATGTAACATACTATAGCAGCTTTCCAGACTATGCATATGCCTTCATCATCAATATAAAAGGTAACATTTGTATGAAGAATTACATTTTGTTCATTGCTCGCCTACTTTGCACTTACGAAATACAACTTATACAAAATCGATTTAAATGCTTTGTTGATTGAATTAATTGTTCTAAAATTTGATTAGTGATTTTTCAATGTAAAGGAGGTATTAAAATATGAAATTTTTCTCAGGAATGTGAATAACGGACATATTTTGGGAATAAAAAAATAATACAGGTTTCTTCATTTTCTATAAACAACAACATATTTCAGCGAAAACGAATTAATTGAAAATAATCAAGTTTGCCGAGCGGATATAGACTTGAAGAAGAAATATTTATAATTTCAATAGGCACTTGATACTTGGAAGATCTAAGCATTGGAAAATAATAATAAGTACAATAAAACTTTATATTCTTCACAAAGCTACTTTTAATTTTAAATTGATCAATTAAACACAAAATCCAATAAATAATAAGAAAACGAATTACTTCAAGTAAAAATTATACACGTATCATACATATGCAGCAATTGAACTCCATCGTAAAATTTAGTCTTAAGTAGGGTAGATGCCCTAAAAATTAAATTTTGTATTTTAAATTTTTTACAAATTAAATATCTTACGTAAGCATTGGATCAAAGTAATACGAATTTGGAGAGCGATTAATTGTGGTCTCCCAACGCGTTATCTGATCACGCAACACCAAACCTTTCTCGAACTGCCATTCATCGATAATTCTATTTTGGAACATAAGTTGCTAAAAAAAAAAATAAAGTAACAAGTTGTTTTTTAATTTAAAGTTAACTTACTAGCGTCATGTGTAAGTTGGGAAGGGTATACTTTGAAACAAATTTCAACGTCTGCCGAATTATTCCATTTGTTACCAACCGTTTAGGTATACGACAGATGTATTCACGATTATGTCTGAATGACATAAAGCGGCGTGTATTTGTCCAAGAATCTTGGTTGTCTGGTACGGTTTCTAATCTATTTGATATCCTAAAAAAATATTTTGTAATTAAAACTACTACAAAATTAAGCAACTTACAAATATAGGGTGGAGCATCCTGTTGTAGGAACCAGGGGTTCCAATAAATTTGTGTGTTTGGTGGTACGATGCAGAATGTGACCACTCGAACGACCACTTTCTGAGCTGGAATGCGAACTTTCAGAACTGCTCGAGTTTTCATCCATAACTAAACAGCAAGTAGGTAACGTTAAACGCAAAAATTCTATTAGGTATGCTTTCCTCTATCGGAGAAAATTGGCAATTTGTGTACAAACCTTCTGGTGGCATATTTTCTTCTGCTGAAGAGATCTCACGTTTCGGGGACGAACCATCGGATTTGTCATCTTCCATTTTTAACTTCAAATGATTTCAAGAGTTATTTGTATAAAAGTACTCTCCCTGTTACAAATTAATCCAAGTTTTTGAAAAAAAATTAGGTTGTACAAATAGTACAACAAAAGTTACTTACACGAGAATTTCAAATTTGTTCAACCTCAAATTGTCAATAAATAAATTCCATAGCCGCCTAATCTTAACTAAATATGTCAATCATATGTTTTCTTCCTCCACAAATGTGGTTGCTAGATTTTTCAGTTTGTTAAAATGAAAAATAAAATTGAAATCATTTTCATACCTAGGAAGGACTTTCTGAAAAAAAATCAGTCAAATTGATGCAAAGGCCATTTCTTCATGCTTACCCAGTATTTTACCTTTGTATCTGATGTGAATTGGAATTAGGTTTACATAATCTATAACAATACCTATTTGAAAAATTTGACTCCCTACTTTTTTGGACGAATTTTTATGTTTTGGAGTCTCCTTAAATCATTTTTACTATTTTTGGAAAATGCCTGTGTACATATATGTCTGTCTTTGAACACAAGAGCATCCAAATGAAGCAATGAAAACACTCCATATTTTGAATTTAGGTTTTTTCTTTCGATATTTATAAACAAGTAACTTTTATATTTTGTATATAAGTTGTAGTCCAGTCAATATAGGATTTTACCCGGAAAAAATTCCCGGCAGTGATTTTTTTATTTTAAACTTAGGGGGGGGGGGTGTTTGGTAGTGTAAATCTCGATTTTCGGGAAAATCCGCCCATTACGTTTGCCGCAATCTCGATTTAAAGGGTGAAATTTTGTTTTCTAAATTACTCGCTTATTTTCAACTTTACAGAGAAAATGATAATAACCAAAGTTGTGGGAAATTTAATTTCCCACAAGTTTGATTCTTATAATTTTTACCCTAAGATTGATATTTGTCGAGTTAAGGCTAAAAAACTTTTTTTTTTTAATAATCTCGTTTATATTTTGTTTATCGTTTATCGTTTGTTTATCGTAAAAATGAATATGAGTAATTAGGTAGGAAATTTTATTTCCTTCAACTTTGGCCATAACCATTTTTGTCCTAAGATCAATATTTTGAGAGTTAGAATCAAAATAATATTATGACCCATTGAGGATATATTCAAATTCAAAAATACACTTTCCTCAATTAAAATTTATTATTTATAATGGACTAGTTTCGACTAATCAGTCTTTATCAACATATTCCTATAAAAATTATAATTAAATTAAATTAAAATTAAAACTACCCTGACATCTTACCGTCAAATAAAATATTACACTCTATACAGAATAATTCAAATAAAATAAAAACAATAAAACCGAGATAGTGATTTTTAAAAAATTTCAAAGATAGGTGTGAAATTTAAATATTCTTGATCGTTTAAACTGACGTAATTTGGTTCTTTTTGTAATTTCCGAATTTCGAGAAATTCTAGCAAATCTAACTTTTTACCTTTTCTTTCGTTATGTAGTATGCTTATGTTACTTTCATTTATATGATGGCCTGTTTCTAATAAATGTTGGGAAACTGCTGAAAATTTATTTTTATTTTGGTGTTCTTTTAATCTAACTTTTAAATTCCTTCCCGTTTGACCAATATATTTAGCATTACAACCTCCGCAATTAATTGCATATACTCCGTTTTTATCCATTAAGTTAATTTTGTCTTTATTATTGAAAATGTTTTCTCTAATTGTATTAATACTTTTTGTTGTTGTTGTGATGCTGTATTTGTTTAGGATTCTTCTAATTTTATCTGTTATTGGTCCTAAATATGAAAGTTTATTATATATTACGTTTAATTTATTAGTTTCATTAATGGTATTGGTTTCTTGTTTTTTGTATTTTCTGATCAGTTGGTCAATTATATTGGTGTTATATCCGTTATTCTCTGCGATTAGTTTAATTATTTTGATTTCTTTATTTCGATCTTCTTTGTTCATTGGAGTAGTTTCTATTCTATTTATATATGATTTAAATGCTGCTAATTTGTGCTTGATAGTATGATTTGATGAATTTTGTATTACTGATCCTGTGTTGGTAGGTTTTCTATATATGTCAAATTCGAATTTAAAATTTTTCTTTTTAATTGTAAGATCAAGGAAGTTCAGAATGCCGTTTTTATCTTCAATTTCAATAGTAAATTGTATATGTGGTGTCCTATTGTTTAAATATTTTAAAAATTCTTCTATTTCGTTTTTGGAACCTTTCCACAAACAAAAAATATCATCTACATATCTTTTCCAAATTATAATGTTATTCGTAAATTTGTTTGTTTCTTTGAGCATATCCGTTTCATATTTGTTCATGTATATATCTGCCATTAATGCAGCTATAGGGTTTCCCATGGCTAGTCCAGTACTTTCATAAAATGTGTTGTTAAAGAGGAAGAAATTTTGTTCTAGTGAAATGGTAAGTAGTTTAATTAGATTATTTTCTCTTTCTCCCATTATTGGTGTGATTTGGGCCATTTTATTTTTTACAATATCTATCGTTTCATTTATTGGTATATTGGCGTAGAGATTTTTAATGTCAAATGATACCATAATTTCTTCTTCATTTATATCATATATATATTTATATATATCTTCTTCATATCGTTACCACTATGCAAAGCTATCGAAAGTGATATAACGGCGGTTGTGCAGAAAAATGCAGATTTAATTTTTCCTTTTTTATTTCCTTATGGGGGTGTTTGGTAGTGTAAATCTCGATTTTCGGGAAAATCCGCCCATTGCGTTTGCCGCAATCTCGATTTCAAGGTTTTACTCGCTTATTTTCAACTTTAGAGTGAAAATGATAATAACCGAAGTTGTGGGAAATTTTTAAATTTAAGTTGGGTAAAAATTATAAGAACTAAACTTGCGGGAAATTATTAAACCTTAAAAACTTAAACGAAAAATTTCACTTTTTTGGAAAAAATCGTAAAAAATTACGGAGGGCTGTATCTCGGTAACTATTAAACCTACAGAGCTCGTTCTGATTTCAAATTATAGCAATTTTAGTCTACTTCAAAAATGTATAGAAAATATTTCTTAAAAAACGCATAGTTTAGGACGTATATTGAAAAAACCAAAAAGAGTGCGAAAATTTCGCCTACAAAGTTAGCGCAGGTCTTTTGAAGGTGCAAATTTGGATATACACTACTGATAGTGGTCCTAACAACATATTAAAAAATCAGAACTAGCCGTTTGTTTGCGATTTTAATGTTCGATATGACTGGCTTAATATATTAATTTAGAAGATTTAGTTTTTTTGTTTTAGTTTATTTTTTTGTATAAAATTTCTTATTTTTGTTTTCTAAGTCGAATTTTTTTTATTTGAAGTCTAAAAGCATATTTTCAAGTTTTAGTCTTGCTAGTTCTTTATTGGTTGGGAAGGAAGGGGAAAATTCATTTTCGTTACAAAAATTTGTATAAAAGAGCTATACTAGCATTTCTGCAACACAGTTTTTTAGAATTTTATTTCTAAAATATTTTAGGAACGGTTATAATGCATCCCTCTTATCCAAGACCGACTTCGATTACAGGACAAATAAAATTTGTCGATATTTTTCATTTGGAAAAAGTGGAAAATTTTAAGATGGTTCGTCAGTTAATGCTTACAGAAAAAGAAAGTTTTCATACCTTGATGACAGCAAACGAGACGGTAAGTTTTGTCGCCAAATTAAAAACTTTTACTCATTGATTATTTTTCAGGTCAAATACATTTGGAAAAGAGTAAAAAGTCAATATATTATATGCATAGTGGTACGTCAAAGCGAAATTCCCCCAATTCGGCCTTACAAAGTGTCTTGGTTTCCTAACTCGATCAATAATAAGCTGGTGCATCATCGGTTGGATCTTTTGCCGCCACCAAATTTATGTAGACATTTAAACCAAGTGGCAACAATCGGTAAGTTTACTAAGTAGTGGAGGAATTATTCATTTCCAAGTTTTGTTTTAGATGCTGGTTCTTTGTATTTGAGTGCGTCTTGTTTTCAAACTCCATTTTCACACATTCAAGCATTTGAAGATGAAGCGGTCACTCCATTAAGTATTCAAAGTTACATGGCTTATTTGAAAGATAATACTAGGCTGTTAGCAAATCCTGGTCTAAAAGATGAAGTACGAGACGAGGTGTTAGTGCTAGCTCACATTTTGGAGTTTTTACGTGCCCAACATTTAAATGGATTAAGAACGAATTATATCATTCGGCGGTATGTTACATCACCTACAGGTGTCCTGCAAGTTTTTCCCGGTGGCTTTATTTCTTCTGAAATTGAACCGACTAAACGAATGTGGTATTTACGGGCGATTGAACATCGTAACAAAACAATTATTACTCCTCCTTATTTGGACGCTGGAGGGGCGGGTTATATTGTTACCATAGCATACTCTAATGATCACGTTGTTACAGCAATGGATGTAACATACAGTTACATCTATAAGTTGTTGCTCGAACTTATGCCTTTCTGTAAAAACGAAAATGTTAAGTGTTTAATGATGGATGATCGGGGATATTTGATCTATCATCCTAATTTGATTGATCCAAATGGTCACGGTCCTATCGAGCAACAACATATTATTCATAAAGAGTCGCTCGTTGCAAACGATTTGCTTAATCGTTACGATTTGGTGAAAAAGATGTTGTGTAATGACTATGCAGACGGAACTGCTCAGCGTTATTATAAATTAAACACGAGTTATCCCGAAGTATTAGTTAATGGTGTTCAAGGTGAACATTGCGTTAAATATCAAGTGGGTGTTGTAAAAGATACAAATATTTTTATTGGTGTTGTTAATGCTAGTTGTGAAATTGTTGCTACTTTTTGTCCTTGTAGTATGGTGGATAGGTTGTGTTTGAACTGCAATAGAATGGAGCAAAGAGAATGCGAGTGTCCTTGTGAATGTCCTTTAAATTTAAATACATGCACACATCCCAATCGCACTTTTATAAATAATCCGGTTTGTTCAACTTTACCTGAACAAACTTTACCTATGCCTTTGAAAATGTCTGCCAAAATAGACTTAAAATCGTGTATTCCAATATCTTGTGAATCTCAACCTACATACGAGTCTTGTTTAGGTGTGATGGGTTGTGAATGGTGCCAATATGACGTTGATGGAGAAACTTCATTAGCCAATCCATTTTGTACCTCCTTTATGACGTGTTTTAATGGAATTTTAGGTTCTCTTACCCCTTACGGTGACTCGGCAAATGAACACTCAACTCCTGAGGATTTGTTAGGCTCGAGTTACTCTCCTATTGGTCCAATTGTGGGCTCTATCGTAGCTGCTTTTCTTGTTTCAGGGTTACTCTTTATTTGTTATCGTTCATACAGTTCTTCATCAGTTGAAAGATTTTATTTGACTTCTAATCAGGAGAACCGCGTTCGTATGAGTGATTTTAATATGAGTGACGATTTTCATGAACTTGATAATCATCAAGATAAGTTGTTACAAGATTCGAAAAAAATAGAACCTATATCGCCTTATTGTGTTTCTACCGGTTACAGACGTCCATTAACTGCCGTCGAATCGGATCATGGTTATTCTACCATGACGCCGCATGATGAATCCGAGCATTTATCATTTGCCCCTGTAGAGATAGATTCCTTAGAAGAAGATTGTATTTCTGATGCTACTTCTATTCATACGTCCGTTTCATCAAAAATACCAAAGGCTGGTTTAGACTTTCATAATAAAATGAAATTGTTACCACAAAAACCAGATTTGCAAATGACTACTATACCTAATAAAATTATTGCATCTGTTACAGTTCACAGAAATATGGAAATGATACAATAACTGAATTTCGTACTTAATTTTTTATAGTACATACTACTTAATCAGCATTGTTCTGTTTTCGTCTTGATCATTCATAAATCTGACAATCATAATATGGTCTTTGTGATATATTTTAATACAATGTTTGACTGATACTGTTTTATAAATTTGTGTACATATTTTTTATTAATAAACCGTTATACTTCGATAAAATTTTAAGCTTATTTTCAGTGAAGAATTGCAGCAGGATCCAGAGTAGAAAGGTCACATTGCTATACTATATGGAGATATTAATTATTATACCTAATAATTATTTGAGTTTTTAGTGAAGATAATCTTTCGTCAAATTTATTTTAATAAATATTACATGTTTATATAGAAACCGAAACCAACGTCTAGTCATTTGATACGATTTATGATATAAATAAAATCTATATGGTCTTGAAAATCATTGCAAGTTAAAAAACAACCTACAGTGAGTATCCGTCAAAATACGAAAAACTTAACTCCAATATGTGCAAGTGGGAAATGAAGTAAGTAACTGGCTGTAGATGTTCCTTCAACCATCTATGTCAGAAATAAGAAAATGCCAAAGAAGGTTTCGATTTATGACTTTCAATTTTTGTGGTCAAAAAGTAGCAAAAGGGTTAACCTTACGTTTTTTCAAAAATTTAGATGGTATTTTTATTACTTAAATCGACTCTTTCGTATGCGTAGACAGGGTTCCCACTTGTATGGAAAACCTGGAAAAGTCAGGGAATTTAAAACTTATCAGGGAAAGTCATGGAATAAAGTTTTAGCACCAATGTCAGGGAAAACAAAAATTTTGTCAGGCAAATGTTTTCAAATAAAATATTTTTAAATTTAATTTGACGCCCTCCGAATTTCTAAATACAGGGTACTTTCCAAAAGTACCCCCTCCCCAGGTTTAGGTATTTGAAATATGCCCTAGAACCTAGATGCTTCTCTGTGCTTACAATACAAATTGGTACAATCAATTATTTAAAATTAAATTGTAAATATCACCAACTTGAAGAAAATACTATGACCGCATCAAGTAGTATAACTATAATAGGTGTTGTGAGGAATTCATATTTAAATTTTTGAATCTTCAGTTGTAATTTTTATTTTTTTCGGTGCAAATTGTTTTCCGATTACTGGACGAGGCGGAAAGGAGCAAAACCGTGTAAAATTTCAAAATAAAACACAGATTGCAAAAATTGCATTTCTTCACTTTCAAGTTAAATAAAAGGTGAAATATCATACTTACGGGAAATCAATTGAAGCAATTCACAGATTTACAATTTTCAATTTTTGGGGTCAAAAAGTAGCAAAGGGCTTTGGTTTTTTCAAAAATTTAGGTAGTCTTTTTTTGACCAAAATGGATGTATTTTTATATGAAGAGTTCGAAAAACGCGTTTTGGTTTAGGAGAAACGCATGTAAACGGTTCAAAATGACGATCGAATTTTTTCAACTTTCAAGACGAATAAATCCTCAATTATCTCATACTTATCGATTTATCTCGTGAAACTGCATAAGAAAATGTCAAAAAAGCTTTTGATTTAAGACTTTCAAAAAATAGCAAACCTTACGTTTTTAAGCTTACCTTTATAACTCATTTTGAATACTTCCTCATGGTTACCCGCTCTGCAAACCTTGGGACCAATGCTTACATCCGGATGCGTTTTACTCAAAATGCTTGGCTCCAAATCTATTGATGATTGAAAACGTAAAAGGAAAACCCTTCTTTTGAAGTCAAATTAAAAAAAAGTTTATATGGAAACTATATTTAATTACTTTAAAAAAATAATTGTGTACAAGCTTTCATCTTAATCAAAATTGTTTTGGTGGCATAGCGTAAAGCGTGTACTTATAACTACGACAACAGATAACAGTTTAACAAATAAAATAAAAAATATAAAAATTGAAAAAGTGTAAAAAAATATAATACATTTTCACTTAAAACTTTCGATAATTGTGATTGCGTGTGGTCTTCAGTGTCAGGATATATTGGAGTACATACGACTTGCTTCCGTTACGACCCATCGGAAATCACCATCAGACCTAGCTGTATGTGTA
The DNA here is from genome assembly GCA_947369205.1 of Cantharis rufa. Lineage (NCBI taxonomy): Eukaryota > Metazoa > Arthropoda > Insecta > Coleoptera > Cantharidae > Cantharis > Cantharis rufa. The sequence goes on from OX376309.1 coordinate 20,146,983, forward strand.
CATTTTGGAGGTCATAATTTCCATCTGAAATCAATAGTATTTGAAATTTACTCTAAAGATATGCAATTTATCTATATGAACCTAAATTCCGTCAAAACAATTAAAAATTGTATTTCTTGCCGTTTTTAAAAACAAAAGAACATAATTTTTTGCCATTTTTTTCACAATTAAGAAAGTGCTTTAAACAGTTATATTACTCCAAACGCATGGTATAAAGATTACAAATCTTTATACGTAGGTTCATATAGAGCTTAATTATATAAAGCAACTAACTGTCAATATTTAAAATGATTGGTTAAAAACTTTTTAGAGCTATAGAGTGTGCACGAATTCAAAAAATTTCGAGAAAAATGCATTTGAAAAAAAATTTACCGAAAACAAAAATTTCAGGAATTTATTTAGACTACTTACTGGTTAATCAGCAATCCCAGCACCAAATCGCAATCCTTCTTCGTGATATCCTTCGGTTTGAACATGCAACTCTTTTTTCGAGCTCTCCGAACTTCCTTAGTCTCCAAGCTGTCATTATCCATTTCTGGTGCGTAACTGAAGCTGCGGCTTCAATATTCAACTCGTTCGTCACCAATAAAATGTGCAATTAGGTATTTCGGAGCGAACCGCCAAACAGTTGAGTTGAAACTTCCGTTTGAATTCTGTGTGTGGCCACCTAAACATATCTCTAATAACTCATCTCAATAAATTTTAATTATCGAAAACATATCTTACTGGATATCAAGATGCGATGGAGTCGGATAGGAACGCCTCGTTGCAATAGGTTCTTCATCTTGTTTCCATTTACACCAGTATTCATATAATGCTGAGAAGTCAATAAAGGGTTGTTTGTTCCAAATCCCAGATTGCATCTAAATTTTATTACCATTTTGTGGTATAATGGTAAATAAAAGTCTAATAGAAAACCCTATATTCAAATTTCATTTTTGTGTAGTTGGCGATTGTAGTCTTAAGTACACGCGCCCTACACTCACATACCATAACAATTTAAACAAAATTACGGAAATAAACGTTCTGTTCAAGCAAAAAATTTGAAATATTTCCCAAACCAACATTTTTCCATCAATGTACAGAAAAAGAAATAATTGTAGTTGTATCTCAACCTCGAAACAAGAGATAAAATAAAATAATAATTTATTCGACACCAATGTTGGTTACGGTTCACAAAACAATTTTGGTAATGAAAGATGAACATACTTTCTGAATTACGTTTGTGGAATTGTACCTTCTTTTTTTCAGTACCTTATTTCTTGGGTCATTATGACATAAGTCCTGACCCAATTATTGACGGTACGAATTAGTACGTGACCATATTAATAGAGTAATACTATTAAAGGCGTCCAAATGACAACAAAAAAAAGGCTTCTCGAAAACGAAGGGTTTCATTGAAAAAAAAAGTAAAATTCATTCAAATAGCATTCTTCTGTTGGTATGCAAAATGCGCTTTTTTTTAAACCAAAGGGACAAAACCAGGCATAGTGACAAGGTACAAAACTGCCAAATAAGGTACTAAGCAGACCGAAAAAGGTGCAAAAGCCTAGCTAATGGTGGATCTGGATCTAGCTGGGAATTACCAACACCAAATTTCAAAACCAAAAATTGGTATTAAAATGCAAGGAAGAAGCCTTCCCTTATTGCAATAAACGCCCAAGACGAAGAGGGAAGTCCCGAAAAGACACGAAGAGATAGTGAAAGCCCAAATGTATTTTTTTAATCCGGGCATTTCTTAGAAACAGTCCCATAACATGTAATAGTCCAGTCCTCTACTGCCGAGATTTATTGTCTGCAGTAATTTTATTAAAATTAATTTTTTTCGAGAAGCAATGTAATGATAGCAAACTGATTTTGAGCAGAGAAACCAATGTAAATGAAAAGCAGAGAGTTAAAATGATGGCACTTTCTAATAATTTATGCCCAAGAAGGCAATGGAGATATTAGCCAAGTGCTGAGTAGAGGATCCAATTATGTTAACTCGAAAAAAAAAAAAGATATTAATAAAACTTTCTAATGTGACAAAACGAAAAAGCAAAGCAGTTGCTCAAACTGCAGAAAAGCAGCGAGTTAAAATGACAGCACTTTCTAATAATTTCTGCCCAAGAAGGCAATGGAGATATTAGCCAAGTGCTGAGTAGAGGATCCAATTATGTTAACTCGAAAGAAAAAAAAAAGATATTAATAAAGCTTTCTAATGTGACAAAACGAAAAAGCAAAGCAATTACTGCTCAAACTGCTTCGCAACATATCGGATCATTATCGATGTGAACGAAACAAAGTCATCATAGAATATGTTGCTTCATCGATATTCCTATAAAGCAAAACATATTTTAAAAATTTGCAATTTGAATCTGAATTTTTTCAATATACTACTATAATTTTGTAAAATTTTATAGAAACATTTTCTATAAACATTTTCGACAAAATTGTACGGAATATTACTATAATTTGTACTTATATATAATATTAATTATGGCTCTCAGTTGACATCACTCTTCTTTAAAAACCCTACCTAGTCCAAAACACAATATGTATACTGTAAAAAATTGTTGGTTGTCAAGGCTGCCGGTCTATTTACAGAGGTATGGCGCACAATAGTTTCTTTTTTCTTAAATGGGCCGCGGGTTGTCCAAAAAAGTGTTACGTTTATTAAACAATGGGTTGGACCTGTATATGAGAAACTTTTTCAATAATTTTCAATTAAAGCCTTCCCCAGCACGCACCTGATTACATTCCCAAGCTGGTTAGGCGTTTGAATAGAAATGCTACACGGATGTATGTACCAAACCAAGAGAAAAATTACAGAATTGGAAAACCCAATTGAAAATATTACCAGCAACACAAATCGGACGGAAGTACCCTAAGATAAATTACCAATGTTTGTTAAGGAGTAAAAATTCACTGTCGATATTTTTGCTTGCAAGTGTCCTTGCGCCGCTTTAAGCGATTTTTGCAAATCGAGTGTATTCAGAGTCTGTTGAATAAAAATTCGCTCTGGTCTCTCAGGCAGACAAAAAGATAACATCTAATGCGTCTGCCAAAGCACCCCCCTTGTACAGCTGAGTTAGTTAAAATCATTACCAATTATTTTTCAAAATTACAAACTTAAGTTAACGATATATCAAAATTTTTAAATAAAAATGATTTTTGGTCTTTGGTGCAGTGGAGTAACCAGATTGCATCAAAAGAAAAATTGTATTAAATATTTAGGTGATATCCCTTAATGCACTTGTTTTCTAAAATTAGATTGTAGAATTCCGGATTCAGACAAATAGCCTATTGCTAAAGGCTTGCCATGTCTGGAATCTAAATCCTGCAAGCACCGTTGATTTTCAAGAACTAGGGATATGAATTACTTGAATTAGTGAAAATTTGACCCTGAGCAGAAATCAATATATATAATTCCCTCTACGGCAGCTGCTCTTAAAGAGTATACTTTTAGAACAGCATATCAAGCCAAGTAATCAGGGGCCAAGTTGATAACAAAAACAATTCCATTACCAGATCCAAACTGAAAACTGGAAACTGCAGCAACAAACCAAACAAGATAACACATTAACTGTAAATATTTTGAACCTATATATTCACTGAGAATGACAGCAAAGAAATGGCTTCTCGCAATTAAAACGTTTAATAAGAAAAAAGTATAAAGGAAAGAAAAGTAAATTCGTTGGAGCTTGAAACTAGATAAACCCATGTTGTGCACAAATGCCAGTCCCCAATTGTTCGAAAAGCAATGTTTATAGACACTGAAAATACATTTCGACCTGAAAAGATTCAAGAAATTTCAGATAGATTCAACCTAGATGTGACCGGTGTTTTGGGTTACACAATGTACAGCAGATGGCTTTAATTAATGGCGCGTTCTTACGAGTCAAGTTTAGTTGACCGATTTTAGTTGATCAATAAAATTTGAATAAAAACTGTAATGAGAACCTGTTTCAATAGCGTTGATCAACTTTTTAATGATGAATCGTAACAACTTTCTTTGAAATAGAAACATATCTTGAAACGTGTGAACTATGCTATCAACTTTTGTCGACTGTGTAGTTTGCAACTAGCTGCAGTAAATGTACTTGTTTCATAAATAAGATCTTATTTAAAAATTTTAATACTAAAATAGCTTTAAAAAATGAACCCCAAATGGTCTAAAAGTGTTATGATGAAATTTTTGGAACTTTATCATAAGCATAATTGCCTTTGGAACCACCGAATAGATAAATATAAAAACAAAGATGCACGAGAAAATGATTTGGATTCTATTGTAAAGGAAATGGAAATTTCTGGTCTTGCTGTTCTGTAACCATCTGTGCACATTCACGCACAACTGCATTAGACGCCATTTTAAAACTGAAACGGCCGATCAGTTTCTATTGCAATGTGTGAACTAAAATTTATTCATTTCTTATTCAACTTTAGTTGATCAACTAAACTTTACTCGTAAGAACGCGCCTTTGAAGGCGGAGAAGTTGGTCCACAATCACTTACGCCCTACAAGTGAAATTTGTCCTATCCACTTATATATGGAAACTGCTAAAGCAAATCGTCCAAAACAGTAGTTTCTAAACAAAATAATAAAAAAGTATTTGAGCATAACAGCAAACACGATATGCAATTGAAACAAACCAAGATGTATTACTTGATTGGTAGAAACTCATAAGTGTCACTTGAAAACAAGCTCTTGGTTTGTAATGTGGGGATATTAAATGAGTGTTGAAATGAATTGCCAATGTCGCCATCTACGACCCCAACAAACCCAAAATCTCAGTGAGCGATACCAACGCCGACTACAGCTTCATCAAAACCCATATGCTGAAGAATTTTTGAACTCGCCCCAAATAAGAAGACTTCAACTAAAAAAAATTCAGACCATCGATAGCACCTTCTTAACAGCGTGGCAAACATGTTGCACAAAGATGCCAAGTTTTTTAAGTAGCTGGTTGTAGATTTTATGATGGCGGCGATCACCAACTTGCATAGGGAACGAAATTTTGCTCCACAAAGCAAAAAAATTGAAGTTCCTGAACACAAAATTTTTATATTATGATGTAAGTAGTACTCCGATATTACTTAATTATTATTTACTTTGGTTGGAATGAAACTGCAGCTGGAGAAATATTTATAAAAATGCAAATCAAGGTGTCACGTCGAAAAACGGCAAACAATGATAATGTAGTGGCGTACCCTAAGAGGAAATGACTAATGCCGTTTCGACTTGTCTAGGGCATGTTTAACGCTTAATAGCTCAAGAGAATTTGGGATTGGATACCTGCAAAGAACATTAAAAAGCTAATAAAAGGAAAACTGGGCTCACACAGATGCCCATTGTCCAAATTAACCAAGGCCTTTAAAATGAATGAAGGCCCATAAACATAATTATTTAATACATTACCAATCAAATATTTTATATTGTAAACACTATATCATACAAATAATCTTAGTGCAAAAAACTATTATGTGACGTGGAAACTATGCTAAATAAATCGTCCAAAGCAGTCGAGTTTCTAACTAAGTTCCTTTATGAAGACGTTCAAAAATTCTACCTCAGAAAATCACATTTCTGTAATACCTATGTAGTTGTTCCAAAAAATATTCACTGAAAGAAAAATGAAAGAAAGAAGGAAGAAGAGGCATTATGTAATATGAGAATATTACTAATAAGAGGAATCATCATTTCGAATCATCCAAGTAAAATATGTGAAAAAGTAAATTTTTCACAACGGGACCGACTAATATAGAAAATTGACGCGGGTGATTCAGCGACTAAAATGATTTTTATAGATTGCAAGTTAAAAGATAAAATTACACAGTAGGCCCGTAGCCAAGAGGGGGAACCTGGGGGCACGGGCCCCACACCCCCGATATGTTAAAAAAAACAACATTTGTTTGTAATAATAAAAATTCCCAAAAGGAAATCCCCGAAAATGTTCCTATTTACACAAGGCCTTTTATGAGTGCCCCCCCCTCCCCCGAAATGAAATACTGGCTACGGGCTTGTTACTCAGAGCTTATAATTAAGTTGTAAGAATACGTAATATGAAGTAGCTACCTTCATTAAATTACCTACCTAAATTAAATCGGACAAAAAACCTCAGTATCAATAAAGAACAAAATCATCAAATAGTGACAAGAATAGGTTTTGATATAAAATTTAAAATTAGTATTTACGAAAGGTACTTTTCTTAATGTACTTATGTAGTATATCATGGAATTACTCTGGAATTTTTGGAATTATCTAGGGTTTTAAAAAGCGGTTTGCATTGCCCATAAATCCTCTGCTTACCGTACATCCATAAGGTGTACAGTTCTGTTTCAATAACGTTACATATTTTTCAAAACCATGATTATTTTTGTGGAAATGCTACCAAAAGTAAATTCCTAAGGCAAATTAGAAAAGAATAATAATTTCCAGTTTGATTTGTATAAGATAAATTATTGATTATTGACCTTTAATTGCCCATCATAAAAATTACTTGACGATTCTCCAAACTGATGAATTGAAAATTCCTACGAAATTAAACTCGAGCGATAGGACAACTAAACAAAACATAAAAGAAATAATGAAAGAAAATGATGTTGAACAACATAAAGTAGAAGTATTTGATAACACTGAGAAAAATAAGCAAAATTGTTAATATAAAACGTAGTATTTAGTTCTTTTCATTATGTAATAATATAATCTGTAGTAAGCGTAGACATTTATCTCTATACTATCAAAAACTAGCATTGTTATACATTACAACTACAAACTGGTAAAAAAGTTAGTTGGTAAATATGACTACAGTGGTAAATACAAACACTACAAGTTGATCGAGCTGGTAACTTATAATATTATAAACATCTTGCTTCTTAAAATGTACCGTTTATAACAACGAAGTTGTATAGCTAAAGTATTATTATATTTGCAGAAAACATAATGATGATTAAAAAATTGATATTGTACAAGTGTGTATATTTGTGTCAATTTACATACTAATATACAAACCAAGACAAGTTTGTTGATTTGGAATACACTTTTAAATATATTAATAAAAATGCGATACTTAATTATATTTATTATAGTGTTATGATTTATTCAAAATACTTATTATACCGACAAATTTTGAGATTCAAAGAAATCGTCACACAATTTAACGGTCTTATAATTTTTGCTTTCAATAAAGATTCATCTGCATAATATGTTAGTTTTATAAATTCTGCTGAAACTTATCTCTTATGCAAAAATTATTTTATGAATCTTTTGAATTTTATTGTTAGGTAGAATTACAATAAAACGAAATGCGGTATCTCTTTGAGTTTTCCTAATTTCAAAAATTTTAAACCATCTTTATCTTGTAAAAATTGTTTGTTATGTGCACAGGCCCATTCATTTTTAGGGTATACTTTATTGCTTCAGGATGGGCTCCAGAAAGAGGTACAGTACAGTTGGCAAATGCCATAATATGTCCAAATAGTAGCCATTAAAGCATTTAGTCATTTCAAAAATTATTTCAGTTTCATCGCTTTACGTTGTACGATAAGCATCGTATACGTTTGTTTATACGTTAAAAGTAAATTGATTAGTGTTAGTTATAGTGTGTTTACTATTTGAGAGTTATGGAAGATCAACTATTAGCTTGGGGTTTAGCTCAACTAATTCACGTATTTAAAGGTTAGTATGTAATTTTACTTAAAAATAATTTACTTACGCAAGAAGAAATTTTAAGATAGAATGGTCTGTCCCCATTTTAATAGAAAATAACAGTTTTTGAAACAAAAATATTCTTTTAAATTATCAAAATCGTTGTTAAGAATATATAGGTAACTTAAAATTTTTTTATTGCAAATTACTTTGATAAATTTATTGTTTTGCCGATTTCTAAAATATTAATAATTTTCTTTATAAAGTTTTAATCCTTAAATTCGTATTATTATTGTAGAGCATATTATGATGGATGAAGAATCGTAAAGTGAGCAGTGTTGGGTTTATATTCAACAAGAAATATACAAAATCAAAACCAAACATGACCCAAAGTTTTTATCGACGACTGCCCTGAAGTCAGACATATTGTTGGATTGTTGGACCAAAAACATTCAGGTGTAGGTACATTAATCGTGACTTTTTACTGCTATTTTAAGTGATTTAATGGATTTCTTCCACTACTAGTCATATAGACTAGCATTATAACTTAGGTCAGTCGCATGTGAAGTGACTCATTTTAGACTAGTGGTTAATAAATTAGGTAGAAACAGCAATTGGGAAAGAAACCTATGGATTTGTCTACGATTAAAATAGAAACTTTATATTAGTCTATACCAAGATCTATGAGATTAATTAGAAGATTAGATTACAATTAGCTAATATTTAATAATGCATGGCTGTATAATAAAAGAACCATCCAATTTTTAGAATTAATTGAAAACTGACAAATTGCAACAAAAAGTGCTGCCAAGTTGGAGAAAATTATGCAATAAAACACCACATAGTATTCGGTTTCTTCTACCTGTTGATAATGAAAAAAACTCATGGATTTATCAGTAGAAAGCAAAACTTGGACACTACAATTAATTTGCTTATTTTTTATATTTCAGTAGCGTCATCATTACTATTATCGACATTATCGTCATATTGGTCTATACCAAGATCTATGAGATTAATTAGAAGATTAGATTACATTTAGCTAATATTTAATAATGCATGGCTGTATAATAAAAGAACCACCCAATCTTTCAATATTCCATAAAAAAATTATTATTAGGTTATTATTGAAGTAATATTATCAGGACGATCAACACCAAGTACCACAATTTTTGGAAATTAAAGCATCCCCTCTAGAACGATACATCCCCCCCCCCAAGGAAAATTAAAGTAACTTTGGCAACTGCAAGTTATTGCTGTCCCAAAGGTGGACAAAACTTGTAAATTTTGTAAATCAAAGGGACATTATAAAAATATAGGAACTCAAAAGTCAAAACTTAAAAGTTTTGCTTCACGTTCTTCACTTTTGCATTAATTTATTAAAGTTATTACTTGATATAGGATATTTATTATATTTCATACATTTTATTTTAATTATATTTTAATTTTATTATTGCGTTTCAATTACATACATTTTTTCAATAAACATCATTATGGAGATTGTAAAAAAGCAAGCAGAACAAACAAAGGTACCGCGGTCAAGTTTATAATCAAAAGCATCAATTAGAAATTTTTCCATCGAGCTCATGAAAACTGTAGCCCAAAGTAGATCCAATGAACCCCTTAGAAAGTTATTTATTTAAATTTATTCAGATATTCTCTCAGAATGATCGATAGTGATATCAATCGCAATCCGTTAAAACTGACGATAATGACCAATGTCATGTCATCCACTCAATTGTGCAATCAATGGGATATTATTGTAGAAAATAGAAAACTCATAAGAAACGAAATTTTCTAGTAATCTCTATCAAGACCTAAGACCTATAGGATTTAACCATTTATGATTAATGTCAATAATGGCTGAGTAAGCAAAACACCCATGTATTTCACAAAGGTAAAAACAGCAATTGGGAAAGAAACCTATGGATTTGTCTCTAATTAAAATGGAAACTTTATATTGGTCTGTACTAAGATATATGGGATTAATTAGAAGATTAGATTACATTTAGCTAATATTTAATAACGCATGGCTGTATAATAAAAGAACCACCCAATTTTTAGAATTAATTGAAAACTGACAAATTGCAACAAAAAGTGCTGCCAAGTTGGAGAAAATTAAGCAATAAAACACCACATAGTATTCGGTTTCTTCTACCTGTTGATAATGAAAAAAACTCATGGATTTATCATTAGAAAACAAAACTTGGCAACTACAATTAATTTGCTTATTTTATATTATAAGCATTCGAGTACTTCACATAGATATAATTATAATTGAAATATTTTAATTATTTTTTTTATCTTATTATTGCATTTTAATTCAGCCCCCAAAAACAACGACCCTTGAAAGTTTTGTCCAACGTATCCGACTTTCATTATTTATTAATTCATATATTATATTACATCATATTAATTATATTTTATTTTATTGTTTTAATTATCTACATGAAATTCTTTAATAATTACCATCAAAGGAAACGCAAAAAAATCGTTCACTATAACCAACAATACCATGGCAATATTACCAAAGCTACATGCAAAAACATTTTATTTCTCTCGAGATTGATTCTAATAGAATAAATAAATTTTCGTCGTTTCACAACACCTATTAATAACAGACACGTTGTTGAAATAATTTAATAGTCGGCGAGAAAGAAAAGAAAAAAATTATTATTATTATGTCAGCGCGTTGTTATGAATTGAGTTTTGGATTTTGGAATTTTTCTCATAGATTTACTAAAACATTTTTAGAATAAATTAATTAATTAAATAACTTATCAATATATTATTTAAATAGCTCTACTATTAGAACTAAAGTAATAAATAATAATACATATTTACAATACATTTTACTTCCTTGGATGCTAGAACGATTTATTTTCTTATTCGTACGGCAATAAATATTATATATAATAATATTATATTATAATAAACGCCGTAAAATAACTTCCCGCCATTTTTTTCACAACAGGTTACCAAAGCGGAGCGTGATTATTTTACTTTATTAAAAACATCCGACCGCTTCCCAACATGTTGGGATGTAGCGCGCGTATCAGCAAAAAATGCCATCCCGGTATGTCTGCTGAATGTGCTCATTGTAGATTTGGAATGGGTACAACTAGATTAAAACAAAAACCTTGTTTTTAGTTCTTCGCGATAAATGTGGAGTCTTCACAGATATGCAAGCTCTGCTAAAGCAAATCGTCCAAAGCAGTCGAGTTTCCAAACAAATAAATCATCGGAACCAACTAACTATAACACAAACGGTGTTAATTCTTGTGATATTTGCTATTGAACTACCTTACATTCAAGAATCCATACCTCACAAAAACATTTCTATAATATCTGGTCCAAAAAATTTTTCCCAGAAAGAAAAATTGCGGATCCATATGAGAGGTTTGAGATTGGAAGGAAGTTCATTTATTTATCTCTCGTTTCAGGGTAAGTTGGTGATCCAAAACAATATTTATGGATTTAGGCAAATTAATTCTTAGCTTTACAAGTAGCCAAGTTTACGCGACTGCAACAGCAACTTGCAACAACAAGCAACAAACCAAACAAAATACACATAAACCGTAAATATTGTGAACCCATACACACTCCACGGCAAATAAATATTCACTAGGAACATCTTAACCTCATTATACAATTGAGTTGGCTATGCGTCGAATTTGCATCAATTAATGATATCATTACACATTATTTCTCAATATTTCTAAATTTAAGCCGGCTGTATTTCGAATAATTTTAAATATAAATGATGTTTGGCCGTTGGTGCAGGGAAGTAACCAGTTTGCACCAAAAGAAAAGATTCTAGTAAATATATAAGTGATATCCCTTTATGAACTAGTTTACTAGAATTATATAGTAGAATTCTGGATTCAGACCAATTGGCTTATTTTCTAAAACTTGGTATGCCTGAATTCTTCCCCAGACCCCATCCAAGGACTCCTGTACTAAATACTGCAGTTGATACAACAAGAATAAAATTTGTTGCCCTTCCTGATAAAATTCAAGTAGAGCTTTCCAGCCTGTTCAAACAAATAAGCAAAGCCGTTGTTGCTCAACCTGTGACGTAAAAAGGTATCCTGAACTACTAAATAATACCTCTGGTGGTAATCCGTCGTCAAAAGTGTACAACTTACAGCATTTCTTTGCTGTAAGATGTACACTTGTTGTACAACCTGTGACGTAAATAGTTATACAGAACTTCAATAACTCTGGCGGTAATCCGCCGTCAAAAGTATACAAATGACAGCAAAGAAATGGCTTCTTGAAATTAAACAGTTTAATGAGAAAAACGTAGAACGGATTTAGGTAGCGCGCTTTACTGCTGACTTGACAACAGCTTTAGAAATAATGGATCAATGTAAATAATTGGTGAGACCAGATATAAAGTCGATGTTGATTACTAACATCTTTGGTGAGCTTGAAACTAGTAAAACTCATGATGTGCACAAATGCCACTGCCAAATTGTTCGAAAAGTGATGTTTATAGACACTGAAAATACATTTCGATCTGGAAAGGTTCATAAAATTTCGGATAGATTCAACCTAGATGCGACAGGTGTTTTGGGGAACATAATTTACAGCAGATGGCTTTAATTACTGATGAAATTAGAATATCAAAGAGAAGTTGGTCCACAACCACTTACGCCCTACAAAGTGAAATATGACCTATAGTTACATTTCTCAACCAAGTCCTCAGTCCTAATAGGTGAAGTATTTGAGCATTCACCTTAATCGGAAGCTAACATGGACGTATCACATAAAGACCAATGAAAATCAACTAAAACTATCCAAGATGTATTGGCTAATAGCTCAACTTCAAATGCAGTTGAACTATCTAATAGCACTCCAAGCCAGAACAATATGCAGCCAAAAACAGCTTTAACTATATACTTTCAAATTTTCAGGATATACATATATGAAAGCTGCTAAAGCAATGATTCAAAGCAGGCGAATTTCTAAACAGAATAGTAATCCGAACCAACCAACTATCACAAAATCGAGAAGCTACTTCGACAGCATGGATCAAAATATCCGAAGACACGTTTTCGGCAATCTGCCCGACTCCAGAATCCATTCGATGACTCCCGTATTAAATTCTGCATTGGTACAACAAGAATAAAATTTGTTGCCCTTCCGGATAAAATTCAAGTTGAGCTTTCCAGCCTGTTCAAACAAATAAGCAAAAAAAAGCCGTAAAAAGATATCCAGAGCTTTTGAATAATAACTCTGGCGGTATCCGCCGTCAAAAGTGTACAAATGACAGCAAAGAAATAGCTTCTCGAAATTAAAAAGTTTAATGAGAAAAACGTAGAACGGATTTAGGTAGCGCGTTTTACTGCTGACTTGACAACAGCTTTAGAAATAATGGATCAATGTAAATAATTGCTGTGACCAGATATAAAGTCGATGTTGATTTCTAACATCTTTGGTGAGCTTGAAACTAGTAACAATCATGTTGTGCACAAATGCCAGTGCCAAATTGTTTGGCACAATTGAAAGTTATGTTTATAGACACTGAAAATACATTTCGATCTGGAAAGGTTCAAGAAATTTCGGATAGATTCAACCTAGATGCGACAGGTGTTTTGGGTAACAAAATGTACAGCAGATGGCTTTAATCACTAATGAAATTATAAAAACAGAGAGAAGTTTGTCCACAATCACTTACGCCGCCCTACAAAGTGAAATTTGTCCTATCCACAGATATAGAAACTGCTAAAGCAAATCGTCCAAAACAGTATTTTCGAAACAAAATAATAAAAAAGTATTAGAGCATAACAGTAAGCATGACAAGCAACTAAAACAATCCAAAATGTATTGGTTGATTGATAGAAACTCAGAAGTATCACTTGAAAACAAGCTCTTGGTTTGCAATGTGGAAAGCTGTAAGCATCACAAACATTCATTAAGCGTTGAAATGAATTGCTACGACCCCAACCAAGTAATCCACGACCAACCCAAAATCTTAGTGAGCGATACCAACGCTCGGTTTGGTTCATCCAAACTCATATGCTTGTTACGGTTAGGATTATATTTTGTATTTTTAAATTCCCGCGCCAATCTTTCCGACCGACACACTCGAATCTCTAATTACATTGGACATCGTGGAGTTTGAGTGTGAAGGTCAGGAGATAAGCTCGACCCATGATACAATAAATTACAAGCTATGATATTGCGCAGGTTGAGCGCCATCTTGCTTAAATCTGACGTCACGCGGTAACTAGCATTTGCCGGTTTTTAGTTCAAGCAACCTGAATTTTTTCAGTTTTGTTATTGTTTTTTCTTGTTATTTGTTGTAATCAGTATTTTTCCTTAAGAACTTACATTAATAATGCGATGTGCAATATTTGGTTCTAATATGAACATTTTATAAGACAGGGCGATGTTATGTTTTTCCGCTTTCCGACTAAAGCTTTAAGCAGTTTATTTACTTCAGAGCAAATAAAAAAGCTTAAAAATCCCAAAAGACGTCCACGATGGATGGTCGATTAAAGAGGTATCTAAAGCAATTGTTGTTCATTCCGCTGGTCTTCGAGCTTATAGGTTGCTTCTAAAAAAAAAGATATCCTTTTCCGGCTGTATCAATACTTCGATCGTGGTTGAAAAAAATTCAAATTTTAAAAAGTTTTAAAAAAAAACTTGAAAAAGTGTGTATTAGATGTGCTAAAAAGTTCCCGGCCAAATTAGATAGATTTTTCATCTCCAGTAACCATTCGCTTCAAAAATGGATGGATTTCAATACGTTCCAGCAACGATTCGCAGATGGAAACTTGGTCGAGCTAATTTTTATGCATCAAATCATGTGGCAACCAAATATCGAGTTCCTTTTTGAATTCAGATTTTTTAAATGGTTTGCAACTGTTTGGCAATTGATGTTTAGACTCTTGGTGATCTCTACAGTGCTTAGATGACGGTTTTGTTTCAGAATTTTTAAAATTTCCTCAACTTTTTCAATAAATGACCGACCAGAGTGTGGTGCATCTTTGACATCAAAATTTCAAGAACGAAACCGCGCAAACCATTATTTTGCTCCTGTTTTCGACAGAGCATCTGAACCATAAACAGCACATTTTTCCTGATCGAAGAAAAATTGTAAAATGTAGCGAATTTTTTCTTAATTTACTTCCAACTTTAAACAGCAATTTTTCACAACTGCCTGGGCCAAATCGAATGATTTTATATTTGGTTTGTTAGCTAAAAGTGTCATTTTTCCAATGACATATATGAATATGCGATGAGATAAGTAGTTTCGGAGAGAATCTACTTTGACATTACTTATTGTCTAATTGAGTCGGGAACTTTTCAGCATACCTAATAATATATTGTCATTCGATGAAATAAAAGGTCGCAAAATGTACTTGTATGACAAGGCTAACGATGAAACATTAAAATTGTCATGCTGAAAGGATTATTTTCAAATTGGAAACGACCAATATTTTATGACCTCGAACATAAATTATGTTGAAAATTCAGATGAATGGACTTAGAAGCTTTTCTTTAGCTTTTCTAAATTCATGACCTAAGTGTTCTTAATCGTTGTATTTTTTTTAGTTTCCAAATTGTGGGTATGGTCAGTATCTTAGGGGAGGGAATATACAGTTACTCACATAAATATTCGGACACTCCTATGTTAACAATGTTAATTTGACGTTTTCAAGACGTGTTTTTTTATATAAAAATCGCTTTTACAGCAAAATTTTGTAGACATTTTTTGTTGGAAATTTCATTGCCTTAAATTTTGTTTATATACATTTTTCTATTTCGTTGCACCGGTTCCGACTGACAGCGACTTGAACAAGACTCGGTAAAATCCAAAAAATATTATCATCTATATCTCGGAAACGGTGCGACCAATTAGAAAAATGTATATGAACAAAACTGTAGAGATTGAAATTTACGAAAAAAAATTGTATATTCATTTTTTTATTATGATGCACCGTTTCCGAGATTTAGATGATAATATTTTTTGGATTTTACAGGGTCTTGTTTAAGTCGCTGTCAGTCGGAAACGGTGCAACAAAATAGAAAAATGTATATAAACAAAATTTAAGGCAATGAAATTTCCAACAAAAAATGTCTACAAAATTTTGCTGTAAAAGCAATTTTTATATTAAAAAAAACGTCTTGAAAACGTCAAAATAACATTGTTAACATAGGAGTGTCCGAATATTTATGTGAGTACTGTACGTATCATTACATAATCAATTTTAAATAACCCCAGAAAAAACCTGGTTTAAAAATCCTGCGAAGGAACATAAAATTTATGTTTTTGCCGATGTCCCTCGCCTCGTTAAATTAATTCGGAATCATTTTGTTGATAGTGGTTTTATAATCAAAGACAAGAAAATTAATAAAATTTTCATTGGGAAGCTTTTAGATACATCAGATTTAACTATTGCACATAAAATTTCTAAAGAGAGCCTTAACGTAAAAAACGCTAAATTTTTCCCATATAACTTCCATACATGTATTTAAATAAAGTGGGCGTCTGATTACCGCGTGACGTCATGCGCAGTACTGAACGTAACTGAGACTCCTTAGTATCATATCTTAAAAGTTTATTGTATCATGAGCTCGACCTGTTTCCGTCGACTAGTTTCTGCCTGAGCATTCCTGAGCGCAAAGTTAGGAGAGGGTAGCGTGCGATAGTTAGTTTTCCGAGCATTCAAGCAGGGCACGTGGATTGACTTGGTACCACCTTGCGAGTGAGTAGCGCGGATGAAGTTTGTTCCTACCAAGTAAGATTTGATTTTACCGCCGTGTATCGACAAGTGCCTTACCTAATTGTGAATCACCGTAATTATTGCTCAAGGTTTCAGATTTTCTTGTGAAGATCACGCGAGTGATTACCGCGCTGTGCAAAGACGATTACGCCATGCCGTCTCTTTTTTGTGGCTACAGTTGTAGCAAAAGTAATCCAGAGTAGCGCTAGGCGCACTGGAACCAATTACAAGAATTATCAATTGTTGTGACGTACTACCTTACCGTCACTAGCTATCGAAGTGACGTATTAACTTTCCGATGATTTTAAATTGTGGTGACGCATTTGCGTTCACAATACTTAAGTGCGAAACTGCCATACGACCACTGTGAGCAGGGTCGGAAAATCCCGCAATTTTAATAGAGCCACCATACTTCATCGACTTCAAGTGTTTATTACCGTTCCGCTGTTCCGCCGTCAACATCCGTTTTTGTGTTGAAATTGCTGTGCGTCGGATTCTACCAACCAACGTGAGTAACCTTTTAATTGTAAAGTGCTTCGAAATTCGCTACGTTATCGCCTATTATAGCCGCTGTCGAAGACAGCAAATTAACCCTCCAAATTATTGGAGAGGCATTTCTTTTGTAATTATTGTTGTAATTATTTTAGTTTTAAATTCATGCATGCCGAGGTCGAACCTCTTTACTAGTATTAAGAACCTGCGTTGTAACACGACGAGTTTTATTATTATACACACCGTCTCGAATCCTGTTTGGCAGTTTTTTTTGTGTACTTCTATTTCAGGATAAGCTTGTAAAGATTCGAGGCATAAGCAATACGCAAAACAATTACCTGAGTGACTCTCGCAGACGTCACCCGGCAGCCGCGATTTCTCTGAGTACAACCCTGGAGACCCGATTACGCTACGCCGAGCCATCAAAAGTAAAAGTGGAATTTGCTATCGTAAACTACCGTATCATGCTGAAGAATTATTGAACTCGCCCCAAATAAGAAGATTTCAACTAAAAAAATTCAGACCATTGATAGCATCTTCTTAACAGCGTGGCAAACATGTTGCACAAAGATGCCAAGTTTTTTAAGTAGCTGGTTGTAGATTTTATGATGGCGGCGATCACCAACTTGCATAGGGAACGGAATTTTGCTCCACAAAGAAAAAAAATTGAAGTTCCTGAACACAAAATTTTATATTATGATGTAAGTAGTACTCCGATATTACTTAATTATTATTTACTTTGGTTGGAATGAAACTGCAGCTGGAGAAATATTTATAAAAATGCAAATCAAGGTGCCACGTCGAAAAACAGCAAACGGGTACACAATGATAATATGTGGCGTACCCTAAGAGAAAAAGACTAATGCCGTTTCGACAGGTCTAGGGCATGTTTAACGCTTAATGGCTCAAGAGAATTTGGGATTGGACACCTGCAAAGAACATTAAAAATCTGATAAAAGGAAAACTGGGCTCACACATGTAACGTAATTTGCTCAAAAATACGTTACACTTATTTGACGCCCAACTATAGGGGCCCGATATTCAAGAGTGACTTTGATCGTGTTGTTAGATTTATTTGACGCCCACAAGTTTCACTTTCACTTTGTGTTTATGGGTCCGTTTTTGGAGTGTTCAGTTTGGGCTTTGTTTTTGCGAAGGTATCCGTTGCACCTACCTGGAAACCAACGTAGAAGCTTAGTTCCCACTCAGATTTTGTAGCTCTTCTTTAACATCTATCAGCTAAATATTTTCTTTTCTTCTAGACATGTTTATTAATCACTAGTCAGGATAAACTTTGGTAATCCTGTCTATAATACGTCTGTGTGTGTAAACTATTTAGAAGGTTATTCGATTCAACCCTGGGGTGGTTAATTTTGTTAATGCTTTAATATTTTGCCAGTCAATTATTATAGTCGAGTACCAGCTCCCACCATTTGTGTAAATAATTTGTGGACAGATGGCATTGATGAATTTGGGCGACCCTTGGATGAGGTTAACTAGGTCCTCCCCTCCTAAGTGTTTGATATGCTGAAGATTTGTCACAAATTTTGTTTTTCAATGTTAGATTTTTTTGTAGTGGAGTTTGGCGCCGCCAGTGTTGGATTCCCATGTATATAGTTAGGTTTAAGTAGTAGTGTTGAGGAGTGTGAGTGATCCTTGGGAGGTTAACTTGGTCCTGCCCTCTCACGTTGCCGAGACACTGGAGTCCAATGCGTTTAGCCAAATCCACTATGACTGACTTGTAGACTTTGCAGTCAGTGAAATTCGATCGTCCTTTTTGCGATTTACGAGTACACCTCTTTGTTAGGCCTGGTTTTGCCTTGGTAATTTTTTAGTGTAGTTGAACGCTTTATGCGGCTTTGAGAATTTATGTTTCATGTTTTCATCTAACACACGATTTTTGTCAGCTATTTTCAATTTAGGTTCACAATTTTAGCTTAGATGCTTGTGCATACCGGAAAATATGCAACCTGAATCGAATTTCTGGATAAGTAGGAAGTTCATGCATATAGATCTGTGTGGGTTTGAGCGAATTGAATGAGGAATGGTTATCCAATCGGAGTTTAGTTTGTGAGAATTAATAGGATTGCCGAGGATAAAAATTGTCTTATGGATTTATTTTGCATTGGGATTTTTCAATGTAGGCACTATCGTGGATTTGATTTGATTGGTGTGGCGATTGCCGAGAGATTATCTGTTAAATCAGAGAGAGGCGCGTCAGTGATTTTATGGGATGCACGATTTTGTTATTCACAGAGAAAATGAAATTTGCGAGGTAAAAACATTTTTCAAAGTCTAGTACCGTAAGATGGGGTGAGATTGATTTTGTGGAGTGAATTTGATAGTTGGACAGAATTTCATTATATATTCAAACTACGCGCCAAAAGCAATCTATGAACATCCGGCTAGGGCTCAATCGAAAGAGAGAACTTTGAACAGTGTTGTTTCGAACTAGGTCAGATGCAAATAAGCCTAGTTATATTTTCACGGAGTCTCAAATATAGTGCTTCTATTTGGTGCTAAATCTACAGTGGAAAAAATGTGAGTACTTTTTTGTCATTTTAGAGTTGATTACCGATTCCATGCTGAATAATTATTTGTTATTGATATGATAACCTAACTTTTCGAGTAGTACGTGAAATTTCTACACATTCACATTCCACGAGCGTTTTCATTCAGTGGGGTCACTTTGATACTGATTTTGGGGTGAGATTGATAGTTATCAAAGTCACCCCACCATTATTAGATATATTGAGTTATCCATAAATGGTTTGAGTGAAATATTATTTTTTATCTTTACAGAGGAAATTCAACCCACATCATGGGACGTACTTACAAGCGTAAAGTAGGTGGCAGGCGATATAAAGATTATAATGAAGAAACACTCGAGAAAGCCTTGGAAAAAGTGGTCAATGAAGGATGGTCTATAAACAGGGCATCAAAAAAATTTTGTGTTCCTTTTGGAACAGTATATAATAAATATAAAGGTATGCATGGTAAAAACCATGGTGGACAGACAGCTTTCACCGAAGAAGAGGAATATGCTATCATTAAGTCTGTTGTTACATGTAGTGACTGGGGATTTGCATTGAGCATAGAAGACGTTCAGATGGTGACAAAATCATTTCTGGATCGTCAAGGGCGACAAATTACTAGATTCAAGAACAACACACCTGGACGAGATTGGGTTTACTCTCTTCTGAAAAGGCATAATAATATACTTACACAGCGTCTAGCTTCGAATATAAAACGTTCACGTGCAGCGGTGTCGAAGGAAGTTATCGATGAATATTTCAGAAATCTGAATCTCAGCATTGAAGATGTACCATAATCGAACATATTCAATTATGATGAAACCAACATGGCCGATGATCCGGGTAAAAAGCGTTGGTTATATCGGAGGGGTAAAAAGTATCCAGAAAATATCATAAACCATTCAAAATCAGCAATATCCATCATGTTTTGTGGCTCTGCTTCAGGGACATTATTACCACCTTACGTTATATATAAATCAGAACACATGTGGGATAGATGGACAGAAAATGGCCCGAAAGGTATTCCATGTTGTACTGAAAGATGCTGCAGTTCTGGCTCAAGATACAATAGAACAAAAAGTGGATGGATAGAAGCAAGCTGTTTCACTGACTGGTTCAAGAGTTCTTTCTTACCTCACGCTATAAGGTTGCCAGGAAAAAAAGTGCTCATTGGAGATAACCTTTCATCCCACTTCACTGACGAAGTGTTACAACTATGTCAAGAAAATAATATTGCATTCATTTGCCTACCTCCTAATTCTACGCACTTGACACAACCTCTAGATGTTGCATTTTTTCGGCCATTAAAATCAGCATGGAGATCAGTATTGTTGAAATGGAAAATGGAAAACCCAAAATTATCTTCCTTGAAGAAAGAGGATTTTCCAATGTTGTTGAAAAATGCTTTAGATAAAATGAATGCATCGGGAAACCATGCAGGTGATGCAATAGGACATAATTTGAGAAGCGGCTTTGAAGCGACTGGTGTGCATCCATGCAATCCAGGAAAGGTACTGGATAAAATTCCAAACGAGAATAAAGAAAACGAGCCATTTTTAGCCGACTACGAAAATAACTTGGTTTCATTTCTGAAGGAGAAACGATACAATAACACTCCTGTCCGTGGCCCATCTAAAAAAAAGAAGAGATTGAATATCGTTGCTGGAAGGAGCGTTTCTTGTCCAGAGTCTGAATCTGAGAATGAGAATGAGGATGATTTGACGAATTCAAGCGAGGATACGTCAGGTGAAGTTTCAGTCAATAGTGCACATGATGAAGAGGTTGAATACATATCTGTTGAACCAAATAATATTGAAGAAGGAACGTTCCTCCTGGTACGAGTTCTCTCTGGAAAAAGGAATGCGACTTGTTATCGGTACATAGCCATTGTTAAGAAAAAACTGGAATATGATGAATACGATGTTGTGGGTTTAAAATCCACTGATACAGAAAAATCAATTTTCAAGGATGTGGAGAATGATGAGTTCACTATTGCTCTAACTGATATAATTGCTGTACTTGGTAAACCTAAAATAGAACATTCTGGAACTCGTGTTAAAAGATACATCTTCACCAAACCTGTTGATGTTTTTGAGCGTTGAAGAAGAGCTGAAAATGTGTTTAACGTTATTTCACGGCGATTTAAGTGGTACCTGATTTGCCAAATATTTGTTTTATCTGTTCTTCTAAAATTTTTAAGGCAATTTGTTTATTTGAATTTATGTCAAGTATTCATCTAATAAATATTTGTTTCGCAAGCTTATTATTGTTTTTTCATTCACCAAAGAATAAATTCTGTCAGTCCAACCAACATGAAATGCGATGTATCAACCTAAATGATTGGGGTGACTTTGATAAGATATTCAACTAATATGGATTATCAATGTCACCCCTATGCAGTGCAGGTTTGATAAAAGAAATGTTTGCTCCAAATTTGTTAGGTATCAAATTGATAACTTATTGCGATAATCCAGTACAGAGCACGCGAAAAAAATTGCCCCATCAAAGTCACCCCAATATAGGTGTTAGTTTGATAACATGGTTTTTATTTTTTTACAGATCAGTATTATCAAAAAATGGTTGCATATTCGGTAGATTCTATTCTATTCTGATATACAAATCGTGTAGAATTTTTATTTTGCTGAAAATATTTATAGGTTCGATTGTATTATTCAAAAACTTGAAAAAATTATCAATTTAACCCCATTTTACGGTATCTTCATGTCTGTCTTGTCGAGACACTGTTGTGTTTGGGGGGTTGATTTTCTGTTTGGCTTATGTCCTTACATAACAGACTGATCCAAGGCTATGCTTCATCTTTAGTTCTTTGAAACGAGAAGATAGTACTTGTGATGCAGTATCTGTCTAGCTAGGAACTTCGTCCGTGGATGCAATAAGACTTGACTTCTGTATGATTTTCTTTTCTATTTTCTTATTTTTTTCCCAAAACCGATGGCGGTTTAGAGTTAAGCAGGGGGGATGTGTAACGATATTACTTAATTATTATTTACTTTGGTTGGAATGAAACTGCAGCTGGAGAAATATTTATAAAAATGCAAATCAAGGTGCCACGTCGAAAAACAGCAAACGGGTACACAATGATAATTACAGTGTCGTACCCTAAGAGGAAATGACTAATGCCGTTTCGACTTGTCTAGGGCATGTTTAACGCTTAATGGCTGAAGAGAATTTGGGATTGGATACCTGCAAAGAATATTAAAAAGCTAATAAAAGGAAAACTGGGCTCACACAGATACCCATAGTGTCTAAATTAACCAAGGCCATTAAAATTAATGAGCGCCCATGTTTGAGCCCAAACATAATTATTTAATACATTACCAATCAAATATTATATATTGAAAACACTACAACATACCAATCATAGTGCAAAAAAACTGTTGTGATGCGGAAACTATGCTAAATAAATCGTCCAAAGCAGTCGAGTTTCTAAACAAACTAAATAATAGCAGAAAATCACATTTCTGTAATACGTATGTAGTTGTTCCAAAAAATGTTCCCTGAAAGAAAAATTGCGGATCCATTGCAAAACTTTTGTACCAAATATATGTATGTTCTATGTAGTATTATGTATTTCCTGTATAAATATTAATTGTAAAAATATAATATGTTATTATCCGAATTACTCGTTGCAGAGAATTGCTAAAATAATGCGAAAAAAGTAAATTTTACCGGACCGGCCTATTATAAAAATTTACGCGGATGGTTTGAGCGATAAAATTAATTTTTATAGATTGCGAGTTAAAAGATAAAATTGAATACGTAATACGAAGGTAGTCATAAATTAAATCGGGCAAAAAAACATAAGTATCAATAAAGAACATAATGCCATCATCAAATAGTAACAAGAATAGGTTCTGTAATAAAATTTAAAATTAATATTTACGAAATGTACTTTTTTTAATGTATATGTGTACCTTGAAGCATATCATAGAGTTACTCTGGAATTTTTTTTTGTTGGTTGTCATGCGTGTGAGTAATTCAAATGTTGATACATTTCTAATGTTTGTTGTCTTTCGAAATTATAACCTTAGATTGCTTTGGTTTTTGATTTTGACTTCAAAAACAAGAGTGCCATTAGACAGTTGATCGATTCTCGATAATTTTTCTTCCAGTTTAATTAATTGTTTAAAAGTATTATTTTGAATTTTTCAACAATACCTGTCAGATTTTGGTATATATTTTGCTACAGTGGCGTAACTACAATTGCTTAAGGTAGGAAATATTTATAACTTAAATAATTTTTTGGGTTTAAATTCATTTTAATTCCTTGCCAAATATGCAACCCATTTGCAAAATATCTTTTAATTTGCAGAAGTTTGTATTCGCTCATTTCCGAGACATGAATTTTTGAAAACTTTAGTCTTTAAAATAATCCAGTAAAAATTATATTGTGATAAAAAGTAATATTTTTTATTATTTGATCATATATAGGGTTATCTTTTATTGTTAAAAATAAATTGAAACTTAATGCAGAGAAGACGCGCGTCTACCAATCTCGGGTGAAAAGTGTTTCCTGAAGTTCCTGCGAATAACAATGAACAACAGGCTCAACTGGGGCGCACACGCGGAGCTATTAATTATAACGAGCTATCATCTGCAGTTTACATTGTTCGAACAGTGATCAGATGCAGCACACGGAATGCGGCTTTTTGCACTTTGCAAATTGTCACAATATACCTACTCAGCTACGAAATTTTATTTGGGGTGCTTCTGCAGCTACAATTGAAGTCGCCTTGTGATTCGTCTCTCGGGGGGGGGGGGGAGGAATTTGATATTTAGGTGGGAGGCAGGAAAAAAACCTTGCATGCACTTAGGCCATTGAACCGGACTTATTGTACTACCTCCGATGCAGCGGCTACCCGGCCTGTCACTCCTCAAGCCAACCCATTTGATTCCACGAAATGTCAATATTGAACTTGCTTTTATGATTCCAGTTGGATATTCAGAAACTAAACAAAACCACCCAATTAATAGTTTTACTAATACACTGAAAGTTTTCAGAAAGTCAATTTATTGACTCTCTTGGACCAACTGCCAAATTCTAGAAGTATCGAAAGGGTTTGCGGTTCCGAACCCAGGCATAATAGCACCTGGAAGAAAGTGGGTCACGTCCAGGATCCCAAAAATCAGCAGCTTACCATTTTAATGGATGAGGCTTTATGGAAGAAAATACAGGAATTTCGTCAAGGTAAATTTTAAAGCGCCAGGAAAGAAAAGGCGATGAAAGTGGAGAAAGAAGAAAGGGCTAAAAGTGGTCCATCCTTCGCAATATAATCCACAGTTGCTCCCAACAGTAAGGAGAAGAAAAACCTGATGAGGAAACTTTAAGTTCAAGTTACTGCTCAACCTGCTTCGCAAAATGTCGACCCACTATCACACCCCAATTACCCTAATTAGTGAAAATTTGATCCAGACCCTAGAGAGATCCACTGTGATTATACGATGGATCTAATGCCTCCTGCGGCAGCTGCTCTTAAACAGCAGCGAACATCTGGGGTCAAACAATTCCATTACCAGATTCGTGGGTTTATATTATTCCTATAAACAAAGAAAATGAATCCTAACTTGCATGTAAGTTCAAAAAATGGAATTGCAATATCAGTGTGCGCAAGTCGAGAAGCTACTTCGACAGCATGGATCAAAATATCCGAAGACACGTTTTCGGCAATCTGCCCGACTCCAGAATCCATTCGATGACTCCCGTATTAAATTCTGCATTGGTATAACAAGAATGAAATTTGTTCCCCTTCCGGATAACAGTGAAGTTGAACTTTCCAGAGTGTGTGTGTAAACACAGCCTTTACTGCTCAACCTGCTTTGCAAAAGGTCCGCCGAACTACCGATATGTAGTCGAGGTGCTAATTATGTCAACTGAATTTATTGATTGATTGATTTAGGAACGGATTTACTGCTATGACTTGACAACAGCTTTAGAAATAATGGATCAATGTAAATAATTGCTGTGACCAGATATAAAATCGATGTTGATTTCTAACATCTTTGGTGAGCTTGAAACTAGAAAAACTCATGTTGTGCACAATTGCCAGTCCCAAATTGTTCGAAAAGTACTGTTTATAGGCACTCAAAATACATTTCGAACTAGAAAGGTTCCAGAAATTTCGGATAACATATAGATGTGACACATGTTTTGGATAAAATCATGTACAGCAGATGGCTAATTAAAGCCATCTGCTTTAATTTTAAACTAAATTTGTCCTATCCACAAATATGGAAACTGCTAAAGCAAATTGTCCAAAACAGTAGTTTCTAAACAAAATAATAAAAGAGTATTTGAGCATAACAGTAAGCATGACAAGCAACTAAAGCAATCCAAGATGTATTATACCCTATCCATTTCTCACATGCAGCTGAAGTAAACAGTAATCAGTGCGTGACACGGAGTAATATACATAAGTTAGGAGAGTGCACTCGTTCAGTTATAGTGGTCATATAACGCACGCTTGAAAAGAGAGACGGCGCGAGACAGAGAACTCATCGCGAGACCGTTCATTTCCATGTATTTCATAGGGTTTAAAGCATTTTCTACAATTAAACTAGGTACCTTCAACGTTTCATTACATTTATTGTTTTTTATTGATATTATTCATAAACTATAAAGTATTACTTACTACAAAAAACTAAAAATATTAATATTTAATTACATAAGAAGTAGAAATAACATCAATTTGAATACCAGTCGCTAAAATAATTTTCAGTTTGCAATTTGAATATTTTATTTTTCTCCTTAAAGTTCGATTTAGTTTTTAATTCCGTGTCTTTGAAGTATTACCTTTTCAACAATTAGTGTTTTAGCGTAAAATATTTACTTTCTATATTCTATTGATAATAAGGAATCCTGGTTAAATTTACTTTCAGTGTTGCATTCCGAGATAACGTTTGTTTTGCATGGCGGGATCCACAAAACACATTGCAATTTTCGTTTAGTCTGTGTAAAGCATTCATTGTTAAATTATTGTTGACTAAAAATATTGTTAAAAATATGGGCTACAAATGTTTTGTGTCTTATTGTCGTTCGGGATATGCATCCTGTAGCGAAATTGTATCTTTATTTTCACCCCCTAAAGATCCTGAGTTGTTGAAAATTTGGATTAAAAATATACCCCGTGCTGATAAAATTTTGAGTCGAAAAGACCGAGTTTGTGCGAAACATTTCGATCCTAAATATATTGTCAGAGAATGGAAAAATGACTTAATTAATGTAAGTTTGTTTTAGTTATTTACGCGGTTATGTACAATGTGTATATAGGTGATGTATATAGGGGAAAGACGTGTACCTTGGGACGGTTTTACCTTGGGACAAATGCTATAACTTTTTTTCGGCTCCACTGATAAATTTAACAATTACATCATAAGTTGGCAGCGCTGTTTTAGTGTAATTGATCACTTCCGCTTGCTTGTCAAAAAATTATTCCTGTTGACAAGTGGACGTAGTGTGTTTTAAATACGGTGACTAAAAATTTACGTACGTTTTCAAGAAGTGTAGAGCACCACAGTAAGTACTATTACTTATATCTTTTCATACCGCATCCTTGCTACATGCTTTATGAACAAAATAAAAAAAATTTTTATGAAAATCTCTGCAGTTGTAATTTTGAGGTTAATTTTAGAAACAAATGTGCATGTTTGTACCTTGGGACACTTTTTTGGTTGCACCATGGGACGTGTCCCGAGGTACAACCAGACGTATACTAACAATCCATCTCACTGCTTATGACATTATTACAGATGGGGAGGAGTGCTACAGGAAAGAAAAGAGTAAAACCAGATGCAGAAGCGTTTGAGGCCGCCGCTCACGAAATTCTTTTAAAGAAAGGAACCCTACGACAAGTTGCCAGCGCCCATGGAGTCTCAAAAAGCACACTCGCTAGACACATTAAAAAATATAAATCATCTGGAGGAGCCAACTTTAAATATATTGCAAATAATGCAACACAAAAAGTATTCACCATTGAGCAAGAGGAGGAATTGCTCTCATACATCATAAAAGCAGCACAATGGAACTACGGTGTTACCATCGAAGAAATGAAAAAGTTAGCTTTCCAATACGCGAAAGCTAACAACATTAAGATTCCCGACTCGTGGAATGTTCATGAAGCTGCAGGTCGACAGTGGTACAGGGACTTTAGAAAATCTTACCATAGAAGGATATCTCTCCGCAAACCTGAAGCCACCAGCTTAGGAAGAATGGCCTGTTTCAATAAGGCTAACGTGGCAGTATTTTTTGATAAACTGAGGAATATATATTTTAGATATAAACTCACACCTCAGAATGTGTGGAATCTCGACGAAACCGGTTGCTCCACTGTTCATAAGCCATCTCGTGTCCTATGCGATATTAAGGCGAAGCAAATAGGAGCCGCCACTTCTGGCGAAAGAGGACTAAATGTAACCATGATAGCTTGCGTTAATGCTGCAGGTACATTCATCCCGCCAGGAATCATTTTCCCGCGGGTTCACTTCAAGGACCATATGGTGAATAATGCGCCTCCTGGAACCCTTGGTATGGCGACTTCAAGTGGATGGTCTAATGAAGAGTTGTTCGTTCAATATCTGCAGCATTTTATATCCATCGTGAAGCCATCAGTGGACAAAAAAGTGTTGCTTATAATGGACAATCATGTGAGCCACCTTTCAATAGCTGCCATTACTCTAGCAAGGGAAAATGGTATCATATTTTTAACCTTCCCCCCACACACAAGCCATAAGCTGCAGCCGCTCGATAGATCAACCTTCGGACCGTTCAAAAGCTACTACAATACGGCCAGCAAAGACTGGATGCTCAATCATCCTGGTAGGCCCATTTCCATTTACGATGTATCGACGTTGATAGGACAAGCATTTCCATTAGCTTTCACACCAAACAACATCACAGCGGGATTCAAAGTATCTGGAATATGGCCATTCAATGCAGACGTGTTTGAAGACCATGAGTTCTTGCCAGCTGAAGTAACAAACAGACCGTACGAACCTCATGATGAAAGCATTATTCAAGAGACGGAGATGAACGTAGACACGCCATCAACAAGCAGTGCACCCAACACAACGAAGACTCCGGAGGAACTTCGTCCATTTCCTAAAGCACCACCTCGCAAGCGTGGTGTAAGGGGCCGAAAACCTGGAAAATGCATGATTGCAACCGACTCACCAGACTTTCAAGAAATCAAGCAGCAGAAAATGAAAAATAACAAGGCTTTGGTTCGGGAAAAACAGACCGTTAAGAGAGTTTTAGTTCCATTGTCATCCGAAGATGAGGACGAACCTGAACCCGAACTTCAAGACAGCTCCGATGGAAGCCATTTTGCTGACAGCTCTGATGATGGAGAATTCGAGTCGGATTTCTTCGACGCAGCTCCACTCAACTATTCCAAAGACAGTTGGGTGTTAGTCAAGTTCGATGTCTTTGGAAAACCCTCGTCAAACAGTATCTATTATGCCGGTATAGTCGAAGATGTCACAGAATTGGAAGCTACTGTGAAATTTCTGCGAGTGCGAAAAGTTCACTTCATTTTTCCTGACGTTGAAGATATTGCTGCCGTTAGTAAGTCCTGCATAGTAAAGATATTGCCTGAACCTACCATACGTCGAGGACAGCATTCCTTCAACATCAAGTTTCCTGCGAATATTAACCTTAAATGATGTATGAATTTTTTATAATAAATTAAAATAAATTCAGTAACTTATATTCACTTATTCAATATGATTGTATTCCTGTCCCAATGTGCAACCAGCCCTGTCCCAAGGTGCAAGCCCTGTTTGTACCTTGGGACAACTTGCACTTCGTTGTTAAATGGTGAGTACCGGCTCACTCAATGATTTTTTGGCAAATGTGTATTGATCATTCCATAGCCAAAACTGCATTCTTTCACATGGACAAGTTGCAATTTAATTTAATTCAAAAACCAAAAATATAAAAACTAAAAAGCAAAAACTGTCCCAAGGTACACGTCTTTCCCCTAAGGTATGTATAGTTAAGCAAATTCATGTCTTATAGATTTATTAACATAATTTATGTAATGTGTCTTAATTTTTTTAAATTCGGTTCACAAATAAAGCCAGAAAAAAATATTTAAATTTAGACTAATTTAACTTCAAAAAACACAAAAGGACAAAAGTAAACATAAACCACAAAATGTTATTACCGATTTCATTAATTATTTTGTTGGTTTATAATCTTACAATACGAAGTTTTTAATAATCACCCAAATATTCTGATTATAGAAATATTGAACTATCAATAAAATAGATTTAGAGGTGAATTTTAATTTTATGCAAATTGTCCATTCTTATATAATTAAATATTAATACTCTTATTTTATATAACTGGTAATACATTATAGTTCATAAATAATATCAATAAAAAACAATAAATGTAATGAAACGTTGAAGGTACCTAGTTTAATTGTAGAAAATGCTTTAAACCCTATAAAATACATGGAAATGAACGGTCTCCCGATGAGTTCTCTGTCTCGCGCCGTCTCTCTCTCCAAGGCGTGCGTTATGTGGCCAAGCGTTAGCCGGTCGCTAGATACCAAGCAACCTCTCCTAACTTATGTATATTACTCCGTGGTGCGTGATAAGCACGTGATCGGATCATATTTCTTGCAACTGGAATTGGATGCAGGTAATGGTCAAGACAACCCATATACTGTCCGTACCTGAAGTTTTTTGTTGTTGTAAATAAAAGCATTTATACTTTATACGATAAAAATACATGGCAACCTGACTTCGTCCATGCTCACCATTAACCGTGTAAAGCTCTTACCAATATCTCACGTGCAAACTGCATGTATTTGTATTCTTAGCTGCACGTGAAAAATAAATAGAGTATAGTTGATTAGTAGAAACTCAGAAGTTGCACTTGAAAACAAGCTCTTGGTTTGTAATGTGGGAAGCTGTAAGCATCATAAACATTAACAAAGTGTTGAAATAAATTGTCAATGTCGCCATCTACGACCCCAACCAAGTAATCCACGACCAACCCAAAATCTCAGTGAGCGATATCTACGCCGATTACAGTTTCATCCAAACCCATATGCTGAAGAATTATTGAACTCGCCCCAAATAAGATTTCAAATGAAAAAATTCAGACCATCGATAGTACCTTCTTAACAGCGTGGCAAACATGTTGCACGAAGATGCCAAGTATTTTAAGTAGCTGGTTGTAGATTTTATGATGGCGCCGATCACCAACTTGCATAGGGAACGAAATTTTGCTCTCCAGAGCAAAAAAAAAATGGAGGTAATTGAGCCCAAAACTTTATATAATAATTTAGGAGTAGTACTCCGATGTTATTTAATTATTATATACTTTGGTTGGAATGAAACTGCAGCTGGAGAAATATTTATAAAAATGCAAATCAAGGTGTCACGTCGAAAAACGGCAAACAATGATAATATAGTGGCGTACCCTAAGAGGAAATGACTAATGCCGTTTCGACTTGTCTAGGGCATGTTTAACGCTTAATGGCTGAAGAGAATTTGGGATTGGATACCTGCAAAGAATATTAAAAAGCTAATAAAAGGAAAACTGGGCTCACACAGATACCCATAGTGTCTAAATTAACCAAGGCCATTAAAATTAATGAGCGCCCATGTTTGAGCTCAAACATAATTATTTAATACATTACCAATCAAATATTATATATTGAAAACACTACAACATACCAATCATAGTGCAAAAAAACTGTTGTGATGCGGAAACTATGCTAAATAAATCGTCCAAAGCAGTCGAGTTTCTAAACAAACTAAATAATAGCAGGAACCAACTAAGTTCCTTTATGGAGACGTTCAAAAATTCTACCTCAGAAAACCACATTTCTGTAATACGTATGTAGTTGTTCCAAAAAATGTTCCCTGAAAGTAAATTGCGGATCCATTGCTAAACTTTTGTACCAAATATATGTATGTTCTATGTAGTATTATGTATTTCATGTATAAATATTAATTGTAAAAATATAATATGTTATTATCCGAATTACTCGTTGCAGAGAATTGCTAAAATAATGCAAAAAAAGTAAATTTTACCGGACCGGCCTATTATAAAAATTTACGCGGATGGTTTGAGCGATAAAATTAATTTTTATAGATTGCGAGTTAAAAGATAAAATTGAATACGTAATACGAAGGTAGTCATAAATTAAATCGGGCAAAAAAACATAAGTATCAATAAAGAACATAATGCCATCATCAAATAGTAACAAGAATAGGTTCTGTAATAAAATTTAAAATTAATATTTACGAAATGTACTTTTTTTAATGTATATGTACCTTGAAGCATATCATAGAGTTACTCTGGGATTTTTAGAAAACTTTGGGATTATCTGAGATTTTAAAAAGCGGTTTGCATTACCCATAAATCCGCTGCTCACCGTACATCCATAAGGTGTACAGTTCTGTTTCAATATCATTTCATATTTCATATTTTTCAAAACTACGATTATTTTTGTTGAAATGATAAGAAAAGTAAATTCCTAAGGCAAATTAGAAAAGAATAATAATTTCCAGTTTGATATAATTTTGTTATAGATAACAATTATAGATATTATTTTGATTATAGATTATTATAGATTATTATAGATAATTATAGATTATAGATATAGATTTTGTATAAGATAAATTAAAGATTATTGACCTTTAATTGCTCCTCATAAAAATTACTTGACGAATCTCAAAACTGATGAATTCAAAATTCCTACGAAATTGAACTCGAGCGATAGGACAACCAAACAAAACATAAAAGAAATAATTAAAGAAAATGATGTTGAACGACACAAAGTAGAAGTACTTGATAATAATTCCACGAAACGTTAATATTGAACTTGCTGCTATGATCCAAGTTAATATTCAGACACTAAACAAAAACTATCCAATTAATAGTTTTACTAATACACTGAAAATTTTCAGAGCTTGAATTTATTGAAATCTGAAAGTATTAGTCCACGTTTGAACCAACTGCCAAATTTTTGGCCCGTCGATGAATTAAAAGTATTGAAAAGGTTTGAGTTTCAAAACCCAAACCTTTTGGAAGAAACCACCTGGAAGAAAGTGGGTCACGACCAGGATCCCAAAAATCAGGATATCACCATTTTAAGGGGTAATGACACTCTAGAGACGCAAAAAATAGCATAATTTTAACAATTTTTGGTGGCGTTATAGTAAATGCAATACAAAAATTTTTTAAAGGGCTTTATTGGACATATTTTAAAGAACATTGTATAATTCTTTATAATTTTCTTTTTTGAAAAATGGCAGCGTAAAATTGCAGCAAAGGAAATCTCTCTTTATAAATAGCGTTCCGCAGCCGGCAAGATTTCTCCTTCAATTTTTGACCTTGAACAAAAATTTTTTTTTCTGTTCTATGTAAGATTATCTAGAGAAGTACGTAGCGGAATTAAAAAATATTGGTTTTTATAGAAATTGTGTACGATTGATTTCAAATTTCTGTTTTTTCTGAAAAAATTACGTAAAGAATTGTTTATAACTAGAAAAATATACAATGTAACGTTAAATCCCTACGTCCTTCTATAGATAATATAATTTTACAGCTACAGTTAAAATTTGAAGCAAATCGGTTAAGATTTGTTAAAATTGTGCTGCCGGCCAGTTTAGAAAATTTAGTTTTGAGATACAGCGTTCTGAAGTTTTACATAGTACCTCTAGTATCATAAACTTGAGTAATATATTGACTACTTCTTATTGCGCTTGACATGCTTGAGTTCCGAAAATATTCGGAATATCAATATGAAATTTTGACACATAAATTTTAAAAAATTGAACTATTAAGTAATGCAAAAAATTATTTTTGCATTTTTTTGAAACTCGAGAGTCTCATTACGCCTTAATTGATGAGGCCTTCTGGTAGAGAATACAGGAATTTCTTCACAAATTAAGAAAGAACTCAAAAAGAGTAGAAGAAATGAAGAAGAAAAGTCCTGCAGAGGTACATAATAAAAATGACCTAGATATTGCTGATCAACGCCTAAGAAAGTCTTTTTATTTCAGAAACATGGACCGCAGCCCAAGAAGTTGTTGGAATTGTGGTAACTGTGGGTACAATTACAGCCGATGCACCCACCATAGGGGATGATTTTGCTACGGGTGTGGCCTCCCGAATATAACCAAGTCCAGCTGCCTCAACTGCCGGAAAGAGGAGAAGCGAATGAGTCCCCGCACTAGTCCCGTTCCTTTAATGGAAGTACTATTGCCTGACCTGGTCCCGTCAGCCGCAATCCCCCGCCGTTGATGGAGATCCGAGTGCCAGCTAACTCAACATTTACAAAATTAAAACAAAAACCTTGTTTCAAGTTCTTCGCGATAAATGTGGAGTCTTCACAGATATGGAAGATATCGCCCAAAGCAATTGAAATTCTATACAAATAAATCATCGGAACCAACTAACTATAACACAAACTGTGTCAATTCTTGTTATATTTGCTACTGAAGTACCTTACATTCAAGTATCCATATACATCAGAAAAACATTTCTATAATATTAGGTCAAAAAAATTTTTCCCAGAAAGAAAAATTGCGGATCCATATGAGAGGTTTGAGATTGGAAGGAAGTTCATTTATCTATCTCTCGTTTCAGGGTAAGTTGGTGATCCAAAACAATATTTATAGATTTGGACAAATTAATTCCTAACTAGGAGGTACTAGAAGAAGATGAAGACCAATGAGCAGATGGAATAACGAGGTGCAAAGGGATCTGAGTGAAATAGGTGTGAAAGACATAGAACAGAGTGCAAAAGACAGAAGTAGATGGAATAGAGTGATAAAACAAGCCATGGGACTTCTAGGCCCGTAGTGCTATCTTATATATATATAATTCCTAGCTTTATAAGTAGCCGAGTTTACGTGAGCGCAACAGCAACTTGCAACAACAAGCAACAAACCAAACAAAATATATGTACATAAACCGTAAATATTTTAAACCTATACACCCTCCCGGCAAATAAATATTCACTGGTAACATCTTAACCCCATTACACAATTGAGTTGGCTAGGCGTCGAATTTGCATCAATGAATAATATCATTACACATTATTTCTCAATATTTCTAAATTTAAGCCGGCTGTATTACAATTTTTAAATATAAATGATGCTTGGCCGTTGGTGCAGGGAAGTAACCAGATTGCACCAAAAGAAAAGATTCTAGTAAATATATAAGTGATATCCCTTTATGAACTAGTTTACTAGAATTATATAGTAGAATTCTGGATTCAGACCAATTGGCTTATTTTCTAAAACTTGGTATGCCTGAATTCTTCCCCAGACCCCATCCAATGACTCCTGTACTAAATACTGCAGTTGATACAACAAGAATAAAATTTGTTGCCCTTCCTGATAAAATTCAAGTAGAGCTTTCTAGCCTGTTCAAACAAATAAGCAAAGCCGTTGTTGCTCAACCTGTGACGTAAAAAGGTATCCTGAACTACTAAATGATACCTCTGGTGGTAATCCGTCGTCAAAAGTGTACAACTTACAGCATTTCTTTGCTGTAAGATGTACACTTATTGTACAACCTGTGTATAATAGTTATACCGAACTTCAATAACTCTGGCGGTAATCCGCCGTCAAAAGTATACAAATGACAGCAAAGAAATGGCTTCTTGAAATTAAACAGTTTAATGAGAAAAACGTAGAACGGATTTAGGTAGCGCGCTTTACTGCTGACTTGACAACAGCTTTAGAAATAATGGATCAATGTAAATAATTGGTGAGACAAGATATAAAGTCGATGTTGATTACTAACATCTTTGGTGAGCTTGAAACTAGTAAAACTCATGATGTGCACAAATGCCACTGCCAAATTGTTCGAAAAGTGATGTTTATAGACACTGAAAATACATTTAGATCTGGAAAGGTTCATAAAATTTCGGATAGATTCAACCTAGATGCGACAGGTGTTTTGGGGAACATAATTTACAGCAGATGGCTTTAATTACTGATGAAATTAGAATATCAAAGAGAAGTTGGTCCACAATCACTTACGCCCTACAAAGTGAAATATGACCTATAGTTACATTTAATAATCAACCAAGTCCTCAGTCCTAATAGGTGAAGTATTTGAGCATTCACCTTAATCGGAAGCTAACATGGACGTATCACATAAAGACCAATGAAAATCAACTTAAACTATCAAAGATGTATTGGCTAATAGCTCAACTTCAAATGCAGTTGAACTATCTAATAGCACTCCAAGCCAGAACAATATGCAGCCAAAAACAGCTTTAACTATATACTTTCAAATTTTCAGGATATACATATATGAAAGCTGCTAAAGCAATGATTCAAAGCAGGCGAATTTCTAAACAGAATAGTAATCCGAACCAACTAACTATCACAAAATACGTAAATTCTTGTGATATTGTAATGATATTTACGTAATTTATATTTGGCGCTTAATGAACGATTTAAAGGATTAAAACATACTGTCAAATACACATATATTACATTGGAAGTGCTGAACGTAAAATATTGCCAACCATCTAACGAAAGGACGTGAGTTGAGACACAACCAAAAGAGGTGGGAGAAGAAGAGCTACAACGGGGAGGAAGGGACCGTTAATGGCGACCGGTTAGATTGGGGTAGTCCAGCAGACGAGACGTGTTTACACGCGACCTAAATTTATTTGTAATATTATTAAAATTATTAGCTATATAGTTTTAAACAAATGTAATTATCGAAGATTAGCTAAGAAAACCATAAAAACAATAAATAAAAAAAGCTCGAAAATAATTTATTGTTTTTATGGTTTTCTTAGCTAATCTTCGATAATTACATTTGTTTAAATTTATTTGTTGTACTATTGTGTTATATTATTTTAATTATTGTGGTTCGGCAAATCTAGAGGTAAATATTATTGTAATATAATTAAATTCAAAGGGCACGAGTTTCGAGCAATCGAATTAAATGAACATGTATATTAAAATTTATAAACTTTAATCATCACAAGAACTCATGTGCAGGCGTGCTCACAGGCTAATGTTAGAACCACATATGGTAGATTATTATCACCTATGACTAACTCAAAAGCTCAATACTGACAACACAAGAACTGCAGATACTCCTAGATTCTATGAATGAGATTAAAGTTTGGGTTATTTTGTACGGAGGCCATTTTGTATAGGTCACTCTCGAGACTCGTGTGTTTTGCTTTTATGTTGGGGATTAAATTGTTATGTTTATCCAGTACATGATGATACTAAAGGTATCAGTTGATTCATGTGCTGACTTGCCCTGTATATTTGATTAATAACGAATTATGTATTTTGACCACATATGAGTATGACGTATATGTAATTTGCCCGATCACAATTATGAATTTTGAAAAGACAAACAAAAATGACAAAAAGCTAACCACAATGTGTAAACTGAAATTATACGACAATGATTTACAAATTATAACTATTTAAACTGCTCTGTGTTTTATATGTGTTCACTTTACGTTTCTCCTAACTCAATTTGCTACTGATAAAGTTCATTCATCACTACGAAGGAAATACTACGACGTGGGGGTAATGTCTCGAGTGTAGGTTACGACGTGGGGTCCTAGCATTTTAGACGATACGGCATTTCGCGTGTGGTGGCCACCATTATTATAGCGCTTAGGAGGTTAGAGTAGGGTTTCGAAGGTTGGGATTCGGTGGGAAATTTGAGTTTACGTTTTGACATTACAATATTGACACTTCAAGTTACTTTATGCAGAAATTCAAAAATCCATACCTCAGAAAACTCATATTTCTGTAATCTGTTCACAAAAAACTTTCCTTGAAGGAAAAATTGCGGATTCATGTGAGATATATTACCTCTATTAAACATTTTAGTTCTGAAAAGTGTGTGTGCATTTTTTGAGTTTACTAAAATAGTGATATGGAAAATAAGTATAGCTTTTTCGGCCAATATTGTTGATATATTTCTTTTAAGAGTAATTCCATAATAATCTAAATGTGATCGGGTTTTTTCTTTTGCTATGAATTGCTAAATTATGAATTATTATTAAAAAATTGGAAATAGTTATAATTTATTTTTTAATTTCCAAAAAACAAAAAAGCCATTAAGGATGTCTAGATGTGAAATAATAAGAATATAATTTGTACACTTCGAAAAACTTATTATTTGGCTAGAAAACGAGTGCTATCCGTAAAAGACCCAGAGGTCAGACTACGTTAGGAAATGTATGAGGTTAGACGCAGGGCTAAATATATAAATTTGTCAATGTAAATATCTAAAATAAACTTTGAAAGCTTATCAGATTCGAGTAATTTTAAAATGATAAATGCGGGGAAAATCTGCAGCCTCCACGTCAAAGCCAAGGCTCCTGGCCTGAACGCCCAAAAAGAAGTCACGGGAACAGAGCGACCGTGTAGACCGTTCTTCCGACAAAATTATCCAGGGATACCCGGAAAAACTGGAAGCATGAAGAATAGCAATTGCAAAAATTGAAAAGAATTGCAGCTGT
This sequence comes from Cantharis rufa, assembly GCA_947369205.1. NCBI lineage: Eukaryota > Metazoa > Arthropoda > Insecta > Coleoptera > Cantharidae > Cantharis > Cantharis rufa. The sequence continues at coordinate 20,184,874 of OX376309.1, forward strand.
GATTCAAGCAGATGGAGGACCCACAAAATATTTAAAAAGGATGTATAATAAATATTTTACATAACTTGGATCGTTTTCTTGTTTATAATTTTTTGCATTATTGAAAAATTCCACATTTATTAAAGTGCCCCATTATTATGACCAAGGCTGTATATTGTCGTGTTCCAGAATTGAAACGATATATACAGACGTTCTTCTCAAAATGACGGCAAAAGACCAAACATGAGCAAGAAAATATTTTTGACCTCAGAAAATTGTTCTCCTCCCGGGATATTATAGAAGTCGCTCTAAAAAAATCTACTTCAACTTTGGTGAGGATATTGATGAAGCGCCTTATTAATTTAGTAAAAACGAAAATTTAACAATGTTTTAACCTCTTCGCAACACATTGGAGTGCATTTTTGTTCGAATCTCTAGACGCTAAAAACGTGTAACAAATCATTTTCAATCAAAACCTAATGTAAATCATTATTTATACGTTTTTAGTGCTTATAAATCCGGACTCTAAAATTAGTTCAAATGTGCGACAATGTACGCACCCGACAACTGTTTTTTTTCTAATTTACACATTTACTGCCAAAAAAACTGTTAAAAATATGTCTGATACCGTCATAAATAAAACTCAAAAACGGAAAAAATTGTAATATTAATTATCTCAATTGTAAGATTTTGCTACTTAGCAGGTTTTGGCTCTGAACCCTCAATATATTATATTCTTAATAATAAAGAATAGAAAATAGAACACAAATAGATAAAATGTTAAATTTCTGGTTTGAAAGGTACGTGTATCAAACCGGCGGGGAGGGGGGGGGCCTGGAATACCCCCCAGCACATCAGTGATTGAGTTAAAAAAAAAGAAAATGTGTTATTGAATATCCAAACAGAAATCATTAGGTTTAGAATTTTGAAGTTAGATTTCTGGTTTGAAACCAATAAGCGTAATGACACATTTTTGTTGCGCACAAGCTCTGGTGTACTGGAGGGAATTCCATACCCCCCAGACCTCCGGTTTGAAAACCTAGCTTTGTGTGCGTATTGTGTTTATATTGTGTTCGGTTACTGAAAATTCATTGGGAATTGTTACTTTAATTCGGAAATAATTACTGATGCACTTTCCATGACTGCTACTGTAATTTATGAAATAAAATAAAAATAATGAAATTTCATAAAATTTATGAAATAAAAATAACTGTGAGTAGTATTTTTATTAATAATTGGTATTTTTTCCGTATTTTTCGTCCGTATTTTTAGACGAATTCAAGTTTTTGAAAAGAAATTAGGAAATAAAATTAGGAAGCAATAATAAATTAATTTGAATGGATAATGATAATTTGGATAATTTAAGAGTTGGAGGTTTTTTGGAGGATCAGATTTGAATGGGAATTTGAAATATTATAATTTAAAGTTGAAGCGAACGCAAATAAAAGCAATACCGGTGCAACGTGTGGCTATTGTTTTTCACATTTTGTTTAAAATAAAATTGGACGGCGTTGTACAAAATTTATTATTAACATTTGAATTATTTAAAAAATTAAGAGTCCCATGTTCAAAAATATGGATGGCCCGAAGAAATACTACAGACTACACTGTTGTGATCTAAAGTCCAAGTTCGATTTATGGGCTATGCATCTAGTGAGATTAGCACCCTACCCTACTAGAATGTTATTCAAGTGCTCACAAAACAATGAATTCCAAGTGTATACTTGGTACATTAATGGTAAATAACAAGAATTTAGGCTTAAATTCAGTCGAAGAAGGTTTAATTCAATAGTTAGGAACGTTAATACTTCCCATATAATTGAACTTATCCGTTAATCCGTTGTGGAATGACAGACACATTTGGCTTTTTATAAAAGGTGTCCCAAAATTAACGCAAGATTTGAATTAAATAGAAAACACATTTTTTAGTCTTTTGATTGTAATTTTTTTATTGAATCATAAAGTACATAGGATAGGGTTATTTATGGAATAATTTCTTTTTTTTTTGGGAATTGAGGTTCCTGGATTGTTACCGATACTCTCACGCACTGCTTCGATATTGTCATTTGAAAGACTTGTTTTTGGACGACCAGTGTGTTTGGCGTCTCCAACGGATCCTGCCTCCCGAAATTTTTCAATTAATCTCTTCACAGTTGAACGAAGTTAAAACACTATTCCGACCATATTTTGTATGAAATTTTTGAATTGCGGCCGCCAAGCCTTCATTATTTTTGAAATATTGTTCAATAATGAAGACACGTTGTTCTGTCGTGTGACGCTCCATTTTTACTAACCCTAAACTGTCAGTTGTCGATTTTTTTTACAGTTGCCAACACTTTACTGTATATATGGCGGAAAATTTAAATCTTGCGTTAATTTTGGGACACCCTTTAATAATAATTATGTTGATTAAGTAAATACATAATTTTTAACGCAAAAAAAAAAACAATTATTAAAGTATTTCAATCAAGGGTGTCCGGAAATTATTTTTCTAGCAGACACCTAAACAAGCCCCATTACGTACTACATACAGTGGCGGCAATCTAAAATGCCCGGTTGAAAAATTTTAAGTTATTCTTAATTTTTACTTACAAATTTTGTTAACATGGAACTAATTCATATGTTATATAATTGTCTAACTATAAATACATATAAAATTATTAAATTCAATGATAGATGGTATAAATAACTAACAAAAGACTTCATTATAAAATAAAGCATTGTTTTCAGGTATATTTTTGCGCTCGAATTTGATATAAATTTTATAGTAAAATAATTATTTAGTAGATAATTAATGTAGTCAAGTGTTGATTAATAATATATTGGTTAATAAAAAAATTTATTCATATTTAGTTGAACCTCCATTGGGCCTTTATTACATCTTTTAAACGGCGTGGCCTTGATTGTTCTAACCGCTGCAAGTAATCGTCGCTTACGATTATCCCTAACAAATGTTATCGCTTTTTTTCAACACAGGTATACTTTTAGGACTATTGTCAACTACATGCCTCTTCATAACCGCCCAAAAGTTCTCAATGGGGCTTAAGTCGGGACTTAAGTTTGGTCAATCAATTGTATAGATACCGTTATTAACAAAATAATTCGATACCTGTGTAAAATAAAAAGGAATCAATTTCATATTTTTCAATCATTTGTTAGCTAAATGTATTCACAACAATGCCTGATTAATACATTTTGAAAAAAAAAATTATTTACAAAAATATTATGTACCGTTTTCGCGGTATGGCACGGTGCATTATCTTGCTGAAAAAACCATTCTTTGTTTTCAGCATATAAATTTAAAACCGATGGCTCCAAACTGGGTTTTAAAATTTTAATGTATTTTTTTACATTTACAGACCCTTCTATGATATGTAGCTCACCTAAACCACGTTGAGAAAAGCAACCCCATATCATAATTCCAAATCGACCGCGTGTTGTTTTTATGGTGCATTTATCTGATAGGCGCTCGGTTTGAAATCGCCGCACATATTGCTTTCCATCTGACCCATGGAGTAAAAATTTTGACTCATTTGAGAAGATGACCCTTTTCCAATCACATACCGACCAATTTTGATATTTTTTGGCAAATTGTAACCGTCTTTGTTTCGATTTTTTTGAAAAACGCGGTTTCTTGACAGCAGCCTAAGCGCGTAATCTGAATTCAGCTAAACGATTACGTAAAATTTTTTTGCTAATATTTACGCCAAGGTCATCTTTTAACTGTTTTTTTAATTGTCTTCGAGATTTGAAGCGATCTTTCAATGCCATTTTGCAAAGCTTACGATTTTGTGATTTGGTTGTTTTTCTTTTCGAATTCCCTCTGTCAAGTGGTTTTGTACTGCCCTAATGGCATATTTAAAAAAAAATCTACTTGCAGTATGTCTATCATACCCAACTTTCTCACTAATATAGGTAAAACTCCTATTTTCACCATGTAAAACTAAAATTTTCTGTTTTTCAGTTTCTGTTAAATTCTTTCTACCTACGATTTTTTTTATATTTCTAAGATTTATTAAACTAAACTGATGCATTTTGTACACTAAATGGTTAAGAAGGGTTACCTCATAATAGTGTATGTCATTGTATTTTACAAAAAATTACCACCCTTAAAATTAAGCCGATTGTAACAGGTATATTGCAAATAAAATGCACCGGGCATTTTAGATTGCCGCCACTGTACATAGTGCTGGTTGATCATTTGGCCCCAAAAGTAATTATATTCATAGAATGTAGTATATACACAGTTGCACTACAACCCAGGGTGGGTTTTGGCTAACCACTTCATTTTTATGAAGGGTTTTCAAGGCAGATTACCTCGGTGGTTTGCCATTGAATGTAGTATATAGCTTTCAATTTCCTTGTCAACCAGGTGCAGGATGAGCGGCCGACCCATTGTTTAATACACGAAACACTTTTCTTGGGACAGAACCCAGGGCCCATTTTACCACTATATAAAGGGCCCATTAGGATTCCCGGTGGGGCAGCACATCCCCGATTCTTGCCTATTTTCTCATATGGATACGCAATTTTTCCTTCCGCGAAAATCTTCCAGTGCGGATATCACAAATCTGTGTTTTGATGAACGATTTCTAGCTTGCATTCTACATGGACACGCAATTTTTCCTTCCGAGCAAATCTTGGTGCAGATATAACAAATTGTGTTTTAATGAATGGTTTCTGACCTGGATTCTCACATGGACAAGCAATTTTTCCTTCCGCGAAAGTCTTTTAGTGCAGATATCACAAATCTGTGCTTGGATGAATGGTTTCTGGTTTGCATTCTCATATGGAATCGCAATTTTTCCTTCCCCGAAAGTGTTTTACTACAGATAGCACAAATCTATGTTTTGACGAAGAGTTTCTGCTTTGTATTTTCACATGTGCAGTTATCACAAACGGTTATTCTTCTGCACTCTTAAATGACTCCGTAAATTGAATTTGGTTGAAATTACTGCAGCCAAGTACTAACAAGCTTTATGTTCATCTTCCAATCTATATGTGGCGGTTTAGCATTGAGTTGGCTCTTGATTACTCCATACCAAAGTGAATAATAATTAAGTAATGTCGGAGCCCAAGCTATCAACTTATACCCAAAACTTATATTAATAATTAATGAAGTTATATTCGTCTAGCGATGTTATTTAATAAGTATAGTTTTTTCGTATACTTCTTCACAATAAAAAATAAAGAATAATTTTTTATTGCAAACAAGTACGAAAACTATATTTATTATAATAATTATTCTTTGCACCAAGAAATTTGTCAATTGCATTTACAAGTGCCAAGGGATTTACCACTATCGCATTCCCTCTCCCTCTGCAGGCGACTCTAGTCGCCTTTTTACTTAATTGCGCGTCAAGCAAAGTCACGTTATTTTCCAAAATAGACGAATTTATACAGAATTAATCAATCAGCTTCTCAATCATATTGAGATGACCCCGCTGTCTCAAAATTATAAAATAAATTTTTATGAAAAATTTAATTTTTCTCCGGGTCACCCATTTTTTTAACATGAGACTCTTAATTTTTATTTTTAATCCAAATATTTTTAATAATTTTACTTAAACATTCCAAATTATAATTTTTAATTCTTTAATAAATTTCTAATGTTAAAATGGAACGCCAAATGTTTCATACAAAATGTACGCGCCAATATCCACACGTTGCACTCGAATAACGTAGCCCTTCAAATAATTTCCAATTTAATTTTATTATAAACTCCATCCAAAATTCTTCCATAAATTGTCCATTTACGGACAAAAACTTTCAATTACAATTATAAAAATTTACTCATCAAAAACAAACTTAATTTGCACAAATTAATCAAGAAAATTTCAAATAGAAACGCAAAATATCAACTTTTACGGAGACCGTCCGTAAAACATCAAATAAAATACTGTATAATAATAAATAATTATTTAAATATTTACAATTTCTCAAAAATATTGACATTAAAATTAAATTAAATTTTAAATCCAACCAAATAAAAATTTTCAACTTACAAAATTAAAACAAAATTTAAATACAAAAATAAATTTTTAATTCAAAATTAAAATTGGTTTTGGAACACGACAATATAACGTATTTATAGAAAATTTGAATAATATGAATACGGAACATCCAAGTCAAGTCGGTAATATCGGGTTGTAGATATTTTATATGTTGGTAATATAATTTTACTATATAAGAAAAACATTTAAATAAATAAAATGTAAAACTTGTGAAATATAATAATAAAAATTTAATTATATTAATAATATAATAATAATAAAAATTTTATTATATTTTAGTTTATCCGATTTTTATTTCTTGCTCCGATTATCTAATTATCCGACTACTCAATCACTTGAAAAGGTAAAAATATATTATTTATCTTTTTTACTGAGTCTTTTATAATTACTTATCAATAAATCGTATTATACATAAAAAAATCGAAAGACATACTATTTAATAGTTATGAGTATTTGCAAATGGTTGGGATGAAGTGCCGCAATGATTGTTCTGGGACCACTGATATTTAAATATTATTTAAAAATGCTAAGTTCCCATTATGTCCCCATACCTCTGAAAACAGGATGAAAGAAAACCTGAATTTTGGAACCAAACCTAAGCGTAGTTTTGCAATATTCAAATAATGCTGAAATATTTATAATAAATTGTAATTACGAAAAAGAAAAGAAAATAAAGAAAATTAAAGTAGGATGTTTATTTAATAGACTTAATGGTATTCCCTAAAATAGACGCATTGATACAGAATTAATCGATCTGATTGATATATAATTCAACCTGAAGGTAGCTATAATTTAGAACATAATATTTTTCGTTGCACAGCCACTATTTAAGCAAAATCAAAAACTTACAATGCACACTATTCAAATTTTTGAAACTACCAGAAGGGTTGATATAATAAATTGTATATATTAAAATTATATTTTCACGATAATACGAGTTAAATGGCGACAATGTAGATATAGCGACAATCGCCAATGTTACCAACAGTGATAGAGAAAAGCACTGGTAACCAAGAACCGTTATAGTTACTTTGTGGTAACTTGATTCTATTTAGTATTTTTTTATCAATGGATATAAAACGGATCTCTTCAAACTATTTAAGAAGTCCGTAATTAGACACAATTTTTAATAATAAATCTAATTCAAGAATCAAAAAGAAAAACAAGAAGATCAACATAAGTTTTGCAACCACTTCTACAACCTAAAAATATATTTATGTACTACTATAATTTTTTTTATCAGAATTTATTTGGCATTCGTCGATAAAATTGGAGAAAGGTGTAGAAGTTATCCAGCTATTTGCATGGAAGATCGCTATATATTATACAAAATCACAAATGTTATGACATCTTGTATTTTATAACAATATTATTTTTAACACCCTTTATATTACATTTTGATTTTTAAATTATGTAAGACCGGTGAAGTTGAGTAACATTTTCGGGTCGGTAACAAACGCACATTATTATGTAAGGAACTCTATACCGGTCAAGAAAATAAGGAAGCAGCCATCCAGGCACTGAAGCCCTTTCCTCAAGCTGTGGCTTCCTAGTACGGCGTCCACGTTTACGGAACGCCTCTATCTTGAATACCCAAAAACTACATGTTAAAACCAAGGTCAAGTTTCCGGTAGAACCGCGTTGCTTAAATTAGCCAAAACAAGACGAGCCAAAACCAAGAGTACGATCCCATTAAACTCCCACATTTCCCAACTGTAACAAGTTTGTTAAGAAACAAGGCAGATGTCAAACATTTCGCAATTGTAGATCCTAAAAATTCATTAAATTTTGACAAGTGGCGGCTGGAGGGGGTAGGCAGTGCCTTACAAGTCAATAAACCAAGTTTCATAAAAACAATTCATAATTTTTCAAAACCTTCAACCCCTCGATTTCATAAGCCGCCACTGATGTTGGCAGTTTTCGTCAAATTTTAATAATAGAATTTCAGAAGCAGCTTGGTTAAATTCAAGTTAAACTTGAGAAAATTAAAAAATCACCCACGGCACTATTCTAATGTTAAACCAACAACAAACTCAAAATATTATTTTGATTTAAAAATAGAAGAAAAGAAAATTTAGACAAATAAAAAGAGGTCCTACAAAATATTAAAATTGTGGCTTATTATAAGAGCACCTACTAAAATACCTGTAATGTAAAGCCTTAAATAACCTTAAATAAATTTTTGATTTTATATTTCTATGATTTAATTGCACTTTTTAATAAATATTTTTTTAATCCTTGTTTCCTGTTACCAACCAATGAGAAAAATTCAACCAATATTGCGCATGGGGATTCATTTGACCAACTGTCGACTATTGGTACCTGCTCTAAAGCAAGAATCGTTTGAACCGTAATTGAACCGTTCAGCATATTTGTTGGAACAGCAGCGGATTGTTAGTAATTTAGAATTCCGCTCTGGTAATTTGTGTCTGGTGGAACGACATTTTGTTAATGCGCTTGCGCTGTAGTAATATTACCGAAATTACTAGTTGTTAAAACAAAATTTTTGAAAAATATCAAATGTTCATTATTTAATTTATCTGCTAATTTTAAAATAATTTGATTTTACCAAAATTTATTTAAATATTAAAAACATAACAGTGACTGGAACATTTTTTCGACTTGAAATGTAATTCGACGTTTGTTCGATGATATATTAAATTACAATGCCATAATTGCCATATATCGTATAACAGGGATTTTTCCTTTTTCAAAAAAACTCCCCGACTTTTCCGGATTTTCCCTTACTTTTCAAACCTTGTCAAATTTCAAAATCTGTGTAAACAGAATACGTAATTTTTTTTAATATTATTGAAATGTATTTCCCGGGGTCCCAAAATTTAAATGGGTTCCTCCAGGAAAAATACACTCTTCTGAAAATAGAAGAGCCAGGTCAAAATTAAGCCAAAATTAAAATACAATGGAATAGTGAACAGCAAAAACCATATTTGTTTTTTAAATATTAATTTCCAATTTATGTTCTTCTTGTCTTCATTTTGTGCTATAAAAATCTGTTTTCTTCATTCTTTTTTATAACACAAAAAAAGACAGGAAAAAATAAATTAGGAATTAATATTTAAAAAACAAACATGGTTTTTGCTGTTCACTATTTCAAGACTCGACTGTATATACAAATTTAGGATAAAATAAAATTTCCGCAAAATAAAACAAATTTACAAAATTAAATATAAAGTTTGGAACACAATATTTTGTTTCTTATTAAAAATTATAAATTCCCTGACTTCTGTAGACGAGTGGGAACTCGAAATTCTTCAAATGTAAAAATCTTGGAAGTTCCATTTTTGAATAAACAAGTGGAATGCCCATTGTAATTTAAAATACCGTCAAACAATTGTATTTGAAGTGGAGTATTGAAATCGCCGAGGTTGAAGCAATGAGTCATTGCCATACAATTACCTTCTTCGCAATGTGTACTGTTAGTACAGGCAAACATAAATACATAAAGATTCAAATGTAAATTCGTACGAGTAGCTTCTATTAATAATTAACTTGTGATAATTCATTAACCCTGCGTGTGAACCGTGGGTCTTACAAGGAAAGCCCTCGTTTCCGTGACAAATGAGTAGGTCATGGCATAATAATTATGTTCTTACTATTTTACATCTGGAAGTTTTACTCTGATCAATTTTCAATCTATAATATCTTTAAGTTAGTTTTTATTTTAAAACATGAAAAGTAAACTGTAACTTTTTTTGTTTTGAAATAAAAATTTGTAACTTGGCAATAATACATTGAAATAAAATCGGATCAGATTTAGATTATTAAGCTATTATTCCACAAGAAAAAAATATATCAGTGGGAATATTCGGAAAAAAATATACTGATTTTGACAAATAAAAATGGTATTATTTTCAACCATTCATTTCTACCTGCAAAACTTGTCGCTTTTAAAACCATCAATTTTAAATGAACCAAATAATAATAAGCAGGTAGTAAAAGGATTTTAAAAATATAAATTATTAACTTGTGAAATTATAATATTAAAAATTCAAATTAACAAGTTGGTATACATTGGACAAACAAACCAATGGCTTCAAAAGAGAATGAGTGGACATATTTTCAGTATACGATGTAACAAACCGAATTATACCGCCATTGCAAAACATATTCTGATAGACGGACACCATGCAGATTTCAAAAACGCAAAAATAGTCAAATCCGTTACCAACTACAAGGACAGACTTCTTCACGAAATGATCTGCATTAAAAGAGAGAAGAATGCAATGAATAGAAAAACGGATATAGACGGCTTAAGCAACATCTACAGCCATTTACTAGTCTAAAGCCCGCCTCAGACGATGCTTGTTTTGCTGCTGAATTGTTTGGTGGTTTCTCTGCTGGTTTTCTACCTGCTTGGTCAGGTGATGGTTTCTGTGCTTGGTTGGCTTCACACGCGTTTAACTATCTCTTTCTACTTTTGTGGTTTTAATGCGCACGCAGGTAGCAACAGTTACCAACACACGGTAACACTCGTGTTTATGAACACAACGCGACTTTATTATTGGTTAGCGCTGAAACCCATCACGAAAACCAGCAGCAAAAGTAGCACCGGTTCTATCACGAAAATCCAGAACGGGAACCAGCAAGCAAGCCAGCAGTGACGTCATTTTCTATGCGCAGCCAGCACGCGCCAGCCAGCAAGGCTTCCAGCAGCAAAACAAGCATCGTCTGAGGCGGGCTTAACTTCTACCTACACGCATTGGAGTTAAGTTTTTCCTACTGTAAAGCCGGCTACAGACTATGTGCACACGTGTGCATAGATACGCAAATGTGGGGTATGTGCGAATATGTAACGAATGCTCTATACACACCATGCGCTATCATGTGCACACGTGTGGTGATGGTAATGGTGGAGACCATTATCTCTTTGATGTGTGCTTCATTTACCGACTTCCATCCGAACGTCCACACAAGCCACATATAGACGAAGTTTGTGATGTGTGGTACTATACACACTACGTGCACATATACGCGTATGCTCCAAGTTTGCGTACGTGCGCACATAGTCTGTAGCCGGCTTAACGGAAACTATTGTAGGTTGTTCCTTAACTCACGATCATTTTACTAAACCTTTATAATTTGGATCATAGATCGTATCAAATGTCAATGCGTTTATTTTGGTTTCCATGTATTTACTTTGATTACTAATAAACTTTCGGACGAAGGCGACATACATATTCGCCGAAAGCTCATAATAATATTTGATTTTGTCGTTTAATTAACTTGTTAATTTGAATTTTTAATATTAAAAGGATTTTAGATTAACAAACAAGATTGTGAAAAGAAAAGGTAATTTTATTAAAAATATGAATTTATTCTATACAATTTATTTTATTAATTGTTAAATTTGTTGCCATCCGATCCACCATCTCGATCCGGGATATTTTCACGAGCATTTTCGCCAGCTGTTTGTTCTAATTCAATTTCGTTTTGAGTATCTTCATCGTTGATTTCATTGTCCGAAATTTCTTCTAAATTTGTAAAACCTTCGTCAGATTGTAAAATTTCTAAAAAATTTTCACTTAAAAAAAAAGTATAACTTACTAAATACTATATACTAAAAAGTATAACTTCCATGAACTTCCATAAACTTTATTAAACTTAACAAAAAAACGAACCACAAAAAATGCACCAAGAACAAAATATTACTTGAGTTCGTGCCAAATAGAAATAGAACTGTCAATCAACGTAGGCTATGCCTCCAAGATATCTCCAACCAATTAAAAAACGTTAAATCATTCAGTAGCGCATAGTGACTTTCTTACAATATGTTACAAATTGTTTTAGTTTTGAATTTTTTTTTCAAAACTACAAGTGGTCATAATTGTTTCACATTTCTTATTTGTATAGGTGTTACAAAATCTGTATGTGATAAAATAAAAAAAATTTAAGCTGAATTTATAGAAAATGAACATTTCCTGGATGTGCACATAGACGATTTAATTATAAAATTTGATTCAGATTCTTCCGAAAGTGAATTAATATTTAGTTCTGACAGCAAAGATTAAAATTATCAAATTATCTAAGTAAACAAGACTAAAATCTTATTTTAAAATAAGTAAAATAATTTTATTTTACTACACCAATGATGATGTAAACACTTCGTATGTTTTCTTCTTCGTATGTGTTATCTTTTTAAAAACAGTTGACCATATTAATTTTAAACATCTTTTCATCTTCATATCTTGAACCCTAGTAGTTTAAGCGGCAATGCAACTGTCTCGCTTATTTAGGTATGCAGTCATAGAAATGATTATTTTCACCTTTTAAAAATAATGTTACCAACTATTATGATTGACGGTTCTATTTCTATTTGGCATGAACTCTTAACACCGCATGAACAAACACCGTCGTTTGTTTGTTCGTCGTTTACCGAACGCAAGCAACTTAAGACGTTTGTAACGGGCAATTGTAGACTGCACCGACGGTCATAATCTTTTAGGATTATGTAATTTATTTGGGAATTGGGATTATGTTAATGATCGTTTATATAGTGTACACACGGATTTAATAATAGTAACTAATAGTAATAATAGTTTTTAATAATAATAGTAATAATAGTTACTATTATTAAATCCGTGAGTGTACATAATAATTAATTATCAAGTCGTAAATATCACAGCGTCCATTTCATCATTTATTGTTTTTTTATAACATTCTAACTTCAGAATATTATGAAACTTAGTCGATCGGGCTACCCTGTTGCAGTGGAGCCTCTCAGTCACGGTGGAGCTTCCCGGCCGAGGTTTAGCGATTTCAGGAATTTTTTAATGAGTTTGGGGGCAAAATGACCATGGTACGAGCGTTCTCAGGTTAAGTAATTATAATTGAGATTAAGTAATTATATCGGTGCAATCTGCATCTGACCATAGGTACAATCTACATGTGACTATCAATAAAAAAAAAAAAAAATTAACTTTTGATCATTGGTGAAGTCTACAGACGTCCTTTGTAACTAAACAGGTATTTAAGGAAACTTTATGTGCTTTGGAGTTTTAATCCGCTTTATAAGTTAATTTTTTTAGGGGGAGTTGTCAAATTGTTCCATTGGCCTATTTAAATTGTACAGATACTTAAAATTACAACTGTTCCTTAAAAGACCCATAGTTCACACAAAGGGTTAAAACAAGTCAAAAGGCTTTACTTATACAAGGTGGGGCAAAAGTAATCACCCGATGTTTTTTTGCTGTAATTTTTTTTTATAATGAAAAACTTTGGTTCTGCTTGTGAAATTTGTTTATTTAATCCATTAGAATTTATTCCAACAAGTCGAGAAAATGATAATCTCGAGATCTCTCGTTTTGGTGATTTGCACTGACCGGCCAGATCACCTGATTTAACCGTTCCAGACTTTTCTTTATGGGGTTTTTTGAAGCCCTTAAGGAGAATATTCGCCAGGAATGCGAGAACCTGTCGTCCCAAGTTCTGGCAAGAGTGATGGAAAATGCCATAAAACGAGCCCATATGATCATCAACTCTGGCGGCGACCACTTGGCCGATATCATTTTCTCAACTTGATGGAATAAATTATAATGGATTAAATAAACCAATTTCACAAGCAGAACCCAAGTTTTTCATTATAAAAAAAAATTACAGCAAAATAACATCAGGTGATTACTTTTGCCCAACCTTGTATATACTATAACCTACAAATTAAACAAGCAGTTGGCACTTGACGTAAGTTGCGCAATTGCACTGCATTGTAAAATATAAGATAATGAGCACGCATATTACTTCAACCCCGGCGATTTCAATACTCACACAAATGTATGTCGAATTAAATTCCATGTTAAATAAAAAATGTTTATTTATATAAATGTTAGTTGGAGAAATGCATGTCAAATAAAATTCCAAGTCGAACAAATGCTCAGTCGCATAAATGTTAAGTTAAATAAAATTCTTAGAAATTGTTAGGGGGGGGGGGGGGGGACAAATATACCACAGATCTGCAGATTTAACAATTTTGTTTAATAATTAAAACTTATAAGAAGTATCACAAAATAAAATCAATGTATGTAGGTGCTCAGCACCGTCCATAAAAACCGTGGTATGAGACTTCGTCTATATACAAAGGGAAATAAGAACCACTCGAGGTAATAAAACAATCACAGTGCTACGAATGGATAACGTGTAAATGACACAAATCACAAATACCTGAAAAATGTTCAGTCACAGCATTAAAATAATCATATCAATAAAAAAATCCACAATAATCAGTTACCGTAAACTGAAAATAAAATATGTAAAAGGGACTGACCTTTTTATCTCTGCAAATCTTCACCTACTAATGGAGGCTCTTATTTGCTTATTCAAGACTGATACTTCTTCCAAGATTAATTCGTCAGCTTCCTACGGAATCAGTAATTGATCAATGAAAATTTTGAGTTTTAATTCCATCACAATATTGGTAGCACATTTCCAAATTTCCATTCCAATCTCGTACTATAAATAAAACACAAATTATTTAAATATAAAACAAAAATATTTTCTTACATTTACAACAAATTTAGCAATATTATTTTACTACTTTTTTTTAGCTACTTTAACTCGAGAAGAAAAAAGATATCTTGATAATTTTTTTCTCAAAATGTTGCTTATGGCATTTTATAGTGGCATATAGTTATACTTGAGCACTTGAAGAGTTTGTATCGTAGTATTATGTATTCCGTAGTGGACAATAAATTATTCTGAAAATGATAACAAGAACTAAAAATGTTGTCGGCACGTCCGAGAATTAACGAAAAAAATTTCGGGAGTATTTTTTTGACACGTAATATGGCCCTAAATTAATTCATACTTTAAATTAATAAAAATTTGTTTGACTTACAAATCTCGATTTTTCTGTTGAATTCCAGTTGTCGTAAGAAAAGAAATAACATACATCAAGTTTATCGTGTTGTAACCGTTAAGTTCTACGTTTGATTTCCAGTTAGCAGTTACTATCATATCATTTATGTGATGATTGTGAGTATGGTCAGCAGTATCGCATAAAGCCTATCCCAACAGATTGGGAAACGAGAGACTGCGGTTCCAAATTCTGGTCACGTTGAATACACTACTGTGTTTCAAGCCTAATATCCATTTATTGGCTGCGGGGAAGCCAACATAAAACCACTCCATTTATTATATTTCCTAGTTAGTCATCTTCACTTTGGCCAAGTCGGTCGCCTAAGCCTACATAGTGTACGGCACTCGAAGAAGATTATTTGGATTCTATTTTCAACTGGAGTAGTTCATTGTATATGTAATCATTAAACATAAATTGCCAACTTGTAATTCCGCCTTGCTGGTTTAACTCGATTACATTGAATTTATTTGTGACCGAACATCTACAAATAAAACCAAATTTAAAAAAATAAGCGCCAGAAAACTAAGTAATTTCACATATTACTTAAAAAAAAATATATAAAATCAGACCTAAATAATTGTTTGCATCGGAATAGGTATAAAACGTGGATGATCAATTGCATTACACAGCAAAATATGGCGTCCTTAATTTTACAAATGATGACAGCATTTTCCGACATTTTTTTTTCAACTACGAGTGGTGGAATGTTCTAAATTTTGGAAAATTATATAATTTAAAGACTTGAATTAGTTGATAATAAAACGTTCTTTCCCCTTGAAAACTACAATTTTTACAATAGGTTGTAGAAGCATAACCCCACTTTTTAAACAAAAAATCTATCCATTCGCTTTTCAGTATTAATATAATAAAAACACAACATGTTAATTACCTGGTAAAAAGTTAATTATATCCTAGGATGGACACTGGTATATTACAGATTATAATACACCACGATTTATAGCGGACATGAAGCACGCGGATTCCGCGGATCTTCACAAAAGAAAGAATGATATCAAACAAATTAATAGATGGCGTTGAATGCCACTATAAATTACAGTCACTATAAATTTTTTTGTCATATCATACCGTATATAGGATGATACAGAAATAACAGACTACATTTCATTATAAATATAAAACTAAAGACGATTTTATTTCAAAATACATTGGTGTTGCTATTTACAAAAAAACTGTAACACTTCTCTGGTAGTCCAGAGCGAAACAAGCAACAGCAACGTTCTTCTTGCACCGGATTCAGAAACTAAGCTGTCTGGATTTAACACAAGAGTCTAGAGAGAGTAATTCTACTTTTGCATCCGCATGCGCAGTTGTGTCTATTTTGTACTTGGAAAAAATTGAAATACTAAATTAATTTTGACATCTGTCAAATATACATTTATATTATTATCATGTACTTTTAATTTTTATACAAATTTTAGACAGTTTATTTTGATATTTTAGACAAACTTTTAACGGTATATTATTAATATACACTTAAAATATAATATTAATTTATGGTAAAAATTTTACATGAAAATGATTTCTCATCACTGTGAATTAATGAATAATTTAAAACTAATTATGATTAAACTAAAGTGACCACAGAAAAACAAGTAAAAAGCGATAATTACTGTATTTATTTATTAACTATTTATTTCTTTAACAATTTAATTGCCACATCTTGCATTTCTTCATCAGAAGGCTTTACTATTGCACTTTTACGAACTGGTTTTGTTTTTTTTTGTTGGAAAGAATCGCTGCTGTGGAATTATATTTTTATTCTTTCGTATTTCCATGTCTAATTGTCGGTGTTCCTCTAACACAGTATGCGTAAGTTGTAGAGCAGCTAAAGTAGGTTTTAAGGGACGCAGAGTATTTTCTATGACGTCAACCTCAGCATGCGACGTTGCATTTTCTAACAATTTCAAAAATTCATTTTTAATAATATCTTTTCTTGCAGCCAAGTTAATATCATTGTGCCGTACGTAATTCTTATTTACTAGTTGTTCTGCTATTAAGGTGGTTGCATCTTTAACCTCGTCTCTTTCGACATTTTCTCCAAGTGCATTCAAATGGTTTCTCACCAGTATGAATACACTATTTACAGTATATTAAATAAATACAGTATTTATCGCTTTTTACTTGTTTTTCTGTGGTCACTTTAGTTAAAATATCAAAATAAACTGTCTAAACTATGTTTAAAAAAATAAAAGTACATGATAATAATATAAATGTCTATTTGACAGATGTCAAAATTAATTTAGTATTTCAATTTTTTCCAAGTACAAAATAGACACAACTGCGCATGCGGATGCAAAAGTAGAATTACTCTCTCTAGACTCTTGTGGATTTAACGGGAATGATAAGAGCTCCCACTGCGGCGTCGGGAACACCTTGAACCTGATGGAATGCATTCAGACACTGAATGAGATATCAAACTTAAATGTAATATCCCTCTGGTGGGCGAAAGGGCATCTAGGTAACGAGAGTAATAACACAAAAGCGGACGAGCTGGCAAGAAACGCTTGGACCGCCAAAACCTCCCCTCAGATACGGCCCTGCCCAGCATGACCGTAAATCGCGGAGGGAATTTATTAAAACTGAAAAAATAACATTTCTTAGGATTTTTTTTTTTGAACTGAAAGGTTAAGTAGGTAGAAGATATTTTTAAAAAAACATTAAACAAAAAATTTTTTTCTTCAATTAACAAATAAACAAAATAAAGTAGAACCCAATAATAAAATCTTTTGTAATAATTACTATGTTATTATTAATAATTCGTTTTATAAACATAAAATTGAAATTTTGTTATTAAGCCCCTCGAGGTAATCTGTACATTAGGAAAGTGCCTTTTATTTTATATATATATTTTAAATTTAATTTTACAATCAAAAATTTGGCGCCCCCTAACTAGTTCGCGCCCGCGGCGGGCGCCTCTCTCGCCACGCCATAGTTCAGGTCCTGATTCAGCTAGGAGATTTTTGATCTAACATGACTAGAATTAGTGACACTCCACCTGCTAAAATATTTAAGTTTTTCCTACAATTGAGATGCCTTGGGAGTGACAGGACACAGGACGGGAGTACGAGTCGGGTTTAGCCGTTTTAAGTGCACGTCAGTGCACGTTACATTACATACATACTAGGACTCTGCGAAACCTTTTGTTATTCGCTGTATATGTAGTTATTTTTTATAACCAACTTGAAGTTTGTTGGTAGTTATGGGCGGTTTAATGTGGTTTACTGGTGACAATTTTGTTTAGACAATTTTTAACGATAAAATTGTAAAACCAAGTTATTTTGGTTATTGATAAAAGTGTGTAACTGAAAGTACAAATTATTTATCTTCCATTTTCGTTTATAAACACACCTGGTAATAACCAGGTTTAATAAAATTCAATGGTTCAATAAACAATAGTTTAAATTGCCAGTTTCCAAATTTTTTTGTTTTTTTAAGTGAATTTTTGACTATTTAGTAATTTGTGATTTAAAATGCCTATAGGTAATACAAATATTATTTTTCCATAATAAGTAACACTATCTCACATAATGTAGAATGAATTTTTTAAGCTTATACTAACCTTAAAAGATACGAGACATGAGCGTGCTAAGAGAGGGTCGATCATTCGCATATGCATACGTTTTTTATTTAAACAAAAAAAATACTTAAATTAAAATTACACAATGGAGCTCTTTTTCTCTTGATCAGTTACGACAATACGACAACTTAATTGTAAATATATTATCTGCAATCGTCATGGCCTAGCATGGGATTAGGGTCAGGGGCCGCTCTAGCCTTTACGCAGCCCTGGACAAAATCACAAATTTCCGCCCTTTTATGGGGTTAGTGATCTCTTTTTTTTTTAGCTTTTTGTGGCGTCTCGAAGAATTTCATTAATATTTCATTTCACGTCAACAGCCAAAATGCCGCCTTTTAGATTTGCCGCCCCGGACAAATGTCCGGGTTGTCCGCCCCCTACAGCGGGCCCTGTTAGGGTATAATGTGACGGTTTTAAAATTAGTGCACTACAGCAGTGTATTGGTGTGATTGGTCGTGAGTTACAGGGTGTTAAATTTTGGGTTTGAATCTCGGACTTGACAGAACTTCTTAGCTTGTGGATTGAAGAATTGGTTCTATATTTAAATAAGTCAGAACATCAAGGTCAAAAATATAGTAATATAGCAAATTAATAGTGGGCAGGGCACATCTGCATCGCTTTAGGGTTTCACTATCCTAAGGGGCGGTCATAAGTTGACCGCCGTATGTCAACCGTATAAGTTGACCTCATACCATATAGGTCTATCGCTCGCTTACTCAGCTTATTCTGACGTTACTAAAAATCAGCAGCTGCCTCAGCTCAAAAGCTGAATTTTGTGCTAACACAGCGGGTTGGCAGTTGATATTCAGTACAAAAAGTTACTTAGGGAGCGTTCATAAACTACGTGGTTTGGTCAAGGGGGGGGGGCGGGGTTAGGTAGAAAGCTACGCAGGACTACATGAGGGTAGGGGGCAGTTAGAGTCAAGCTACGTAGTTTTCTTCATTTATTTTATTTCGGCACAATGAAAGCAATTTGCAGAATAACAGACAACATAATATAGATATTTAAAATTATAACTATAAAAAAATATAAACTAATACAAATATCGGTCTTATTAATTTTTTATAGCAAATAATTTTTTAATAGTTTTGTTAACAAAAATCACAAACTGTCTTCCGTATTGTAGGAAAAAAAACTACGTTCCGTCTAAGGGGGGGTGTAGGGGTATAATGGTAAAAGCTACGTTAAGCTACATGATGGGAGGGAGGGGCTCTAAAGAGGTCAAAATCAAACTACGTGGTTTATGAACGTTCCCTTAGGAGACTATTTCGTTTATCACCACACCACGTAAATTCCATGTTTAGATAACTTCTTTCAATTGGTCCAATAAAATTAAAATATCTCATATAAAATTTTTTTGTTGCGAAAAATCTCTCCTCCCTGTGGGAGGAGAGATAGGGAGGCACCCTATTTGAGAAACACTGGTTTAGATCGTCGGTTGACAGTCAGAATGATTGGGGAAGAGTTTAATTTGGTCAGACATCAAGAACAACTAGGTGTTGTATCACGACAATACGTCTTATCACACGGCAATTTCAATAAACGAGCTTTTGGCAAGTAAAAAATTCTTGTGGCTTTTCACCCTCCGTATTCATCTGACTTGCCTTCTTATGACTTCTTCGTTCTTCCCGAGATTGAAAATTCACCTCAAAGCACATATTTAAACATATTGTGAGATCGTTAAAATCATGGTCTCCTGTCTGGTGATTTTCACACAGTTCACACAAATATGATACGGAAAACTGCAATAAAATATTAAGTGCTCTGAACTCTATATTGGGGTATTTATATATGAATTTAGACCTGAGAGAGCTCACAAAATAAGCGGTTATCTTTCGTATACAACATGGGCTGCGTCGCTGTGTGGATAGCGTCATTGGGGTGGACTATGATCTATGATGGTATTGGTATATTGCGTGCATAGAAATATATAATCTGGAGGCTATAATGGGAGTTTGGGGGACCCCCACTTTGATCAGCCTGTTGGTCGAGCGGAAACCTTCTAATTTTACTCTGAACTTCCGGTCTTATCGAAAAAAATTTCAAGAAGAGATTCTCTTGACGAAAACTAGATCAGAAAATTATAGCCAGATAAACTTGAGGAAATGGCCTTTACATTGATTTGGCTGATTTTTTTAAAAGAAAGTCCTTTCTAAGTAACATTATATTTGAGGAAATGTTAGTTTCGAATGTCGATATTTTTTTAGAATCAATCTCTTTTCGAAATTTTGAAAAGGAATTTTTCTCATAAGTAAAAACCCTTCCGTAAAATCTGAAAATAATTTATGGGCATACTGATATGAAGAAAATTCGGCAAAAAAATTTTTATTGTCAATCAGGAACAAAATGATTCTAGGAATTTTGTTCGACATAAGATTTATGCGAATCAGCATTTGTTCGACATGGAATTATAATCAACATGCATATGTTCGACTCAACATTTATGCGAAAATATATAATATATTATAATAAAAACTATAAGCAATAATTTTTTTTGTAATAATCATTTTAATAGTGGTAGAAAAGAGTATAACACTCCAAAAAAGGGTACGTCCATCGTGTCATACCGTCATGTCAAAAACATGTCTATACGTTCAAATGTTGAGTTGAACAAATGCATGTCGAACAAAATTCCATGTCAAACAAATGTCTATTTGCATAAATGTTGAGTCGAACAAGTGCATGTTGATTAAAATTCCATGTCGAACAAATGCTTGTTCGCATTAAAGTTGTGTCGAACAAAATTCTAAATCGCACAAATGCTGTCGATTAAGTGCTTGTCGAACAATTCCGACACGGTACAAAATACCTAATTCTTTTAATTAAAAAATTGTCTTAGCGGTTTTTCCCAAATTTATTAGTCTCTAGTACCTCTATAACATATTTTAATATCATGTAATTCGCAATAACGGTTTCCGAAAAAAAAATTTTTTTTTAAATTTTGATTAAAAAGTTATTCTCAAAACATATCGACATTTTAAAACTAATATTTGCTGAGATTTAATGTGTACTAAGGAAGAACTTTCTGAAAAAAAAATCAGCCAAATCCATTGATTTGGTCAATGGTCATTTGGTCATTGAATGGTCATTTTCCAATGCTTACCCGTCTAGAGCTTTTTTTTTTAATTTTTGTAATTTTTGATATTTATAATATTTATAAATAAATTAATTTATTTATATTTTAAAAAAATGTACGAAAAATATTTCAGATTTAATTTTTCACTTGAATATACCAGAAAATCAAGCAATCACATTTGTGGAGAAAGAAAACAAATAATTGACATATTTAAGATTAGGTGGCTATGGAATTTATTTATTTATTTATTGACAATTTGAGGGTTAGCAAGTTTGAAATTTTCGTGTAAGTAACGTTTGCTGTATTATTTGTAAAACCTTATTATTTTTTCAAAAATTCTGATTAATTTGTAATAAAAATAATTATTACTATTATTAATAATAATAATTTCATGTAATAAGAAATAATTTCACTTTATAGAATTCATACTGGTAATTGAAATTTTATTTGTAACAGGGAGAGTACTTTTATACACATTACTCTTGAAATTATTTGAAGTTAAAAATGGAAGATGACATGCCCGATGGTTGGTCCCCGAAACGTGAGATCCCTTCAGCAGAAGAAAATATGCCACCCGAAGGTTTGTACACCAATTTTTCCTCTGGTGGAGGAAAGATTACCTAATGAAATTTTTGCGTTTAACGTTATCTACTTTGTGTTTAGCTATGGATGAAAACTCTAACAGTTCTGATAGTTCTCGTTCCGACTCAGAAATGACCGTGAGTGATCGTTCCAGTTGTAACATTCTGTATCGTATCACGAAAGAAATAAATTTATCGGAACCGAAGGTTTCTATAACAGGATGCCCAAACCTATATTTGTAAGTTACTTAGTTTTGTAGTAGAGTTTTTATTTAAAAAATATTTTTTGTAGGATATCAACCAGATTAGAAACCGTACCAGCCAATCAAGATTCTTGGACAAACACACGCCGCTTTATGTCATGTGGACAAAATAATGAATACATCTGTCGTATACCTAAACGGTTGGTAATCAACGGAAAAATTCGCCAGACGTTGAAATTTGTTTCAATGAATACCCTGCTTAACTTACGCATGAAGCTTGTAAGCTAATTTTTAAATTTAAGGACAACTTGTTACTTTATTTTTTTTTAGCAACTTATGTACGGAAATAGAATTATCGATGAATGGCAGTTCGTCAAAGGTGTGGTATTTCGTGACGAGATTACTCGTTGGGAGACCACAATTAATCGCTCTCCAAACTCGTACTACTTCGATCCAACAATTCTGTAAGATATTTAACTTGTAGAAAATTTAAAATACAAAATTTAATTTTTAGGGCTTCTACTTTACTTAAGACCGAATTTTACGATGGAGATCAACTTTTACATATGTATTATACCTGTATCATTTTTACTTGAGTAATTTCTTTGTTATTTATTCATTTTTGTTTTTATTTGCTAAATTGAAATTAAAAGTAGCTATATTTGGAATATAAAAGTTTATCGTATTATTATTTTCCGAGTGGTAACAAGAACCAAACAGGGTCGTATTGCGATTTTCCAGTGTTTAGGTCTTAAAAATGTGGTGTGTCTATTGCCTTCCACAAATTTTATCCTGGTTTTAGCATAAGCAACTATATTAGTAACAGTTACTGCGATCAAATTTGAAATATTTTTTCTTAAAGTTTGTATCTGCTCGGCGAAAGTTGATTATCTACTTCATCGAAGCCAAGATGACTCATTTACGAAACTTAATGGTATATTTATTGACAAAATGTCCTATAGGGCTCACTCGTCTGCTGGAGGGTTGGAGGTAGAAAAATATTTACAGTGTTTGTGTAAGTAACTTTTGTAACGTGCATGAACCAGGTTCCCCTTTTTTCAAAAATAAATTTTTTTTACTGTTCTTGATTGTTCTTAAGTGTCCTTTTCGTTACTTTATGTACTTTGTACTCAATTTTACAATTTGGTAAAACATTAAAAAGATTTATTGGTATATTTGGTACGTAGGGCCGTTCTAAGAGATTTAAGCGTTTTGAGCTAATATCATCAGTACCTTGTGGAACTAACAGGACACTTGAGAACAAGCGAAAACAATCTGGAACAATAAAAATATAATTTTAATTAAAAAAAAAAGAGTTATTTGCAACATCTTTTTTCACGGTTACTATTAGACTTTGAAATTTAATTTTTACAGACCCATTGCAAACAATCGAGATCAATCAAAAATAATTTAATTTTGAAGAAGTAGAAGCTGCTACAAAATCTTATTTAGATATTTTATTTTTAAGAATAAAAAAATAAAAATTTTTAATTTTGAAAAATGGGGAGCTGCGGCAAAAATAAGGTTTTTATGATTTTTTTGCAAAAAATCGAGAACAACAAAAAATTACTAACGTTTGGAAATAAAGGGAAACCAAATTTACGCAAATACTACGTATACATTTATGTTCTATTTTCAAAACACGTAGAATTTACTTTTCAAAAATTTTAAAATTTTGCAATTAATAATTCAACATTTGTTTGTAACACCATATAACTTTTAGTTCAACGACAAGAACAAAGTAGTTTTACAAAACAAGTAATTTCTGTAGTAGAAAAACTTGTCGTGAATTCCAAACTCTTCCTATTTGAATTTTCGCACTTAACGTTTTCGTTTTATTTAGAAATGGACAAAAAGGCAGTTATCAATGCTGAGAATGCAGAAGTATATTTGGAAAAAAACTTCAACCTCTTCAGTATATATCTCAGGAGAGGATATTAGTATTGCTGGATAATGGATGCTCTTATTCAAATTTGTAAAGCATTGGAAGTAGTCATTAGGATGATTAGGAAGTTTTTCACTTTTTCTCCATGATTTTTTTTATTGTCGCTGAACCAAGGCTTATTTTTTTTATTTAGACCGTAGGAACATTGTCGCGGGGTAAGTGTAAACAATTAACTTTTTTGTATGCTGCAAAAATATATTTATTTTTAACAAATCTTTAATAAATTAACCAACATTATACGAGTCAAAAACAATGCTAAATGATATTTTATCCCGTTTATTTATTATAGGCGTGGATAAGTGCATAAAAATATTCTCTTCATTAACGATGTTTGGGTTCCACTTGCCCCGAATTTACACTTACTCCGGTGTACTACTACTTATTCCTTTTTAGTACATTCAAACTTTGACTGGCAAGGAACTGATCCAAATATGGATTTTGCATTTTCAGCAAAAATTTTCAAACTTAGTCGAGGATTGAATCTGTGACTGAGCTAGGCAAATTTGTAATTCTATTCATTACTCTGTCGGAACACGATAATACATTTTAAGTTTGGGTCATTCCATATCAAGTGGTCCAATCTTGTCGCTCGACCATTCTAAAAAAATTGATTTTTTTGGTGAAAACATTCCAACATGTTAGTAGTAGTACTAAATGACCATTATTTCAATTATATTGTCTGTGTCCGGACAACATCTTCCTTGAAAAAAGCAATTACATTCACTGAAACATACAACAATAAATTACTATAATAACATGAACTAATACATTTTTATTTTAAGGGCTTCGTTAACGAAAACTTGGATACGAAAATGAGAAGTTTACGAGTCCTAGAACGTTTAATCAAGATCGATCAGAAAATTTTGTTAGAAAAATTCAGCATTGAATAAGAAAATAATATACGGGATATTTTAATTAAGTTATTACAAAGATTTTTTGCAGGTAAATATTTTTTTAATAAAATTAAATTACAGATACTAATTTAATAATGATTTTAGGCTTAACAGCTATTTTACTGCAGCAGTTGTTTGAAAAATTTAGAAATAATAACCTTTACTGAGAATAAAGAATCTGATAAATACTAAAGTGAAAATATTGTACAACTAAACAAAGGAAAACTCACCGATTTGAATAATTTTTGGATATGTGGATCTTATCAAAAAATAAGAGACCCCTAATTTTTTTTAGCTACTGGGTTTAAACGCCCTTTAAAAGTAGGATGAAAAATGAATTTTTATATAGAAAGAGGTTTTAGATTTAAATGAAACCAACGATAAATACTTCATTTTATAATTAATAACAAATATAATTTTTTCGGAGCAATCACTTAATATTCTCGGGGCCCCCAAAATTTTAAAACCTGCATAAAGCATCCTTAACGTCATCAAATTTTTTTGAAAAAAATATATGTTATTCATGAAATATAAATTTAGGGAAAAATCATATAAAACCTAACTTACAGTTTTCTCTTTTCCACGACATATAGTTTTTTGGAAAAACTTCATGGCATTAAACATGATTTATACGAGTTTTAAAAGTTTTAAAATTAAGGGATCGCAGCAAGAAAATCATTATGTGATCGTTCGAAATAAGTAATTCGGCGTTGGTTTCATTCAAATCAAAGCACTCCTTCCACATGCATGGAAAATCTAACTTTTGAACTGCAGATAGGTGGGGGTGTATTAATAAAAGAGTAAAAATATTTATTGTGTAGTACAATTTGTATCTAGTAATAATATTCGCAAGCTCATTTTGATAAAATATTTGAAAATTTTTATTTGAAAATGACAACACATGGCAAAGTTAAGAAAGGGATTGCTACCCCCTTGAATATAATTTTTGGGAAAAATCCAAAAACACGTAACTTATAGTTTTCTCTCCTCTAGAACATATATTTTTTTTCGAAAAAATTTGATGACTTTAAGGATACTTTATACAAGTTTTAAAGATTTGGGGGATGGTCCACCCCGAAAATATTAAGTGTCGCTTCGAAAAAATTATATTTGTTATCAGTTATAAAATGAAGTATTTTATCGTTGGTTTCATTCAAATCTAAAACCTTCTATATAAAAATTCAAAAAATTCATTTTTCACCATATTTTTAAAGGGCGTTTACACCCCTTAAACCCAGCAGCTAAAAAAATTGGGGGTCTCATATTTTTTGATGCTCTACCACATATCCAAAAATTATTCAAATCGGTGAGGGACACCTTGTAAGTTTAGTATTATTATTTAACTAATATTTAAATATTTTAAAAAATTTTTTATTTACCGAACTAAAATTATATAAATTAATTGTTATACTTACGCTAGTTATGCTTTTATCGTTTACTTATTTGGACGTAAAATTGTTCTATCTAATGTTAAGTGATTTTCTTGATGCGATTAATATTACATTAAAGATGTTCAAATCAAAAACCTGTTACTTTTTTAGGAAACATAACAGTTATGTTATTAATTTCAACATACTTTAACTAAATTATGTCGTTTAGGTAATGTAACGAAAATGATTTCTGAACTCTTAATGAAAACTAAAATTTTCTTTTTTTCTTATCTTGTGGGTTTACTGCAAAAAGTAGTAGTTTTTCTATTACATATTCTGTGTTTGATTATTATTGATTATTATTAATC
This sequence comes from Cantharis rufa, assembly GCA_947369205.1. Taxonomy (NCBI): domain Eukaryota; kingdom Metazoa; phylum Arthropoda; class Insecta; order Coleoptera; family Cantharidae; genus Cantharis; species Cantharis rufa. The sequence goes on from OX376309.1 coordinate 20,211,771, forward strand.
ACGTCAAGTTGAATTCATATCAAATTGCAATAAAATTATACTGACTAAGTGTTCAGATCATTTTATGGGGTAGAAAATTGATTAAGTACATTATAACCACTTTTAACAATAAATTAAATTATTAATTATTATAAATTAAATTATGAATTTATAATTATATTTTGATTTATTCAGTAATACCGGTTGAAGATATTTTATGCAGGGTTGATTTAGTCAAACCAAACGGTTTTTTAATCGAAGAAAATTTCAAACTTAACTATCAGAAAATTTAAGGCATCAGAAATCAATGGAAAATTTGATACTAGTTTCTTTCGCTGGTGTATTTAGGAGTAGCTAAAGGAGCAATTGCCTTAACCCCCCCATGGATGACTCGGATTGTATCTGAATCTGTATAGTTTATTGTAATTATTTAAAATTTTTTTTGATTTTTGGAATTTGCCAATTATCTCACACATGAATGGATTAACAATAATTTTAAAATGATCTGGTTTTCTTTTGCTATTTTATAACATCATTTTCAACATCATATTTACTTAAATCTTTTCATTTTCATGTATTTCTAGATAGCAACCCTTCCAGCCATGTTATGTAGTATAACTAAATTACTCGCCGCTAGATGGAACTGTCTGCCGAAATTGCCGGTTAAATTTTTGCCCAGGCTTTTTATAGTCCATCATAAATATTAATATGTTATAGATTTAAGTTAAAAGTTATTTACTTTTTATTACTCATTTTCTGGATCAGCCATATAGTGGTCCTAAATTTTGAAAACCTGGTTACTGCTACGCAGTTGTTGTATACCGGGTATAATTATAAATAAACAAAATCACCACCAACTTATAAAATTAAAATTTAATGAAACATGTCCCAGATTCATATTTTTAACAATTTGAAATTGCCAGCCAAAAATAATGGTATTTTCAAGTAGAATTTGCATTTAAGCAATTTAAATTCTCGTCAAAATTTAAATGTACTTTAAGTTTTGATATAAATCTCAAAAATTCGGCGTACCTACACAATAAAATGTTTCATGAAGTGTATACACGCAACATTTAGAAAATCACTGTTAAACGCAATTTTCTGTAAAGATAATCAAAATCGATCAAGCGACGTCAGTCACACTATATGGTTGTAGGTTCTGCTATAGTTACATAAGATCATCGCTAGATAGACCCGATGTTTCATATCATTAGTTAACTATTCGTGGATAGATAACATATTCCACCACAAATAAACTGCGAGTAACAAGGGAAATTCTTTAAAATTTTTTTATAAAATTATAAAAGAATTCCCTTGGGAAAAATAAAATTAAAAATAATCTACCCAAGCCCTATAAATTTTGCTTTTGTGCAGAAATATCTATAATTAATGTGTTAGTTTGTTAACCAATTTTGACTGAGAGTAGTACTATGTCAACTTGGTTCACGAATTAAAAATTTTTTAAAAATTATGGTGATTTATGGTGTAATTACAAATATAAACATTAAAATTAATGGATAATCTAAAAAATCTGGTGAAAAAGTCTAAAAACGACATGTTCGATTGACTGTCTTTACGTTATATATAATTATTTTTAAAAAATGGCAGATATATTAAGACAGTTTATTACGATTATATTGACCTTTGACTGAGCGCTCTCTATGACCATTCAAAAAAAATTATTTCATCTGTTAACACCAATTTCACTTCAACCCCCTTTTAAACTTTTCAAGGGTGAAATTTTGAAAAATTTATCTAGGTGATACAAAGGATTCTATACCACTCACACTGGAATCTAGATTCCATCTTTTATGGGTGGATTTAAAATTAGTTTTTAATAAGAATAAAAACTAATTCTTTGCGCATATTTTAGAAAAAATAATTGGTCCTCTACTGATCTACCTTGTCTAAAACCACATCGATACTCTTGGTGTATTTCCTCAGTATGACCCCGAAGTCCAGGAAATCTTAGAAAATTTAGGAAATTCCAAGCGAATCTCAGGAATCCTTAAAACTACTAATAGATACACTCTTTCTTTTTTCTATTTTTTCGAAAGGAAATCTTAAGGCAATTCAAGAATAAATTTCGGAGAAATCCCTCAATAAGAATCTCGTAAAAATATTTAAATGATCTATTTCAAGGGCTAAGAAGGGGGGTAGTGATTTTTTTAAAATTTTTAAATTTTTGCGGAAATTGATAGCTAATGCAATATTCTATCATATAGAAATGTAATATAGGTTAAAATTGAAGTTAGGCAAAAGATATTGTAGATTAAAGTTTGTCTATACCGGCAAAACATATGAGGTTTCAAACTTTAAAATCGCGTTCCTGAAAAATTATAAATTTTGACTATCCCCCTTCTTAGCCTGCGCTCTTCAATTTATAATAACTAATTTGGTTTGGGTTTGGCGTATTTATAAATATTTTTTCATAAAAACAATATTATTTTTCGTTTGAAGCTTTTTACTAAATACAAAACATTATTTGCTCTTAATAAAATTTTATTGATATTAGTTTGATGTAAGTTTTAAAATACTAAATTTTATCCAAAAAATAAACCACGTCATTTGTATTTTACAATCAATATTTCCCATTTGTTGTATTTTTTCAGGTCAAATTTTGCAGGCTGTTAGGCGTATTTAAATTTTTTAGATTTATCATTTTTATGTAATTTGTTTTAAAAGTCTATTTATTGTCAAGTTATACGTAATAATGGATTTAAATATTCCAAGTTTGCAATACACGGCCTTAAAATCTTGCATTAGCTACTCCTTTCAAGCATTTGAAGAAGGTTAGTAGAAATTTAAATTTTGCAAAAAAAATATAACAAAACGAAAAATATCGTTAAACATTAATTTCATTTTGATATTTTACTTATCCAATTCCTGCACCTTTCTAAACGAGACAAAATTTTGCAAGTTTGTTAATTCAAACAGCCTTAAATTGAATTAAACTGATAATGATTTGTAGATTTGGGAAGATAATGAACCTTATGAACCTAAATGATCCTTCGCTCCCAATATTGCGATTTAAAAATTTTCACTGTTCTGCTAGGCGAAAAGTACCGAACTACGCTTTTACAAAGTTTTTCTACCGTTAACATCCGCAGTGGCACAGGTGCATTTCGCCAGACCCCCCCCCCATTTCGAATTTTGGATCCAAAATAGTCTAAATCGTTTGTACTTCGTTTGTACCTCTTTGTACCTTCCTTATTTTCGTTTGTACCCATTTTGTTTTTCAGATATTTCGAAATATCTAAAATGGGCATTTCCCCAGCCCTCCCCCATTTTGAATTTTGAATCAAAAATAGTCTAAATCGTTTGTACCTCGTTTGTACCTGTTTGTACCTTCCTTATTTTCGTTTGTACCCATTTTGTTTTTCAGATATTTTAAAATATCTAAAATAGGCATTTCCCCAGCCCCCCCCCATTTTGAATTTTTGATCCAAAATAGTCTAAATTAACCCCCCCCCCCGAATTTTAAATTTTGGTTATAAGATAGTTTTAATGGGCTTAAATAAGAGAATAATCTTTTTGCACTTAATCCCTTAATCCCAAAATAAACAAATTTAATTTTGGGTTGGCAAATAAACTTATATTATTTTCAACTTCTTACCTCTGACTGTTTTTCAAAAACAAAAACACAAAAATAAGTAATAATATATTTACAGGTAAACGTAAAAATTGAAATTAAATTTTATTTATATAGATAAAAGCTAATAAAGAAAATTTATTACATAAAAAAGTTAATACAAAAATTTTAAATCAAAGATTTAAAAAACTTAAGATTTAACGCATGTTGCTCGGAGTTTGGACAAAAATTTAAACTATCCATATCTTGGTAAAAAATTAACTTAACATCTTGCTGACTGAAGCTCATTCAGGCTCAAAGGAAGCTCTATCGATTTACATCAATTTTATACATAAATTCAAAACGGCAACAAAAATTGCTAAATATGTCTACAGCCCCCCCAGTTGTGTTTTGCGAATAACTTCGCGACCTTTGACGCTCACTTGAAAATAATGGAAGCTCATTTACACCCGTATTCATAAAAATTTTAGAAAGTTAAAATATCTTTAAAATACCTTTAAAATGCAGGCGTCATAAAACACCAATCACAAACGTTCATTTGTCTTAATTGTAAGGGTTTCATTGGTTGTTTAACTTTAATGAGCGTTTTAGTTAAAATAGGTTTAAAACACTCTTTAAGTATTTTTATGAATACATGGGTTAGGCTCTAACGATGCTCTAACGATTGACACCAAAATCATCAAAAAAAACTGACTGTTTTTGAAAAACAGTCAGAGGTAAGAAGTTGAAAATAATATAAGTTTATTTGCCAACCCAAAATTAAATTTGTTTATTTTGGGATTAAGGGATTAAGTGCAAAAAGATTATTCTCTTATTTAAGCCCATTAAAACTATCTTATAACCAAAATTTAAAATTCGGGGGGGTGTTTTCAGGTTTAGCAGAATGTCATTATTAGAAAATTTGAAATATTTCAAAAACAAAACTGGTACAAATGAAAATAAGGAAGGTACAAACAGGTACAAACGAGGTACAAACGATTTAGACTATTTTGGATCAAAAATTCAAAATGAGGGGGGGGGGGGGCTGGGGAAATGCCCATTTTAGATATTTTAAAATATATGAAAAACAAAATGGGTACAAACGAAAATAAGGAAGGTACAAACAGGTACAAACGAGGTACAAACGATTTAGACTATTTTTGATTCAAAATTCAAAATGGGGGAAATGCCCATTTTAGATATTTCGAAATATCTAAAAAACAAAATGGGTACAAACGAAAATAAGGAAGGTACAAACAGGTACAAACGAGGTACAAACGATTTAGACTATTTTGGATCCAAAATTCAAAATGGGGGGGACTGGCGAAATGCACCTCAGTGGCACACCATCAGTAGCAGACATTTTATTAGAAAGTTACAAAGAGTCTAATGCTATTAAAAACGATATCGAAGTAGGGCTAAAATTTGCTCAATTTTTTATCGAGATTGGCAAGTTTCGGCCCGCGTTCCATTTTTTGAGAGTTGTTAAGGACAGCTGCAATGCAACAAATAACCAAGAAATGCTACTCGAATGCTATGCCCAGTGAGTATTTTAACTTGAATTTTATGAAATGCAATAATGTTTATTTTTTAGGTTTATTTATTCACTTTCATTTCAATATAGATTTAACATGCCTTAAGAATTTATGCACGTGTTAGGAACCTTGTTAATGAAGTGCGTTCACTTCCAAACTGTGCGAATGTATACTCCAATATTTCTTTTATGCATTTTATGCTTGGCGATTATTACCAGGTAATTAAAATTCAATAAATGCAAAACAATTTTCAATAGTAATAAAAATAATGCATGGTTTTACTCACAGCGAGAAAAAATTATTTATTGTAGCAACAAATGTTTTATTAAAAATTGCATCAGCAAAGTTTGTTTTTGCTGCTACAACAAAATTTTTTTTAGAAGCAACTAATTCCGTTGTTAAAACACTTTATTTTTTTTATACTTTATAATTTTTTATAATTTAGCTATAAACCAACTAAATAATCAACTTCCTGCTAACAAGGAGGGGACATTTTTGCAGAAGTATATATTAGTCCGAGAGCCCGAGGCACATTTTAGTGACCAATAGTATTAAGGCTGATTTTAACATATATGTTAGGTCTTGTATGGTACATAATTGAAACGACCTTCAGCTGCCATTCTTCGGGTGGAAGTGAGAGTAACTGTGCTGTCACAATCATGTTAACGTAACGTAGTCGACTTAACCTTGAACAAATGCTCCAATCTAAAGCCATCTTTGCGACGATCTACCAATCAAATGCGAGAGTTATTTCAAGGTTAAGTCGACTACGTTACGTTAACATGATTGTGACAGGGCAGTAACGGAGCTTCCCCCGCGTTGAAAACCGCAGAAAAAAAATTAATAGTATTAAAGCTGAAATTTTTTGTATAGTATATTTGTAACAATTACAGATGAAAAATCACCTTCAGTCGCCAAAATGCCGGTGGAAAATGCTTGAATGAAAATGAAAATGCTCATCAAAGCGCAAAGAATAAGTTGGTTGGGACATGTGATGAGAAGGGAACCAGAGGACATGATAAGAAAAATTCTCGAGTGGAGATTGTCGGAAACTAGAGCAAGAGGAAGACCCAGGATAAGATTAATTGATAACGTCACGAATGATCTGCTCGGGATGAAGGTTGAAAATTGGAGATCAAAATGCCTGGATAGGATATCTTGGAGAAAGTTGGTGAATGGTGCCAAATCACACAGAAACAAAATGTTTGTGTTTAATACAGGTGCACGTTTTAGCATATTCAATAAATTATCACAATGGTTTCAAAATTCAGTAGATTACTATTTGTGTGTAAACTTTTTATTCAAAATAAAATTGAACAAAAATAATTATATCGTTTTACTCTTGATGTGGGAAAAAATTTGGTTACAAATTTGGAGGGTGGATACATAAAAAATTAAAAGACATTTTGAAACACATACGGAACGATAATAATTTTTTTAAATATAATAGCACAAAAATGAAAAGGGAACTCGGGTACATTTATCGAGAGCCAGAAATAATCCTTCAAAGAGCCGCATGTGGCTTGCAAGCTGCAGGTTGACCACCCCTGTAATAAAAGAATCGTTTTGCACTACGTATGTTGGCTTATTAGTGCTCCTTGTGTCAATTATGTCTTCCAATACCCAAAGAAGAGTTTTTAGTAAATCTTGTGTTCTGAGTTACAGGGAACCGGCCTGACGTCCAACCCTCAGTTGGGGGGTATATCGCTATAGTGGTATTAATTTCGTAATTTAATGAGAATAAGATGTCTGTATTACTGCATTGTACTATATCGCTGCCTAAAATTAAATGCAATTTTTACAGTGCATAAAATTGTGGTAAAAAAAGAGAGGTTTGAACGTGAATACTGATTAGGAATATCATATCGTGGATCGCTCCAGCTCCTATTTATTTGTTTTCGTTTGTAGTAGTGCATTATTGGTTGCAGAGCAATAGATACAATTTTGTATGAAAATTTTTAAGCTTTGTAAGAGATATAGATAAAAGGTAAAAAGATTAAAATCAATTTAAATTTATTTATATTTAATTATATCAATCAATCACCAGTCGTTTTCGTCCACTGCTGGCCATGACCTCCTTCAAGAAGAAGGGTTTTTTTCAAGAAAAAAAGTTCTCGTGTATTAATCATCACGGTTAAAAAAGCCGCCATCTCAAACAAAACTTAATTACTATAATGTGATTACAATATCATCAATTAATTACTTGATAAATCAAAATGCAAATCTGTGGTTTATTAAATGTGATAAACTCATTGAAGTACAAATGATCTCAAGTTACCCCGCAAAATTAATAAATAATTTTTCAAACTGTTGGTTATCGTTTCTTTATCTTTATTATTTAGTAGCCCAGTCGAAACCGGGCTTTTCAAAAATTAGACACTGAACAGTTTTTGTGGAATGGTTTTTCCCAATAAATATATTTACAATGTGGGATATGTGTCTGCTTTATGGTAATTTTTGATGGACTAACAGTAGTATTGGCAAAAACTTAAGCGTCGTTAATAAAAGGCAGTTCCACCTAGCGATAGTTTCAGTTATTATTTTTATATAGAAAGCGTAAAATGAAAACTCTTAACGATACGTTTTAAGTTTGTGGTGAAAAAAGGCGATTCCTGCCTTTAAAACCTCGGTAGACGTGACCTAAAATTTCCAAAAGCTTACATTGCCATGAGCCGAAAATTTCATGCTTATTACATTATTTTCACAATAATTAGGTCTAAAGAATATAATTAAATAAAAATTTAGTAAATAACGTGTTCAATTTGTTATTAAGACGATAAGATTAAAATTGAATGAGAACATTTTTGAATTAATACTACGTTTTTTAAACGTGAAAGTAAAAATTAAAAAAGCAAGTGAGGTAATTAATTATAACGATCGTTAAATGCCAAAGTTTTAAATAATTTATACTGAAGAAATACTTATACAAAGAAAATCGGGAAATATGAATTATCTGACGTAAATTTTTATTTATGATATTTTAAATGCTCGTGAATATGTTTTCAACATAATTCAAAGAGGTGCCGATTTTCTCTTTGCAGATCATTTTAATAAATGATTAAATATTAAAATAGGTTGGTGAAAACTGTTGATCTGCGGCATGACATTTTTATTTTAACAGTGGATTTGTACGGTGGCTTTGTTTAATTAATCTTTTACCCGATATAAACAACTGTGTAGCAGGAATTGGGTTTCCAAAAATTGAATCCAAATTAAGATAAACCTTCGATTTAGTGTCCTATGATTGGCAGTCAAGTTATATTAACATTGTATGATTTTGGACAAACCCAAACAATTTATGCTCATCTTATTTCATGTAATTTCAATTAACAATGAAATTATTTAATTTTCAATAAAAATAACTACAATATCAACTATTGAAATTTTCTTCAGCATCTAATTAATCTTTTTACCCGCTTTATATGTAACTACTAACTACTGCTTTGCAGAATAACAACAATTTGGATAATTATTACAGTTATTTCTTGTTACTCAATAGTATTGGAAACTATTAGTTTCTCAGATTTAATAAAATAGTAGGAGCGTCAGCAGGTCTGGTACCTGGTTCAAATCCGAGAAGAGTCTAAACTTCCTTATGACTCTGTTCTTCGGAAGGCACTTTCTCGGGATTGATGTTTGCCACTATTAACTCTAGTAGTTACAGGCATTCTCCCAATCCGAATTAAGATGCCATTGGATTTTAATGCTTCATCTTTCTCACAGAGAAAGAGGTTGATTGTCCAGCAGTGAACAGAAAAAGTTTGGGTTCTATTGTCTGCATTATTTCTTCTTTATGCGGGGCTCATTTTGTCAATTATTATTTCGGATTATTTCGTCAGCAAAATCACTGCCAAAAGAGCACTATTCTCTCGGTTTCGACTTGCTTTTCAAAATCTTGGTACTGGCGCATTTTAAACACATTTTTAAATACTATAACAAAAATATAAAATTAAAACTGCCTTGACATTAAAATACACAGCAATATAATATTCAATTTATTCCCGGATTTGTTACCAATGATAATCTTGTTATTTTGCTATTTGGCTTGAGTATACGAATCAATCGATATGAGAGTCTACAATATCGGGGAAAACCTCTTTACCTGTTAAATTTAGATCTTTAAAGGTTCAACAAAGTAATATTGGAAAAGTCATTTAAATATTCACAGTAGAAGTTTTAAATAATTTTATTATTATTATTTATAAAATTTGCCAAATGATTGCACTGATGAAAGTTAAGAAGTACAGCTCTCTCAAGTTACCGGGAAAATTTCTCCTCTTGAGAATTTCAAAGATAATTTTTTACATTTCTTTTTTTCAATCGCCAGAATTTTCATTATTTCACTAAGTTTGCGTTCAACCGGCATCTAATTAGCCGGCATTAAGACCCCATCATAAGCGGATCGTAGAAATGCCTCGCTTTAGATTTGTATTAAAAACAAAGCATCTTTACATCTTAATTAGCCGGAAAATTTTTTACTATTCAATTCAGAATTATTCCGCTACTCTTTCCATCTCATTATCAAATCAAGCTGAAATAAGGTTTGGCTGTTTCAGAAAAAAAATTTTTTGTTTTGTTTTAAATTTAGAGCAAACCGGGGTGAATCCCCAGGTGAACAGGTTCCATTTCATTTGACGAAGTTCTTGATCAAAATGGTAACCACGATCTAAATGTTTATTTTCGAATTGAATTTTTATTAATATTGTTAATTCAATTATTGCCTAGTGTGACCTATTATATTTCGAACAACAACTTAATAATTTAATTTGTTATATCTCTTAATCGCATTGTACTGATTTAAAATTTCTTTAAGTGTATAATGTGGCCAAACAATTAATGGAATTTAAAAATTATTTCTCGTAAGGTTAATTAATAAAGCGGTGTGAGTTCTCGCAGAAAGGAATTCTGCGCTATCAACCTACATGAATATTTTGGTAATTTAACAACATTATGTGTTATCTTGTGTTACTAAATACCTAATAATAAGGTCTAAAGAAAAGGGGTTATAATAGACCTTGTTCAACATCTTGTTAACCAAATAGAATAAACAGTTTTAAAGTTGTCATGCACTCCGCAAAACTTATGCATTGTTTAATGCTCTACGTCGAAAGATGATATTCTCTAAATTTGACGCTTTGGTATCTCTTCTAAGTGATTACGTAGTATGTTACCAAATTTAATAATTTAATAAATGTTGTTGTGTTGCAAGTTCATTTTAAAATTGAGTTTTTTATTCAACTTTGGATTCCCTTCTCATACAATCAGTTAAGATCAAACGGAAGCCCATGATTGACTCTTACTTTATTTCTCCATAATATATTACAACATACAATGGCAGTGTAAGTAATAAATTAATTAATTTATTTTTTAATCACATTATAATATAGGAAAAACATTAATTTTTAACGTTAAATTAGAAAAATTCATTTTTTTGCAATTATTACATTTTTAATGTAATTTATGTTTGAATTTTAATTAATAAGAGTTTAAAAATCAAAAACAAAAATTAAAAATAGCAGTAGAATTTATTTTGCAAACGGCTTAGGTTTTTAAACAAATTATAGACTGTAGGTTGTGTCAGGTCTAAATAAAACCAGCTGAAAGAATTAAGTAGCAGCGTAAAAGTTTGATGACGCATATTATGTGGTGACCGGACATTTCGCTCTCAAACATTTCGCCTCCGGATAATTCGCTTTCGGACATGTCGCTATACCACTTCTAAATTGTTATTAAAATTATATGTTAAGTTTTGAATTATTAATTTTTAATTTATTTTCCATTTGTCGTCAGTTATTTTTTCAAGCATTTTTTTTTAGTAACAAATTAAAAGTGGTAATAGTGAAATATCCTAGTTATAGCGAAATGTCTCGTGGAGAAATGCCCTAGAACGATAATATGTCTCCGTTTGTTTGTGCTCGCTACGACTTGATCTAATTTAATCTAAATTAATTGAAAATAAAAAAAGGTTTGCTTCTAAAATTGCTTGTAAATATAATTTATTGTTAAATAAATTGTTTCAATTCATTTTATGCTATTTGTAGAAATCTAACATTTCAGTTTTCTATCTCAAGGGTTAATTAAATAATTAAGGGTAGTCACCCCCATTAACCCCTTGTAGCTATCCTTGCTAGCTTTATTACTTCCCTGACAATCACATTTTAGAAATAACAATTCAATGTAGTGTAAGTTGCCTATTTCAGCTTTTGAAGTTTTAACCAATATAATTTAATAATTAATACAAGTTCTTGTTGATGCTTAACATTTATTTAGTTCACCTATCCTACTAACAGTGGCGGCGCGTGGCGTTTTAATTTGAGGAGGAGGAGGTTCGGATTTCAATTTGGAAAAAATTTTTATTTTATTTTTAGACAATTTTTTTATTATCTGACACGAAGTAATCACTTTTATCAAGCAGAAGGTGGGGGCCGTAGGTTACTACCCCGGACCCCGATTTTCTCTCGACTGCCCTGTGAGTGATGATGAGAAATCTCGAAACTACCAGTACAGTAAAATCTTGCGGTCTTTGAAATGGCTAAATTGTTTGCATATAAATTAAATTTAAAAAAAATTAATTAAGTTTAATAGTCCTGATTTTTTTTTCTATCATAATAATTGAGGTTACCAAGTGAAGTTGTGAGATAACCGAATACGTTTACAGAGCTACCGGATGGCAGCTTTCTGGCTTTATAATATAAAGCTGGTTTAGTCGTTTCTCACATAAAACTGTATAGTTACTTCTAGGCCACCTAAAAATCTGAACTTTGCATAGAAATAATTACGTGGAGATTTCGAGATGTCGGAAAAAATCTAAAATTTTCAAAAAAGAAAGATTCATTATGTCATGTAACTTTATAATATGGTAAGAATTTTTAGAGACAGGTAGTCAATCACACAAAATATTAAATTAAATTCCGGAAAATTTTTATTTATAACGCAACATATGTTTCCCAAGCTGTGCTTGGATTTTCAAGCGTATTTGGTGACGTGAGGAAAAAACGGCAGACAAAAATGCGTGGCGAGTTTCTCTTGTTCGCTATTGGCCAAAGTTGTTAATGACCTTCTCTCCTGTAGTGTACTGTGCTTATCGATGATGTTGGCAACAGTGCTGGAAGCGTAGCCATTCAGATTACCCAGGCCTATTATGTAGGCTTTCTCCTTTTGGTAGTTATCCTCACTAATTTCACGTTTGCCGTGAAAAGCCGCCATTTTGTGTTGGTAGCAGTGGAAGGAATCCTCAGTGATAAATCTTCCATTAAACACGGCTTCCTATAAATATCGAACTCTAGACCACCATTTCAAATTCTTTGGATAGTGATGTCCAAAAAGCAATGGTGTTGTTAGCTTCTTCCTCGTATGTAAACTTTACTGAAGAAAATTGTGAGTTTAGTAAAAAAAACATACCTTCTGTTGGTGATGGCGAAAATGTCATCAACATACCTCCGCCAAATCTTCGGAAACTTTGGATCCGTCTCCGTAAGCTTGGTTTTCAAGTGACAGAGAAACAACTCAGAGATCCAAGGAGAGAGTGCATTACCCATCGCGGTACCATGCTTTTGTACCCAATACCGTTCTCGGAACTGGAAAATATTTTGCTTCATGCAGTCTGGTGAAAGCAACATACATTTACACTTTTCTGGATGGAATATCATTCGAATGGAGCCACTTTTTCAGGAGGTCCATCTGCAGAAACCTAAAGACTAGATTTAGTGAACATATCAGAGCGTTCAAAAACGGAACATCAACCACGGAGATTATACTACCATAGAAAACTTGACACTGGTTCGGTAAATTATAATAATAGGTTTTACCTAGACATACATGAAGCCATGGTGATCAGGAAGAATACACACAAAAACCTCATGAACTCGGACTCGGGAAGCGTCTCGACGGTGCTGCCGGACCTCCTAGATGGTGAACCCCCCCCCGCGTAGTGGTGGATGGTGAGCTGTATTTGGTTGCTCTTGGTTTGGTTTGTTTTCGGTCCTTATGATTCTGCTCCAGACCTGTTATATTTTAATCTTATGACGTTCTGAATGTTTTTTAGAAAAGAAAAAAATTTTTACATTTTGTGATTTATAATGTTTTTTTATCTTATTAACTCCAGTAGCCTGCGGTTTCCAAGAAATTTGTTAAAGGTCTGAAATGTAAAGCTACTCCACTGATTGAATATATTAAAATTAAATTAAGTGAATATTTATGTATCCACATATTATTTAATAACATTTATGCGTGCTTTAAATGTTAAATGCTAAAAATTGCAAGTAAATTAAATAATTTATATAATTATTACTTAATTTAATTTCAGTCCGCTACTGACGCATATTAGCCTGAAAGGTAGAGGATCATAATATACACCGTGACCCATAAGACCTCGGACAGACGTTTTTAAGAAAAAAACCTATTTTAACTTAACAATTCAAAAATGTATAAATGGATAACAATTAACAACATCTTAAATTATAAAATTTCAAAGCGGTTTCCTTCTGCGTGGATACAAGGCTTTAAACGTCGAATTAAATTTTTGGCTGTTTTTCGTACCTCTTCTAGGGGTATTTTATCCCATTCCTGACGAAAAGATTGTTTTAGTGATTCCAAACTGTTGTGGGGTTTTGCACAGGCCCTGGCCTCTAAAATTGATCATATGGCGTAATCAATTGGGTTGAGATCTGGTGAGTATGGAGGCCATTCAGTGGAACTGATAAAATCAGGAAAATTGATTCGGCACCACTCTTGCGTAGTTTTCGCCTTATGGGCAAGTGCAGAGTCTTGTTGAAAGGCTCAATGTTGGTCACCAAAGTGCTGTTGGGCCCACGGAAGAACTACAGCCTCTAAAATATCTCGGTGATAGATTTCCTTGTTAATTTTTACTCCTTCCACAAAAACTAAATGTGTTTTACCGGTAGCACAAATACCGCCTCAAGCCATGACAGACTTGGGGAATTGGCGATGAACAACGATGACAAGAGGTCCGGGTGCTTTTTCTAACCAATACCTATCATTTTGACGTTTGTGAAATTGTTCAATAGTAAAACTTTTTTCATCAGTAAAAACGAAATTTTCCCATTGTTGAGCAGCGGTGCGATCGTTGAAGTTGTACTCTCTTATTTTCATCAGTTATCATTTGGGCTTTTCGCAGCTTATAATGCTTCTTCTTAAGATCATTTTTAGCTATTCGTCGAGCCGACTTTCGCACGATTCCAGTTTCACGAGCTACTTTTCGCATCGACAGTCTCGGATTTCTTTGAATTCGAAGTTTGATGATATTGCGATTTCGGCGAGTGTTGGCAGAACATTTTTTTCCTCTTCCCGGTCGGTCTTCCATATTACAAAGTTCTTTGAATCGTTTGATGGCGTCGGAAACGGTTTAACGAGGAATTTAAGCATTCGAACTATTTCACATTGACGATTTCCAGCTTCAAATAACGATAAAATTGCGGCTCGACTTTTTGACATCTTGTCACTCACAAACTTATTGTTTGATTTTTTTGCCATTTTGGTTTTCTGATCTATAGAATCGGATTACTAGATTATTTTTCAGTTAAATTCAGTGATTTTTGCGAAAAGAGAAAAATATGTTTGTCCGGGATCTTGTGGGTCACGCTGTATATACTATAACCTTTACAGGTACGGTCGGTACCGCTAATAATATCAAGAGCCGGTAGTCTCTTTCTTTCTTCATCCTTTGTTTATGCTATAAAAAAAATATGATAAAAATTCAAAAACACATGGTTTTCGCTGTTCACTGTTTCGAGACTCTGCTGTATTTTATTTTGACATTAATTTTGTTTTCTTTGCTTTCAATAAAACATCAACCGACTGAAAATGGTGCTAGCTCTAATATTTGGGTATATATAGATTAGGGACCTAGGAGCCAAAATATTAAGTGGGGGGCTAGCGTTACTTTAGTCCCCCCTCCTTAGTTTCAATGTCTATTTGTGAAAAAACTGTAAAGGTGCTAGCTTTAATATTTGGGTGCTAGTCGCGGAAGCTAGCTTTTTGGCCAAAACTTTTAAGTTAGGCGGGGGGTTGAGTAACGGACCCAAAATATGACAATAAACAATATTGTTTTATTATTGTTGCAATTTGTCAATGCCGATGGAATTTGTCGACTGCAGCGGCAACGGTCTTAGAAGTTTGTTCATACATTCACAGCAAAACTAAGCCCAATAAAATTTAAAATTTTCTTTCAATTTCACAACTTCTAAAATTTTCTTGTCTCTAAAGTTTAGGCGCCCTTAGAAATTTTCCACCCTAGAGCCGGACCTCATGGGCCAAGCGTAAATTCTACACTGGCTACTGGTTATATAGGCACTGCCTCTTATTTTTCCGTACTGCTGGTTGCCTAACAATTACAATTGCATCAGATCGTCGATATTAAGAGCTCTTCCAGTTACTCATTAGTTCCATGGTGCTATCACTTCAAAATTTTAGTTAGATGCGATTGATTACTTTCTCTGGTAAATTAACAACCACCCATGTTATTAGCAATTTCATTTTCATATTTTTGTAGGTATGAAGAATATAAGATAAGAATCGGTGCAGGTTCCAATATTATGAAAAATTGAAAAATAATACAAATATCTATTGTTTCGGAAATCAATGGTAGTTAATTATAATATAGTTTGGTGTTACTGTTTTGGACTTTAAAGGCCAAGTGCATGTAATAAATCGGTAAACGGGAATCTTGCACATAACCTCAACTTAATTAAATAGGCATTGGCGATTGGCATGTAAACTATTTCATTCATCACAATAACCTGTAGGAATGGAGAGTTGCCAGAAATGCTTAGTACAGACCTTAACTGGATTTAAGATAAGTTACTTGTTTTCCTACTGTCACTTGTCACATCTATCATTTTGCATGTATGTATGTGTGCATTTGGTTTTGGTATTTGGTGTTAACCCCCCCGAATCTCAGTTCTAACCGCGACTGGTGTTAAGTTCACAGTTAGGAGGAATCTCCTAAGTGATGTCATAGGGCGCATTCAGTCTGGTACTTTTTACTTTTAAGTGCCGTGAAACACTTTTACCGCTGGGTTTGGCACTTGGGCGCTTTAAAAATTAAAAAAAACGTGCGAAGCTTGCAAAACAGACGAAACCAAAACGTTTGAAATCGAAGCAAAAAGCAGTGCCAGACCGAACTCATAGTAGTATAAATATTCCTGACTCGCTATTGGCTGGAAAACATTTTCGAAGTGGCAAGACAACAAGATGAAAATATATTTTCTGTAGTCATCTAATATTTTGCAAACTGCAATATGAGATATTGTAAGTTGTATAGATATTTTTGAATTGAAGTTAAAATCCATATTAATTTGATCATAACTTTGGAGCAGCGTGGTTGCGAACATTGGGTTAGAAGAAAATGTTAGAAAATTTTCATAGATACATTCATGTAATTTTCGAAGTTGCTTGTTGCGTTGGAGCTGGTCGTTGGCATAAATATTATTATTAACTTTCTCAATTAACTAATCTGAATGACCTACTCAAAATCACTGTGGAGGAAGTATAATTTCAAAGTGTAACCTATTAATTTATTGTGATCGTGTAAATAAGAAAGCAACTACCATTGATTTATCTTATAGTAATAAAGACAATTGGTAACATTGTTGTTGAAAAGAAAAGAAAATCAATAAAGATTTCCAAAGCGCAGGGCCGTCTTTACCAGTATCGTGTAATAAAAAATAATCAAAAGCGGGCCAACATTCTATTTGGGAGGAGAAACTTGTCCCCACTGTCTCCTTCCTTTCTACGGAAGTGTTCTACCTAACGATTCAATAGAAACATTACGTTCTTGTTATGAGGGTTGGAAATCTAGACCCATCTATGAGAGAATTTGTAACTGATCAAACATAACTTTACCATGGGCGTACCCAGCTTTTGGCCTAGGGGGGGGGGGGCAAATCAGGAATTTTCTGTTGATAAATAATTATCCTGGCATAGGCACATAATTAATCAGCTAAATGTATGGGAAATAGGAAGTATCCAGGGAGGGGCAGTTGCCTCTCCCTGCCCTCTCCTGGGTACGCCCATGAACTTTACTATCCTTGACGGTTAAGTCATATTTTTCGAAATCATAAAAATAGACGTAACACATTTTATTTTATTTATAATGATAAGATTTTCTGTTGTAAATTCCTACTTATGATTATGATAATAAAATAGTGATCACGCATAAACAAATGTCAAATGAAAATTAATCTAATAATCAGTAAAAAAAATCCTTTGCCCTAATTTTTCCTCTTTATGACAGTTTTGGAAAAAGAAGGTTCTTTTGACAAATTACCTCGATGGTTTGCCATGTATTACATGGAACTAAGCAAAATTACTTTTTCAATTTTTTCTATTGAGAAAATGACTTACATTTATATACCATATGACGAGATAAGATAATTGCGAATATAAAATACCGAAAAACATTTTACCTAAATATTTGCAAACTTAATTATTATAAAAACAAATTCATTAATTTGTATATTATGCTTTAAACTCGAATTAAATTTAAGTTTTATATTTGGCATTATAAAATCATTTATTTCGAAATCATTTAAGGCTGTGTTCTAGTCTAGAATTTTGAAAAAATCGTTTTTTTTTTGTTTTCTGCATATTCTTAAAATTTAGACATTGAAGAATATATCGTCGAAAGAAAATTTTAAAATTCCAGTAATTTATGTAATTATAGCTATTTTAGTGACGCACTGAAAACCCTTCGAGCCGGAGCATATGAGGCAATTCCTGACAGGTGACCATTTCAGCCATGAATTATGTACAAATATAAGTCAACCCAAAACACTTAAAAAATGTAAATATTTTCGTGTTTACTTTTCATTTCTGTTCAGTCTAGCTTTTAAAAATTCTACGATTATGGTACAAGTTTATTATGGCTGTATTAGGCTTCATTTCGCTTTACGCCTTGCTACATGTGGGGCAAAGGGGAATGATTGGAAAGACTTATTCTTGTGCATTTAATTTCTTTATCAAGTTATCATTAAAGAATTGATCACTTATCGAAAAATACATCAAATGATTTTTGCTCCGCTCTCCCCTGCATTTATTAATTTTAATTTGAAGAATTACACTTATTTCAGTATTTTCCGTATTTTAACTGGTATTAATTTTGCGCTAATGTAATAAACATAGCTGGCTCTATTTCCGAAAATTGGACCATAATTGTTAAATGTTACCGTTTTACTTAACATTTGTAACTGAATGATAACAACTAATCAGTGGGCACTATATTTTTGCTCGAGAACTAAAATCCACGGAATTAATATTAATGCCCAATCGTGGACTAAAGTGCAAAATTTAATTTTTTCCAAGGTTAAGTCTTGGTTTATTTATGCTATTATGCAGCGAGCAGGATGCATATTATCACGAAAACCACACATTGTTAAATCTGTGTTAGAATCAGGGCCGTCCTAAGACATTCAAGTATATTGGGCTAGCTAAAATGTCAACAAAAAGTTTAGTTTATCATTTGCAAAACAATAATCTCAAGTTTTTTTATATTTTCTATAAATTCAGGAGCATTCAAGCAAAACCCAACACGAGCACTTCTGTGAAAATTGAAATTTACGTTATTTTGGGCTTGAATTCTAGGCTTGTACTTCTTATTGTGTCTGTCCAAAACTGGTGCTATGGTTAGGTTGCATATTATTTTTTCGCAGTTATCTCAAAGTAAGTCAAGTACATATTGGGGTTTGCATGGATGCTCTTCAGTTTATTCCTGATTTTGGAAAAAAAAATTTGGTAATGATTTTAATATCTATTTCATTTGTTATTAATATCATTCATAGTTTATAAATATATGTAATTGTTATATAAAATAATCAAACATATGAAGAACGGGTTCCTAATAAAAGTTATTAGTATACCTCGTCGCTTTCTTATTAACATAGGTCATTGGTTTGATAAACAGTTATGTCAACCAAGTATTAAACACAATTTTGAATCAGAAACGCAAACATTACATTTTTGTGTAAATTAAAATTTTTTTTTATGAAAAATAAACATTTTTTTAGGTATTTTAATTTTCTTCCAATAGCGGTTTTTATTCCGCTATTAATTGATAAGTGTTAATTTATTTTTTATTTATTTATTTATTTTTTCTTAAACATGTAACAAAAAGTGAAAAAACGTCGTTATTCTCTAGACGTAATTTTATTTCTCGGGTCCTGCTTAGGACTTACAATAACAATACAAATTACTTTAGTTTGAATTATATTATTACCTTTGCCATTTTAAAGCTCAATATTAACAAAATTTAAAATTCTATTTACTTCCTTCAAATACAAACAGAGAATCTCGTTAATTCATCAACGCGTCAGTATGATGGTGGGCTGCCGAAATACACCTCTTCTAAAGTTGAATCTCATATTTGATACGTTGCACATTGTAACTTTTGTAAACTCCGCATTGAAATATTTTTTTTATCTAATACCAATCAACAATACTTTAATGTAAAATCTTTAGATTGTAATTATTGTATTACTATATAGAGGTATAGACCATTATGATGTAAATAATAAGAACACAAATAATTCAACCTGCAATGCTTACTACTTATTATACTATGTAATTTTCAAGTAAGGGGTCAAGTTTGAAGTAATAATTAGATACAGGATCAAGGTTTTCTAAAATTGTTTAAGCAGTGATTTACGTCAAGTAGATTTCTCTGCAAACACATTGTTATAACCTACAAAAAAATAGTACGGGATGAGACAACTCAGCGCCGTGCGCCGACTTGGCGCAGATCGATGTCATCGAAGTCCATTTAATTTGGAGCCAAACCAACTCGCCGCCAGATCTACTCCGTGCGCGTAATCCTACATATACGCAAGTATTTTTCTTGAAAAGTTACGATTCAGTGCGCATTTCTTTTAACGCAGTTTATAAATGGGTACAATAACAATTTAGCAAACTTTAACAATTTAGGGCCTATAATAGAATTGTTTTCAGTAACTTTTAGAAAAGCCAAAGGAAAATCAAAACTATTAGCGGTAAAAATCACCGTGGGTGAATGGGACAAGTGAGAAGGATTCGGGGGTAGTTGGGGGCTTAAGGGAAAATATTAAGTTGAAAAGAATGCATTTGAAAGGGATAAAACAAGTTTTATTTTCCGGGCTTTCCGTCTAAAGGTTTAAAAAGAGGTAAAGTTTTTCCTGTAGACTATTAGGAAGAGGACAGTTTTCTAACAATTTTCGAGAAAAAGGCATTTAAAAATCGATATTTTACATGCATTTTAGATAGGGATTTAACCACGATTTCTACACGGGCATTCTGTTGTCGGCCCGTGTGCTCAGATATACTCTTAATGATAGCCGTCAGATGCGATTGTTACTCTTTCATGGATTCGTGGGATCAATTACGTGACAGCAATCTGAAACTATAATCTATATTCTATATATTAGATGATTAAATGTCGTGTTCCAAAATTAATTTATTTAAATTTTATTTTGTATTTGAATTTAATTTTATTTTATTGTAAAATTGAAAATTTTTTTTGTTATTTTTAAAAAATAGTTGGATTTGATTTGCTGTAAATAATTTATTAAGTAATTTTGTAAATATTTGAATAGTATTCGCGCCAATAATTTTTGTGTTGGTGCGAGATTGGAACTACGAGGATTCGCCGGGTCTGACAATAGCGGACGGACGCGTTTACGGAAGGTCTTCGTAGAATTTATAATTTTCGTCTCAGGTTTGTGCATTTTTTATTGTTTTGTGAATAAAAGTTTTTGATTTTACTGTAAGTGAGTTTTTATTATTAATTTGGATGTTTTTTATACAAAGTTGGATGGTGGTAATTAGTAGGTAGGAAAGTGTAAGTGCGAGGCATGTGGTGTGATTGTTGCGCTCATTTGGAAAGCCGATGTACGACGCACAAAACAAAACAAAATATCTCAATATATACATAATATGTTTCCATATTAGGCGGTATGAATTAAAGTGATTTGTAATGCTAAGATCTGGGTTTCTTATAATGCGGTTTCAATATAATCCGGTACGGATTTAAAAAAAAAGAAAAGGAAAAATAATGAAGTATCAATTGATTGAAAACTGTCAGTTAAATGCTGATTAAGCCAGAAAGAGATACCAGCATTTATTGTGTGGTACCAAACCGGAAGTAAGCGCCAATTGTCATCTGCGCTAAAAATCGATACAGAATTACGTAACCTGCTTCCTTCGCAGGCTGCAAGTCACAAGTCAAACACTTGCAAGTCAGAACTAGAATCTTCCTACAGCAAATCACTCTGCTATTTATACTTAAATACCATATTTCCACAAATTTTCAGAAAATTTTACATATGAACTTCTAGAAAGATCTAGACCGCAAGTCAGCAGTTTTATACATAAAAATAGTAACTACCAAGGTTATTGTGACTCATCACGTTAGTTATTATCATACACGACTAACCATTATTGATTCGTAACAATATGTATGTTTAATAAGACTAAAATTCCATGGGAAAAATAGTTAAGAAAATTAAATACATATTTCAAGAGGTTTCAAAAAATAAAATAATAAATTGCTTTAAAAATTTTGAATTTGAGAGATGTGTTTTATTTGATTTAACAACCATAAACAAATTAGAAAAATATCAAAAAACTCAGAGATTTCCAAATAATTCCATTTATTCCATGGAGTACCAGATATTTTTAAAATATCTCAAAGAATTCCAAATGTAATTTTATGAGATAATACTGATTCCAAAGGAATTTTTAATTTCAATGGGATTTTGAAGAAATTCCAGGAGTTTTTAAAGAATTCTAAGGTTTTCAACAATCTCAAGCTTACAAGGCAATGCAGGAATTCTATAAGAATTTTAGAGATCTCTAAGAAATTGGAGTTGTTGGAATTGTCAAAGAATTTTAATGATATTTACTACAATTCCAAGAAATTTTATTCCAAGAAATTCTTAGTAATTTCTAAAGAATCTAAGAAATTTTCAATAAATTTCATTGATTTCCAAAAAGTTTTAAGAAATTCTAGAAATTACACAAAAGTTTGAGAATTTAAAAAAGTGTAATCTCTAAGAATAATAGTGATTTCTAAGGATTGAAGGGAATTACAGATATTTCCAAGGAGTGTCAACGATTCTGAAAGAGTACTAATGATTTTCAAGAATTTCAATTTTCAATTTTCATGAATAATTGTAAAAATTATTTTCTTCTCGTTAAGAAACACATCTTAGAATTCCCCTTGATTTAATTGGAAATTATTGGAATTTCTTAAAAATCTTTGGAGATCATTGGAATTTTTGTAAAACAGAAGAGCGAGAGCAAAAAAAAAATAAAACTTTAGAATAAGAAAATCAAATTTTTTTGCCTGCAAAAATTCCTATAAAAATATTTTCAAATTTCCTAGAAGTTATTTGATATTCTTTGGAATTTCCAGTCTTGTACTCACAACTTTTCAAGGATTTATCTCTTGGCTAAGTAACTAACTTTGTGTTACAGACTACTGGTTTTTGCTAACAATTACGCAGCCGTGTTGTTTGTGTTGCTTGTCTAATATTGGAGGGGGGGGGTTATGCATAAGGTAATTCTTGCCGGTTAAATTCAATGATGCGGAATTTTTTTAGGTTTTGCTGTATTTTACAAGAAATTGATTGACTTTAAATTTTGAGAACACATTATATAAAAAATACAAGCTTACATTATCTGCTATTTTTCTTCAAAGTACTACGAATTTTATAACAAAAAATCGATTTTTTGGGAACTTTTTGTCTAAAAGCGAGATATCTTTTTACATATAAAACTTGAATTGTTTAAAATACAAAAATAAAAACTATCAGAAATTGTGCCATTCCAGGGATATTCACGGAATTCCTTAGGCGCTGGACACACAGAAAAGACGTAAGACTCTTCCGCTTCCCTTTCATACAAAATGTATAGGAACGTTGCGACTCGTCTTCTATACAAGGTCGCGGAAAAGACATATGTCCACGCCCCGTCTTTTCTATATGTCTAGCGCTTTAGGTTTCTTACTAATTCCAGAAATTTCTTAGGATTTTTTCCCAACAATTCCAATTCTAAAAAATTTGGTTGATTATCGATGAATTTTCAAAATTTCCAAATTATTACAATGATTCTCAAGGCATTCCAATGATTTCTAAAGGAATTACAAACAAGTTTTCAAGATATTTATCTTTTGATAAATTATGATAAATTGGTTGCCAGTGCACCAAGTTTCAGTCTTGAATTGGAAGCATAATGGACTTGCAACAGGTTTGGAATTTAGAATTCCTCAATTTTTGGTTCCGCAATCGACTGACGACTTTGAACATCTATGCTGTTATGGACGTAATGAAAAATTAAATATTATTTAAATAGAATTTTTTTAATAATATGTATTTATGGGGCTGTTTTAAAATTACATCAGAAATATAAAAAAATTACACAATTGAAAGTTCTATATTTAGTTTTATAAATCATGGATTATAAAAGGTGCTGTGCATTTTCTTGAGCCCCGGATTAATTGATAATTGTTTTTAAAAATTTTTATTGGCTGGTTTTCTTTGTTTGAAAATGATTAAAATAAAATAGATAAGGAAAAGGAGCGTGATTGTTAAATGAAATTTCATGCACGTCTTTGAAACTACAGGTTTAAAATTGAGTGTTAAGTTTGTGTTTATTGAGTTTATGTAGGTGTAGATATTATATCGGAATCATTTCGAAATAATTTACATAAAAATTTTAATAATTATATTACTAAATATAAAAATCTACAGGTTTTGTTATATTAAGTAAACTGTAAATATTGACTGTAAGCTTCAGAGTGTGGCGTATCATAATGACGTTTCTTTTAATAATATTTAATTTAGCATTTTAATTTTAAATTAGCTGATATTAAACTACTAGTTAATCAACAATAGTCATTTTGCTTGTTTATTTGAGTATATAAGTTGACTTAGCTATGATTTTGATCTTAGATCTGTGGCGGTTGCTTGCAGCCCCACAGCTTTGTAAGTTTATATCTCTGAGTACTTTAGGTGAGTGCACTTTAAATTTATAAAACATAAATAAATTCAATATGTTACTTGTTAATTAAAATAAATATTAGTGTGTATAGCAAGTGTGAAAAACCACAGTTAAAATGCAAATAATATTCAAAAATTGTTCAAATAATAGATTTTTAATTTTATTCAGGTGTTTCCATAAAACTTATTTTCAAAAATATAATTCTGAATTTTCAACTAAAAAAATCATTTTAAATACAACACGAAATATTTCGTGCTCTTGTGCAATCTTGCATTGTACTTGAATCCAAAATATTAATTCAAAAATTAATATTTTATGAAACTTTTAATTTTAATTTATTTTATTTGTATGTAACTTAAATTGTGCTTAGAAATTTATAAATTGAAGTAATTCATTGTTTAAAAACATTAGTAAAGATTAACATTTATCTTAAACAAACTCAACTGTAGTTCTTTTACACCTACAGATTGCATTGTCAAATACCAGTCATATATTACAGTAGATATCAAAATAACTTTGTAAATATTAAACTAGATTTGAAAACAATAAACTTAAACTGGAAAATTTTTAATATACGAACGTTTAATTGATAACAAAACTCATGACGGAAAATAAATTCATAATTTTTTGATTATCACTTCTAATTCAGAAAATATTTAGAATCCAAAATTCCGTGTTTTTATCATTTATTAAAATATTAAAATAATTTTTCATACGGGAAATTTCTATTACGTTTGTAGGCTCTTGATATTTGGAAAATAAATATATTTATATACATATAATAATTGGTTACTGTCACTTAATTGACCCCAAGAATTGGGCTCCGACACCTACACTATATGAAACAGGACAATTTTCTGAGCATTTTAAGACCGCACTTCGATATGGATTAGGCCTTAGTTTTCGAGAAAACGGCATTTGAAAATCAAAATTTTAAATGCATTTTACATAGGGAATTGATTCGCTCCTGAGTTCTATTGACGGTGCGTGCGTTCTGATATAGTCTTAGTGTTGCAGTCAGACGCGATTGTGATACCGTAGGGTACACATCGAGCGTTGCTAACTAGTTTCACCCCTTACGAGTTTCACCCCTTTCGAGTTGCACCTTTGGCGAGTTTGTGCTACCTAGAGGGATGTTTTTAGCGAGTCAGCGTTCGTCAAAACGGCGCGGAGCGGAGGGGTCCGGAGGGGAGGGTAGCGGAGCTTCGGTTTTGACAAACGCAACCAAGGCAATCGAGATTCTAACCTAAAAACGAGTTCTGCGTTTATTTTTTAAATTATTGCATAATGTTATAATAATAATAATAATAATAATAATAATAGGCTTTATTGGTGTTTAGTACACAAAAGTGTTTACACACGTCATTTCGGAGAACATAATTGATCAAAGTCATGTATAAGTAATGTAAAGAAAAAATATAAAGACTTTCCGACTCAGTCTTGTAGGAGATCTGTATGGGTACTTTGCATGAACTCTTCCACGCTATAGAAGGCCGATTTTGTGAGGTACTTTTTGGTCGTTCGCTTGAAGTTGTTCTCGTCCAATGTTCTTAATCTCTCAGGAAGTGCGTTGTACATTTTGACACCTAAGTAGCTTGCACCATTACGGGTTCGTTGTAGGCGATGGAATTTGATCCTTAGATCTTTCGCTATCCTTGTTGGGTATCTGTGGAAATCGCTGTTGGTCGCTAGGGTGTTGATGTTTCGTCTAACGTACATTAGGCACTCATGTATGAACACGCAGGCTGTTGTCATTATGCCCATTGTCTTGAAGGATTGACGGCAATCATCACGGTAGCCGATACCAGCCAGAACGCGAATGCATCTTCTTTGTATTCTGAAAACATCCTCGGTATGGGATGAGTGTCCCCAGTTCAGTATTCCGTATGACATATTGGAGTGGAATAGAGCATAGTATGCTGTCTTAAGATACGTATTCGACAGTTTGTTACTTAGTGATCTTAAGCAAAAGGTGGCTCTCGATAGTTTTACATTCAAATATTTGGTGTGAGGTTCCCAGGTCAAAGCGCTATCCAGGACAACACCCAGGTATTTAACAGGATCGTACACCATGCCTCTGCGGAGACTGAAGGTGATTTTCTGGGTTTTTTCGTCATTAGAGCTTAGTTTATTGCAGATAAACCAGTTTTTTATTCGCGTTTCAGCAATCTGCGAATTGTATTGCAGATCATATAAGTTGTGCTCGCTCTCGGTTTTGGCGGTATCGTCCGCAAATAGGATGAAGTTGGATGTAGGACTGCAGTTGTTGATGTCGTTGATGTAAATTAAGAATAAAAAAGGAGAAAATACGGAACCTTGCGGGACCCCAGTGTTGACGTCGAGACTTGCAGAGATGTCGTTATTGAATTTCACCTGTTGTTGTCTGTTCTTCAGGAATGATCTGACTAGTGAGATGCTGTTGCGTAATACACCCGATGTACACCCGACTATGTCACAATCGCGTCTGCCTGCTAACACTAAGACTATATCAGAACGCATGCACCGTCAATAGAACTTTTTTGTTAATGAATTTCTCTATCTAAAATGCACGTAAAATTTTGATTTTCAAATGCCGTTTTCTTGAAAACTAAGGCCTAATCCATATAGAAGTGCGGTCTTAAAATGCTCAGAAAATTGTCCTCTTTCCAATAGAATAATTTTCGCGGCCGAATTCGTGGTGTCAGTTAAGTGACAGATCCCTAATAATTTTCCATGTGGTTTTTTGTTTTGGCGATTGTTCGGGTCGAGCCCGGTCATATTTGGGGAAGATTATTGTATTCTGTTAAAGGCTACAATAAGCAAAGTGGACTAAACAGTAGTGAATAATTAATTGTTTTATTATTTTATACATTTACATTTTTAGCTTGGTAATTCTATATTTTTTTTAGCTTTCTTGTCATTTTCCACAAGTTTAATTAAAATACTAACAATTATTTGCATATAAATGCACATTACATTTTTCTTGTTTACAATAAATTATAATCCTTTGAAGTTTTTTCTTATAATATTCCGGAATTTCGCATAGTAGTTCTAAGTTTTAAAATCACATATTTTTATTGTATTTATAAATCCATGCTTCTATAAATACTGTGTTACATTAAGGGGAGGTTACGGTTTTAAACCTAAGAAATAAAAACATATCTTAATAATATGTGAAGTTTTACATTAAATTATTGATTCTTTATCTAAATTTAAAAATGTAAATAAGAGGTGTAAACTCTGCAGTCCAGCTCATGTTATTCATTAAAGCAGTGTGGGTAAAACATCTCTGCACTGCAGAGGCGGCGATAGGGCACTTTCTCAAATAAAAATTTTAAATTAATCGATTTTACTTTATCATACGAAGTCTGAGAAAGTATTGTAATCGTGCAGAAAAAAAAGTTGAGATTTTGATGAATTTAGACATTTTTGGGGTCCCAGAAGCGGAAAATCATCTTTTCCAAAAAAAAATAAAAATCTTTTAACAAAACTTCGTATTTAGTATACGAACATTGAAACTTAGAGCTGATTGGATTTTGGTTAAAATCGGTACGCGGAAACGCAAAAAAAATAATATTTTGTAAATTAAAAAAATTATTTTTTACTTTTTTTTTAAATTTTATTTTTTTATAGTATTCTCCTCTAAAATAATAATAAAAAAGTATTATTGAATTTTCGTGTAAATATCCTATTTTTGTTTATATAGTTCTTACAAATTAAAAAAAAATTTTTTTTTAATTTTTACAAAAAGTTTCTTTTTATTTTACTATATTCTCTTCCAAAATAATAATATTTTTAAAAACTTTTTAAAATTTATTATAATTTAAAAGTATGATAAAGTTATGGACATGGCCACATCCGATTTTTTTAAACAATTATTATTATTGCAAACGACAATTGACAAATTTGGGAGTTCTTCGTGGGTTTTGGGTCAAAATAATAAAAATACAACGATATCTTCTACTGACTAGTTTCGATTTTAATATAAATCTTCATCAGAGTCTACAAAAAACATAAAAAGTACTTCAAAACCCCGAAATTCAGCGTAAAAAGAACAGTTTTTTTTTTAAATTGTAAGAATTTAAATAACAATTTTAAAATATAACAAACTTATACATTTAACTATTAAAATTTATTATCACACCTATGCGAGTCTTTAACGTGTGAACGACTACTATCGTTATCTTTTACAGGACCGTGTTTTGGAATTGTGTTTATTTAATAGCCCAGCATAAATTTTGCTCAAACCTATAGTGTCTGTATTTAGGTTGAGCGACGTTTCTTTATTTTCGTTATTAATATATATCATTTCCAGTATTAATCTTTTATGGAACTCTCTTTCAAAGTCCAAAATTTCTAGACTGTCCTTGCATATTTTGTGTCCTGTATCTGTAATATGTATATTGATAGTCCCGTATTTCTTTTCTTATTTCTCACATCATATTCATGTTGATAGATACGTTTCTTTATGTATTGCCCCGTTTGACCCACATATGTGGAGCCACATTCACATTTTACTCGATATACGACGTTGCTACTACAGATACATTAACCTATTTTCTATACATGTATATTATAGTTTTAATAAATTTATTATTTATATTATTTATTGTATTAATGTATCAATTTAAAGTAGATCAAAAATTTTAAAATATTTTATTCTCGCGCCGAAAAGTCTTCGCGCCGAATCGGCTCGCGCCGAACCGTCTTCGCGCCGAAACGTCTTCGCGCCGAAACGTCTTTGCGCCGAAACGTCTTCGCGCCGAAACGTCTTCGCGCCGAAATGTCTTCGCGCCGAAACGTCTTCGCGCCGAAACGTCTTCGCGCCGAAACGGCTGCGCCGAATCGGCTGCGCCGAAACGTCCCATCCCGGGATATTGTACCTTAAGAGTTACCACAAGTTAATAATTTATATTTAAATACCTTAAGAATATGCAATATAAAATTTTCGATTTTTCCAACCATCCCAACTGTATAAACCCCCTTAACTTTACTATGAAATATCGTAAATTTTAAATTTCAGGCAGGTTTTGGTTCATTATCGAACTAAAATTGTTTACTAATTGTTCCCGGGTAAGAAAAAGTTATGTGAATTAGTAACATATATTTCTCTCTATGTGGCCAGAGTCAAAATGACTTAATATGGAACTCTAACTAATTAAGGGGTTCTTCTAGTATTTTTTACAATTTACAAGAAGCTAATTATTTTGTCAACATCTTTTTACGTATTCAACTAGATATCATAAATAACTTTTCTATTTCATATATAAATACTTGTGAGTATTTTTAAAAAATTTTTTTTGTGGCTTTAAAAAGATAACCGCACATCTCGTACGTAATTTGGCACACTTTCGCAAACAAAAATAGTCATAAAACCATAAACCTTTGAGATAATGTTTTTTTGAGGGGCGAGTCACAAGATAAATTTTTGTACACCAGATTTTCTTTTACAAATTTTCTCAGATTTCTTTTTGATTGTCTTAAGAATTACTTTCGAAAAAGTTTAAAAAATAAAAAAAAACTTTGAATTTACTTGGATTTCTTTAGATTTCCCTTTACATGTACACCAGATTTTCCCAGCGACAGTAGCGAAGCGAGGGGGGGAGCAGGGGGCAATGCCCCGGGCGACACTTCTGTGGGGGGACAAGGAACGGCCGAAAATTCGCATTACACAAAACACGCAGAATAAAATTATAATTTAATTTATTTTGGTTTTAATAAATCGATTTAAGAAAACCCCCTTTTCTGATTGCAAAAATAGGGGAGTCGTAAATTTAGGTTTGGCCCGGATACATTTCTTTAGATACACACAAGATACTTGCCGGGGTAGCTATGAATTTTATTTACATGACTTGATACGAAAATCTTTGTGTGAGTAAGTAATTAACCAAAATAAAATATATATATTAAAAATAGTAATTTTTACACCTAGAGATAAAAGTAACGTTTGCAACTTGGGAATGGAGATTGTATTTATCTGAGAAAAATTTTTTTCACAAATTAAATTTTTATAAAATAAAATCGAAAAATAACTAAGGTTTTAAATCGTTGCCAACTTCACCATTGCCATTGTAACAGTGGGGAGGTGAGTAATTTAAAATTTTGAAATTCTCAAAATAAAAATAAAAATTTTTTTTTTGTAATTTTTATACAACTACCGCACAAAGTTAAACTTTACAACTGCAATAAACCAGTACTTAGAAAAACACAAGTAGATGTTTGTTTGGAGAGATTATTCATGCCCTAATTGGACTTGCTAAAATTGTGCTGATTTTCTAAGTTAAAAAGCAGTTATTTGATATGTTAATGGGTAGTATAGTTTGATACATCACAAAGATATTGTACAAGTTTATAATATAATTTGCGGTTGTACTTTCTTCACTAATGGCTATGTGTGAATAAGTTGGTCATTAGATAAATTATCAGTAAAAAAAAATTAACTAAATACATAGTACCAACATAAATTATTAGCACTGGGTATGTAATAATAATTAATATTAAATATTGAACAAGCAAATTTAGAATTGGGTTTCTTTAACTTAATATCTAAGTCTTTTATGAGTCAAGTACAGGGAAAACTGTCATACTAATATTTATTAATGTCATATTGATGATGAGTGCTTCATTAGTATATCATGACTGTAAGGTTGAATGACACTTTCAACAAATATATAAATTTAATTAATGATAAGCACACCATTTATGAGTTGAATTACAGAAAAACCCAAAACGAAAATATTTTTGAACTTTCTCTGTTTTGTCTATGCTCCAAGGCAATAAAACATTTATTGGATTAATCACTAACATTTCAAAATAATATTTGTTCGATTACACTGGTCTGCAAAAAAAATTTTTTTTCGTGCTCTGACACTATTCCTACTGATTCTTATGTAAAATGACTTTTTAAATCCGAATAAAACCTCTATCGAACCCCGTTTTCGAGGTAGACCCCCCGCCCCCTTTAAATATAATATGTATAGTTTTTAGTACTTGTTCGCAATAAAAGATTCTTTGTATTTTTTAATTTATATTTAACACATATTTAACATGTTTCACACGAATATCAGGTGTCTAAGTGTATTAAATATAATTTTTGAAATTATGTTTGAAATTTTCAAATTGTTTTTTGAAATTGAAAAAAACTTCAAAAAATTATTTGAAATCCGAATAAAACCTATAATAAAAAATAAATACCTAATAAATAAAAAATAAAATCGAAAAAAAAATTGTTTTTGAAATTGAAGAAAACTTAAAAAAATTATTTTAAACATTCAAACATAATTTTAAATATTATATTTAAATTAAGGGGAGGTTACGGTTAAGAAGATAAAGTTTTGAAAACTCCCATAAAAGTAATCTTAATTTTATTTTTTTTTAAATGAAAAAGTTATTTTAAAATTTTTTTGAATTTCTAAAATGTCACGGTATTTATAAAAAATAGACAATTAAATCCAAAACAGCTTACCAACATTTCAAAGCCTTCAAAACCATTTAGTCTACAAGAAGAAGGAAGTTACGTGCTGACAAGTTTTATAAATGTGTTTGTGTCTGGTATTACGCTTGGACACATACGGCTGTGATATATTATGGTTTACAAAAATTTATTACAGAAATTTCCAGTTTATTATAAATATGTAAATGCTAAACCATGTCTTGGGTAAATTTGGTCAATATATTACTTATTATACAAGGTTTTAATTATTTCCTGCATAATCAAAAAACCTAATAAGTCTAGGTAAAGTCTACTAAAATTTCATTTGACGAATAATTTTGGTTGTATAATCAAAATATATTGGTAACCCGACTTACTCGGTTTTTACATTGTACATTAGTTACGAAATAAAACTTTGTATATTGATTCTGATTTAATGTCTATTATTTACTTAGTTTTTTATTAAATTTAATTTTGATGTTGTATTGTTCCGCATCTTACTGTAGCTGCCCCCCCTCGTATAGTATCACTTGACGCATTTGACATAAATAAGAGAGATGTCTCAGGCCAAGTTCTGAGATCACAAGGAAAAACTTTAATTTATTTTCAAAAACAATTTTATTTTATGAAACACCCTATATATTGTATTAAATTTTTAAAAATGGTTGTCATATTACTTCCCCGAATTGCCAAATTTCGCAAAAGCCTTAATCTTGATATAAATTTAAAAATCAAAAATTTTCTATTTTCTTATAAAAAATGCAAAAAATTATAAATTTAACAAGAAAATTTGTTTCATAGAAAACACGTTTATATTGCGCTTTAAAAAAATATGCATTAATTTAATATTGAAATTATGCGTATTTTATTAATTTTGAATTGTTGATTTGTTTTTTTAAGATAATTTACATTGTAAAACAATTTATTGTTATTATAATTATTGGATGGTTGGATGATTGATATACATGATTTATTTTCGAAATACGCATAATTTTATAAATTTATCACAAATTTGCATTTGAACAAAAATTAGGGATGCAAATTTTTAAATTAATTCCTATCATTGTTACAAATTTAAATAAATTTTGAAAATCCATTTTTACAAAAATTATCTCAATTTGTATATGCCGGGTATATGTTACGTAATTATAAAAAATTACAAGATTCAAATTCTTTCTCTTGCACTTTCTATTTTTGTATATTACTATTTTGTGAATTAAATTTTATTATTTATGCATAGGAAAGAATATTTTATTCTACATAAATAATTGATATAGTTTAAATATGTTAGAAAACATAACTGAAATTTTCAAAATTTTTAAAAAATTCCAGGTTTTAAAAGTTTTTGAATTTTCAATTAATATTTCCCTTGGTCGAAATTGAATTTTAAGCAGATTTTTAGTTTTTCAAGTCAAGTTGGCCTCGACATTTCAGCAAAAGTTATTTTCTTTTTCGGTCAAACACCTTTTTGATTACAATGCGGTATAAAATTCTTAAGAAAACTTGTGGAAAATTTTCGGAAAAATAACGATTTTGCTATTGGCACAATTATAATATATTACATGTACATTTTGTGTGATTGTGCCCCACTGGCTTCCGTTTTTCATTAATATAAACAATAAGTGTGTTATGAATAAATGTACGTTGAAAATCCGACCATTTTCGAGTTATAACGCAAATCAATGATAATTGGTATATAATTTGAAATTAATTTACACCATAACTCAGGAACTGAGTTTCTTGACACATCATGTTTATCAAAACTTTCGTGCTTATACTAGGATGAGTAATATTTAATGATTATGTACGTCACTTGAAGTTTTGGTCAGTTAGATACAGTGTTTCTGAAAAATTATTATATAAGTACCGGTTTCTTTAATAAAAGTGTAACCCAATTTTAACTGGTGCCGCGCCGTATAGGCTAAGCGGTTTTTTGGGAATTTGAAAAAATTTACAAAATTACATTTCTCGACAATGAATTTGTTTTTAGATTAAATTCAATTTTTGAAAATACATTTATTTTGCTAATTTTTTGGAAAATTTCAACGTTTAACGTTAGGAATATAAAATATTCGTTTTAGTCAAATTGTTGTTGATTTTGTTAATCACCGAATAATAATTTCTTTTACACATACAACCTACATAATATGTATGTATGCTATAAAAATTGGTAAATGGATATTTTTTCTTGGAAAAGTATATTCCTTAAAACTTCAGCAATTATGGTATACGTTGTTACTAGTTGAGCTGCAGATCTTAAGTGATAAAACATGTGATAATTTAATGGTTGTTAATTATCATCTTGACCTACAAATTTCGTGACGCAAATAGAATTGATAGGTACCTACATCCATTTTTGTTTTTAGAAAACTCGGTTTAAACCTGTTATTATTTTCTTGACTGTTTTCAGTGTCTAGTAGCCATTAAGTGGCATTTAATTTTAGAATTGATAGAAATATAATCTTGCTATATCCAGATATTTATTATATTTGATGTTCATTGTAATTTGCCCGTCACCAAATGAAAGCATGCTCGACCCGTCTTCTAGTTTCCTGGTATGAACTCAAAATTTAAAGCATGAAAGTTCGATATTTTGCTAATTATATCACTTCACATTAAAATTTATGTAAATAATTACTGTAAATAATTAATATATAAATGCTAAAAGAAAATTTTTGTTTTGTAAATTTTCAAAAGAAATTTTCCCAGTTGATTTTTTATAAATTTTTTTTCAGCTTTAAATTTAACTTTAAATTTTTTTAAATTAGTTTAAACCGTATTTAGTAATTTTTATTGTTAATTAATATTATATTTTAGAATTAAACTTTGAAAAAGGCGGAAATTAACGACCACCACCCGATGCAAGGATGATGTAATGGGTTGTATAGCTCATAACCTCGCAGATTTAGCAATTTTAATTTTGAAAATAATTTATTTTTAAAAATCTATTCATCTTGAAGTTTACTTGTTTATTACTAATTTTCAATCGTGGGAACTCTTGAGATTTAACCTTAAATAATTTTATATATATTTATTCTATACGATTTTTTGTCAATTTCCGTATAGAGCTATTTTAGAAAAAAGTCCTAGCTATCAGCTTTTAAAAAATGAAAATTAAATCTATTCAGATTCAATCGAATCTGAAACATTCGAAAAAACATTTTTGAAAGATTTCTTTACGGATTTATCCACGAAAAACTTGAAAAAGAAAAAAATAGCTCCATAGTATTTTTAGATTTTCTTAAGATTTCTTATTAACTATTATTCATTTATGATTTATTCTTTTTTTTTCCATTTTAAAAAATGGCCCAATGTAAATACCTTTCGTTTGATACCCCACTTAATGGGTTTTCAAATGGAAAAATAATTTTTGGCCGCCGACTCCTGTGGGTGGGGTACAGTACAACTTTTGTGTATTTTTGGATTTTTTCTTAAGACAAGACAAAGACTTATCATCCTACCAAATTTTGACTTACACAGAACTTTTTAATTTTAAATCTCTGGATGTAAGAACAAAACAGTTATGGTGAGGGTAGATTACAACGAAATTTTTCGTTGTAACTTGGCCTGGTGCACTGCCGTGCGCTTTGATTTTGTAAGCATAAACATGAAAAAATATCTTCGCCTCAATTTGGAAGTAAACTATTGAAATCCCAGTATAAGAAACATTAAGTGAATCATGGACCTAACGTCAGTAAGAAGTTAATCATAATTTTACAACATCAACTACAAAGGTTAGAAATACAAATAATTTCAGCCAGAACAGAGATCGACCAGTAAATTAAAAATCGCGTTAGAAGTTTTATTGAAATTGTTTTCCTGAAGATTTTATAAATCAAATCGATTTTAATTTTTATCCGTAAGTAGGTTTGTTATTTTTGTTTAATTAAATAATATACTTCGAAACTCGAAGTTGTCGTGTAAACTTACAGGAGTGATTTAATAGTACCACTAACCTCATATAATTCTACACCTCTGTAGTCATTACGGAGTGGAAAATTCGATATATCCCCCTTTTTTTAA
Organism: Cantharis rufa; assembly: GCA_947369205.1. Taxonomy (NCBI): domain Eukaryota; kingdom Metazoa; phylum Arthropoda; class Insecta; order Coleoptera; family Cantharidae; genus Cantharis; species Cantharis rufa. The sequence goes on from OX376309.1 coordinate 20,247,274, forward strand.
CTTTGGATTTTAAATCTGAAAAAATAATTAATCAGGAAAAACATTTTTTTTAATAATTTTTCCTGAATAACAAAACAAAAAATTTGATATTTTCAAAATGATTTTGTTATTTTGAAAAGATAAATAATAATTTAAAAAATTTTTTTTTAACTGTGCGATTATCGAGTGTATCTTTCAATAAATCAGTTTAAGACTGTAGTAATCAAGATTTAAACCTTGAATAGATACTGATAAATTCAAATAAAATTAAAATTATGTTTATTTCAATTTAAAAATGTAAATTGTTCTTTTCGATAACTTTATTACTATTCAAGATATCAAAAAATTCCAATTATAGTATATCATATCCAGACGCGTTTTTAAATTTTTTATTTGCTTATTTATTTATTTTTTATTATTTATTATTATTATTATCACCACAATATTAAATTTTATGAAAAAAAAACCTTTTGAAACCTTGATGAAAATTCTAACAATAAATTATTGTAGGTAAAATTTAAATTTTTATTAATAAAAATGGGTTTGTTGAATATTAGTTAAAGCGGACATGTGTGGTCCGGGCTTGGCTATCAATGCAATTCTGTCCTTCACTTATCTTCTAATTTGCAATAATTTCAAAATTTCAAAATTTTTGATTTATTGTTTATAATTTAATTTTTTTTATTGTAATTTTCTTTATCTCTTTAGCTTATTAACTACGGTTACACTTAATTTAATTCTTAATTGTAATTTAATTAATTTGAATTAAATATTTAATATTTTGATATAAAACTGTATCGTTTAATGTGGTATTAAAAATAATTTTTGGCGGGAAATTCCAATTCCCTAGTAAATTGCTGTTATTTCTACTTTTTATTAACAAAAATAAACTATTAGGTATGTTTTATAATACATAATGTTTAGTTCATTGCACTGCAATAAAAAATTAATACTTACAAAATACACAATTCATTTGCATTAACAAGGTTGTATAATTCGGTTGAAATTAATTAAATCATCAAGTTTTTATATTAAAAGATAATACAAGAACTGCATAATTAATTTTTTACATTAATGGTTTTTATCAGAACTACTTTATATAATATTGAAAACATTAATTATTTAATTATGTCATTTCATTATGGAATCAGTATTTTTTTGTTCTTCTTTGACCTTGACGTATTGTCACTTGGCCAGATATAGAAGCAATTTTGAAATCCACTGCTTGCCTACTCAAAATTTCCACTGTACAACTTAACGAGAGATCACACCAAGCCACATAGTATGTGTGGTCGGGAATCTGAACGTTTTTGCAGTTTATCAAGTAATTTAAATAAATACAGGTTAAAACCAGCAAAATTTTTCATATAAATAATATACCTAATTATGCACTAACCGCGCAAACATAAATAAAACCATTATCCAATTTTTAAAAACCCAAAACGGGTGGCATGATTAATGTATTAGCCGCCAAAAATATATCAGCAAAAATTCCAACAAAGTTGAAAGGGAGGTTACGGAAGAGAACATATATATGAGGTAAAAACACCAAAATCCAAATATTAAGACTTAAAGACATTTATCGCTAAATAAGAGCGGTTGTCATTTATAAGTGTGTAAACTATTCTCGATGACGTGTATAGTTTCTAAAGTGATATGCAAGTTATTTATGCAGCAAACAAATTTTGAAAAAAAGTGTAGCATAATAAAGTGTTATTTTGTACCGTGTTTAACACAACCGTGAAGAAAATGTAAGTAAATAATTTTATTTTTGAAAAAAAGTGAAAAGGGAAAAAGTTAAGAAAGAAGGTAAACAACAAAAATTGGAAAAACTAGCTAAGATAAAAGAAAAAAGAGAACAGAAACGAAAGGAAGAAGGCTGTCCAAGATAAGAGACAAAATAACAAAGACAAAAATTTAACCAGCAAACTAACAGGACAGTGATTCAACAACGTCAGAATCACTATCAATTAAAAGTGATCATTCATCTCCATGGGATGAAGATTGTGAAGATAGATCTCAACATAGACGATGATTTGGTAGTTCAATCTATAAATCTTAACAAAACTAAAAATTAAATAATTAAAATACAATTTCTAAAATATATAAAGTGTAACAATGCAATTGTTATGCGCACGATTAGATAAACGAATTCATACATTCAAATTTGAGAGGGCATCATTACCGATTAGATTAATTTAGTGGTTTCATAGCTGTGATTTGTAAAGTTTTCAACCCTCTACTTTATAAAATTGAAAATCTTATCTTATCAAATTTAGCTTTGAAAATTATTTGAAAAATGGTCCGAGTTGTACAAATACAAACTGATTTATTGTCAACGCAGTTTAAATTACACAACTTCGACTTACATTTTTATTTAAAAATATTGATATTAGTAATTATGCAATTATCAAAATTTCTATAAATATTATTATTAGCCGATTAACAAAATACATGTTAACTGCACAAAAGACCAAACTAAAATTAATGAATTTTAAATAATGCTAAATCAATTCTGAGTTTTAGCTAAATTTTAGCTCACTCGAGATTTTTCCAATAACTCAAAAACCAAAAAAATCAAAAAACCAAAAAAATATCTCACTGTTTTCGAGTTATTTGAGAAGGATTTTATTTGAAAGATGAAGAAGCTAATAAATTATATTATGAATATTGGAAATACCTAATAGTATTTATAATAGTAAATATTTTTTGCATGATGCAATAAAGTAGATACTTAAATAATGATTGATATGTGATTCTGGCTTATTTATTTACCTATAAGTACTTAAAAACTATAGGTGTAAATTCGACATCCAAATTAATATTTTATTCAAAGTTGTAAAATATCAATATAATGCTGTACATACGCTGCTACAATGTAGCAGTGTTGTGATTATAATCAAAACTTATTCTGCATTTCTTTCAACTTCTCAGATATTACTGCATAATAATCCGCGTTACATTTTGAATTCAATTTAAATGAATGCTTATTTCAAAATGTTAATCAAGTTAATTATAAAAGGGCCAGTGTTACATTGAAATCGCTTAAAATATTGAATTATATCTTGGAATTTGTTGCACTTCCGTTTAAGAGATACGAAATTCTTTCTCATGGATAAGGCATCTTATGCATTTTTCATTTATAAGTTTTAATTTTAGTATATACTATTCATGAGGTAAACCAAAAATCATAAACATAAGTTTCGGAAAAAAATAAAACATTAAACTTAATATACTAAGTGTATTTATAAAAAAAAAAGAAAAATGCAGAATGAAAATTTTAATTAAAATTTGTGTTAAGATTTAAGCTAGGACATTGATCGCTGTGCAAGTCTAAAGTTGAACCGAATGACGCGACAACCAGAATAAAATTTATTTCAAAAATTTTCTTTTTTTTTTTTTAGATTGTTTGCAATCGGTCGCTTTCCTTGAAATTTGCAACCTTAGGAATGGACACCCCCATTCTCAAATCTTGAAAATGTGACGTGTTGAGTATGCATAACCCACCAGTTTGTTATGATTTTATTGACTTCAGTAGCAGTGCTTAGCTTATCATCTCAGGAACTGCCTGAAGGTGCTAACTCCGGTATTTCACGTGGTGTGCGCAAAGTTGAAAAGTAAATAATTTCAAAATAAAATTATTTTTAAGTGAGTGATTTAAAAATTATGTTTAACGAAATAAAATTACGCGAACAGTTAATTTCGAAAATTATGCGGTTTAATCGAATCGGTTTAATCGTTCTTTAACAGTTTCCGATTAATAAAAAATTTAATGTTGTAAGTAGTATTATTACTTGTACATTTTAATTACAAATTTAATAGCCCACTGTAAATCATTAAATATTATCAATTGTCATACTTACTTACACCTCATGTTTATATTAATGAGCAATCTTAATTTCACTTTGAACTTGAAAAATTTATTATAATTAATTCGCGTTTTAAATCTCAAACTTGAATGTTGAATGAAAAGGTTTTCGTATTAAATATAATGCAGCTTTACAAAATTAATTGCACTTCAATAAAACAAATTATTTCAAAGATTTTTCAAAAAAAAAATTAAATTCAAATATTTCTAATAAATCAAAATATATCTCAAAAAAACTAACACAGGTAGTTTTTTGATTTACCATCTTCTATTTTCCAATTTGGCGCCAAAAACATTGAAATTCGCTCATTTTCTCTTACAATATAATCAGATATCTGATTACGCTTTATTGAAATAAAATTTAATAAAGAAGGTTACTTACATTCAATATTTTATCAGTGACACATTTCAAAAAAGGTCATTGCTTTTACCTTGGCTGTTGTAAACTTTTTCTGTATTAATTAATATTTCAAGTAAATTTCCTTATTTTCCACGGATCAATTCCTGTTCTCTTTCGGCTCAATAAATTAAAAGCTATAAGTGAAAAAAACCGGTTGTTAATAATTTTGTTGCTAAAGATTTAACAGACTCATACTCTCACTCAGGAATAAACCTGCAAGTTTGAAATATAGGTCAACAGTTTCTACTTATAATTATTCGTAAAGAAATTACTACAGCCTAACGTGGAATCCATGGGCGTACCCAGCTTTTGGCCTAGGGGGAGGGGGCAAATCAGGAATTTTCTGTTGATAAATAATTATCCTGGCATAGGCACATAATTAACCAGCTAAATGTATGGGAGCTGCCCCTCCCTGTCCCCCACTGGATACGCCCATGGTGGATCCAAACCACGGCATAAATAATTCAGTATTTATTTATTTATTGTTTATTTATTTATTGTATATATACGGGCGTTCGCCCATTAACAAAAAATACAATGGGCGAACGCCCGTATATATACAATAAATAAATAAGTATCAACTAGGAATCGAATCTACAGTCACTCCCAGTCATATTAACAATGTAAATTTCACTTTTAGAAGACTTTTTTAGATTAAAAATCGATTTTACAGCAAAATTGCTTAGGCATTTTTTGTTGAAAATTTCATTCTTTTCAATTTTGTTTCTATGCATTTTTTCGTTTCGTCGCACAGTTCCGAAGTTTAAAAAGACTGTAAAAAATTTAATAAAATTAACATTGCTCTTATGAAAGTTTTATTAAATTTCTTACCGAGTCCTTTTAAAGTCGCTGTAAAACGAAAACTGTGGGTCAAAACAAAAAAATGTATAGGAACAAAACTGAAGGGAATGAAATTTGCAACAAAAAATACCTGAACAATTTTGCTGTAAAGTTGATTTTTATGTGTTGAAAAAGAGTCTTCAAAAGGTGAAATTTACATTGTTAATATAGCAGTGTTCGAATATGACTGGGAGAGACTACATATATATAATAATGCGATCCGAAAATACTTAATTAATTATTTTCGTTCAAATATTGACTAATATCTAGCAAATTCAATAATAAAATTTCTCAAGTGCATTAGAGAGAGTATCTCAACTTATATTAAAATATTCAAAATGCTTTGATTTTAAGTAGAGAAACTTCGAAAAAACAGCATAATGCAGATCATGCATTTTAAACAGACATCAGGCCAACTAACAGTCGGGGGATTGGTAGTTAAATTTCAGGACTAAAAGTAGTTTTAATTAGTACTTACAAGAGAAAAGTCCGCAAAATTGAAGAAATTCTAATTATAATAATTATTATTGCATAATAAAAACATAATTATTTGGTTGGGAATTATAAAATTGTGGTTAAAAATTTTGAATTCTGGGAAATCCAAAAGTCTTCAAATTTTATTGTCCTACAAACCAGCATAATAATTACTATATTTAGTTGAGGAAAAAATTATCAAAATCTATTAAGTAAGTATTTAGATTAGCTTATAAGTGACAAGTTTCGCAAAAAGATGTCGGCAGTTAGGATTATCTTCAGAATCACTGCCGAAATAACAAAATAATATTCTTCAATTTAAAAAAGCCTAATGGAAGGACATGTTTCGATCCTACTCAGATTTTATCAGATTCGTACATGGGCAAGTTCATGTTTCAGGTTTCGGGGGTTTTTCGGAAAAAAGCAATAATTTTATAATATTTTTATTTGCAAGTAAAAATGTTTTAATCTTGTAATTAATTTAGTTTTGCTATTTATTTCATTTGTCGCTGAAAATATCAGTGCTGTGCTATTAACCATATTAATTGGCAGGCTATAGAACAGGTAATCCCGGTTTCCCACCCAGACGTTCCGAATACATAATATTCTTGTGGTTTAAAACTTTGTAAAACATTTTTAATTATAAAAACTAAATTTAAGGTTTTTGAAACGCAATTTTTATAATTAAATCCCAAACAGAATTTTGAATTTGCAGATCATAAAAGATATTTTTCAAACATCTAATTTACTCGAAATTTTTTAATTATTTGGTTAAACTAATTTAAATAATTAATTGTTTAGTAAAATTTAATAAATATAATTAATTATAAAAATGCCCCAAATTAGTAAAACATTAATTTATTTTCCAGGTATAAAATTTATTTAAAAAAACAACAATTAACTACTATCAAAATTAAATTAAAATATTTAATTTTAACCACAACAAACAATCCGTCGATAAACTTCTGTTTATTATTTAAAGGACAATCCAAGGATTTCAAAAACATATTTTTAAAATTCAAAGTTGCTCTACTTTTTAGATCTAGAATATTTTAATGCTGTTTTTCGTTTGTTATAATTTGATAATTAAGAAAAATTTTAATTAGAAATTTAAGAAACCCAGAAACAAAGTATTTTTTTTAGAAAAAATATTCAGCCATATTCACAAAAATAAATATTTTTTATTTGTTCTATTGAAGTTTTATGAAAAATCTAATTAAAAAATTTTAAAACTAAAGAAAATTATAAAAAAAAATTGTAATGCAAAACGAAAACATTTATTAAATTACTTAATTTATTCAAAATATAATTTATGTTATTATGTAAAATGAATCTGACGATGCTAGAAAAGCGAAACCGGTAATTCAAAATATAGTAATTCATGTAAGCATAAACGTATTTCAATATTGTTTATTTTAATTTAAACTTTAGTAAACTTTAGTTTATTATTCAAAGGACAATTCAAGTATTCAAAAATAATATTTTTTAAACTTCTAATTTACCCTAAATTTTAATTATTGTATATTTTAATACTGTTTTTTTTAGTCAGGTTTAGTCCTCCTCTCCCCACCATTTTTATATAAGAATAAACTATTATATATAATTTAATAAAACAATAAAGTTAGAACCGCTTATGTAGACTATTAAATAATTACTGATTTATGAATTAGCTTAAATTTGACTGTTAATTTTTCATTAACATAAGAGTACTAAGTCGCATTCAATGGCTTTTATCCCAACGCATGTGTATACAGAATGTAGCAAAATAAAATAAACAATAATTATTTCTCGTCTGGGATGTTTTCCGGGTTTTGATTGGTTATCAGACAACAATACTGATAATACTACAATTTTTGTAAAAATTCTCATCCCCCAAAATTTGAAAAAAAATTTTGCAATTAAAATTCCAAAAAGAAAGCTACCACCTTGAAAAATCGCTATTAAGTAGAGAAAAATTAAAAATAATATTTTTTAAAACCCACTGAACCAGTATTACTCAGTAATTAATAATAAATTATTCCATAATTAACTGATTCATAAATACACATAGGAATACAATAAGATACTACGTTTAATATGTAAACAAAAAAGTTCTAAACGAATGCGTATTTAAGTTTGTTTACAATTTGTTTCTTTTTTTCTAATTCACCTATGAGATCCTCCAGTTAATGTTATTTGAAGTACATACTTAATTTTATAATTAGAAATATTTTAGCGTTTATTTGCTAATTCATGACTTTTTGTACATAATATTCTAAACGGTGTTTGAAATCAAATATTATTAAATTCTTAAACTTGAAATTTTTAAGAAAAAACTTGAGGGTTTTAATTTCATTTTAAATTGTACTTAATTAAAAATTGTTTCCAAAATTATCAAAAAAAATGGTGTAAAAAGATTGGATTCTTCATAAATTTATTTCGCGATGGAATTTAGTGAAATTTTTTAAATTGTGAATTGGTGAGCGGAAAATAATTTTTCTAAGCCTGCTCATCATTCGCCCACTTAGTTAGGATGTAGCTAATAAGTGAATTGGCTTAATGATATACTTAAAAGTTAACAACCTTATTTTAGGTGGATAAACTTTCATTTCTTTGTATCAAGTTACTTGAGTTACTGCAGCGTTTATCTTTTGTCAGTCTATCTATAGTGAATTATAATGCTACCTAGGGGCAGCAGGTAGACATATGACATGAAACATGGTAGGAGAGGCTGGCTGGTGATTTTGCGAAAACCTCAATGTTTCGCTTAAATTTTCTTTCTTAATAAATCTTTTGGAGAGGAAGTACCATAAGGGACCTACTGCTTAACGTGGCTTGCTAGAAGAGATGGTCGGAAATAAACTTCTTGCTTCGTCCCGAATCAAACCCGGCCGCCAAGCATGTGATGGTCTCTATTTTAATTAACAAAAAAAATGTTAAGTTAATGTTTTGCTTTTTTAAATATATTTGAAATACGGTTTCGTTCCTTGGAGGAAGATTAAAAAGACGGGAAAAATAAAAAAAAATTAAAAATGATTTAACCGGTGATTTTAAACAGACTTTATTAAACGTAACCGATTGTAACTTTAGCATTTTGAGGTACCACAAACTGGTAGTGGGATAATAGTATACATATAGGTACCAAGGTTATTATATTTTATTAACTACAATTTATTTAATTTTTAATAAATTTAAAACATGACTTTATAAGTAAAAAAAATTTCCAAAAATGGCACCAAAAATTCTACAAGGTGAAATAAAAATGTTTTATTTTAAGATAACATGATACATGAAGTCAAAAATTATTTTTTAGTCACGTGCAAACCATGTACTGGAAAAGGGCGTATTATTGGTCATCCAGTACCATTAGAGGCTGCAATGAAATTGTACATTTGCAAGCCTTTTTTGTCAAATAAAAATTAATTTTATAGCAAAACTTGTAAGATATTTCTTGTTGCAAATTTCATTGCCTTTAATTTTGTTCATATATACATTTTGCTTAAAAGAGACTCGGTGAAATAAAAACAATATTGTCATCTGTATCTCGGAAATGGTAAAACGAAATAAAAAACGGAATAGGCATTTTTTTGTAAATCTCATTCTCTACATTTTTGTTTAAGTACATTTTTCTATTTTGTCGCACCGTTTTCGAGATACAGATGACAATATTTTTTGTATTTTACAGAGTCATTTTTAAGTCGCTGTCAGACAGAAACGGTGCCACAAAATAGAAAAATGTATATAAACAAAATTGAAGGCAACGAAATTTGCCACAAAAAATATCTTAAAAGTTTTGCTGTAAAATTGATTTTAATTTTACAAAAAAAATTGAAAAATTTTGAAAATTTACGATTTTACGTTATGTCTCTCCTTTTTTCTGTACCAACCTAAAAAATATGGTAAGCAATCGAGTTCTACTGTATCCACTCACTAGTAGTTCAAATAAGCGGTTGCCAGACCTCGTACATTATAATTACAAAATAATTAAAAATAAAAACATACGAAGAAAGCAATAATCTACTGCTGGAAGCTTTGGATATAATTTAAATTTATTATATTTGCATACCTGGTAAATTTATATTTAATATTGACATTTATCTTCTGTGGTTTATAATTTACAAAACTTTTTTAAAATAATATTTAGCTACCGGTACTAATATCCAAAAATCAGTTTTAAAAATGTTTTATAATTAATTAAGTACGATAATTTATTTATTGTAATTATTTGTTTATCAATTTCAATAACACTTTACATAAGTTTGATTGCAAATTATTACTTCATACCTTTAGTTTTCTTTTCATTTATTTTTTCAAAATTTGCATATTAATAAATGTATGCTAATAAAAGAATATATTCTTAAGTTAATAATCATTAAGTACTTTAATTAATTTAATTTGTTTTGTGTACCAATCATTATTGTAAGGCTCTGGACCGTAAATTTTCTGCACAATGCTAATACTACGTACACAAACCTAAAACTAGATTAACCTTGATTATAAATAATAATTTATACAATTTTTTACACTGTTTGATATTTCTACTTTATTCTATGTATTAGCTTTACTTCGATATATTTTTTATTTTAAATTAAAGCGTCATAAATCATTATTATGCAAGTTGCATATTGTTGGGTCGGAAATATAAACGAAAATTTCTTGCAAATGGAAATCTCGTTAACCTAATCATGCGCGTCATTCGAGCTAGCAGACTTAATTATGGCAAACACATGCTTAAGATTATTTTGGACAAATTTCTCTATCATTTATTTGTATACAGTCTCCACATTGGATGGAATTTTTTAGCAATCTACTGAATAAATTAGTTGAAACAAAACAAAAAGCTGGAAATGAAGAAATAAACTAAATGCAGTTTCAAAACTGAGATAAACTGGGGTGAAAGTACCACATAAACTGCTCTAAAATTAGAAATTAATGCTGCAACCAACCACACACAATTTTCCAAAAAGATTAACCCTACAATTTAGATTTTTTTTACGGAAAACAATATTTTCGTGTAAATCATAAAATCTTCTATAAAATTATTGTTATCATTAAATATTTTATTTAGCAAAGCGAAATGAAAATTGATATGTGAATCATTGCAAATACTACACATATCAATACAAAAATTTAAAAGCTATGTGAGTCATGTGTGAATCACGGCGCACTATAGGGTTAAAAATTTAAAACAAAATAAATGATATTTTGAATTATTTTAACCAAAGAGCATACAAGAGCTTCTTTTACTCTTCGGCTTTTTTTTCACGAATTTGAATTGCGGTATGAAGTGAAGCACTTGGATACTTCAAAGCAGGAACTAAAATGGTCACTTTACTCCCGGAAGTGCGTAAAAAATTGAGGTGAATTGAGTTCATCAATTTAATTGAAATATTTTTTAATTGGAAATCTCACATTTATAATTATATAGAAAAAAGCCTAATTGTTGAAATAATTTAAAATCATTAAATAGATTTACTTCTTTTTTTAAAATCTGTTTATTAAAACTTCTTTTTATGTAGATATTTTGTATTATGATAACCTCGAATTAATAAAATTTTAAGAAATTGTGGTTTAAGCCTTGCACGGTTATTATTGCAATATCACTTTTTCATAACTTTTCAAAATATGTGTTAATGTTTTTGCTAATTTCTTTTGCAGTGTTGCAATTCAAAAATTAATTTATTAAGAAATTTCTGAAAAATATAGGGTACCACCTTTATTAGCAATTGTTTATTTTTTGTTATTTCTGAATATATTACGGTAATTTTAAGAGCACTTTTAATTGTTAGTACTGCAAATTTTGACCTTTATTCTTAAACTACAAGCTCACTTTATTTTCTATCTTATATGAATAACCTCAAGAATTAAATTCGTTGAGATCCTTGAGAAGATTTCATCCTTATAAGAGTAAATAATCAAGATCACGACATTGTTATTTGTGTCATGTGTACATTTTTTTATTTGCATTTTTAGAATGGTTTTTTATTGATATTTTATTTCTACTTTTCGAAAAATGTTTACATTTTACTTGCTAATTGGTAATGAACAACCAATGCTTAATCACCTAGGATAATTTTCTAATTATGTTTTTTAAAAGATGAAATTAAAGGTATTTCAAAGTTTTTTTCTCAAAAACGAACCGATATCTGTGCTTTTGAAAAATTGTTTCTAGAATTTTGAAATTTTTAATTACTGATCTGTATCTGCTTGTATTGTAATAGTATTTATCAACATTGTCAGCAGCATAATGAATCATGTATCCAAAGAGGAACACCTGAAAATGCTCCGAAAATTCTAACAATTTTTTGTGAATTAAATTTCTGTGGAATATTCTGTTTCGTCTTTCCATTACAAAAAAATATTTATGCAGAATAATTTACGCAATGAGTTTAAAAAAATTCGAATCACACTGTTATTGTAATTTAAAGACTATAAATTTAATAGAAAAATTAAGGAACTTAGTCAGCTAGGTATTATGATATTCTTATGTAAGATATAATCAAAAATTTTCATACAAAATAGCTTTTAACATTGTAATTCTTGTAAATAATTTTTAGTCTATTGTCGTCTTTGCTGTACTATTATCTTAATTGACTTATATTTGTTTTCCTTTTATTACTCCTTCCTGTAATGCAACTATCTACGTGATCCTTAGCGCATTTTCAAGAAGAAATTGTTAGGAATGCGTGCAACAGTTTTTATTAATAAGAAAAACATATTATTTACTTATTTTGTTTTGCAAAATAAAGTTAGTTAATTTAGATATAATATTTTAAATTATTTATATTTTATTTCACTGATTTTAATATAAAATTTTTGTTGCAGAGCTTCCCAGTACATTCCAGCCCGCTGCCCCCAATAAACGCTGCTCCTTGGTCTCCTCTTTAATTTTTTCGCCAACAAGAAAAAAACCAAAGCGTCAGGAATCGTAGAATGGTAGAAAGTGATCAACCTCAGAAAAATAATTCTGCTTGTGATGTAAAGGAAGAGCGCGTTCCAAACGGCTGCGGATCTAAGGATCTTGAGCTTAGCGCTTTTGCACTTAAAGACCTTGGAAAAGTACCAGGTGATCCTGAAAAGGGCGTTGTAGAAAAAGCGGATTTTGAATGTGCCATTGAAGTTGCCGGGTATGGCAAGTTTCATTACCTACTACTAGCAGTATGTGGGTTTGTAAGTACCTCGGAAGAGATGGACGTCATCTCGATGTCCTTCATTCTTCCTTCAGCTCAATGCGATCTTCACCTTGATACTCATACTAAAGGATGGCTAAACTCCATCATTTTTATTGGAATGATGGTAGGAGCCTACACTTGGGGATCGGTGGCAGATACCTTGGGCCGAAAAAAGGTACTAATTGCCATATCTTTCATGAATGCCGTATGTATTGTGGCGTCCAGCTTCAGTCAAACATATGAGCTATTCATGCTTTTCAGATTTTTAAACGGAGCAGCGTAAGTTACAGCAACCGAATTGCAAGAATATATTTTTTATTAATAAACTTTTTCTTTACAGATTAGGGGGCAGCGGGCCAGTTATTTGGTCATATTTTGCAGAATTTCAACCTAAATCCAAACGTGGTTCCATGTTATCTTTTATGGCAGCTTTCTGGACTTTAGGAAATCTATTTGTAGCCGGCTTGGCTTGGCTTATTATTCCTACCGGAATAGGATACACTTCGACTAGTTTTATTTATAATTCTTGGCGAATTTTTCTTCTCATCTGTGCACTTCCTTCATTTGCCGTAGCTGTACTTTTATTTTTTTTACCGGAGAGTCCTAAATTTTTGCTATCTAAAGGTCGTAGTGATGAAGCATTAGAAATATTCCGTACTATTTACAGCATTAATACTGGAAAAGATAGAAGTGAATATCCTATTAAACATCTTATTTTGGATGATTTGCCATCACATCAAAAATCAAAGCCTATTTCAGACAAACCAATTGTGAAAGGAAAATGTAAAACAATGATATCAGAAGTGATTGGGAATAGTAAACAACTTTTTATATCTCCAATGTTACGTTTTACTGTAATATCAATTACCATCAATTTTACATTCCATATTGGGTAAGTTGATAAAATTATTAATTATTTTGTTGCTATAATCAAGTTTGTCTTTCTTTTAGCTATTATGGTTTGATGATGTGGTTTCCAGAACTTTTCAATCGTTTTGATGAATTTTCCAGAATTCATCCTGGACAAAGTGCATCTGTATGCGAAGTAACTCATTATGTAGTGGGTGCTGGAAGTCAAAAAGATGGTGAAATATGTTCTGATAAAATAGAAAGCGCAGTTTTTATGGAATCCCTTATAACGGTTGCAGCTGCAATACCAAGCAATGTTATAACCGTTTTGGGAATGGATAGACTTGGAAGAAAATTCTTTTTAGGTAAGTTGCTCATCATCACCATATAAAAATATTTTTGTTCATTTTGTTTTTTAGTTTTCAGTACTTTAACATCGGGACTTTGCGCTGCGTGTATGTTTTTTGTGTACAATAAATTACACAATTTAATTGTCTCTGCAGTCTTTAGTGGAGTTATTTCCTGTGGTAACGCTGCATTGGATTGCTTAATTACAGAAATATTTCCTACCAATCTTAGGTAAATAAGACTTTGTCTACAGCAATTTGAAACTGCAAGGCTCATGGTCCAAACTGAAACTAGCGGTTTCAAACTGTTGTGAAAACAAAACTTTTCTGTTTTTCAGCAGCATTACAAATAAAATTTTATTTTTAGGGCTACCGGTGTCGCAGTTTCCATGGTTGCAGCTCGACTTGGTGGTATTATTGGCAACATAGTAATTGCTTCATTACTTGATCAGTATTGTCCAGCACCAACATTTATTGTAGCAGCTCTTCTTATCGGAGGAGGTCTTCTTTGTCTATTTCTTCCAAATACAACTCGTGAACCTTTGTCTTGATGAGAATCTACCAATTATTTTGTACCTTTACGTTATAGCATTGTATAGCAATACCAAGTATTACATTTTATTTAATATTACCATTTTTTCGTATTTGCATTGTTGAAATAATAATTATTAGAGCATAATTGTATCAACTTATTGATACATAGTCTAGAACAGATTTATCTCCATTTTTAATTACAAAACGAATCTCTTTTGTTGTACATTTTAAATACAATAAAGAATATGGGATAGAATATTTATTATCTATTTTATTACACATCTACTGTGTTGCTATGAACTGACTTAGTATTGTGCGTTTATTATTAAGTTATCTTTTCACCATATTAGGGGTATTGACTAATCGCTGTGTAGTCAATAGTCAAATGCGCTGCGTCCATTACTGCAGAACCTTTCCAAATGAAAGTCAAAGAACCGTTGTGACCTTTTAAAGGTTATTTTGCCAAATTAAACCTAGTATCTCGACTTGGCAGTGACGCGCCAGGCCGTAACCGTCTTCGACATCGAACTACTTTGGTAAAATGATTGATGGGAAAAAAGATACCATAAAAGGAATAATAATAAATGGAGAAATTTAAAATAAAAAAAATTTCAAATTAAGTTGTTCCACGTTGTTTTTGACGTGAAAACTTGGCTCATTTTGGAAAATTATTAGTATTATACAAAAATAATGATATCTAAAGAAGGTATATCAGGAACACTATCATTTTGTCGCTTCAACTATGATTTTCGCAAAAGATTTACCTACAAATCTTGATCTTCCTTTCTGCAACCAATATTACTGCTACAAAAAAAAATTAATAAAAAAGAACACCAACGTTTTAAGCGATCTCCAACACGGACTTTCTAACAATGTTCAAACATCTTTTTTTTTTGCACAATAGAAATTACTTTTAATTTTGGACACCTCGATTTGATTAGATTGCGAGAGTAAAGCAATATTACTTGCGGTACGCACTGAAAGAACACTTTCTCGCTGCCATCTTTCAATTGGAGATTGAGAAGTCAGGCTGGTTCCCTGTCACTAATTTACAACTTACTAAAAACTGTTATTTGGACATCGGAGGCGTTATGAAACCTTAAATTAGGAAATTGACTCTGAAGGTAGACCAGTGTTTAGCTGGGCGCAGTTTTTTCTTGACCAAAGCGTAACAACAATTTGTTACCAAGCAATGGCTACCAATTGGATGACTAGCATACATTTGGCTTCGAGAAAAACAGATCTCAAATTTTGGAGCTTTTAACAAGGCGCAGAGTTCTCTTGACCAGAAAGTGACAATAATTAAAATATTGCATATTTGGTAGAATATAAACAAGTGTCTTCAAAAAAAAAATTGCATTTTTTGATTGGCCGTAATTATTTAATTTTATTTTCAAAACAAAAATATGCACGAAAACAAAAAATTATCTTTTAAGGAGTTCATCACTAATTTTACAAAATTCTTCTACCTTTTCTCCTCCCCAAGGAAGCAGCTTCTTTCTCATGGGCTGTTGCTTATAACTTAAAATCTACCTTACCAAAATAACAATGACCTACACATCTGGAGTCACTACCATGGGTAAACTAAAAATTTATTTTGGGGTCAAAAAGTGCAAAGAAGAGGATAGCTTACGTATGGTTTTTTTTCGTAAAAATTTTGGAATATCTATTTATGACTTAAACCAACGTGTTTTCATGCAAGGAGTCCGGAAAAGATGTTTTAGTTTAGAACAAACGCTCGGAAGCAGCTCAAATTGAGTATCTCTCGTAAGCCAGTCATAATAAAACTCAATTCTTCGAACTATTTTTCTTCTTCTTTATCTTTTATATAGGCTTTACGTCTGTTTCTCTTTTAGCCTTTCTTCATTTCATGGAGTGTCTATTGATGATAAGGTCCAGCTAGACATCCATCTTTTGGGAGGTCTATCTGGCTGTTTGCAATTTTTATTAGACGGTTGCTCGCGGCTCTGTCGACGTGATCGTTCCACCCACTTCTTCTTCTCTTGACAAATTTAACGACATCCACTAAATCACATTGTTTTCTTATTTCGGTATTTCTTACTCGGTCCATCCTAGTCTTACCGAGTATCATTCGTAATATGTGGACATTTCAGTTGTTCGTAGTAGCTGCTTGGTTCTACTCGTATCAGCAAGTGTTTCCGCTCTATAAGTCAATACTGGTCTGACTACACTTTTGCAAATCTTTACTTTGTTTTCAGTTAGCATATATTTGTTTTTCCACACTATATCTCAAAGGCATCCTGATACTCTTGCTCAATTTTGCGATTGCTCTCTCACTTCCATTAGCAGATTTCTATCGCTTGTTAAGTTTACTCCAAGGTATTTGAAGTGCATTAACTGTTTTACCGTTTCTTCCTATATCTCCTTCTAGTTTTTTAAATCAAATTAATACATTTTTTATTTTAATTTTTGAAAAGAAAACAGTTTGATTTTTTGGAGACTGACGTTGGTCCCATAAACCGGACTCAAGTGGCTATTATGAACTCCGTAGTTTTAGTTTCTTTCGGGGACCGCTTCCCAACTAGATGCGAGTCCTAAATTCTTCACTATCGCCTACTTGGCATTAACAGGTGCAATTACCAAATCTTTTTTTAATTTTAATTTTGGGATTTATTTAAATCTAGCTTTTAAGACGGCTTGACAATGTAATTTATTGAAAGTTTAAAGAATTAACCAACTTTAAAATCACCGGCTACGACTTTTCTTACCCAACCGCAGTTTGTGCATTTAAAGAAAAGCGCGTTTTTCACAATTTTAAACTATTCATCCCTACATCACTGGAGAGAAAATATACTAACCTCAGTTCCTGCTAAAACCCATGAAGTTGGACCCTACCTACAACAATAAAGAAAATTTGTTATCATTGCAGATGACATAGGTTTTCATCAAATTACCTTTATCACTGTAGTCCTGTTGCCTTATTCTTAGTGGCCAGGATAGCTTCTTCGTTATTCCTTCCAATAAGTCACTTAAGTCACTCACAAACCCGAACACTTTCACATTTTTTTCACTTGAGTATTAAAAAAAAATTATTCTCGATTATTAAGAAAGCTTCCATCAAGTTTCTTCAGGATAATTTGAACTCGGCACATCACACACCCACTAATGTCGTCTGAATTTTCTCCATACGATTACTTTCGAGGCCTTACAAACGACTGACTGATATAAGTCCTGTAGTGGCACTGCGCGTCATAATTCATATGTCACTTTTTTTTTGTTTCCTGTTTGCAATTTTAATCGATTGTCTATAAAGTTCCCCACTCTGGGCCGACAGTCGTGCGTTTTTGTAATCTTCATTTTTAAATTAACAAAATAAAATATAATTCAAACTGGTAAAAATCGTATAGGTATTTTGTCATTTTTGACAATAAAATTTTCTAACAGTTCTTAATATAGAATTTTTAATATAATAATGTATAAACAGCTTTCGTAAGTGGAACAAATCTCCGTTACCCCCGACTTCAAAATTTGATGGTATGATGATCCTATGAAAATAGGATGATAAGTTAATTTTTCGAGTAAAGTGTCCGAGAATTTATGTTGTTGAGTGAAGAAGAAAAAATTATTTTGTTTTTTTTAAAAGAAATAAGAGCTCTTAAAGTAAGGTGCTTTTATTATTAATTTTTATATTTGGAATTTTTTTTGTCGGGGGTTTTTAAAATTTTTTATTTTTATTTTATTTCACTCCTTTTGGAGTTTATTTTGTCAAAATGTATAGAAAAACCGAATATAATATATGCTTTAAATCACTTCGTGATCCAGTCAGCCGATGTGGCAGCGCTAATAGTTAGTCAATGATATGAATTTGACAGCCATAATCTAAGTTCATAAATTTAGGAACCTAAATTCAAAGATTAAATATATAAATAATATCAAATATCAAATTTTGAGATCAAGTTAGTGATAGAGATGGTTTTCTGCGATAGAATTTCTTTTCGTGGGTGAAAATTGTATTTGACCAGCTTAGAACACTCTCCTGATCTTTACAAACATGCTGTCAAAAATGTACGTCGCTACCTGTAACCGTTCGGGAGATATATATGTTACGGTCAATGATGACAACTCGGCCATTAACTTCAGTGGCCGGACAATGACGTTCCTGCCCTGCTTAACTGGACATTGACGTTAATGTCCGGCCAATAACATCACTGACCGTGCATTTTGGGCGATGTTGACATTTAAAATTTCATATGTGGTTTTTACATCATTGTCCGGGCAATGACGTCATACCCAATACAGAGTGGGCAATGATGAAACTATACTCTTTTCTAAATGTGCAAATTTGCCATTCAAAATGCCATGGATCACTCTCATGCCAGAATAAAAATGATTAATTTAAAAAATGTAATTTGATTATTTTTTAATTTTAATTGTTTTTTAAATTTATGTTAATTTTTATTATTTTTGTTAATAAATGATTATAATACATTAGAATACAATGCATGAAACACACGTAAATGTCACTTGCCAGTTGACTGTCTAATACAAATCGCCAATTTACCGTTCCTTATAGTGTTTATTCTATAAATCATCATTGTCCAATCCCTTTTGGCCAATAACGTCATTGACCGGCCAAAGACGTAAATATTACAATCAGATGAAAATATTTACATCATTGTCCACCGCTAACTGGCAATCACGTCAATGGCCGTCCAATGACGTCAATGGCCGGCCAATGACGTTAATGGCCAACATAAATGGGTATTGACGTCATTGTCCGGCCATTGACGTCAACTCCCGATTTACATCATTGACCGTAACATATATATATATAAACAAAGATTTAGTAACTTCATATACCCTGTGTTTTTGAAAAACAGTCAAGGGTAAAAATGTAATTAACATCAGATTTTATGTAATTAATTAATTTATTAAATCAATTGCTATCTAGAAAACTAAACGGCCTTGAGTCCACCTAAAACGTTGGTAGTAATTTTTTTAGACACCCTGTAGAAGGGATAAATTTAAATCGTGTTTATTCCTTTATTTTAATATTTAAGAAAAACTTGTTCCGTTTAGAATCACATTAAAAATATTGATTGTGAAATCGTTAAACTACACCATCAATATAATTAAAAAGACTAACCAAAAAGTGTTAACTTCCGGGTTGAAAAAGCAATATCGCTAAGACAGAATTATTTAATTATTTTTTAGCCCAATATTTCTAACAACGTAGTTGTCTGGGCTTTTCAAAAATTAGAATCAAGCACACAGGCAAGCGCCTAGTGCAGATCCAATGGGTAATAATTAGTCTTATTAAAATTATGGCATGACTATCAAATGCGAAGTTGATTTATTCATGATGGATTATATGAAGTAAATGAAAAAGTTAAACCGGTGACATAAAACAGACAGCTACATCTAACGGTGCTTTGTTACGGATTTGCGTTTAATTTAATTTTGTTAATATAAATTGTGAAAACTATAGGAACATTGAATAAGTAATTCTATTTTCTTTTCCGGAATTTGGATTCCCGAAAATACAAAATTATCGAATTATGCAATACAATTCAATAGTATAACCTTAGTTTACCTTAGTTTAATCATAGCAACATAATTACACTAAGCACCGCTAGATGAAGCTGTCTGTATATATCTCCAGTTTAGTTCTTTGATTTATTTCATATAAACTATCATAAACAAGTAAATCTTGCATTTGATAGTCATGCCATATTTATAACCTCTACTATAGCCTTTGGATCTGTACTAGGTGCCTACCTTGGTACATGATCCTACTTTTTGAAAAGCCCAGACAACTACGTTGTTAGAAATATTGGGCTAAAATATAATTAAATAAATTGTCACTGAACAATATATATTATTGTATAATGTACAGTTACTCACATAAATATTCGGACACTCCTATGTTAACAATGTTAATTTGACGTTTTCAAGACGTTTTTATTTTAATGTAAAAATTGCATTTACGGCAAAATTTTGTAGACATTTTTTGTTAGACATTTTGTTGCACAGTTTCCGACTGGCAGCGACTTAAACAAGACTCTGTAAAATCCAAAAAATATTGTCATCTATATCTCGGAAACGGTGCATCATAATAAAAATATGAATATAAAATTTTTTCTTGTAAATTTCATTCTCTACAGTTTTGTTTCCGGGATATAGATGATAATATTTTTTGGATTTTACCGAGTCTTGTTTAAGTCGCTGTCAGTCGGAAACGGTGCAAAAAAATAGAAAAATGTATATAAACAAAATATAAGACAATGAAATTTCCAACAAAAAATGTCTACAAAATTTTGCTGTAAAAGCGATTTTTATATAAAAAAAAAAGTCTTGAAAACGTCCAATTAACATTGTTAACATAGGAGTGTCCGAATATTTATGTGAGTAACTGTATATCTCTTGGGCAGTGAATATACATGGCATTGTAGTGCAATGCAATTATGCAGACATCTCATTCTCATTAAATTACAAAATTAATACTACTTGCGGTACTCGTTAAAATTTTGTTTCAAAAGTTTCAGTGAATGTATACTTGGGAAAACAAAATTTAAAAATCAACTAGCAGACCCCTTATAAATTCCCTTTCCAGTTTTTGTGTAGAAATATGAACCTGTAATGTAATAAATTTTACACATATGAAAATCAATTTTTACTAGGAGTAGTATGAAAATTGGGCCCACAAATTTAAAAATTTTCTAATGCAGTTTAAATTTGCAAATAAATCATCTAAAAATTCGGTTAAAAAAATTATAAGCGGTAAATATCGACACCCCCAACGAAGAAGAACGTAACTCACCTTTACCTATTTCTGAGTACAGCGATTGGAAAAATTCTAGAAGTATTATTTAAAAATATTATATATGGGAACATATTAAAAGGTGTTACCATATGAGGTGTCGATCTGACCTCAAAATGCTAAGCAATTAATTTTTTTGAAATTTATAATTGCTTTTTTTAACGGCAAATCAAAAATTTAAGAAAACTACAAAAGGCAATAAGTGAGAAAATTAACTATAATGTTCATTTAATGGTATCTGCAGACAAAATTTTATATGATTAATATTGAAGAGGTGGGTGATTAAAATTAAAAATAACTAAATTACAGAATGCCTGGTACATGCCAGTGCATCAACAAGCTTACGAAGATAACGAGGGTCAGTTAACCAAGGTATTTAAAAGCAAACACCTTATTTTTATTTTTTAAAATTAAATTTGCTAATGCGGTTAGTTAAGAAAAATTTAATTTAATGTTACGGATTGTGAGGTGCAGAATTTCTCTTTGCAGATCATTTATTATTTTATAATAATATTTTGTTGGTGAAACCTATTGATCTGTGACATTATATTTCATTGTAGAAGTTGATTTGTATAGTGGTTTTATTTAATTAAGCTTTTACCGGATATAAACAACTGCGTGGCAGCAGTCAGGTTTTCAAAAATTTGAATCGGTAATAACCGATTCCCATTTTACCAGTTTCAAATAATATTGTCGAGGGAACCGATAAACTTCTAAATTTTATTGTGAAATATAATACTTCGAACTAAAAATTTAATCGACAATAATAAAAGATAGCTCTATCTAGCGATAGTTTTACCTACAATAAATAATCGAAACATAATCAAATCATAACATAATAAAAATAAAAAAAACAAAACATAATCGAATAGGGAAACCTCACAGTTGGTTTCAAAACTTTAACACCGATATTTAGACCGTGTCCGAGTTCGGACCACATATCTACTCTATCTTTCCGTAGCATAAATTCATTACTTATGAACTTTTCTTTATATTTCTTTATCCAATTTAAGTTATTTTCTGCTGACAGTGCTTTGCATAATAGCTATTAGTACTGATTGAGGATTAAAAACCACCCAACCAAACCGATCAAGTTAAATAAAAATGTTTAAGTATAATAATATATTGTATTGTAGAAAAATTTTAATTAAAATACGCACCACAAAATCTGTGCACCAAGTTTCTCATTCACGTATTTGTAATCTATATTAATCAAGATGTCAGTCTAAGTAGTAATGGATAATGTGCTATTTTACTCCAACTGGGAAAGGGGGAAAAAGAAGATCCAAAAATAAGACGTTTTCAAGATCTTGCTTAATATCAGAAATTATAGTAAGCTCTCTTTCGTGTACTAAATTCAATTCCTTTAATGAATATTTAATTTTACCCATTCCATCGCTCTCTTAAAATGCAACTGAAATGAATCACGTAAGGAGTTCATTCTTCTACTTCTTCCTTTATTTCTAAAATACTACTTTATTAATACCATTTCAAAAGAATTATTTTAAACATCAGTACTTTATCTTCTCTGGTAATGGTTGCCCCTCCCAAAGATCCAACATACCCAGATTGCATTTCGAAGACGGTATGAAATAACTTTTCGGCTGATGTTATCAAAATTCAAATATCTACATTTGGATGTAGACCATATAAGTAAAGAGATTCTGATGGCTTTGTTTCCTCAATGTTACGATAATTCACAAAATCGGTATTTGGTCAAGACCTAAGAAACCCGCAGAGGTACCGCCTCATCAGACTCCTCTCGGCGATAAAATAAGGCACAAGAAAGATCTTCTTGACCCGTATCAAACAAACCATATTCGACAACGATGTACTTCAAAACAAACAATTTTGATCCCCAGGTCACAACATCGTTCAACAAATCCTCCGTCTTATCGAACATATCACCTAAGGTTTCAATTAGGACGCAAATTTACAGGTTTAGTATTTCTAGAAGTATCGAAAGCTTTTGACAAAATCTGACACGAAGGTTTACTTTTTAAAATATTTAAGGTCAACATCCAACAGGCCCTTATTCAACTTACATTTTTGCATCAAAATCAACAGCATCCGTTCCTCCGAGAGACAAATCGTCGCTAATCAACATCTTCATGAGGGACATTTCAACCAACAAACACGAGGACAAAAGTTTTACGATGACACGGTAGTTTACTCCTCCTCCATGCACCTGGAAATTGTCACGACCCACCTACAAAAGGCTGTCCATGACTTAGGAAGATGGTTCGAAGCTTGGCCGATCACATCCATAAGTTGTCTAAAAAGCTATATAAAAACATTCTTTTAAATTTATACCTTCATATGGCCATAGCTTCGAAAATAATGATTTTTGAGTAAAATGCCTTAGTGCTTTTTTTAAGAGCGTGAAATAATTTACAAACTAGATTCAAATCTTTTATTGTCTAAAATCAAGGGCTTTTGAGTTATGAATTAGGGTCACTAAAAAATGTTAAAAAATTCGAGATTTTCTTTGAGTTTTTTTAACCCTGTATATTTTAATCAAACCATTTTACAAAAATTCTGACGCCCATTTCCGATAGAAAATTTAACGGACTACAACTTTTGTGTGATAAAAACTTTTGAAAAACCAATCCATTTCACAGAAAATCAGAAAATAATAATCAAATTCACAAAATTTTTATTTTTATTTAAAAGTTATTTTATTAATTAAAGTTAAACTATTACGGTAATTCCTATGATGTCGGGCCTCTTCTGTTGCTGTACACCAACGCTTTAACAGTACTCCACATAAAATAATTAAAAAAATAACTGGGTGTGGAAGGAACGAAGGAAGTTCGGTTGCAAATTGCTGCTAGGTGCTAAATTACTAATAGGATTGAAGCCAGAGATCGAGAAAAAAGAGGTCAGAATTATCAACAGAAAGAGTTTATCTTCCACCACGAAAACGCCAAATCAGCAGCGTAAAGGAGCTTGGCTGGAAAGTTTTTATGTATCCACAATTCAAATTTGTAACCAAATTTTTTCCCACATCAAGAGTAAAACGGTATAATTATTTTTGTTCAATTTTATTTTGAATACAAAATTTACACACAAATAGGTATCTACTGAATTTTGAAAACATTTTGATAATTCAATAAGCTAAAACGTGCACATGCATTAAACATAAACAATTTTTCTTTCTGTTACAAACTTTTTTAAATTTTAAATATGGAATAATATATTCAAAGCTATACTAATTTATTGAAATAATTCAATACTATTCGGCCAAAAACTAAATTAAATCGCCGAAGTTTCATTTTTATTAATTTGAATTGCATAAGCAAATTTTCTGTTTTGAACTTCTATATTCATGTTTCTAATTTTATTAATGATAGTTGTTATTGGTTCCGTCTGAGGAAGGTAATCTGTTAACGCTCTAAATCGTTGTAGACTAGATTCCGTTCTCCATTCTAATAAAAGGTTCTCATATCTAATAACCTTGTTAACGTTTTTATTCATCTTATATAATTCTATTAATTCATGGTAAAATTTATCTAAAATTTCACAATTCCAGTCTTCGAATTTGATAAGCAGTCTTGTACAACGTTTCATAGCTGTTATAGCTTGCAAAATAGAACATTTCCTCGTGAAGAATTGAGGGTTCGAGCGATAAAGCTCAGCTCTATGAATTTGTACGCTAAAATATTCAGCATTACTTCTACATTTTAATTTTTTGGTTATTGTTTCTGCTTCCTTGAAAGCTCTCTCGGCGCTTGAAAATTCATTCAAATATTGACAAACACGTCCAATTGATACTAGGCAATCGACAATTTTTATGGAAGCTTGGTTCTTCGGTTCATCAAAAAGCAGCCGATGGTTTCTCAGAGATGTTTCATGAATTTCCTTAGCTATCGTTAAGCAATCGTGGCGGTCAGTGGATATGTCTGTTAGATACAATGCATACAATTCTAAATTTAAAGCCCTGGCTTCGCAAATTGCATTTTGGTGCATCGTATGGTTTTCGTGCCCAAGTTTTATTAAATCTTGAGCAGCGTGGTAGATGTGGATGCTTTAAATTAAATAAAACCAAATTAAAAATTTTATCTTGATTTAAAATTCGATAAAAAAACGATAACACGAGAAGGGAGAACAATTCAAGAGATGGTGCTGAAAAGTTCACATATATATCTAAGAAGTCTTTGGTAGTCCTGGAAAGTCCGAGATAATCCCGTTGTCTCGGGTAGTCTGAAGAGCTTTGAGGTAGTTTCGCGTAGTCCTTAGAAGTCGGGGATATAAAGAAGCACAGAAGCAAAATATAAAAAAGCTCATTGAGTAAGGAGGAAGAAAGAAGAAGCTAAAGAGAAAAAATAGAAAGAATGCTCCGAGGAAGTCCGGGATAGTCAAATGTAGGAAAAAGTAGTCTTAATTACCAGATCATTTGATAAAAATGTCTTAGTGTATTGAGCGGAGTTCGTTTCTCCATCAATTTTAATAAAGTAAAAACCAAGTCCCTTTCCACAAGAACTTGATACAAGTTTGGTTTTCCATTATACAATTTTTTGTATGTTTTCATGGCGGTACAGTACGCCGCAATACTTGATAAATAATACTTTATTTGTGATAAATAATATGCGTAATCCATAAATACTTCTGCAAAGATGTAAGGATCACTTGGCCTGCAATATTTGCATAAAATCAGTGCATGTTGAATTAGTAATCTTGCCTGACGATAGTCTCGATTAATTGTAAATACTTTTGCCGAAAGACGAAGAACTTTTATAATGACTCTGAAATTAACATATTTATAATATTCCAACATAATGTTTAGTAGATGAAAGCAATACTTAGTAGGAAGTTGATTATTTAGTTGTTTTATAGCTAAATTCGCGCATACACGAGCCTGCAAATATAAAGTCGTATTTTAACAACTGAAGTTGCTTCTAAAAAAATTTTGTTGTAGCAGCAAAAACAAACTTTGCTGGTGCAATTTTTAATAAAACATTTGTTGCTACTACAAATAATTTTTTCTCGCTGTGAGTAAAACCATGCATTATTACTATTGAAAATTGTTTTGCATTTTATTAAATTTTAATTACCTGGTAATAATCGCCAAGCATAAAATGCATAAAAGAAATATTGGAAAATACATTCGCACAGTTTGGAAGTGGACGCACTTTATTAACAAGGTTCTTAACAAGTTCATACAATTTTAAGGCATGTTTAAACCTATATTGAAATGAAAGTGCATAAATAAACCTAAAAAATAAACTTTATTGCATTTCATAAAATTCAAGTTAAAATACTCACTGGCCATAGCATTCGAGTAGCATTTCTTGGTTATTTGTTGCATTGCAGGTGTCCTTAACAACTGTCAAAAAATTGAACGCGGGCCAAAACTTGCCAAGCTCCTCAAAAAATTGAGCAAATTTTAGCCCTAATTCGATATCGTTTTTAATAGCATTAGACTCTTTGTAACTTTTTAATAAAATGTCTGCTACTGATGGTGTGCCACTACGGATGTTAACACTGGAAAAACTTTGTAAAAGTGTAGTTCGGTATTTTTCATCTAGCAGAACAGTGAAAACCTTGAAATCGCAATATAGGGAGCGAAGGAAATCTTGTTCATTATCTTCCCAAATCTACAAAACATTATCAGTTTTAAATCAATTTATGGCTGTTTGAATTAACAAACTAGCAAAATTTTGTCTTGGTTATAGAGGCGCAGGAATTAGATAAGTAAAATATCAAATTAAAATTAATATTTAAAAGATATTTTTGGTTCTGTTTTATTTTTTTGCAAAATTATTGAAATTTCTACTAACCTTCTTCAAAAGCAGGAAAAGAGTAGCTGATGGTAGCGCATGCATTTGCTGGTATTTAATGCAAGATTTTAAGGCCGTGTATTGCAAACTTCGAATATTTAAATTCATTATTACGTATAAATTTGTACCAACAATTGCTCTCAAATTATTGCCACAATGCCACTTGCTTAACCGTAGATGTAATTACACGTGTTAGCTAGCTGTGTTACTTAAAACGCAGTTCTCGAGAAGCGGGGTGTTTCGAAAAACCTCGTGGATTCGCAACTATGTACTCAGATATTTTATCAGCTAAATGAAAAAACCTGATGTTAAGTGGACGCCAGTCAATACTAATAAAACCTGAAGAAACGAAGAGTCGTCTTATCGTAGAAACACAAATAGAAAGAAAGATGTGGGCGACAATGTTTAATTAATTCACTACTCTTACATAAAACGTACACATAATGATCAAGATAAGCTGGTATATAATTGAAGATTATAATAACAGTAAACAAAATAAGATAAAAAAAATGCAAGGTAAAATACTGACATCCACCTGAGGGGTAAATTCAGTTAGTAAGCAAAAATACAATTGATCATCCTTGAGGAGGATAAATCAACAAAACGAAGTTATGCTCTAGCAGAAATTAAATTGCACACCGGAATTCATTATCTCGGCTATTACTGATATCAAAATAGAACCTGGCATACAGCATCATTAATAAATAAGTAAATGCATCTCTAAGAGACTTACCCTGAATGCAATGCTACCAATTTCACGACTATGCAAAGTGTATCTCCTTCGAATTCAATATCCTTACTTCATCATTACGTTGGTCCACCATCCAGGTATAAGATCTACAAAATAGATAACACAAATACTTATTAAAAAATCAACATGCCTGCCATTTCAAAACTCATCAATCGAGAAAGTGTGACTGCAAATTCAAATTAATTTCTACTGTCGCATCTTCATAAATCAAACATCTGCTGAAAGTCGAAGTCTCGCATCCCAACAAAACATAATTCCGTGTCCAGGATCGAACGTACACGCAACAACCAAAGTCCACGAAGTCTGACTTTTCAATTTCACAATAATCTCGATCCTTAGGCGCAAACGAATTTATAAGGAAAAGCCTCTTACAAATTTTACAAAAATCCAACCATCGGCATCGAAACCAAAATAATAAAGCTAATCATTCTTCGGGAAATTGCTACTACTTATTTCATCCACTTCACATCTTCCAACAGATGGTTATTCAAAACTTAAGCCATCGCAAATTTAACAACAAATGTTGAATACAGAAAAGATTTCCACATATGATAACATGACATCTGCGACGACCATATTTATATTTCCAATAACGAATAATTATAATTAAAATGAATTAACCCGTAACCTGGGTGCTAAAAATATAATTTGTTACTACAAATTAATTAATCGGAAAAATTATATTTACCCGCTAAACGGCAAAACTAAATTAAAACACATACATAATGAACTAAAATCGGACTCACTGCGATTATACGTCAATCTCCAAAGAAATTTACCGCATAATGGCGTTCCTAATGATAACTTCGACCAGTTACCAACTACTAACACTAAAAAAACACAGTGGCGTTTCAGTCGGGAAGCTCGTAAAAGAAATGTAACTGACAAAATGCATTTTGTCATGTTACACATCCCCCCTGCTTAACTCTAAACCGCCCTCGGTTTTGAAAAAGGAAAAGAAAATCAGACAGAAGTAAAGTCTTATCGTGTCCACAGGTGAAAATCCTAGCTAGACAGAAACTGCATCACAAGTACTATCTTCGCGTTTCAAAAACTAAAGATGAAGTATAGCCTTAGACCAGTCTGTTATGAAAAAACATAAGCCAAACAGAAAATCAACCCCTAAACATAACAGTGTCCTAACAAGACAAACTAGGCAGCTGAAATACACACTCATTCTCAAAAGTTCATTCTCTAGCGAGCCAGCAACAATGGAAAAATAAACGAAAGTTCCAATATCTAGAATCCGCAAGTAGGATTTCAAAAGAAAATCGGTTCCTTATACAACACACTAACGACAGTCCCCAACATCCAGAATCCGCAAGTAGGATTTCAAGAAAATCGGTTCCTTAAATTACAACACACAAATTTTCTATCGTTGATTACTACGCCTAAAAATTCCTTAATGAAAACAAAACGCATAAGTCAGTCCAAGTAAAAAGAATAAAAAACAAGACTTTGAATCATGTTTTTACTTCACAAAGTTCATTCTCTATAACAAAATCGTGCATCCAATAAAATAACTGACGCGCCTCTCGGATTCAAACGGCGGATCTCGCGGCACTCGTCATACCAATAAGATCAAATCCACGATAGTGTAAACATTGAAAAATCCCAATTAAAAAATAAATTCATAAGACAATTTACATTTAGACATTCTATAAATTCTCGCAAAACATAACTCAGATTGGATAACCATTCGTCTGTTAAATCAGCTCGAACCAACAACGGATGCAATCGTGTAGATTCACCATAAATCAGGAAATTCGATTCAAATTTACATTTTCCAGTTTGATCACTAAAAATGAAAATGCAAAAAAAGGTCGTGAGTTGAGAAAAACGTGAAACATATTAATCTTCAAAACCGCTGGAAGCGTTCAACATCACTAAAATTTTGCCAAGGAAAAAACCAGTTCCTAACAGAGAGGCTTAGGTGTAGGCACACAATTATACCTTAAGGACTTTCACAGTCTGCAATGGGAAACACATCCAAATACAGAACCGCCATAGTGGATTTGGCTAAACGCATTGGACTCTAGTGCCTCGGCAACATAAGAGAACAGGACCTAGTTAACCTCGCAAGCTCTCATATTCCTCAACACCACTAAAACTTAAATCTAACTATATACAACAGAATCCAACACTGGCGGCGCCAAACTCCACTACAAAAATTACTACTACAAAATAATTTGTGACAAATCTTCAGCAAATCTGCCACTTAGGAGGGGAGGGCCAAGTTATCCTCATCCAAGGTTCGCCCAAATGCTTCAATGCCATTTGTCCACAAACTTGGTGGGAGCTGGTACTCTACTCTAATAATTGACTCGCAAAATACTAAAGCATTAAAAAATTAACCACACCGAGGGTTTTGAATCGAAGACCATCAAAAAAGTTAGTCACCACAATGCACGCATTATAGACAGAATTACTAAAATAAGCAGACTAGTGATTACTAAACATGTCTAGAAAAGAAGAAAAAATATTTAGCTGAGAGATGTTAAAAAGAGCAACTTCGTCTGAGTATGAACTAAGCTTCTACGTCGGTTACCAGGTAGGTGCAACGGATACCTTCGCAAAAACAAAGTCCTAATGAAAGTTAAAATTTCCTCAAGCCCCACGTTGGGCGCCATTAAAGTGTACCAACAATTGCTCTCAAATTATTGCCACAATGCCACTTGCTTAACCGTAGATGTAATTACACGTGTTAGCTAGCTGTGTTACTTAAAACGCAGTTCTCGAGAAGCGGGGTGTTTCGAAAAACCTCGTGGATTCGCAACTATGTACTCAGATATTTTATCAGCTAAATGAAAAAACCTGATGTTAAGTGGACGCCAGTCAATACTAATAAAACCTGAAGAAACGAAGAGTCGTCTTATCGTAGAAACACAAATAGAAAGAAAGATGTGGGCGACAATGTTTAATTAATTCACTACTCTTACATAAAACGTACACATAATGATCAAGATAAGCTGGTATATAATTGAAGATTATAATAACAGTAAACAAAATAAGATAAAAAAAATGCAAGGTAAAATACTGACATCCACCTGAGGGGTAAATTCAGTTAGTAAGCAAAAATACAATTGATCATCCTTGAGGAGGATAAATCAACAAAACGAAGTTATGCTCTAGCAGAAATTAAATTGCACACCGGAATTCATTATCTCGGCTATTACTGATATCAAAATAGAACCTGGCATACAGCATCATTAATAAATAAGTAAATGCATCTCTAAGAGACTTACCCTGAATGCAATGCTACCAATTTCACGACTATGCAAAGTGTATCTCCTTCGAATTCAATATCCTTACTTCATCATTACGTTGGTCCACCATCCAGGTATAAGATCTACAAAATAGATAACACAAATACTTATTAAAAAATCAACATGCCTGCCATTTCAAAACTCATCAATCGAGAAAGTGTGACTGCAAATTCAAATTAATTTCTACTGTCGCATCTTCATAAATCAAACATCTGCTGAAAGTCGAAGTCTCGCATCCCAACAAAACATAATTCCGTGTCCAGGATCGAACGTACACGCAACAACCAAAGTCCACGAAGTCTGACTTTTCAATTTCACAATAATCTCGATCCTTAGGCGCAAACGAATTTATAAGGAAAAGCCTCTTACAAATTTTACAAAAATCCAACCATCGGCATCGAAACCAAAATAATAAAGCTAATCATTCTTCGGGAAATTGCTACTACTTATTTCATCCACTTCACATCTTCCAACAGATGGTTATTCAAAACTTAAGCCATCGCAAATTTAACAACAAATGTTGAATACAGAAAAGATTTCCACATATGATAACATGACATCTGCGACGACCATATTTATATTTCCAATAACGAATAATTATAATTAAAATGAATTAACCCGTAACCTGGGTGCTAAAAATATAATTTGTTACTACAAATTAATTAATCGGAAAAATTATATTTACCCGCTAAACGGCAAAACTAAATTAAAACACATACATAATGAACTAAAATCGGACTCACTGCGATTATACGTCAATCTCCAAAGAAATTTACCGCATAATGGCGTTCCTAATGATAACTTCGACCAGTTACCAACTACTAACACTAAAAAAACACAGTGGCGTTTCAGTCGGGAAGCTCGTAAAAGAAATGTAACTGACAAAATGCATTTTGTCATGTTACAAATTGACAATAAACAGACTTTTAAAACAAATTACACAAAAATGATAAATCTTAAAAATTTAAATAAGTTTAACAGCCTGCAAAATTTGACCTGATAAAATACAACAAATGGGAAATATTGAATTGTAAAATACAAATTACGTGATTTATTTTTTGGCTAAAATTTAATATTTTAAAAGGTACATCAAATTAATATCTCAAATACAGAAAGGTATTCATAAATTATATTTGATTGGATAGCGTGAGAGAAGTATCTAACTTGTTATGATAGATCCACAAGACTGAAAATGCGCGTATATCTACTTATTTTAATTACTTTCAATAAAAATCATAAATAGAATATCTTCTTCTTCAGCTTATCTCAATCCACTCCTGAACATAAGCTTTTCCAATTTCTTTTCATTTTCCTCTGTTTTGAATCACCTAAAATCAGTGACCTTTCGTAACAATATTTATGTCGTCAGGGCCCGTTGTAGAGGGCGGACAACTCGGACATTTGTCTGGGGTTGTTTTGGTTGTTAATAATGTGACAGTTTCGTATTTATTGTTTTTGCCTAAACACTAAAAAATTCTATTTGTAATTTAAAATAATTTGATTTTAATTTAAAATAATATGTAGTATATGGGGCATTCCACGCCAAATCGACCACTTTTGAACCCGACCCCTTTCGATTTGGCCGAAACTTTTTTCTCGTGTTCTACCCCACTAAATATATTTCTCAGAATTTTTTCAACTTTTTTCACCCAACCCAACAAAAGTTATGAATTTAAAAATTCTGAGAAATATGTTTAGTGGGGTAGAACACGAGAAAAAGTTTCGGCCAAATCGAAAGGGGTCGGGTTCAAAAGTGGTCGATTTGGCGTGGAATACCCCATATATATTAAGAAGTATGTACATATGTATATGTTTAACGGGGCTGCAATTTGTTTTTTTGTCAGAGGCTGATATAACCAGGGCCTATTTTATCAAAGGGCTCGGTTAGGCCCGGGCCTGGGGCTCCCTGCTTGGCCCAACCCGCCCAACCGTAACTGTTTAAAACAACAGTTTCATTTTTATATAACAATTAAATAATTATATTTAAAAATATCTGCTGGCAACAGGGGCGGATAGGCAACATCTTAGCGGCCCGGGAAATAATATTTGTCGGCTCTTTTTTAATTTCCGGATATGACTAAAATATACATTTACAGGGTGTTACGCATTTTTCCTTTAAAATTAAATAGAGCATAGGTTTATTACAAATTTTTGAATCAGATTACATTTACTATCCAAAAAACATTTTTTTATGTTTAGAAATTAATGACATTGATTCATTATTATGGATTATTAAGGATCCTTGTTAGACGTACTTTCAGCTACCGGCCCTGCGGGCCTCTGAACAACCGGCCCACCGGGAAATTTCCAGGTTAGTCTTATGGCCTATCCGCCCCTGGCTGACAACATACGTACTCTGGCCCGTAACAGCCCTGTTTAATTAATTAATGAAAAAAGAATTTTTATTATCTTCAATTTTTTGGATCAATAGTACAATTTTTCCTTGCCCATATTCAGTGGCGGTACTCCCACTCGGTAACTCCGGTAACTCCGCATCGCGAAAGACCCCGTGACCGTAAAGGGCACAAAACTCAAATAGCTCAACAAACATTTTTTTTTACCTAATTTTAATTTTACAACTAAGCTCTCTAGTTGAACGCGCCGATACCTTTTATGGTATATCTTTCATTTACCAATATCGAAAATTTGAAATTAATTAGTAGACATACAGGGTGTTCCCGTGACCGTAGAGAACCTTTGAGGTGGTGATAATGGACACTTTTCTAAGACAAATTTTCAAATAAAACTTTTGTCCAAGTCCAAACCCTTTACTCTTTAAAGCAAATTTTTGAATTTCTGATTTCAAACAGCCATAGCTCCGATAAAAATAGCTCCGATTTTTAAGCTTAATAGATTAGAACTTTTAAAAAGATCATTCGTTTATCTACAAATTATATTATAACTTCTTATTGCCTAGAATCAACGGATTTCGAGTTATAAATTAAATTAAAGGAAAAAATGTTTAAAAAACTTCAAGTTTTATTTTTTTTACTTTTCTTGCGAAAGCCGTATTTCTTAAACGAAACGTCTTAGAATAAAACTGTTGGCCCAAACCGGATAGGAAATTTAATGGGCTACAACTTTGGTCAAATAAATTTTTTTGGAGAACGTACCGTTTTTACAGAAATTCTGAAGATAATGAACAAGGCGTAGGTAAAAAAAAATAAATTACTGTAAAGAAAACAGATAGGTGTATAAGAACTTAAAGAAGCACCATTATAAATAATAGCGTGCAACACCTTTTGAAAAGAACACGCCTGTGTGCTGAAAATGAGGGAGGCCATTTTTAAAATTTATTAAAATAAATTTTGTGAATTTATTATTTTTTCACCCACACCTTGTTCATTATTTTCAAAATTTCTGTAAAAACGGTTGGTTTTCCCAAAAAAGTTATTTGACTAAAGTTGTAGCCCGTTAAATTTCCTATCCGGTTTGTATCTTTTTTTTCCTATAAATTGTAAATTTACAAAATTATATAGGAAAATATCCGAAAACAGCAAAAATTTTGGAATTTTTTTTCACTTGACGATTTTACCTGCAGCTATAGTTACACCTTTTTGAGCAGGAGGAAAACCATATTTTCATTATATATATTATTTATGAGCGAATCCCAAAAAAAACTAGGGTGCATTTTTCAATTGCATGTGCATATTCCAATTTTTAATCCACGATACCCATGAATATGTAAGAAAAATAAGCATTTAGACTTTTTTGTAGAGAATCGCATAATCTACAAATTTTGTATGATTTATTTTTTCAAAAAAATTTACCGTTTAAAAGATATTTGCGAAATAACAATTTTTCGACAAACTGATTGCGACCATGATTACGTCATAGAAACAAAATCATAATTTGCAGTATATCTAGAAGCACCGCTAGATGAAGCTGTCTGTATATATCTCATGTTGCATAAAATTTTTAGCCGAATTGGAATTTATTTATTTTGCCAGTCAATTCGTATTTTAACTGGTCGGGTTACTAATAAAACGCACGACTGGTGCGCACACGTATTTTTATATTTACGTCCCAAAACCCCTCCCCCATCCTGTTTCCCTAAGGCTCCAACCTGAACGCCCAAAAAGAAGTCGCGGACTCAGAGGTCGTTCGCGCGACAAAATTATCCAGGTTCGCCTGGAAAAATTGGTCGGGCGCAACGACTCTCGTCACACACTAGACCAGCCATTTGGCATTCAAGGGTACGATCCCATTGCAAAAAACGCCTACTAAGATCTCCCACCAGACCCGGAGTATACGGCAAAGCCGTGGTATCCAATCTCAGGACTCGATGCTGATGCTGATTTTAGCAGTTTTATTTAAATTATATTTTAGCCCATTGTTTTTAACAACGTAGTTGTCTGGGCTTTCCAAAAATTAGAATCAAGTACAAGACAAGTGCCTAGTACAGATCCACATGGTAATCGATAGAAAATTATAGCATGACTATCAAATGCTAAGTTTATAATATTTATGATGGTTTATATGAAGTAAATGAAAAAATTAAATCGGTGATATATACAGACAGCTTCATCTAGCGGTGCTTCTAGATATATACTCCAAAGTATGATTTTGTTTCTATGACGTAATCAGGGTTGTATTATACACTTCTATTGCATAATTCGATAAGTTTGCGTAATTTAACAGGAAATTAGGAAACATGGAAATGTTGAAAAATGTATTATTTTATTACAGTTTTCACGTTCCGGAACAAGCCCTAAACAGGAGATAATTTAACAATTATTAAGAAAATTAATATTTTCATTATTATTAGTAGTACTACCAAATACTGTACATAAAATTTTATTATAAGTTTATTTGCCGATGAATTTTTTGGTAAAATTCAAAATTATAGAATTATTTAATGTTCATTATATTTCACAATTTATATTAATAAAATAAATTAAACCCAAATCCTTAACAAAAATAATCGCGCTTCACAATAAATTTACTTACGGATGTACCCAAGACGGTATTTCAGCTGAGTTGGCATAGTGAACATTCCGGAATCTCATTACAATTATTGTCCATTTTAGAATACTCTCAGTTGTAAGACTTGTTAGTTAAGCGGTGGACGAGTGGTAAACAAGTTACACGGGCGGACTGATGAGGCTTATTACGCCTATAGGTATACTGGTCTATAATACGAAAAAAATGTTTTTAAAAAATGTCAACACAAAGCTACCCGATATTTTAGACAAAACTATCTGATATTCACTGTTACCTCTTACCGTGAACACACTGTATAGTAAGAATTCAGGAATAGCACTGCTTGCAATACTATTAAAAATTAATAATTTTTATGTGAAAATTTTATCATTTTTATTCAGTAATATTATTAAATCAATAATTTTTAGAAAACCTGTCCAGTTTGAGTAATATAAGGCAATGATCAGAAATGGAATGGTGTGAACCTGATGTTACATATTATATGAGGTATGAACTCAGCTTTAACAGCTGCTTTAATTTGTGATGAGCGCGACATCTATCAAATTGTCAACAAATGAAGTATATGTTATTTATAGACTAATGTAGGTATAAATAATATACGAGCAAGTTTTTAAAAAATACACTTATAATATTAATGTAACATCAAATATTAATTGAAATTTAAAGAAATTGTTATCGTAAGTGTTTGCAGAAATCTTCTGAAAAAGTGCGGTTAGTCGTAGTAAGTGTAATCAAAATTATACAAGAAAATGTTACAATTAAATTTGATTTATGTATGTGTTGAATTATAGTGAAATTAGTATTGTCTTTAAGAAATGAGTCATTTAACTCCATTTAGGCTTAGTGTTCCAAATTTAAACTCCGAATTGAGTAGTGCTACAAATCCTAAGAAGAGAAGAAAAAATGTGCAAACACCAATACAAACCCCACCAAATGTTCAGGACTTATTACCTCCTCCTTTATCTGGTTATGGTGATACGATAGTAGCTTCTAATCCGTTTGACGATTGTCCAAGTTCTGTCGGAATGAATTCAGTTCGCGGTGGGCCCGGGATGGGCATGAGTACAAACATGGGTATGGGTATGCATTCTATGAATATGTGTCGTCCAATGGGTAAGTTGATATGAGTTTTTATTGTTATTTTTATTAATAAGTAATATTTAGGCTCTCAAATGCCTATGGGCGGATCGCCAATGATGCATAGTCCAAACGCACATCAAAATCCACAAATGATGAGTAACCAAATGATGATGAGTGGTCCACGAGTCAACGGTCCCATGGGTGGTCAAATGGGTGGGCATATGATGTCAAATTCTAATGGTTCACCTATACATCCTATATCTGGTCCTATGCATAGTCCGATGGGTCCCGGAATGTCTGGTCCAATGTCAGGAAATGGCCCTATGAATGCACCACTTAATAGTCCTATGGGTGGACCAGGACCTCACAGTGGACCTATGAACAATGGTCCCATGAATGGCCCGATGAACGGTCCTATAAATGGACCTATGAATGGTCCTATGAACGGTCCTATGAATGGAATGAATCCTCAAATGAACGGGCCCTTGTCAGGCAATATGGGTGTTAATCAACAAAATGGTGCTATAGGTACAATTTATTAAATTTGTTGTAAACTTAACTAAAAAAACTTTTAGGACCTCCAATGAATAATAATTTTATGATGACCCCTATGAATACGATGTACCCGAAACCTATGCCAGTGAGTGCAGGAAAAGTTTATCCTGCAGATCAACCAATGGTACGTTAAAATTCCCATTTAAAAATTATTTTAATTTTTTTTGCTGTTTCAGGTTTTTAATTCACAAAATCCAAATGCACCTCCTATCTATCCATGTGGAGTCTGTCACAAGGAAGTTCATGATAACGATCAAGCAATATTATGTGAAAGTGGATGCAATTTCTGGTTCCATAGGTAATTAAAATAAAACTTGGTATGATAATTGTATAATAAATAATATGTTTGTAGGGGTTGCACCGGGCTAACAGAGGCAGCATACCAATTTCTTACAGCTGAAGTGTACGCAGAGTGGGTTTGTGACAAATGTTTGGCATCAAAAAATATTCCATTGGTAAAGTTTAAATCATAACATGATCTACAGATAATCAGTTTATTGTTATATACACAATGAAAAGACTGAAACCTTCTGTATTTTTGGAATACATAACGTAACTGAAATCTTGCCCCTATTATAATTTTCAAGTAATTAAAACTAAACTTGGGAATCTTAAGTTAATATTCCATGTGAATTTTTCAATATACAAAATGCTTTGTTTTAAATTTATCATATCGGCATTAGAATCTCAACTAAAAGAGTAACAAATTTTGTGCAAACTATATATCGGTGCATTTCAATTCTAAACATTTTTCAATTTAAATCTATGTGAAGAATTCATTAAAGGTTTTTCCAGTTCAATCTAATAAATTCTAAGTATTATTTTAGGTATACAATAAAAATACTAAACCCATCGCCAACTGAATTAAACTTCTATTTGTGAATTTGTTATTAATCGTTTATTTATAATTTATTTTTATATCAAAATTCATTGATATAGTTATGTACACAAAATGCACTATTTTTAAAATAACATAAATATTTCACCTTTTTAAGTTTTATTTCAGTTTAATTTTCTAATTTGAATTAAATTTGATGATTTCTGATTTAAAACTGAAAATGCTGTAAAAGAAAAATATTATTTTAATTGGGGTAGGCCATTAAAATAGCTTGAAGTTAAACTTAATTGGTTGTTCAAGGCTACTAAATGTAACAATCAATTATGGTTAAAGTCCAATAATTATTGTAATGTTTAGATTTAAAAACAAGAGATACACTGACCTATTTGGATAACTGCTGTGATAATAATATTAGTTTAGTTCAGTTGGTGTTCTTCATTGAATTTTTTAATAACTTTTTATTTAGCATATTATTTAGTTTTAAGTTATTGTTGATTATTATTTTTTTTATTTACAAGACATTCTTTCATAGTTCAGGAATAATGTCCAGAGCTTCATTCAGTGAATCACATTTTATGTAATTACTTTCAGGATATAACAAAAATTTATATCACTGCTAGTTTTACAATCTTACAATAAACGTCCATGCAAACGCAATAAAAATATATTTATTTCGTCATAAGAATATTTAATAAAATGAAAATTAATATTCGGGGATTCCCAAAATGTAATTTTCAATTTTTTTTATCCTTGTATAATAGGTAAAAATTGTGGGTAATCTTTTGTAAACTGAGCAGTCATGGCAGTAAAAATAAATAAATTTAGTGAATTTTACACCCACTAACGAAGTGGTGTGTTTAATTGAATCAATGGTCAAACTATTTTAAACCAATAAGTAAAGAGACTTAATTTGAGGAGTTAAGTGCAATAACGGCCTAAGTTAAAAATTCAATTTTGTAAGAAAAAATTTGAAAACTTCCAAAAATCTTAGTTTTCGAGAAGATTAAGCTAAAAAATTTAATATTAAATGAATTTATTTTGAAAAATTCACATGAAAAAATTCAAAGGTTAATATTTGATTTCATACAATCTCTGGTTTTCCTTGGGTTAATTTAGTTTCAGCTACTTAAAAAAGAAGTGTGTAAGGTTTCTGTTCTACAGAATAAATATAACAGAAAACGTGAGGATGTAAAATAAAATTTTGTTGATTTTTGGTAGCATTTGAAAAACAAAAAAATTATTGAAATTGAAAATATGTAAACGTTTCAAATGGTACTAAAAAATCAAACTTCTAGTTAGGTACTTTTATTGGTGCCCGAATATGTACAATCGTAAAACCTTATAAGAACCTATGGAAAGGTGTAAAAACCTGGAATGAACAAGATTTCTTGTTGTGTCGCCTTATTTATATACTTTTAAAGCACTTTTTATCACTTGTAAATAACTTGTTTTTTAATATTATTATTTTTGGGTATTTCCATGATCTTTCAATCTACTTAAATAAAAATGATCTTAACAATAATTGTTATGTTATTTATTATAATATATTTAGAAGTTTATGTTAAAAATCGTTCATTTATGTCTTCTAAAATTTCTTCGTTCATCAGCTATTCATTATGTACAACAAAACACTGCCATTGAATAACAATTTGTACAAACGCATTAACACTGTGGTACTTTTTTTTCTCTTAATTTACATTACACTTAATAGTTGTAGTTGTGACAATATGCATATAAAATTCGAGTGTATAAAGGACTTAATTTTACTTTTTTTTGGCACAATTTTTAATTTGCCTAAGTATAACCAATTGTGTTAGCAGCAATTTAATTAGATTTTGGTTTGTAGTTTTAACTTAAAAAATAATCAAGCCTATTTATAGATTTTTAAGATTTAATCCAGTTATAGAATCTCAAATATTTCGAATTTTTATTTTATCCAAAAACCAATCTAGAATGTTCAACCCTAAAAATTTTATTCAAAAATTGGTTGTGAAATATTTTTTAAGTTTTACCATTGGGCTAGGAAAGGTTATTGATTAAGTGTTGACCAATTTTGGACAAATAGTAAAACTGCAAGTATATAGCAAAACAAATATATATTTACTACAATTGTCATGTATATAAATACTTATAGTAAAAAAACATTACAAATTATGTAATTTCTATGTAAGACAAACAATAAACACATTATCCAGTAATAAAATATTTCTTTAAATTTATAACCATTGTTCATCCTCTTGTTTTATAAACAAACGGGAAACTAAAGATACTGTAATGATTGTTTCACTGCGTAAATACACTTGATTTTCTGCCAGGATTCAAAGAGTTTAAATAAATTTTTCTGAAGTTGTCCTTCATTTAACTACTTCAGTTTTTCTGCTTCACTCAAACGATTAAGTTGGTTTTTTTAAACAGAACCACTATTTTTAATTTAAGTTTGTGCATTTTACGAGAGGGTACTATTGATATGCTTTGACCATTTGTAGTGAACCAACAAAATCGTGTTTTCGTCAAAAAGCTGAAGTATTACCAAGCAAGAATTTGTCAGTCGCAAGTGAGAAAATCAATAAAATGGAATATTGAATTATTTGCAAAGGTTACAAAGGACATTCACAAAGACATGGTCAGTTCCCTTCATATGCCACTAAGGGAGTCAACACCTTGAAAAAAATGTGTATACAGGACTCGGAATTCCAACGATTTCATGGACTTTTAAGAAATTTCAGTGGTTTTCAAGGATTCGAGGGATTATTTCCAGAGGTTATTTCCAAAATGGATTCCCAAATGCCTGAACGCAAATCAGAAGCAAACACTAGTTTTTGCTCACAAGCTTGTGAACCATTTAAAAAAGATTCAAATCCTGAAACAGTAATCGATGAAATGGAAACACTCGGGGTCTTCAAGGCCAAAGATATTTCGCGTTTAAAAATCTGCTGGAAAAGTTCTTGCTTCAGTGTTTTAGGATAGTTGTTGCATCAATTTCATTGATTACCTGGAAAAGAGGAAAACCATAAAATAAAAAATAGTGGAAGAAAACAATGCGCCAATTCGGGAATTATTATTTAGTAGTAGTATTTTAACTCGGCCTTCCGCTTTGCAGCTTCTAATTTAAATTTTAACATCAACTATTTACGCTAACGCTATTTAAAATCGACATGTTAGGTTTGTAAATAAAAATGAAGTTGGATATTATAGTGTAAAGTAAAATGTTACTGTGATAATCAAGTTTATGTTTTGTAATTTTGTTAATTAATTTAACAAGAGATATGCTTTAAAAACAGAATTTAACGGTTTGTTAAAGTTAACAAATGATTGGAGCAGTCTTTATGAAAATGGGCATAAGAAGTTGGTATAAAATTCGCTTCTCTTCCATTCTTCTACCTCAAAGTAACCATCACGTTGACACAGTGTTTTCCAAAAGTAATTATTTCTTCAGCCGTTCAACTCAAAGAACAAGATGTAGCTGAGCGAAAATCTTTAGGTGATAAATGGAATTAAATTTTCTGAACAATTTCTTGAGGTAAATGTCCAAACAGGTCGAATTTTATTTCCGTAGCTTCTTCATTGTTGTTTCTTTTTATTATTCTGTTAAAAATCTTTGATAATATAGAACTGTAAGAAAATGGTATCAACCAATAAATAACTGGTGAGGCTAGATATGGCATCCACAAATCTAGATTGTTAATTGTATAGAAGCGATAGAAGGCAATGTGCCTTCGATGTCGTTTGTTTACGTCAACAAACGATAGTATAGAAACAGTTCATTTGTTTTCGCGTGTTTTTAATTAAATGAATTATGAACTTTTGTTAAATTATTACTAACTTTTGGATTTTTAATTTATTTCAGTGTTCATAACAATAATTGAAATGAAGCAGTGCCAGTGAAGTGTATTTGGATCCACGACAATCGATTGGAAATTGAAATTTGTAGCTGAATCAATAATTATGAGAATTAAAAGGTTAGTTATATTTCTACAATATTTTGTTGTTCTAGTAGAAGTCATCCAAGTTCAAAATTATTGTTTTATTTGTCGGCTTTTTAATGTACAAAGCTTATCAATAAGTCAATCAATAAGTTAACACACACTAATGCTACAACCCAAGGTGGGTTTTGGCTAACCACTTCAATTGTTCGAAGGGTTTTCGAGGCAGATTACTTTGGTAGTTTGCCATTGCCCGCCGAAGAAGGACGGTCAAAATAAAGTTCTTATTTCACTCAGGCTCGAATCAGAATTCTCTGCTTAGCAGTCGATGTACTTAAGCATCAGATCGTAACCGTCCTCTACTTTCACTTTTTTAAATTTTTCTAAAAGAAATCTTGAGGTAATTTTAGGAAATTTTATTCTCTTTCTTATGTTAGGAATTCTTAGAATGTTCTAAGCAACATTTTTATTTTTACTTTTTCTAACAGAAATCTTGAGGCAATCCAAGGAAACCTGAGGAAATAATAATAATATTTATTTAGCAAAATGCTATTACCTTACACAAATGACTAGACGTTTACAATAATTCACAAGTAATAACAAATCCGGGATAACCTAGAAAAGCTCATAAAAGGAAATCTGGTGTACAAAAATTAGGTCTGCAGTTTCCCTCTCGGTATATGAAGCATCTGATGTTGTCGGTTGTTGTAATTCGTTTTTGAATTAGTGATATTTTTGCTTCAATTAAGGGTTTTCCTGAGATCAGAAATAATGATAGTGTCTTTTAGACATAAGGTTGTGGCGTTGTGAGTAATTATAAAAATCTCAAAAAAGATGCTGTAAAACATTTAAATGTACAATAATAAAATTTATATTCCAAATAATTTAACCAACAAAACACGATTTGTTGGTTGAATTATTTGGCAGGTATGTGTTAGGGTGGTTCTTTATGGTTCCCAGATAACTTGTAGATGGGACGGAACCAAGTATAACAATAATTGAGTTTTTATAACAAAACTTTTTATTCGCATAAATAATATAAATAAAAATGAACAAGAACGATAATTATATAATACAGATTTAAAATTGATACAATATAACTATCAGGGAATATTTAAATTTGCGTTGGAACGTTGTTGTTCCTTTGGCGGACTCGGTTCAACTGCTTGTTCCAGCTTTTTTGTTATTAACCGGAAACATCATCCTTAAGTTCCTAAATTTCCAAATAAATTTGCAATGGCTAAGTATAATGCCATGGAATGTAGCTGCAGTGACATTGTCCTGCATGCGTGTGCATGCATGACTGTGTCAACACATATTATGTAATGTTAATTTTATTATAAATTTAAATGTTTTATTACGGCATCTCCTTTGAGATTTTTATGATAGTTTGTGTTTTTATATGTTTTTTTACTATTTTTCACTTTTATAATTACTAACAACGAAATTATGTCTACAGTACTATTCGTATTGCATCCTGAAGACATTTCTGATCTCGATAAAGAAGATATTTTACTCATATTGGATAGTTTTCTTTCCTACAATCTTATTTAATTTATAGTAATGGAGGCGAATCATATGTATAGTTTATAGTAAACAATCAGCACGCCTTTTTTAGTGGCCAGTCGACAATTAGTATAATCGCCTGCCCTTTTTTACTTTCCGAATTCTTTAGTAAGGAAAGTATTGTTATCTGAAATTGAAAAAAAAATTTTACCCCCTATTTTTTTTCAAATTTTTATGTTTCGAGGTTCTCTTATGTTATATTCAAAATTTTTTAAAAAGTCTGTATGTATGTGTGTATGTAATTGAAGAGTACACGGGAATAACGATCAGGGTCCAATTTTGTTGAAAATGAACTATTAATGCCATTCGATAGATGGTAATGAAAGGTATCTTCTAGTAAAAATATATAAGATAAAAATGATTTAAGTCCAGTGTAAAAAACCATATTTTTAAAATCATTTGTTAACAATCTTACGAGTCTGTAAATCTTGAAGTTCAATTTACGCAAAATATACAGTTTGTGACTCTGATCGTTATTCCCGTGTACTCTTCAATTATGTATGTCTGTGAACACGATAGCATCTAAATCTAAACGAAGTAACGAAGTCAATCCAAATTTTGA
Organism: Cantharis rufa; assembly: GCA_947369205.1. Lineage (NCBI taxonomy): Eukaryota > Metazoa > Arthropoda > Insecta > Coleoptera > Cantharidae > Cantharis > Cantharis rufa. The sequence goes on from OX376309.1 coordinate 20,291,762, forward strand.
ATTTAAGTTTTGATCTGTTGTGGCACGAAGCCCAGTGAAAATGAATAAAATCGAATGGGGGGAACGGGGGGTTTACTTGAAGCTATAAGACATAATCCATCATAACTTCTAAACGCAATAAAATAGGTAAAAGTTTATTATGACAGAAAATGATCTATCAAATTTCCTACAACTTTTGTTCTATAAATATTTTTAAATTCTTTTTTTTTTAATTTTTTTTATTATTTATCAAAATTTTTTGGAAATTTTTTTATCTACCGATTTGCTTCAAACTTGGTGGAAAGTTTGCCCTAGGTTCCAAGAACACTCTCAAGAAATTTTATAAAAGTTTGTTTATCCAGAGGAGCGCTAGGAGCATTTGAAGTTTCAAAAGCACGCAGTTTTACCAAATCTTAATTCGCTTGCATCTTCTTATTTCGGACTATAAATGGTCCAAATTTGCATTGCGTCTCTTCCTGAGGCCAGTGGCGGATCCAGGAAATTACCATAGGGGGGGCGACAACATAAAATATTTTTAAATAAAAAAATAAAAAGTAGTATAATAGCAATTTCAAAAATAGTTGCAACATTTATATTTGCAGAACATTTGTCTTGAGATTTACTACTTTGTGGTTTACTGTCTTGATTTTCATTTTCTTGAAGTTTGTGCTTCTTTACAATCATATTCAGGTTACTGTCAGTTAACCACAACCACGAATCGAGCCGCGATTTTTTCTCTATTAGAAAGAGGACAATTTTCTGAGCATTTTGAGACAGCACTTCGATGTGGATTATCCATTAGTTTTCGAGAAACGGCATTTAAAAATCAAAATTTTACATGCATTTTACATAGGGAATTGATTCGCTCCCGAGTTCTATTGACGGTGCGTGCGTTCTGATATAGTCTTAGTGTTGGCAGTCAGACGCCATTGTGATACCGCACGGTACCCATCGACCGTTGCTAACGAGTTTCACCCCTTACGAGTTTCACCTCTTTCGAGTTGCACTTTTGGTGAGTTTGTGGTACTAGAGGGATGTTTTTAGCGAGTCAGCGTTGTCAAAACGGCGCGTAGCGCCCGGAGCGGAGGGTAGCGGAGCGGAGGATAGCGGAGCGTCGGTTTTGACGAACGCAATCAAGGCAATCGAGATTCTAACCTAAAAACGAGTTCTAAAAATTTATTTCTTAAATTATTGCATAATGTTGCGTAATATAATGGGTGCGGTTACAAGCAAGGGGTTCGATATGCACGTTGTGCACCGGATCATGTCACAATCGCGTCTGACTGCTAACACTAAGACTATATCAGAACGCACGCACCGTCAATAGAACTTTCGTGTTAATGAATTCCCTATCTAAAATGCAAAATTTTGAATTTTCAAATGCCGTTTTCTCGAAACTAATGGATAATTCGCAAAATTTCTTTTTTTAATATACTCAGAAAATTGTCCTCTTTCCTATAGTGCAGCAATCGCGGCTCGATTCGTGGTTGTGGTTCCCTGACAGATCCCCATATTCAGAGTGGACTGACTCGGACACCGTTTCATTTTCAAGATTCTTAATTACCTATATAATAGATATACGGTTAATGCGAATTTGTAAATCTAATGTCTGCTTACGTAAAATCAAGTATTGTATGATAAATTAATTTCACAACTTCACTACTCACTTAATTTAAATGATATCAGTACTGAAGTACTGAAAATATATTCAAAAAACGCAAACTGAAATAAAAAGCACTTCTGTTTGCTTTAAATTATGAAAAGCAATGACAAAGGAGAATATTGTTACCTAAACAGATTCTTTCAGGAATTAGGGAAAACACCAGAAATTTTGGGTTTTCCAAAATTGCAACAAGCTTATACAATTTACCTGGCGCTATAGAAGCCTCAGATTAGGCGGCTTCCGGAAGTTCGGCTTTAAATTCTTTGAAGTACTAAATTTGGTCTTATTTTATAAAATAGATATAACATAATAATATCGTTGTTTTGTGATTTTTTGTGATTTTGAAGTTTAAAAAATACAAAATACTTTTGTATTTTCTAAATTCTTAAAATAGTTTTAGGAATTTGTAATACGTCAGAATTTTTTGGTGTAAGAATTAATGTTTTTTGGAGCTCTAAGGGGGGGCGATCGCCCCCCCCTGGATCCGCCACTGCCTGAGGCTCTGCTTAACGTTTACATATTTTTCCTTTCACTCAAAAATTGTTTTTCACACACTTAAACTGTTACGAAATTTTGACTATATTATCTCCCTTGATTAGATTTAGTATTGTAGTTTTTTCTATCCGAGGTAAATTGGGAATTCATTTTTCGGAAAGTTATGTGATGGCCACATCCGATTTTTACTCAAATTATAAATTTGTTTGAAGAAGCACAATGACCATGTCGACGTCATTTATACTAACTTCAATGCTTCTGCCAGAGTTTCTCATTCTGCCCCTCTGTCCAAAATTTTTTTATTAGGTTTTAAGACCAGCTGTAGTTAACTCGCTAGCTATAATTATCTGTGCTAGCTAGCTATAATTATCTGTGCTATTAATGTTTTGTTAAATAAAAATGTCAGTCAAATTTAACTACATCGTACCAAGAAACTAACGAGCAAAGGATCCTCAGTGTCCCTCACTGATTTGAATAATTTTTGGATATGTGGTAGAGCATCAAAAAATAAGAGACCCCTAATTTTTTTTAGCTGCTTACACGCGGCCCGCGGGATTAAGGGGTGTAATCGCCCTTTAAAAACAGTGTGAAAAATAAATTTTTTGAATTTTTAGAAAGGGGTTTTAGATTTGAATGAAACTAACAATAAAATACTTCATTTTATAATCTACTAATAAAATATATAATTTTTTCGAAACAATCACTTAATATTTTCGGGGGTGGACCACCCCCAAAATTTTAAAACCTGCAAAAAGCATCCTTAACGTCATAAAAAATTTTCGAGAAAAAAATATGTCATAGAGAGAAAACTGTAAGTTACGTGTTTTTGGATTTTCTTGAAAATAATATTCAAGGGGGTAACAACCCCTTTCTTAACTTTGCCATGTGTTGTCCTTTTTGAATAACAATTTTCAAATATTTTATTGAAATAAGCTTGCAAAAATTATTACTAGATACAAACAAAAGCGACGTGTTTTGATGCCAGGAGTTCGAAAAACGCGTTTTCGTTTGGCGGAAATGCATGTAAGCGGTGCAAAAAAGCGATCGAATTTTGTCAACTTTAAAGACGCATAAAACCTAAAATATCGTACTTATAGGGAAAATCTGTCTGCGCCAATCGATTTATCTCGAAAAGTTGCATTAAAAAATGCGAAAAAATGCTACGATTTACGACTTTCAATTTTTGGGTTGAAAAAACACCAAAGGGGTTAACCTTACGTTTTTTTCAAAAATCGCCAAAAATTTAGATGGTGTTTTTTTGACCTAAAGCGACGTGTTTTGATGCTAGGAGTTCGAAAAACGCGTTTTCGTTTGGCGGAAATGCATGTAAGCGGTTCAACAAGACGATCGAATTTTGTCAACTTTAAAGATGCATAAAACCTAAAATATCGTACTTAGGGAAAATCTGTCTGCGCCAATCGATTTATCTCGAAAAGTTGCATAAGAAAATGCGAAAAATTGCTACGATTTACGACTTTCAATTTTTGGGGTGAAAAAACACCAAAGGGGTTAACCTTACGTTTTTTTCAAAAATCGCCAAAAACTTAGATGGTGTTTTTTTGACCTAAAGCGACGTGTTTTGATGCTAGGAGTGCGAAAAACGCGTTTTCGTTTGGCGGAAATGCATGTATCGATCGATGAAATGCGATCGAATTTTGTCAACTTTAAAGACGCATAAAACCTAAAATATCGTACTTATAGGGAAAATCTGTCTGCGCCAATCGATTTATCTCGAAAAGTTGCATAAGAAAATTCCAAAAAATGCTACGATTTACGACTTTCAATTTTTGGGGTGAGAAAACACCAAAGGGGTTAACCTTACGTTTTCTTCAAAAATTGCCAAAAATTTAGATGGTGTTTTTTTGACATAAGGCGACGTGTTTTGATGCCAGGAGTTCGAAAAACGCGTTTTCGTTTGGCGGAAATGCATGTAAGCGGTACAAAGAAACGATCGAATTTTGTCAACTTTAAAGACGCATAAAACCTAAAATATCGTACTTAGGGAAACTCTGTTTGCGCATATCGATTTATCTCGAAAAGTTGCATAAGAAAATGCGGAAAAATGCTGCGATTTACGACTTTCAATTTTTGGGGTGAAAAAACACCAAAGGGGTTAACCTTACGTTTTTTTAAAAAATCGCCAAAAATTTAGATGGTGTTTTTTTGACATAAGGCGACGTGTTTTGATGCCAGGAGTTCGAAAAACGCGTTTTCGTTTGGCGGAAATGCATGTAAGCGGTACAAAAAAACGATCGAATTTTGTCAACTTTAAAGACGCATAAAACCTAAAATATCGTACTTAGGGAAAATCTGTCTGCGCCAATCGATTTATCTAGAAAAGTTGCATATGAAAATGCGAAAAATTGCTACGATTTACGACTTTCAATTTTTGGGGTGAGAAAACACCAAAGGGGTTAACCTTACGTTTTCGTCAAAAATCGCCAAAAATTTAGATGGTGTTTTTTTGACATAAGGCGACGTGTTTTGATGCCAGGAGTTCGAAAAACGCGTTTTCGTTTGGCGGAAATGCATGTAAGCGGTTCAAAAAGACGATCGAATTTTGTCAACTTTAAAGACGCATAAAACCTAAAATATCGAAAATCTGTCTGCGCCAATCGATTTATCTCGAAACGTTGCATAAGAAAATGCGAAAAATTGCTACGATTTACGACTTTCAATTTTTGGGGTGAAAAAACACCAAAGGGGTTAACCTTACGTTTTTTTCAAAAATCGCCAAAAATTTAGATGGTGTTTTTTTGACCTAAAGCGACGTGTTTTGATGCCAGGAGTTCGAAAAACGCGTTTTCGTTTGGCGGAAATGCATGTAAGCGGTACAAAAAAACGATCGAATTTTGTCAACTTTAAAGACGCATAAAACCTAAAATATCGTACTTAGGGAAAATCTGTCTGCGCCAATCGATTTATCTAGAAAAGTTGCATATGAAAATGCGAAAAATTGCTACGATTTACGACTTTCAATTTTTGAAAGGGAAAATCTGTCTGCGCCAATCGATTTATCTCGAAAAGTTGCATAAGAAAATTCCAAAAAATGCTACGATTTACGACTTTCAATTTTTGGGGTGAGAAAACACCAAAGGGGTTAACCTTACGTTTTCGTCAAAAATCGCCAAAAATTTAGATGGTGTTTTTTTGACATAAGGCGACATGTTTTGATGCCAGGAGTTCGAAAAACGCGTTTTCGTTTGGCGGAAATGCATGTAAGCGGTACAAAAAAACGATCGAATTTTGTCAACTTTAAAGACGCATAAAACCTAAAATATCGTACTTAGGGAAAATCTGTCTGCGCCAATCGATTTATCTAGAAAAGTTGCATATGAAAATGCGAAAAATTGCTACGATTTACGACTTTCAATTTTTGAAAGGGAAAATCTGTCTGCGCCAATCGATTTATCTCGAAAAGTTGCATAAGAAAATTCCAAAAAATGCTACGATTTACGACTTTCAATTTTTGGGGTGAGAAAACACCAAAGGGGTTAACCTTACGTTTTCGTCAAAAATCGCCAAAAATTTAGATGGTGTTTTTTTGACATAAGGCGACGTGTTTTGATGCCAGGAGTTCGAAAAACGCGTTTTCGTTTGGCGGAAATGCATGTAAGCGGTTCAAAAAGACGATCGAATTTTGTCAACTTTAAAGACGCATAAAACCTAAAATATCGAAAATCTGTCTGCGCCAATCGATTTATCTCGAAACGTTGCATAAGAAAATGCGAAAAATTGCTACGATTTACGACTTTCAATTTTTGGGGTGAAAAAACACCAAAGGGGTTAACCTTACGTTTTTTTCAAAAATCGCCAAAAATTTAGATGGTGTTTTTTTGACCTAAAGCGACGTGTTTTGATGCCAGGAGTTCGAAAAACGCGTTTTCGTTTGGCGGAAATGCATGTAAACGGTACAAAAAAACGATCGAATTTTGTCAACTTTAAAGACGCATAAAACCTAAAATATCGTACTTAGGTAAAATCTGTCTGCGCCAATCGATTTATCTCGAAAAGTTGCATAAGAAAATGCCAAAAAATGCTGCGATTTACGACTTTCAATTTTTGGGGTGAGAAACCACCAAAGGGGTTAACCTTACGTTTTCTTCAAAAATTGCCAAAAATTTAGATGGTGTTTTTTTGCAATAAGGCGACGTGTTTTGATGCCAGGAGTTCGAAAAACGCGTTTTCGTTTGGCGGAAATGCATGTAAAGGTAAACGGTTCAAAAAGACGATCGAATTTTGTCAACTTTAAAGATGCATAAAACCTAAAATATCGTACTTAGGGAAAATCTGTCTGCGCCAATCGATTTATCTCGAAAAGTTGCATAAGAAAATGCGAAAAATTGCTACGATTTACGACTTTTAATTTTTGGGGTGAAAAAACACCAAAGTGTAACCTTACGTTTTTTTTTAAAAATCGCCAAAAATTTAGATGGTGTTTTTTGACCTAAAGCGACGTGTTTTGATGCCAGGAGTTCGAAAAACGCGTTTTCGTTTGGCGGAAATGCATGTAAACGGTACAAAAAAACGATCGAATTTTGTCAACTTTAAAGACGCATAAAACCTAAAATATCGTACTTAGGTAAAATCTGTCTGCGCCAATCGATTTATCTCGAAAAGTTGCATAAGAAAATGCCAAAAAATGCTACGATTTACGACTTTCAATTTTTGTGGTGAAAAAACACCAAAGGTTTTTTTCAAAAATCGCCAAAAATTTAGATGGTGTTTTTTTGACCTAAAGCGACGTGTTTTGATGCTAGGAGTTCGAAAAACGCGTTTTCGTTTGGCGGAAATGCATGTAAACGGTTCAAAAAGACGATCGAATTTTGTCAACTTTAAAGATGCATAAAACCTAAAATATGGTACTTAGGGAAAATCTGTCTGCGCCAATTGATTTATCTGGAAAAGTTGCATAAGAAAATGCGAAAAATTGCTACGATTTACGACTTTTAATTTTTGGGGTGAAAAAACACCAAAGGGTGACCTTACGTTTTTTTCAAAAATCGCCAAAAATTTAGATGGTGTTTTTTGACCTAAAGCGACGTGTTTTGATGCCAGGAGTTCGAAAAACGCGTTTTCGTTTGGCGGAAATGCATGTAAACGGTACAAAAAAACGATCGAATTTTGTCAACTTTAAAGACGCATAAAACCTAAAATATCGTACTTAGGTAAAATCTATCTGCGCCAATCGATTTATCTCGAAAAGTTGCATAAGAAAATGCGAAAAAATGCTACGATTTACGACTTTCAATTTTTGGGGTGAAAAAACACCAAAGGGGTTAACCTTACGTTTTTTTCAAAAATCGCCAAAAATTTAGATGGTGTTTTTTTGACCTAAAGCGACGTGTTTTGATGCTAGGAGTTCGAAAAACGCGTTTTCGTTTGGCGGAAATGCATGTAAACGGTTCAAAAAGACGATCGAATTTTGTCAACTTTAAAGATGCATAAAACCTAAAATATGGTACTTAGGGAAAATCTGTCTGCGCCAATCGATTTATCTGGAAAAGTTGCATAAGAAAATGCGAAAAATTGCTACGATTTACGACTTTTAATTTTTGGGGTGAAAAAACATCAAAGGGTAACCTTACGTTTTTTTCAAAAATCGCCAAAAATTTAGATGGTGTTTTTTTGACATAAGGCGACGTGTTTTGATGCCAGGAGTTCGAAAAACGCGTTTTCGTTTGGCGGAAATGCATGTAAGCGGTACAAAGAAACGATCGAATTTTGTCAACTTTAAAGACGCATAAAACCTAAAATATCGTACTTAGGGAAAATCTCTCTGCGCCAATCGATTTATCTCGAAAAGTTGCATAAGAAAATGCCAAAAAATGCTACGATTTACGACTTTCAATTTTTGGGGTGAAAAAACACCAAAAGGGTTAACCTTACGTTTTTTTCAAAAATCGCCAAAAATTTAGATGGTGTTTTTTTGACATAAGGCGACGTTTTTTGATGCCAGGAGTTAGAAAAACGCGTTTTCGTTTGGCGGAAATGCATGTAAGCGGTACAAAAAAACGATCGAATTTTGTCAACTTTAAAGACGCATAAAACCTAAAATATCGTACTTAGGGAAACTCTGTCTGCGCATATCGATGTATCTCGAAAAGTTGCATAAGAAAATGCGAAAAAATGCTGCGATTTACGACTTTCAATTTTTGGGGTGAAAAAACACCAAAGGGGTTAACCTTACGTTTTTTTCAAAAATCGCCAAAAATTTAGATGGTGTTTTTTTGACATAAGGCGACGTGTTTTGATGCCAGGAGTTCGAAAAACGCGTTTTCGTTTGGCGGAAATGCATGTAAGCGGTTCAAAAAGACGATCGAATTTTGTCAACTTTAAAGACGCATAAAACCTAAAATATCGTACTTAGGGAAAATCTGTCTGCGCCAATCGATTTATCTCGAAAAGTTGCATAAGAAAATGCGAAAACATGCTGCGATTTACGACTTTCAATTTTTGGGGTGTAAAAACACCAAAGGGTGTTTATTGCGTTAGAAAATGCCAAAGACTGTTTTATTTGTCATAATAAACTGAAATTCGAATTAGCCGAGTGAGATTTTTTTTGGTTGTCAGTTGATGCCTTCCAATACTTGCAATATTTCTTATTAATTATTGTTAAAATTAAATTGTAAACTTAACAAATGATAAAGTGCACACTGCGTGTAAAGAAATTTTAGTGACCTTGCAAAAAAGTATTAAATAAAATTAATTTTAGTATATTACTGTTAATTTGTATTGATCTTGGTAATCTTAAACCCTTCACGTAATTTTGGAATATTGTGTATGAAACTTGACAAATGAGAACGGCATGTGATGTCACATCGGGTTATTTTTCTTTGCATTAGTTTTTTAAAGTTTTCAAAATGTATAAAATTGGATTTACAAATTAGGGTGACATATTCTTAAAGATATGTTTAGATTTCAGAACCCGATAAGAATGCCGTTGTGGAAGCAGTGAAGATCATTGTAGAACGATCGGATAGGATTATGTGAGGTTTGTGACATTTAACAATGATAATTTTTAACACAGTGGGCTAATTGTAATTCGAATTGATTTCAAAGTAATGGTCGTAGTACACCATCATATTTTACATATTTTACATATTATACACTACACTAAAATTGCACTTGTATTTATACATGTATTTCTACATGCAAAAATTGACGGAATAGAACAGGTCCTATTTTTGAAGGTCATACACGTGTATTTTTACATATAGAAATAAATGGTGTACAACCGCTTTTAGTTATTTATATTATTTTGAAAATTTGATTTAAAATAAAATGACATTTATTCAAATTAATTATATTAGGATTTGCCATCTAACGTCAACACTGAAAAGGACAACATCGGTATCTATATGTCCGGCCCTATTCAAAGCGGAGAAATCTAGAAAGAAAGGTAAATCTCCAAGCTGACGTAGTGTGATTATTTTCCGATAGGTGTCGCGACACATCATTTAAAATTTTTATAAATAACGTATCTACTTTGACAGCTACGATTTTTTAGTTTGGCATGTTTACATTTGATTCAAATGCAACTTTTGAGAAATTATGTGTAATTTTAAATTGATTGCACTTCTAAACAAATGTTACATTTAACATTTTTTAAAATAGTTATGAATTCGCTTTATTAAAATAGTTTCGAAACTTGGATTTGGAATTTGGATGTTTGCTCGTTTGTTAAATTTAATGACATTTAACAATAATTAGTGGTGTTGATAATTTATTGATAGCAACTTGGTATCAATTTCTACATTGGAATTTGCACTGGGTTTTATAAACCTAATTTATTAAAGCATTAACAGATAGATTTTCGTTCGCTCAAAAGCACATGCAGTTCAAAGTGACACTTTTGGAAGTACATTTTAATGAATCGATCACAAATAACGTGAAATCAAGCAACATTCGGTTGTTGCAATTTTTAATAAGTTAGGACCCGTCAAACAACCACAAAAGAATCCGGTTCAGCTATAGGGACGACAGTTTGTTCATTGTTCAGCAATAGTTTAAATATACAGGATGTCTGCAATCATAAAAAAAATGAATCCGGAACATATTATGGCTGAGATTATGGACTTCCTCGACATGGATATTTCAGTTTCTTCGTTTCAAGTGTGCTGTTGTGACACTTGTGGGCTATGTTTCTCCGTTGAACGTTTAGGAAATAGATATTAATTTATGATATGTAAATGTAGAATTTTACGATACGTGATGGAAAACTTATTGTATTATCGTAGAGACACGTTACTATACAAATATTGTACAATGTTTTATCTACTTTGATAATTAAAACTTACGCATATTTTTATGTTGGTAGTTGAATTTTTAAAATTTAAGGTAAACATTAAGTGAACTTTTTGATAAATTATTACTAATTTTTGATTTTTAATTTATTTTAGTGTCCATAACAATAATTGAATTGAAGCAGTGCTGGTGTAGTGAATTTGGATCCACCACAATCCATTGGAAATTGGAATTTGTAGCTGAAGCAGTAATTATGAGAATTGAAAGGTTAGTTATATTTCTACAATATTTTGTTGTTCTAACAGAAGTCATCAAAGTTCAAAATTATTGTTTTATTTGTAGGCTTTTTAACGTACAAAGCTTATCGATAAATAAATTATACATTTGCTTTGAAATTATGTGGTAGGTATATTTGAATATTACGTTATTATATTTAAATTAATCTACGCAGAACAAGTAATTTCAAACCGAATGATATAAAAACCAAAGACGATATAGATTTGAACGGATGACTTGTGTCAAAACTTTTGAAGTATGAAAGTTTTTCTTCTAAAAATAATAGCTTTCATATCTTTTGGGTGGATTCTTATCTTGCATGTCCTTCAAATTTCAGTAAGGAATATGTATTAGTTTTACAGATATAGTTTTTTGAAAATTTACAAATCCTTCGCTGGCACAAAGACATCTCTATATTGGGTGTTTTATTTTCGATGAATTTTATTATTAACAGTTACTTATCATTTAAAAATAAAAGTTCTGTGGTTATTACAAAAAACACTTAAATTTGTATAAAAGCAAGGCATTTTTTATAAGTTTTGGTACGAATAAGAATATTTTTTTACCATTTTTGCCAAGAAAAACCTATTTTCAAATACGATTAGTTTCATATGAATCCACATAAAATCTTCAGGATTTTATACTTTAATATGCTCTGCAACATTTAGATTTAAACAATGCATTAGGTAATTATGTTATAAACTTTATAATAAATTGTATTAATCTTTTGTTTGCAAATTTGAGTTCATAATCAAAAACGATTTAAATGGCATGCCTACACGAGTCATCCAGTTAATATGAGTAATAGAATATGAATTTAAATTAGCTGATAGGAGATAAGAATTTTTGCTTTTATAATATAAAAATGCTGTTTGTTTAACTATAATAAATTGTGCAGGGGTGGAACTAGTCGAATTTGTAAATTGGAATTTAGAATGCAAACAAATTATTTCTTAGGACTCTTTATATCAAAACTTGAAAAATGTCCTTGTGGTGTATGTAGTAATTATTGAAAATTTGTAAAACATTTTCTCAAAAAATACTGCCCAAACACAGAAAATCTGTAGTTTGGAGTTTTTAGTCGGGTTTGTTTTTAGACGTGGATTATTTCAATTTGTTCTACGAATGCTATTTGTTTTCGATAGTTTGTAGATAAATTATTGCGCTGTGTCATAGAAAAGTTGCATCTCTTTGCTTTGAAGTTTTGTGAGGAAATAATTTTTGTTCGTACACCAAAGGATAAAATTTTTATAAAATCTCTTTACAGAAAGAGTTAATGCGTTATTACTTTGACATGGAATGGCTTTAATCTCTCTATTTATTTTTTATTGGTACAACAAATAGTATAATATTAATGGGGTACCACGGTACATTTATTATTGCAGTGTAAATGAAGATTACGTGACGAAGCTTTTGTATTTTTAATTTAAACGAATTAACATTTTTTGTTCTACAGATTAATCATTATTAATGTAATTGGCATGCATTTCAAATTTTTCAAATAAATATAATTAATTAATTATGTTTTGATAAACGTCAAACTTTCAAATGAACACCAAGAAGTTTTATTTAAACAAATTTTCGTTAGGTGTCGCCCGTATGTTGTTTATGTTTTAATATTTGAATCGTTGTCAAATATTTTTAAAATGACGTTTTGTCGTGCGTTTTGTGTTTCTGTAAAAACTACAAAGTTCATTTGTTTTCGCGTGTTTTAATTAAATTAATTACCAACTTGTGTTCAATTGTTACTAATTTTTGGATTTTTAATTTATTTTAGTGTTTGTAACAATTGAAATGAATCGGTGCCGATGTTGTGAATTTGGATCCTCAACAATCGATTGGAAATTGTAGCCGAATGAATAATTATGAGAATCGAAAGGTTAGTTATATTTCTACAATATTTTGTTGTTCTAGCAGAAGTTCAGATTTATTGTTTTATTTGTGCAGGTTTTTTAACGTACAAAATTTATGAATAAATTATACAATTGCTTTGAAATTCTGTGGTGGGTATATTTGAATGTTGACTTTACGTTATTATATTAAAATTAATCTACAGATCGAGTAGTTTTAAACCGAATGTGTAAATATCTGAAAACGGTGTAAATTTGAATCGACGACTTCTGCCAAAACATCGATTTGTGTGATTGTTTTCTTTTGCTCGCTATTAATTTCCAGTCAATTAAGACACACATTTGTAATGTTTTAATAAATTGGTAATTAATATTTAGACTGTTTTTGATGAAATCATAACGACTAGGGAATTTTTGGAACAATATTTGTCGTCTTTGGTATTGCGGAGTAGGTACAGTTACTCCAGCAATTATTAATAGGTTTGTTCCAACAAGCAGTTCTTTCCGGTTCTAGGACTGATGCGCATGCTCTTTATCGAAATTTGCAAGCATTAAAGATCATTATCGTTAAAATTTTAACTAAAGAGCATGCGTATAGTCCGAGAACTGGAAAGAACTGTTTGTTGGAACAAGCCTAATACACTCCGATGTTAGTATTGTAAATTTTACCTTTCGAAGACTTGTTTTGTGATGTAAAAATAGATTTTATTTAAAACAAATTTTTTTTGTTGCAAATTTTATTCCCTTTATCAAGGGATATTTTATTTTTATCGTTTTTGAGTGACAGCGACTTGAAGAAGACTGTAAAAATTTTAATAAAAATTAACGTTGCTCTTATAGGAGTTTTATTAAATTTATTGCCGAGTCTTTTTAAAGTCAATGTCCCTAAAAAACGGTGCAACAAAATAAAAAAATGTACAGAAACAAAAGTAAAGGGAATAAAATTTGCAACAAAAAATGTCTGAAAATTTTTTCTGGAAAATCTATTTTTATATGACAAAAGAAGTCTTCGAAAGGTAAAATTTACATTACTAACACAGGAGTGTGTTAATAATTTCTGGAGTAACTCTACTCGTATATTATCATGACTTTGATTTTATCTACTTTGAATAGTAAAAAGTATATTAAATAGTTACAATCGAGCAGTCATTAAAGGAACACATGCGGCGGGAGGGCTTTATGCGGCTATTATTTAAGTAATTTTTGTAGGAAGTAAAAAGACGAATTTAAGTTTTCTTGTAATCTTTTGCGAGTTAAAAATTGATATAGGCTGGACTTTTGGGTGTTTAATTTATGATGAATTAGTTAGTAAACTAAGTTTTGCATTTTGTGGCCAAATGTTTTTAAGTAAAGGGGGTTTCCCAACAGCAATGATGTGTTTTTAATTTTGAATAAAACACAGAAAAAATAAAGTAAATCGGATTTATTTCATCGAGTGGCCGTAAATTGGGTTCGTGGAATTCGCTCCTGCATTAATAATGCTATCGATCAACTTTCAAATAAAAAAAAATATTGGATTTACTTTATTTTTTCTGTGCTTTATTAAAAATTGAAAACATATTGTTGCTGTTGGGAAACCCTTTATTATGATCATGGCCATTAAAAAGATTAAAAAACCTATAGACGTTACTTTGGAAAGGATTTTTTCTCTTAAAGGATTGTATCACGTCCATGTCCCAAGTTTAGGGGTTGCATCGATAGTAATATTTTCTTGACATTCTAAAATGTATTTATAAAAATATTAAATTTAATACGATAGTGCATTTAACACAGTTATGCAACTTTAAATTATATTAATCCTTTGTTCGCAAATTCGACGTCATATCCTGTTATTCGTCTTTTGGTACATTTTAATATCAAATAAATATTATGTACCTACGAGTCATGGAATAATGGCTACGAATAATATAGAATATGAACCGAAATTTGTGGGCAAAAGATTTTCAGTTTAACTTTGCCTCAACATAAAATAAACTGCCAAGTTAATATTTTCGAACAAATTGCTTTTTTATTTTGTTTGCACTCTTATTATGGAATCGTAGCCCAGTACGAAATTTATTGCCGACATTGCCTTAATTCAATTCAACAATTAATATCTTTTTCCAATTTATTATTGAAGAGTGTCAGGGTGGAATTTATTTTTTTAAATAATTTTGTTTTCAAGTTTTTACTAAAATTGTTGATAATCTTGTATAACTTTGGTGGTTACCATTTTTCGTCTACGATCAATATTTTTCGACTTAAACCTGAAAAATTGATCAAAATTAAATTAAAATATTGTATCTCGTTTAGTTTAAACTTTGCGAATAAAAAGGTTAGTCATTAGCTAGTTATTAACAAACTTGTAGGGATTGTAGGAAATGCGACTTGTTATTTTGGAAAAGTGAATAAATATTTCCCCACAATAATTATTATATTCGACAGAAAAATCCCTTGTAATTTTCTTGTACAAAAATATTAAAAAATAACCAAGTTGCAGCCGCCAATGTTCTCCAATTTTCTATTTTCAGAAAAGCATTTTGAGATGTGCGAGATATTTCAAAAACTAATTCATAAATATATCTCGTATATTTTTGTGTAGTTCTTTTAGACATCCAAATCTTGTTTTTGACGGAGCCATTTTTCGAAAAATTGAATTTTGACAAAATGGTCAAGCCGTTTAAAGTTAAAATATCGATTTTCGTAAAAATGAAAATAATGTTTTTCGTCCTTTAAATAAAAAGGACGAATGGAAATATTAAATTCCTCCGTTAAGTTGTAAGATTTTGATGTCTAAAAGTCAGTTCGAAAATGGGAAATAAATTTGTGCACTAGTTTTTGAAATAACTTGATTGCACACCGCAAATGGTTTTTAAAAAATATTATTATTAATATTATTTCTTAAAATTTTTGTACAAAAAAATTACAAATTCCTGAAGACTGGGATTTTACTCCATTTCACAAGAAATGAATCATCTTAACAAGGGCTCGACGGATGATTTGAAATTTTGAGAACATAATAGGTAATTAGAATTTTTAAAATATCATGTGTTGGTTGATGTCTTTCATAAAGGAATTACATATGTTACGCAACGGGGATTCAACGCACATTGTAAAAATTTGAGAAAACGGCACGTTTACATGTATTTTTTAGATTTCAATTATGAAGTGGCTATGTTAACACAATTTAAAGACATTAATTTTTGTTAACATAGCCAGTTTGCAAATAAAAATCTAAAAATTACGAGTAAACTCTGCCGTTTACTCAAATTTTTGCAATATGGGTCGGATAACACCATCGCTAATATGTAATTAAAACTATGAAAACAAATAAGAAATGCAATTGTTTTATTACTTCCCAGGCAGAAAGCTGTAACTCATTTTTGCCTTTTTCTGGGAGAGCGATTTGGAAAAATTTTTGCAAGTTTAGTTTTACTACGAAAACTTGTTTGAAGTTACTGTTAATTTAATGGCCGTTTATAATTTGAAACCAACACTTGATAATTATCAAAACAATTGAAAATTAAAAAAAGGACATTTTTTAGCTTAAAAATCGCTTTCCAGATAAAAGTAAAAATTAGTTACAACTTGATTCCTCGGGGGTGTCGATATTTTGTTGTCAAAATTTTAAGTCAATCCGACGATCCATTGTAAGATGACTTATTTCTTGTGATACAGAATAAACTCCCAATCTTAAGGGTAGCAGGGTATATCGTCTTATGTTTTTGTGAATCAGGGCCAATTTCATAATAAAAGTTGACAGGGCATTAAAATTTAAAAAGGGACTTAAGCCAAACCAGACTTAAAAAAATCATCAGTTTTGTTTCAAGTCGCCTTTTGAATCTAAATGCCCTGTTAACTTTTATTATGAAATAGGCCCTTAATGTTCCTCGGATTTTAAAAGATAGCAATTTTCGGGATCATCCCGAAACTAGTTGGCATTAATTATTAAATAAAAAACACACTATAATAGTGCTTAAGATTTTCATTTTATTTAAAAATAGTATCTGACTGTTTTTAAAAGGAGTTCAAAAATAATATCGCTAATTTTCGTAAGGATATCTTGGGCGATTTTTGAATTACTAGAAAAAATAATATCATCATCCCCGAAGATATCCATTTAAAATTTGCCACAAGTATCTTAGAAGTTATTTTTAAATCCACTTGCTATTTTTTGAAAGTTGCTTTTCTTTAATTTGCGAGGTATATTATTAATTTTCAAAAAAAATAGGGGTGTAGAGAAACGTGGGATAGTTTTGAGAAGTCCGGGGTAGTAGTTGGGAATAGGAATTAGTCTGGCGCAAGGCGTAGTAAATTTTTATCAGTCTTTACCCTCGCGTATCCGCAATTATTGTGTATTGTGTAAATTAAAAAGAAATAAAAATTGGGTCAATAATGGGGTTAACGCGCGAAAGCGAGGGGTAAATAATGCCCGGTAGTTTGGCTTAGGAAAATGAGGAACTCGCGAGAAGTTTGGGTAGTAGGAATTAGGTGGTAGTTGAGCGAATAAACTTAGCGCGGAATTGGACTTGTCTACAATAATTATTTCCACAGTAGTTGATGTACTTTGTGAATTTTAAAAACGGATAGTAATTTGTGTTTTCAATTGCAGATAGACGGATTCACGAAGAGCATAGCGGATTACGTAATTGGCATCAAGAGGGGCGAAGACGGAGGCGCGAGCGACGAGAAGGAAGCCAAAGTGTGAAATATTAAAATTGTAACTTATATTGCAAATCAGAAGAAAATGACTTGTACTTATATGTTTACAATAAAAGTGTTTGAAATGACGCAAATGTTTGATTCATCGAAACGACGTAAATTTTGAATCACCGAAATGATGTAGGTACGAGGTGGCAGGAAGTCACGTGACCAACTCCTACCCAAAAGGCATTAAATCAGGTGGGGAAATTTGCAAATATAAGTAAGTGTAGCTCGACGGGCGGGTTTGTGGGACATTGCGAAGCAACCGGGAAAGACCTAGTCAAGAGGATTGCCGAGCGAAGCGAGGCCTCCCAGAAAAGATACGACGCCCGGCGGAGCGCGAAGCGCTCCGCCGGGCGTCGTATCTTTTCTTGGGTCGGCGGAGCCGAAATTTTTATAAGGACGAACTGTCAAATTAAAATTTGACATTCGCACTTAGAAAAATAAATTTCAAAATAATATTTGTCATTTCATCATAACAACAAGATAGTACGGTTATAAATGTACTGTCAAAGGTAGTCGACTGCTGCACTTGCGATGAGAAGTTACTTGAGGTATCAGGGAAGCTTACCAAGAAGGTATCGGGGAAGCTTACGCAGGAAGTATCGGGGAACGTATCGTACTTTACCTTCAACACCTCTGCGATGAGACATACCTTACAAGTTGATGATGCATACAAATAAATATAATATGACAGTTTATTGTGTTTTACTTTTATTCCTGACACCCTATTACAAAGACATTGGTAATATAATTCAACGTACAACTGCAACACCTGATGTAGTAATAACTTGATGTGAGCGTCACTTGGTAGGTGCGTCCTTGTCCAATGAGTACTGCTGTCCTTGTATGGTGAGTATGGCACATAATCTGCAAAGTATAAAATACATGTTAGAATATTTTTTCAAGTAATTTGGAAGCATTCATTCGTAGCATCACACACCAACACCTTACTGCTTTGTTGGTTACGCCTATGGTGATACTACCTGCTTGTATCACACGAAACATTATTAACTCTAAATGAAAAGATACACATTCAGTGGTGTGCAGTGCACATTTTAATAACATAAAAATTAAATAATATGTACTTCTAATAGAAACAATAATTTTATTATAAATGCAACAAGTACATCTTCAAATTTATTTTAACGAATATACATTGCCAAACAACACATTATTAATAAAAAATATTTAAATCAAAATACAAAGTTTCACAAAATTGTTACAGTAGATTGTTCCAGCTACCGATTTAACAAAGTTTAAATTATCCCATCGTACCTTTTGTCAATCGTTTATTTTTTGGTCGTTGGTTTGATCTGTTCAATCCAACACCTTCACAAAGCTTTATTATGGCAATATTACAAATACTTTTAAGTGCATGTCTTTCGCAGAATTACAGGGGCCAATTTTCGATTTCATTCTCTTACTTTGAAATTTTCCGTTACAAAAATTTGTCGTTTATAGAAAAATTACATCATAAATCTGCTTATATTAAAAGAAAGATTTACAAAAATCTTTCTTCAAAATAAGAAAATGTACGCAACTGCTTAGAATTTTTCTACAGACAAAATATAATGTGCAATGGAAATACGAACAAAGTGAAAGTAAAAAATTGAAAATTGACCAAAAAATAAAAGGCAGACCAGAAAAATGCAGTAAACAATCGGGGATCTGTCAAGAAATTGATTTCACGAATTGAATTTTTCGCAATCGACTAATGGAAAGAGGACAATTTTCTAAGCATTTAAAAAAAAATTCTAGTTAGATTATCCAATAGTTTTCGAGAAAACGACATTTAAAAATCAAAGTTTTCCATGAATTTTACATAGGGATTACACTACGATTTCTACACAGGTGTTCTATTTTTATTTAGACAAACGCGGAACTTGTTTTTAGGGTGGATCCGTGATTTGTCGTGGTTGTTTTCGTCAAAGTTGCCTTGCTAAAAACATCCAGATACAGATGTTACTCGAAAAGGGTGAAACTCATTTTAGGATGCATCCGAAATTTGCCTAAAACGCACAAAAGCATCCTCCGACCCGCTGCAACCTGGTGTAATGTATGTGGTTACTAGCAAGGGGTTCTACTCGACAGAGTAACAATCCCGTTTGACCGCTATCATTAAGACAATATCAGAGCACACGTACGAATAACAGAATACCCGTGTAGAAATCGCAGTTGCTTCTTATGGAAAAATACATGTAAAATTTTGATTTTTAAATGCCGTTTTCTCGAAAACTAATGGATAATCCAACGTGAATTTTTTTTAAATGTTTAGAAAATTGTCCTCTTTCCATATAGTAATAGGTAAAAGTTCAATTCGTGGAATCAATTACGTGACAGTAACCAACAATCATTTCAAAGTAAGTAGAATTATCAAATGAATATTTGAAAACATTGAGATGCACACCTCCTTCCTCAATGGCACATTAACAATTGTAGGTCGTCCTGAAAACTGAAAGAACCCCAAAAGATTCCAGGACTTTCCTGTAAGATATGGTCTACAAAAATGGGTACGTGCTTTTTCACCATATTTGCTTGACCTACTTACAGGAAACTCCAAGAATCTCGGACGAAATGCCAAATAGGACGACTTGGAACCTTTAATATGTTATCGATAAAAGGATGTGCGTCCGAACATATTTTCCAAGCTCCACTCGATAATTATGAATGTGTACCAGTTTGAATTGTTGGAAACTAATTTTGGTGAATCGAATAAAAAATATTTGTCATGGTTCTCCCACTGTAAGTTCCAAAAAATTGATGATACTATAGCCAAATTGACTCCCGACTAAATTTTCCAACAACAAATTACTTCAAGTCTTACATTTCGTCGGTGATCTGACAATACCTGCTAACTGACATCTTGGTCAGTACGGATTTTTATGTAGTTAGCATCATATTTCATTGCGCACATAAATATGTGCTAAATATGCGCTAAATAGAATGTCTGCTAAGTAGAAAAATTACAATTTCATTAAATTGTTTTGCACTTAGCAGATACTCTAAATATGTGCGCAATGAAGTTATGATGGGTATTACATAAAAATCCGTATTTGAAAAAAATGTCAGTTAGCAGGTATTGTGAGATCGACGACGATTTAAATAACTTAGGAAAAGTTTAAATTCTTTATGTGTTATTAATCTACTTAAACTACATAACTTACTGATTATTGGATCAAATCGAAGTGATTGAGTGATTTAGTTTTCATATCAAATTTCAAATTCTCATTAAATCACTTGTCGATATTTCGCTGAGTCTCGGATTTGCGTCAGACTTGATGAGAGTCAGAGTACAAAATCGAGCAATCAAAATAAATGGACTATAGGTACGGGCAATTTTATTTATTATTTTATAGAATAATCAGCAAGTAATGCAATTAAAGTAGATTAATCACATGCAAATGAATTAAAACTTTTCATAAGATTATCACATGTTAATAATGTTAAGAATAAAATGATTTAGTTGCGACTTGAAACAGAAGTAAATAAGAGCAACTGTAAAAATAGTGCACGACGTTTCGAGTCCTTTATTAAATTAGTGGCCCATTATCGAGACTAGCACAAGCAATATAAATAACTATAAAGAGATACCAATCTTTCAAGAGAAAACCCACAGTTGAAATTAATGTATGTAATCTCTCGAAAGATTAATATTATTTTTCCAAGGATAATTATCGTTAATACTGTTTGTCATTGTAAGCCTTGATAATGGGCTTAACAATAAAGAATCGGAAACATCAGACACCACTTTCTAGTTGCTTTTATTTAGTGTTGTTGAAACTAAACCATTTTACTATTAAAATGGACGATCAACAAAAACAAATATTATTTATTTGCCCAAGTTTTAAAAATAAATTCCCTAATTGACGCACAAAAATCAGAAATTCTTCCACTTCATCATTTTCTGCAGGTTTTAGGCCGGTGACTCTTTACGTCACTCTAATTGGTCGCTCCAACTTTCCGGATTTAATTTGTTGCAAATATCTTCGTAAATATGCAAAATAATATAAGACCATAACTTTGAAAGCTTCCAAGCACCTAAAATAAAAAATTATATTTTTATTCTAACTGGGTCTATACACCAAGCCCAATGATATTTAAAAAAGTCTATGTATCTTTTGCTAGTTAGAAAAATTACTTTTCTGTTATTCCGTGATAAATAGACTTTTTAAATTGACGTTGGATTTGGTTTATAGATTCGTTTAGAATAAAAATATAATTTTTTTAGTTTAACTACTTAGATCCTTTTGAAGTTATGGTCTTCATTTATAGAACGTGCAATTAATTACAAAGTTTATAATACAGCACCCGAGGTTCGTACTAACAAAATTCAAGAGACATATGCTGACTAAAACCACGGTAGAAGGTTGCCTTCGTGTTATTAATCTTACGGAATAAATTTAAAAAATAGACTTTTTAAATTGACGTTGGATTTGGTTTATAGACTCGTTTAGAATAAAAATATAATTTTTTTAGTTTAAGTACTTAGATCCTTTTGAAGTTATGGTCTTCATTTATAGAACGTGCAATTAATTACAAAGTTTATAATACAGCACCCGAGGTTTGTACTAACAAAATTCAAGAGACCTATGCTGACTAAAACCACGGTAGAAGGTTGCCTTCGTGTTATTAATCTTACGGAATAAATTTAAAAAATATTTAAAAAGAAAAATCAATATAATTTACTCTTCTTTAAAATGTCTTTTTTATTTATTGCTAAATAATAAGACAAAGACCCCGGTCAGAATCGTATTAAAGTAATGGTAACAATAAATGCTACAATCTAAAGTAATCTTTCTGACGATCTACCAATAAAAAAGGAGCTTTCATCAACGTTAACACTATTCTGACCCACAGCCGTTTTTATCTGCCTACGATTTTTGACTTGATATTTAACATTACGCCCCTTTGCCGATATCCAAGACATGTTGCAAAAGTGCAGACTTGTGCTCATACGAAAAAAAAAATAGTGAAATAATTTCCCGTTCTATTATCTTGCTTCTTTACGGATACATTTGTTATAATCCATTTTTATAGTACCACCGAGGCTTAAAAGAAAATTACAAATATTTCTTATTCGATTCCCTTATCAATTCCCAACTTGCAAAATCCAAAATTATTCAATATTGTTGTCAAACACAAGTATTCACAATAATAGGGGCCGACATCTATTTGAACACGTGTTCCAATAAAATTCCAATACAAGAAGTTATCAGTGTGAAAAGCACAAGACACTTACATTTATTTTAAGATCGTTCCATATCAAGTGGTCCAATCAGGTTGCTCAACCATTTCAAAAAAGTTCAAAGTTATCCTATTTTTAAATTTTACTGCCTTTTATTGCATGTGGATGCAATAAAATCTCTAACAAGGCGTTGTAAATTTTTTTTCATTTCGAAGGGTTTGCAGAAATTAAAATATCTTGGACATTAGTTTTCCTATCGACGTGAGACTAAAAGAAGTTTGTTTAAAAAGAAAAGGGCTACAAGATTTCTCTTTGCACCTTTTCAACTAAATGAAATCTTGAATGATGAAAGTTCACTTTAGATGTTGACTTCTTGTAAAAAAAGTAGCATAAGAAGCGGAAGTGTCCAAAAGTCAATTTTTTTTTATAAAGAGATTGAATCTAGTTGTATTGGTATAATCAATATCAACCCTGAGATTTACATCTGTTTTTTTAATTTTTCAAAGTTTGGAAATTTAACAAATTGACACTTGTCAACACTAAGCAGTTGTGATGGGTTACAAGATAAAAATGTAAAATTTTAGTCAATAGTACTATTATGGAAGAAAAAATTAAACTTTTATTAGGTCCTCCGCTAACATAATTTAACGTTAAAAAGTGCAATTTTGTTTCGTTTACAAATTTGAAAAAAAAGGGGTATAAATCTCGGAGTTGATAATTGGTATACCAATACAACAAGCAGTGGCGGATCCAGGGGGGGGGCGATCGCCACCCCTTAGAGCTCCAAAAAACATCAATTCTTACACCAAAAAATTCTGACGTATTACAAATTCCTAAAACTATTTGAAGAATTTAGAAAATACAAAAGTATTTTGTATTTTTTAAACTTCGTGTTTTAAATAATAACCTTACAACAAAATCACAAAACTACGGTATTATTGTGTTTTTAAATGTTATATCTATTTTATAAAATAAGACCAAATTTAGTACTTCAAAGAATTTAAAGCCGAACTTCCGGAAGCCGCCTAATCTGAGGCTTCTATAGCGCCAGGTAAATTGTATAAGCTTGTTGCAATTCTGGAAAACCCAAAATTTCTGGTGTTTTCGCTAATTCCTGAAAGAATCTGTTTAGGTAACAATATTCTCCTTTGTCATTGCTTTTCATAATTTAAAGCAAACAGAAGTGCTTTTTATTTCAGTTTGCGTTTTTTGAATATATTTTCAGTAGGTATTACTTTCTCTTTCTGACACATGTTAGCTATAATAATGTTTCTCACTTTACGCTATTTTGAAACTTGATTATAACATAAAGGTTAACTGTTATTTTTAAAGGTTGTGATACATAATAGACCTGATTATTTTGTTATACTTGCTGTTGGAGTTTCTATTTAAAGGTAACTAAAAAGAGTAAGTTGTTTTATTTATTTATGCTCGTTTTCACTAAAATGTGTTCAAAATTAATATACAATCAATTAAATTTCATAACAATTAAAAAGTTTTTTGTAAAATTTTTATCATTGATTAAACTTGAACTTGATTTTACGTAAGCAGACATTAGATTTAAAAAATAACATTAACCGTATATCTATTATAGGTAATTAAGAATCTTGAAAATGAAACGGTGTCCGAGTCAGTCCACTCTGAATATGTTTGTAAAGTAGCAAAAAATTCAAGAAAATGAAAATCGAGACAGTAAACCACAAAGTAGTGAATCTCAAGAAAAATGTTCTGCACATATTTGTTTGCAACTATATAACAACACTAAACAAGTGTTGCAACTATTTTTGAAATTGCTATTATACTACTTTTTATTTAAATTTTTTTTTATGTTGTCGCCCCCCCTATGGTAATTGCCTGGATCCGCCACTGACAACAAGATCCATTGTCCTTTGTAAAAAATATATTAACTCCCTACAAAAACTTCTCCATAAAGATGACACTTTTCTAAGAAAAAGTAAACATTTAGGGTGAACTTTCACCTATTAGAATAACATTTAGGTGAAAATAGGTTAAGGATCAATTTTGTAGTCCGTTTCTTTGCAAACAAATTTCTTTTAATCACACATTATTAGGTTAAATAGGTGATAAGAATTTTCAGTTTCCATAAGCCGTTTGGAATGCTAGAAATGCTGCACCTTGCTAAACAAAAAACAATATCTATCTTTTTAAAAATGGTTGAGCGACCAGAATATTACTATTTGATCTGAATGATCTGCGGTTTATTCTTAAAAGGACCACTATCGCATTTCGTGTTAATGGGGTACGTGCTCCCATTGATGTCAATCTGACAGAATATTAAACAAATAAAACTGACCTTTCACTTTTAAATCCATTCATTGAACTTCACCTTGATAATTTTTCCAATGGTTGTTTTTCCTAAACTCTTTCTGTACTGCACTATTCGATTTGCTATGACATCTAGAACAAATTAAAATCTAAAATCAGTAAGAATTTCTGAAAAAATCATTATAAATTTAACTTAAAAACATCCAAAATAAGTTGCATACTTTAGCGATTTGATATGATATTCAGTATTGTTTACTCGTACACATTTTTTTATTATTAAACGAGGTTTAATGTTGTCGGTTTTACAATTCAATGTATTTCCGTATGTTTATTTGATAGACGCCGTTAATGACTCAACTGTTAAAATTTTAAACTGCTATATAGGAATATTTATGCAGGTGCTGTCAACAAACGATTACGAAAAGAAAATCATATTTCCATTTACATTTCGTTCGTTCAATATTGTTACAGCATGGAACTTCAATTATAATTTCGAATATTTTAAATACAAACAAATAGCTATCTGATGACACAAAAAATTGAACTAAACGTACCTTTTAATTTGTATCCAGTTATAGCTTCATCGTGGGGGTATTCAAAACCACTCAAACAGTTGTTGTGAAATATGTAACAAAACGGTTTTTTAAACTTCCAAGTTTTGGGTGTCCCACACACATAACCGTGCCGTCTCCTATCAGGAGGTTGGTGATCATCATGACTATTTGTATCCGTGAAACTGCCATCCCGAATAATTGATTCTACATCTTATATTTGCAAATAACGTTGTCCACATCTTTTCCGTTCCATTTGCACTGTTTGCTTCGTTATACATACTAAAAGAAATTAAAAATCTCAGATTAGTAAATAATATATTTTCACAAGTTCATAAAATACAGAAAACAAACAACCAAAAACAAAGTGCTTTCCGTTCTTGTCATTTGACATTTAAAACGTAAAACAGAAAACTGTACAAAATGTGGCGCCCTCTAAGAATAAATTACTACACTGCAGCGAGGCGACAAACCATGTATGTAGATTTCTCCGTTTTGACACACAGTTGTTTATGTAGTTTCTTGAAATTTTAATCAACAAAAATCAAAAACTAATAAAACTTGACAACATTTTAACCACATGCAATTTAAAAACTACCGTAAAGCGTCATTCTGATCCAATTAACGTATTAATGCTAAATAGTATATTAAAATAATAAACAAATTAAAACTTTAAGGTTGTTGAAAAGGAATTTGTAGTTTTCCACTATATGAGCAGTTTTTGAAAATCTAACAGTATTATTATTTGCATAATCAAGGAGATTCTGGCGAAACTCGAACTTAATCTTGATTTTAGATATCGAGATAAAAAATTTCAAAGCAACATTGATTTAAATTTATCAAGATTTTAGACAAATCTACATAAAAAACAAATGAGTTACGAAATCGGACGTTGCCATGATTTACTACATCTTGATAGCTTTCATAGTATTATTTAGAATAATAATTTAATTTTCTCAGAAACTAAAAACATGACTTTTGAAGTTTGGTCGACTAAGACTTTCTTAAATATTTTGGTGATTTTTGGTAATGCTGATTCTGATTGTCAAGATAATAACGTTTAAATCAATATGAACAAAAGTTACTCTGACATTTTTTATCTCAATAACTAAAAACGAGATCAACAACTAATAGTTTTCTTCATTAAGCCAGTAATATACTGTAAAAATTTTAATTTTAACTTTTCCTTTAAAATTTTAAACTTTCCCTATACTTTGATTTCCTTCTTAACAACCTTAATATAACAAATTAATTAAATATCAATAAAATAATACCAATTTATATAATAAATAGGCAACAATTATAATTCATAATTATAAAATTCAATTTAAAGGCTGCTTGAGATGGTTATAATTCTATAATGAGATTTTTATAACAATATTTTTGTTATCGTTTCATACAGATAATAGAAATTTGATCACAAATTGTGACGGAATAGAACATGTTCTATTTTCATCACAATTTATAACGCATGCAAGCGCACTGGATTACAGATTGTTTACGATCAATTTCAAATGTATTCCAAAGCCAAATGGAAGTAAAACATTTTTCAAAAACCGAAGATGATTTTTATGCTGAATATGTGGCGATTAGATTAAAAAGAATAGAAAATAAACAAATGAAACTACAAGTCAAACATGAAATTGACAATTTATTGTATCAAGCAGCATTGAACAAGAATTATGAGTAGTTCCATTTATTGTATTTTTTGTAATAAATAATAAAACTACATTTTAGTTCATATTTTTTATTAAAATGTTATATCGAGATAG
This sequence comes from Cantharis rufa, assembly GCA_947369205.1. Taxonomy (NCBI): domain Eukaryota; kingdom Metazoa; phylum Arthropoda; class Insecta; order Coleoptera; family Cantharidae; genus Cantharis; species Cantharis rufa. The sequence goes on from OX376309.1 coordinate 20,318,752, forward strand.
ATTTGTCATGCCATAGTATTGCTGCAACTTTATTATCACTAGCATAGCCAATCGTAACTTGGAATAAATTTAAAATTTATTTGACAGTGTGTTTATTGCGCATGCTCCTGTTACAGAAAATTGTGACCGTCTAATACACAAATAGTAGGACAGCTAACAAATATTTGGTTACAAAATTATAATAACTTCCATTAAGAAATCTTGTTATAGAATTATAACCGTTTCATACAGGCTTAATATAGTAAACAGAAATAATCAAGTTGTTTGGAAATAAATCCAAAATTTTCAACGATTAAAAAGGATATATTTTTGAGTAAAAGTGACTACGGAGCATATAGCCGGACAAGTTTTGTTGGTCATATAAATATGAGTCTATGGAATCTTCTTGTTAAATTGTGTATGTTGTTGAATGAAAAAGTGTATTACCTCAAATAGCAAATAAAATATTTACATTGTAAATATCTGTAATACATGATGACCCACAACAACTCTTTTGGGTAGAGTCGGATTAAGATTTATGAAAACTGGGACCACTTAAATTTAGGGAAATAAAATATGTTTCGATGACAAAATACTCTTACAAGAAATAACTATAAAATCAATCAAACTAAACTGAAGAATTTAAGAATATAAATTAACAGAGGTACCTGAGGTTGTATAAACCCTATTACTAAGTTACAATTATTATTTATTAACTATTACAAAATACAAAGTTTCACAAAATTGTTAAAGCTTATTTGGTCGATGTTTTGATCTGTTCAATTTGCAAAACTTCTACTAAAGTTTTTTGTAGCAATATTGCAAATACTTTATAGTGCATTTCTTTCACCAAATTACCGGGGCCAATTTTCAATTTCATCCTCTTACTTTGAAATTTTCCATTTCATGTTCATGCAAAAATTTGTCGATTATAGAAAAATGTCATCATAAATCTTATATTGAAAGAAAGATTTAGAAAAATCTTTCTTCAAAATAAGAAAATGTACGCAACTGCTTAGAATTTTTTTACATACAAAATATAATGCGCAATGAAAGTATGAACAAAGTGCAAGTAAAAAATTGAAAATTGACCAAGAAATAAAAGGCCGACCAGAAAAATTCAATCATTGCAAATTAAGTAGAATTATCAAATGAATATTTGAAAACATTTAGATGCACACCTCTTTCGTTATAAGGGCACATTAAAAATTGCAAGTCGTCCCGAAAATTTAAAAAACCCCCCAAAAGATTCCTGGAGTTTCCCGTAAGACTATGCTCTACAAAAAAGGTGACGTCTACTTTGACACTATATTTGCTTGACCGACACAGGAAACTTGAACAATCCCGGAGGAAATTCCAAACGGGATGACTTGGAACATTTAATATGTTAACAAGGATGTACGTCCGAACATATTTTTCAAGTTTCACTCCGTAATTCTGAATGTGTCCCAGTTTTATGCAACGAACAAGTTTCATAACAAGCGGTTCAATCAGTTCGCTCAACTATTCTAACAAAATTCTCTCCTTTTGTGTAGTACCGATGTTTTAAACTGATTAGTTTAAAACATCAGTAGTTAAAAACAACCCATATTTAAATTTTACTGTCATTGGTTTGCACGTGGTTGCCATAATTATCTGACAAGGTGCAGAACATTTTTACATTTTGAAGCGGTTGTGGAAATTAAAATATCTTAGCCCCGAGTTTTTTCTTACAACGTGGGGCTAAACGCAGTAGTGTTTAAAAAGAAGTGGGCTACAAGACTTCTCTTTGCACATTTTCGACTAAATGCAATCTTAAAGGATGAAAGTTTACTCTAAATGTTTACTTCTTCTTGTAAGAAAGTATAGCATATTTATGGGAAAGATTTTACAGGAAGGGGGAAAGTGTCCAAACGTTAATTTTTTTAAATATGGTAATTGAATCTAGTTGTATTGATATACTAAATATCAACTCGAAGATTTACATCTCTTTTTTTAATTTCTCCAAATTTGGAATTTTAATAAAATAGCACTTGTCAATGTTAAACAGTTGTGATGGGGTACCAGATAAAAATCTAAAATTTTAGCCGATAATATACTATTATTATGGACAAAATTATAAAAATGTAAATTTTATCGGGTGCCCTGCCAACGATATTTAGCATTAAAAAGTGCCATTTTGTGGAATTTACAAACTTGAAGTAGTTTTAGAATAAAAAAGGGTATAAATCTCACAGTTGATATTTGGTATACCAATAAGAGGTCCAATCTCTTTGTAAAAAAAATATTAACTTCCTTCAAAAACTAGCCATAAATATGACACGTTTTTGAAAAAAAAATAAACAAGTCGAGTGCACTTTCGCCCATTAGAATAACTTGTAGGTGAAAATAGATAAGGATCAATTCTGTAGTCCCTTTATTAGTAAACAGATTTATTTTAATCTCACATTGATAAGTTAAGTAGAAGATGAGAATTTTCGGTTACTGTAAACCGTATAAACCGTATAGTATAAATACTAGAAACGCTGCACCTTGCTAAACAAATATGGCAATCGTGTGAAAACAAAAGATGTTAGATAATGAATGGATCTTCAATAAAACATGCAGTGATTAGAAAGTTTTAGTTATTATAATTATGAACGAATGTTGTTACATCAATTATAATATTGTACATTTGTGAATATGAAAAACAATTTGTCGCTACTAGGCAACACTATCCAGCCCTCTTTCCAACAAAAGATAATAAAAAATCAATTTATTTTAAAATGATTGAGCGACCGAATTGCACCACTTGATATGGAACGTTCCTAAGACAATCAGAATGATCCGCAGTTTATTCTTAAAAGGACCAATGTTGCATTTCAGGTATTTATTGTATTTTACCGTTGCACTTCTTTGAAGAACTCTTGTTTTTGGTAAAAATGCCACTAGCAATAACATCTTGTCTGTTATTGTCACTGGTAGAATTGATATCCCGTAGGCCAATATCTAATGTGAAGTACAAGAAGTGATCTTAGCCCTTTTAACAATACCTAGCAAGAATATCGGCAACTGAATAAATGAGTTAATGGGGTTCGTACGCGAATTAATATCAACTGGGAGAATATTATACAAATAAAACTCACCTTTCACTTTCAAACCCATTGATTGAACTTCACTTTGATCATTTTTCCAATGGTTATTCCTCCAATAAACTTTCTGCACTGCGCTATTCGATTTGTTACGAAATCTAGACAAAATTAAAATCGGTAAGAATTTCTGTAAAAGTGATAGTAAAGTGTAAATTTAATTTGAAAGCCTCCAAAATAAGCTGCATGCTTTCGCCATTTGACATAATATTGACTATTGTTAATTCGGATTCAATTTTGATTAGTTTTTAACAAACGAGGTTTAATGTTGTTATTTCCATTTACATTTTGTTCGTTTGATATTGTCAAATTCAATTAAAATTTCAAATATTTTAAATAGAAATAAATAGCTGTCTGTCGGTACAAAAAATTAAACTACACCTACCTTTTAATTCGTATCAAGTTGTTGTCCCACCCTGATGGTATTCCGTATCAATCTAGCCGTTGTCGTGGAATATGTAACAATCCAATTTTAAACTTTCAAGTATCCAACATTGTCCACGTTGGACAATGTTTTTTGTTGATTTTCTGCTGATTTTCCGTCCTACAATGCACCATTTACTTTGTTATAAATAACTAGAAGAAATTTAAAATTAGTGATATATTCTTACAAGTTGATAAAATATTAATCATACATACAACCAAAAACAAAGTACTTTCTGTTGTCATCTTGACATGTCAATTTTAAAACTTACGGGTAAAACAGAAAACTGTATATATGTGGCGCCATCTAACGATAAGTTTTTAAACTAATCTTAAACGACAAACCACGTATGCAGCTTTCTCCCTTTGACAGACAAAAATATCAACAAAAATCGAAAATTAAACCTTTCAACCAAATGCAATTTAAAAACAACCTTAAAACATCATTCTCGTTCAATTAAAGCCAAGTAAAATAATAAAACGATAATCAAATTAAAACATTAATATAAAAAGTTAATTCAACGTCCATAAAATCGATTTGATATTGATTTGATATAGCGGTAAGTGGATGAGAATGCCGCTTTACTTTGTACATGCCAAATATAAAATATCGCACACCTCTTGTTGCTGGTAACAAGGTAACAACAGATCTTCCATCTTCACTTCATAAGAAATCGTCGATTTTCTATCTGTTGTTATTACCAACATATAGTAACAATAGAAAATCTGTTTTTCCATAAACTCTTACGAAAAAGAAACAAATCCAACTGCTGTTATCAAATTTTGCACATCCCTATTGTTAATTAACTCCACATCATGATTTCTTCTACACAGAAAAGTTCATTCTTCTCCGGTCTCGCACAGCTTTCATATGGTTTGTCTTCTAAACTCTGTAAAATGAAAAATATATAGGAATTTGTCCACTTTTGTATTATTAAAATTTAAAAAAGCGATATTATCAAGTATTGTTGCAGGTACGGAACCAAACACAATTTTTGTCACTTTATACAGGGTTCCCACTGAATTTTCTAGAACAAATTTCCTGACTTTTCCAAGTTTTCCCTGACCAAAAATTAAAATTTTCCCTGACTCTTTGATAAATCGGAAGATAAAATAGTAACATTTGACCCGAGAAAATACATTATAAAAGCAAAGAAATTTATTTTACAAAAAAATTTAATTTTTTTTCTTAAACTTTCAATTTTCGAATTTATTTCCAGATTTTACACAATTTGCAACTTTAAAATTTAAAACTTTTTATTTAAAAATTTTATTTTTTCCCTGACTGAACATTTAATTTCCCTGACTTAGAGCTAAAAATAAAAACTTCCCTGACTTTTCCCTGACAAAATTAAAAAATCTTGAATTCCCTGACTATTCCAGGTTTTCCAGACGAGTGGGAACCCTGTTATACTTTATCAGTACTTATGATGTGTGCAAATGGGCTGTTTTTGAGTTTCGGTAACTTCACATATTTATATTCGACACAATTATCGATTTATGATTAATAAGTTTACTTAAAGGGTTTGTATAAAAAAAACTGTATTGTCGTCTTAAATTGTTATTTTCACTAGAAAATATGTTATTAATAAAAAATTACCTTACTTCCAGATTCCTTTCTTGTGAATATCAAATTTAAAAAATATCATCAACTTGTTCATCCTTCAACGTTCACCGAGGCATCCCAACAAATCTAATAGCCGTTTCAAATTTTGCACATTCTCTAGGAGGGAAGTCCATCTTTTTCAGATTTATAGCTGCTTTTCGGTTGGTTTGTCATGAACACCTTAAAAAGAAAGAGCAAAATTGAAATATACCCGATTGACTTAAGCGTCCATTATAATATGGGATTTATCATTGCATTTCTCGTACTTTTCTTAGCATTTCTCTCATGAGCTTTACTGTTAGCAGTTATGCTGGATATCGAGAGTATCACTATGTGTTTGCTTACGATTACTGATGAATACGAGTGAGCATGATTGAAATATAATTTTAAAAGAAATTTTAAGACAAAGATTTAGACGCTGACGGTAATTTTATATAAACTCAATAAGACACCTACCACAGCAGTGGATTGGTGTGATCGCTGGTTGAGTTACAGAGTGGAAATTCTGAGTTTGAATATCGGACTTGACAGAATTTCTTAGCTCGGCCTTCCAGTGTGCATCAACACATTGTGGATTTAAGAATTGGTTCTATAATTACATAAGTCTGACCAATTGACAGACCGTCAAGGTCAAAAAATGAGAAAAAAAAATAAGACACCTAAATCAATACCAAGTTGTGAACAATAAATTACCAATGCCAGTAATTATTATTAAATGTCATTCTAATTTCAAAATTATGTATCTTTCTTCAAAATAAAAAAATATACTCAATTTCAGGAGAATTTTTTTTACCCACATAATTGTAACGTGTAATTTAAGATGAACAAAGTGAGAGTAAAAAATTGAAAATCAACCAAAAAATAAAAAGCAGACCAGAAAAATGCAGCAAAAACAATCATTGCAGAAGTTATCAAAGAAATATTATTTGAAAATATTATTATTTGTAATTATAATTTGTAATTAAAATATTGAAAAATTTAGATGCATACATCTAAATGCATACGTCTACTATGTCACCATATTTTCTTAACCGATGACTTGGAATTTTTAATATGTTAACAAGGATGTACGTCGGAACATATATTTCCCAAGTTTCATTCCGTAATTCTGAATGTGTACCAGTTTTACACAGCAAATAATGTTTGAGAGCTGAATTGTTGGAAACTAATTTTGGGGAATCAAATAAAAAAAGTTTTCCCACTGTAAGTTCAAAAAAATTGGCGATATTAGCCAAATTGGGTTCCCATTAAATTTTCCAACAATAAATTACTTCACTTTTCCAGATTTTGAAATATGTTTCAAGTCTTCTATTTAAAAACGTTTAAATTCTTTTACTTTATTATTAATCTACTGTAACTACATAACTTACTGATTATTGGATCAAAACTAAGTGATGGAACGATTTAGTTTACGACACACTGATGTCATGTGTTTCAAATTTCAGATTCTTATTCAATCACTTGTTGATCCTCCGCCGGGTCTTGGATTTGAATCAGACTATGAAATCGAGCAATCAAAATAAATGATTTCATACCTGAGTCGTGCTCAAGTAGTTTTATAGAATAATCAGCAAGTAATGCAATTAAAGTAGATTAATCCTTTCTGTCACGACTTTTTTTGTATGCATGAAATTAATTAAAAGTAAATAAAATTTGACCACATACATACATACCCACATACAAGCTTACAAACATTTTTTGGAAATGATGATTTTTTGGGACCCCAAAATGTCGGGGGGTCAAAAATCCGTTCCCCAAAAGGGAACGGATGTTCCCTTTATCAAGAATTATTTCTTGTAGTCGAATCTCAAACTAAATTTTTTTTGTATGTAATGCCATTATACAGTACTCTTATAAAATAAAATTTCAGATTTTTATCTGGTTCCCCATCAGAGATATTTAGTACAAAAAATCACCGAGTAAATCTTAGGGTTGATATTTGGTGTGTGCATTCATCTAGTTACCATCTCTTGGTAAAAAAAATTTAACATTGAGATTCTTTCCCTTCATGCATAAACTTCCCTTCAAAAATGACATTTTCTTAAAAAACCTGATAAGAATTGAGGCTGCAATTTTACCCTTAGGATTGTTTTTAAGTAAAAATATGTAAAGAGCAATATTGTAGTCTGTTTCTTTTTAAACAATTTCATTTTTTTGTCATCTCGATAGGACATAAAATAAGAGCTGCAATATTTCGGTTGTCGCAAACCCTTAAAATTGCAAAATATGCCCCGCATTGCAATGCAAATGTGGCCCTCACACAAAAACAAAAGACAATATAATTCAAATAATGGTCATTCAGTACTACTAACATGTTCGAATGGCTTCACAAAAAAAATCAATTTTTTTTAGAATGGTCGAGCGGCAAGATTGGACCACTTGATATGGAATGACCCTATAGACAGCTATAAAGAGACATCAATCTATTAAAAGAAAACCTGCAGTTGAAACTAAACCATTTTAAATGGAAGATCAACAAAAACAAATATTTCTTATTTTCCCAATTTTCGAGAATTTTTTTCCTGATTTAGGCACCAAAATCAAAAATTACTTCAATTTCCTGATCAAATTTCTAGCCAGTAACTTCGTTTCGTAAATAAGCAAAATAATTCAACAACAAAATTGAACGTCATAACTTCGAAAGATTCCAAGTATCTAAAATAAAAATATTATATTTTTTGGTTTTGGTACTTAGACCTTTCTGAAGTTGTGGTCTTCGTTTATAGAACGTGTAATTTTCACGTTCACACACAAGAAATGATTTTACTATTGTTTCAGTCCAGGCCATGGTTCTGGCATAAAATGTAATCTAAAGTTCGTACTCTTACAAGGTTTTAATTAAAAATTTAAAAAATATTTTAAAAAAGAAAAATTATTATAATTTACTCTTCTTTAAAATGTCCTTTTTATTTATTGCTAAATAATAAGACCAAGACCTCGGTCAGAATTGTATTCAATAAATGTTAACAATAAATGCTACAATCAAAAGCAATCTTGCGAACGATCTACCAATAAAAACCGAGCTTTCATCAATATTAACACTATTCTGACAGGGCAGTAAATGAGCCACAGCCGCTTTTGTCCGCCTATGATTTTCAGTCGATATTTGAAATTCTGCACCTTTGCCGATATCCAAGGCAAGTTGCAAAGGTGTAGACTTGTGCTCACACGGAAAAAAAAATAGTAGAAGAATTTCAGTTTTGTTATTTTGCTTATTTACGGATACATTTCTTAAAATCCATTTTTATATTCCACCTGCTTATAAGAAAATTACAAATATGTTTTATTCGATTCCCTAATCAATCTCCAACTTGCAAAATTCATTATCGTTAACAAAAACAAGTAATCATAACAATGGGGTTGATATCTGTATAAAGCTGTACAAAAAAGAGTTAATGGGGTTCATCCTCTCATTAATGTCAACCTGACAGAATATTGCACAAATAAAACTGACCTTTCACTTTTAAATCCATCCATTGAACTTCACCTTGATAATTTTTCCAATGGTTATTCTTCCTATATTCTTTCTGTACTGTACTATTTGATTTATTATGATATCTAAAACAAATAAAAAACTTAAATCGGTAAGAAATTCAGGAAAAATCCTTATAAATATAAATTTAAAACCTCCAAAATAAGTAGCACGCTTTTGCGATTTGATATAATATTCATTATTATTAACTCATACAAATTTTTTTTATTTTTTATCAAACGAGGTTTAATGTTGTCGTTTTCACATTCAAATGCATTTCCGTATGTTTATTTGGTTGCCACCATTACTGACTCAACTGTTACAACATCAAACTGCAAAAAGGAATCTTTATGCATGTGCTGCCACAAACGACTAGCAAAAGAAAATCATACTTCCATTTACATTTCGTTCATTCAATATTGTCAAAACATGGAACTTCAATTCTAATTTAGAATATTCCAAATACAAACAAATAGCTATCTGTTAGCACAAAAATTAAACCAAACCTACCTTTTAATTCGTATCTAGTTATCGCTCCAATCGAACAGTTGTTGTGAAATATGTAACAATCCCATTTTTTAAACTTCCAAGTTTTGCATATCCCACACACATAACCGTTTCTATCCTACAAAAAAAAATGAATACAATTTAATATGTTCAATAATTTTGGATAGCCAAAACAACAAAATCTTATTGGATGTAACTCACTAATGAATTTTAAAAACTGCCACCCTGACTTATTCATAAATATTTTGGTGATTATTTTGTAATGCTGACATTTCTGATTGTCAAGATAACGACATTTAAATCAATGTAACCGCAAAGTTACTATGACATTTTTTATCTCGATAACTAAAAACAAGATCAAGTTCAAACTTCGGTTAAATTATGTAGCACTAATTGGATGAGAATACCGCGTTACGTTGTACACGTCAAACATAAAATATAACAAACCTGTTGCTCCGTAAACCCTTAGCAAAGATCCACACAAATCCAACAGTCGTTATCAAATTTTGCACATCAACATCGTTAATTAACTCCATGACCTGATATTTTTCCTACACAGGAAAGTGTATCCTTCCCAGGTCTGTCTGTTTCATATGATTTGTTCTCTAAATCCTGCAAAATAAAAAATATACAAGAATTTGTCCACTAAATTTGTCAATTGAAATTTAAAAAAAAAGTTGTAAAAGTTTAATAAATTCAGTTTTACCGATATCCACTGGCGACTCTCGTTTATGCACATCACAAAACATATTATTTACAATAGAACAGCAACTGTGATGCACATTCATCTAACAACAATCTGTTTTTTCATCAAATAAAATATCTAACCTTACTTTACTGTTGATAAAGAAGAAACCGAATTCTTGATCCTTAAAATAAAAATAAAGTTTATTTAAAAATAAATAAACCGTTTTTTGTGTTAATATTGTAAAATGGATTTATCCAACAGTTTGGTCAAAACTATTGGTTTTTCAACTTGCTCACTTATAAGTGTCGAAATCAAACTTTTGTTCTGTAGAAGTTTTGTTCGCTTTATAAAATTTTCTGATTGAAAATTGTACAAATGAAGATGGCAACAGTTTTCCATGAAGTAACCTATTAGGTATAATTTGATATAAATTATTTAGATCGAAAGTAGTATGTAAACAGTTTCCTTTTGAGGAAAAGCTATGTTGTTAAATACAAAAAGAGCAGTCGAAAACACACACTTGTTGACAAATGCCAACTGAAAGTGCAAGGTTTTGCAGATCATCTTTATATATTATAAAAATGGTTTCATGTGGGTCAAAAAGCATAAGTCTGCTGTAGATCTAACCACCTACTTCACATTGTCGTAACACACAGAAACCAAAGAGTATGTAGTATATATGTTACCGGCAATTTGCAAAATTCCTAGGTAATCTGTACTTACCTTATCACTACTTATCACTAGTACTTTAGGAAATCTGCAAAATGGCTATGGTATTTCAGGCAATTTGCAAATTGTCTATATTGTTAGTTAATGTGCTTTTTGAGTATGTAACAGACTCATATTGACTAGGCAATGTAAAAAACGATATTTTAAATAGATAATTTTAAAAGAATCATTTACTAAAACATAGCTCGTTGAACATTTTACATAAAAATAAAAACTATAAACCTATAAACATTAGATTACATGGATTAGAAAAGTGACAGCGACTATCACAAGATTAGATTAGAATCTTTGTGCGACTAGCACAAATATCGAAAGAATCTTCACAATCCAGAAGCGAGTCCTTAGAATAATATTCAACATGAGGTACAGAGACTCATGCAGAGGAATCTTCAAAAAAAATAACATTTTAACAATAAGCGGACTATATTTGTACGAATGTCTTTTATACGTACACAAAAACAAATCACAATTCGAACTAAACAACACCAACTTCACGTATAAAACAAGAACACTTCATTTGAATTACCCAATACACAGGCTATGCCTAACGGAGAAAAATCCAGCATATATGTGCATAAGGATTTATAACAAGTTACCGGACACAATAAAAATCATCAATAGCCTCAAACAATATAAACACAAAGTGAGAGATCTACTAATGTCGTAGAACCGTACGACATAAACGAATACTTAGACACAAGAAATTAAAATAACAAATCCCGACGTAATTTCTTTTAAATGTTATTTGTCTTACAATGTAACTTTATCTGAAATAAAGATTGTTTATTATTATTATTATTATGTTAGAAAAGTAGCAAATATTTATTACTCTTTGGGAGCAACCAATCAATGTCAAAATTAATTTTTCAATGTCTTTTATTTCCGTTTTATTTCTCGTAACTCTGCTGCTACCCTTAAGTCATCATTCCATGTTTTTCTTGGTCTTCCTCTTATTTCTAGTGTTTTGATTTGTCTCCCTTCTACTGATATGTTCAAGCCATCTCAGTTGTCCCTCCTGTACAACTGTACTGTAGCCTCTATCGATTTGGTACCCAGTTCTGCTCGGTATTTCACATTTTCTATCCATCTTTGTTTTGCCCTCGATTTTTCTAAGGAATTTTATTTCTGTAGCTTGTATTGTCTTCTAGTTGTAACCCAAGACTTGCATCCATATGTCAGAACCGATATTACCACTTTCTTAAAAACATCAACTTTGGTGCTCTTGGGTATCTCTTTCTTATCTAAAAATGTTGCCTTCATAGTGTTAAATAGGCTTTCTGTTGCGCTTATTATTCTCTTATTTATAAATTTTTCGTCTACCACTTCTGTTATTCTATCTTCCTTTATGAGTAAACCTATTCCACGTTTAGGTCTTTCTTTGTTTTGGACTCCAGACCATCCAGTATCCCCAGATAATTTGATCCAACCTTTGCTTTTTTCTTTGTTTCGGTTATACCTAGAAAGTCCAAATTTGCTTTTTTTTTTCTTTTGTTAGTTCAATTTCCTTCCCAAGTTCCCATTTTTATATATACAGTATTTAATCTTTTGCTTTTTGGATCGCTTATCATTTCGTCGTTTTTCCATATTGTGGAAAAACTCTCACTGTGGTCCGATACTGTTTTTGTTGTTCATTAACGACATTGGCCAGTTTATTAAGTACTGCAATTATCTATTGTTTGCCGATGACCTTAAGATTTACAAAGCAATTAAATCAAAGCATGATTGTTATTTATTGCAAATGGATCTTGATAATCTTAATCTGTGGTGTCAGAACAACAACCTGAACTTAAATTTTAATAAGTGCTCAGTGATATCGTACTCCAAGCATAGTTTCAATGCCTTTGATTACTCTATTAATGGAAAGATTCTTAATCGTGTCTCGGAGATCGATGACTTGGGCGTTTGCCTAGACACTGGCTTAACTTATAACAGCCACATTGCTAAAATATGTGGCAAGGCACTTCGCACTCTTGGGTTCATTCACAGACAAAGTAAATACTTTTCGGCTAATACAGTCAAAATTCTCTACTTCTCTCTCGTGAGATCGCAATTGGAGTACGCGTCGTGTGTATGGTCTCCTTTTTACCATACTTCTATTGGTAGATTGGCATCGGTGGAGCGAAAATTTCTCAAATATTTCAACTTTAAACTTGGTTATACAGCAGAAAATTTCTCTAGTTCCAACTGTTTAATTGCCTGTAACACACAGTCGTTGGAATACAGACGCTCGGTCGCTGACCTATGTTTTACTTATCGCCTGATCAATGGTGGATTTTCCTGCCAACGCTTGACAAATAGTTTCCAACCATTTGTTTCCCTGCATGACACTAGACATAAGAATCTCTTTGTTTCATGTCAGTATAGGACGAATTATGGCCTTCACAGCCCCATTTCAAGAATGATCCGTCTTGTCAACAGACTACAGAAAATCGGAAAGTTTGATTTGTTCCATCCGTCATTTCAAGAGTTCAAGCGATGTATAATGTGGAATATTGATATTATGCTTGGTGGTTAACTTACACCACCAAGTTCTGTTAATTAATACTTTCTATGTAAAATGTTTTGTATTTTTATGTAAACTGGTATACCCGTAAATAAATAAATAAATAAATAAATATTGCTGGCTGGTTTCTTCTTCATTTTATCACTTTCTGTTTGTTTGCTTTTATCATTTCGTTGTTCCATATCCATTGCTAGAGTCGTCTTTGTTGTTGCATTAGGTAAATTATTTGTGGCAACTAGTTTTTTGGGTCATGATTTCCGCTATCGATGTTTGCTTTGTCTTATTCCAATCAATAATGCAACTACATTTGTTATAATTTTTTGATAACCAACTTTTACTCGATTACCTGATTATATCAATAATTTATTTCTAAAATTATATGAAAACCTGTATCTATCGGAAAAGTTATATACTAAGTTGTCCAACCAGCCATTCGAAATTTTGATTTATTTATAAAAAAATGTTCCGTTTCTTCAGAATTTTTGTTTTTTTAAAGCTTCGATTAAATCAAAATTTATAATGCGTTAAACCAAAATAAAAACTACCCGCGCATAAATGATATTGGTTAACAAAACTTTAAAAAATTACAAACTTGAATATAAAATACACAAATTTTTCTGGTCAATAACTTTTAAGTTATCAACTATTTATTAATTAAATAAAATAAAAATACCTTTCATGTAGCATTATCGACACCTCACAAGATCATTTAAATTGTGGAACTCGATCGCCAGATCCGTTCCTTACGAAACATACTTGAAGAATTTTAATTTAATATCTATATTAATTTCACAAGTTTTTAAAGTTTTCTTTAAATGGGTTTGTTCTCTCAGGTTTTGCAAAGCATTCATCAGTACTCGTGCGTTTTTGGATCATACTACACAATTGAAGGTAAAATTTGCATGCACTTTTTTATTTCACGTTAATTTAGATAATTTTTGCAGGGCATTTTCGGGACCACTATGATTCCAATTGGCTATTTGGCTATAAGTACAAAAATGCCTTATTTTATTTCAAGTCCTTATTATACCAATAAGTCGAAGTTACCTGTCAGTGTGAATAAAGGACTCCCACAGAGATTAATTTATGGAAGATTCATGTATTGAAATGAAATTACCAATGAATCAAATGAAAAGTATATCGTAGACTTGATAGAAATTGGAAACTGAAAAGCTGATGAAAATTGATGAATAATCGATAAAACTTCTTTTTTACCAAAATCTGTAATTAATTGAGTTAATTAGTTTCATGTGATTTTGCTAAATTTTTCTATATTTATTTATAAACATTAATTGTTATTTCAACAATTCAATATTAAATTTCTATATTGTTTATCTGACTATATTTTACTTTTTCTTGAAAAACATTGTGAACAGGTGAATAATTTTCTGTGCGATTTGCTTCCGTTCTTATTTAATAAGGATTTCCCCAAGAAGTAATTTTTCAAAACAAATTTGGGCACAAGACCTGGAATTCAAGAAATTTCAGAGATTTTATAAATCATTTTTGCTCTTACAGACACCGTAGTCTGAAAACAGTTCAATAAGCAATTGCAATCAATTTTGCCACTGACGACCTCTTGGATGAAGCATAAATTAGCAACAAATCTTCTGCTAGCTTTGGTATGCATTTCATATTGCAAAACACAAGGCAATCTTCATCTGTGAAGTCATCAATTAGAAGTTTTCTTTTCGAATTGTTTTAAATACCCTGCAAATTGCATCAATCATTCACGATATTCTAGCTGACAACAAAATCAATTCGAAGGAAAACAAAAAAAAACGTTTTTGGATTGATGATCTATAAATTTTTTATTACTAGGATTTCCAAACAACAGAGTTTCTGATATCAGTTCAAAACTAGTTGTTTCCAAAAAAAGATATTTGGATGATTTAGAACATCAGTATGACAATCTAATTTTTTTTGATATAACTTGAAAACTGAAAAATTTCAAAAATGTTGAATACAGCGTTTCTATAGAATTGCTTCCAAGTACCATGTGTCTTTGTGTACAATGTGTAATTACATAATCGGCTAAACGGGACTTAATTGATAGCCAAGTTTCGGGAAAAGTCAATTTTTGGCTGCTTGGAGGACATTTAGATTTCCTGGATGGGACATTTCATGGTTTAGATTTATCCAGGATCCACAAAAATCAGCATGAGCAGGTCGGAAAAATATGTTTGGGAAAGTTTTTGACGAACATTTATCAATCTATGCATGACTTGTGCAAATTTTAGTACAATTTTTTTTTTGGCCGAAGAACGCGATGTCAAAATTAAAAGAACGTTATACCACCAGGAAGAAGAGAAAAATTCCTTTTTATCAAAAAGAAATCTAAGAAGTTTTAGAAATGCTAGGAAGCAAAACGTCACAATTTTTGATTAGGTTTTGGACAATTCCAACTTTTAGACAAAGTTTGATAATAATTAAGAAGATGTGGTTCAAAGAAATTTATATCAATAGACGATACATTTAGTGGAGAAGAAAATGGTCAAGTTTTTCTTTAGAGAAAACGCAAACCAAATCACTACCAAGGGAGAAACACCAAACTATGTTTCCAAATTTTGCGCGAATTTAGCTTAAAGACAGGTTTCTGCCATTTTAGATCCCAAATTTATGAGTTTTAACGGCTTCAAGGATGTTTTCAAAAAACTGGACTATAAGGTCCCGTCGTTTCAGTCATAACAGCTTCGGTATAGTAACTTTTGAAATAGCAAATTATGCTAAAAAATACGTGTAAAACTTAAAGTAATTCAATTGGGAAAGGCTTACCTTATGAAAACAACCAATACAAAAAGCATTCTAAATTTAAGGTTTTTGGGCTTTTTTAGTTGAAATAATCAAATTTCTACAAAATGGTACCTAAACTGTATTTTTCTCCAATTCTCAAAATAAAGAAACCATTTTTTTCTTTTATGAGATTCTTGACAGATTTCCTCCTTTTTCTTCTTCTCTTCTTCGTCTGCCTTTCAGTGTACTCCTGGATTATCGGCCTCTTTCTCTTTCGAGGAAGGTCCGGGCATTAAGACCCCACGGCCGCTTAAACCGGATTGGGGAATACCTGTAACCCTGTTTTTAATAGTTGACGGCGGCAATCATCAACCCAGGGGGACCGCCGGCTTTACGTGCCCTCCGAAGCACGGAGACGGTCATATGAAAGTTTTTGACTCTCCCCGGCTTCGAACCGAGTACCTTAGAATCATCAGTTGTTCGGCTAACTTTACTAGGCTAATGTCTCCTTCCTTTTTTTCTTCCTAGATTGCCGAAAATGTCGACAAAATGAAAATCGGTAATCTTCTAATTTTTTATTTTGTAACACTTTCTTCAAATTTCTCTAGATTTTCTTGAATTTCCCTTTGCTTGTATATCAAATTTCCCAGCAATTCCTCCCCGAGGGGCGAGTCGTAAAATAAATTTTTGTGTAATAGATTTTCCCGGATTTTCTTCTGGACTGCCTTTAAGATTTCCTTTTAAAAAGGTTGGAAAAGCAAAAATAAAACTTATTTATAGTCCTAAGAAATCATAAAAAACTTCCCAAGATTTTCTTAGAATTCAAATTTCCTTTCCGGAACTACTGCCTACTGCCCTTAAATTTTCTTCTAAAAAAGTTCACAAATTTTTTCTTAAAATAAAAAAAATGTTCCTAGAGCCCTATAAGATTTTTTTTCAAAATGCGAAAAATTGGTAAGCCTGCACTGCATTAAAATTATAATTAAAGCAATGTATCTCTTTTATAATTTGTAATATATCTCACTGTAATAGCCAAGATGAAAGAAAATAAACAAGATAAGACTATAAAACTACAAAGATAATTTATTATTTAGCGTTAAATAGTTTTATGTTGTTTTGTTTTAACAGCCAGACAACAAATATT
Source organism: Cantharis rufa (assembly GCA_947369205.1). NCBI lineage: Eukaryota > Metazoa > Arthropoda > Insecta > Coleoptera > Cantharidae > Cantharis > Cantharis rufa. Next base: position 20,335,643 of record OX376309.1, read on the forward strand.
TAGTTAGATACTGGTACTACCTACCTACTTAATAATTGAGAAAAGTTTAATTAAACTCCCACACGTTAATAAATTTTCCAAAGCAATAAAATAACTCGGAAATAGTGAAACAAAATTTAAACAAACTTCAATTGAAAGGTTTTACGTATATTTTCCAAGAGTTCATTGCCATTAACTCAGGTATGTCGATGCCAGTTTACCTGAGAGGAAACTTTTAAAAAGTACGCAACTTTGACCCTTATTTTATAATTACTTAAACGCGTTTAATTAACTTAGCATATTTCAATACAAGTTTCAATATACATAAGTAAGTCTCATTTTGTAAGGTCAAAATATGTGAACTTATTTAATTGCTTCAATTAAAGTTGTACTGAAAGAAAATGGTAATAGTAAAATTTAATAATTTCGTAGTTAGTAAAAAATATAAAATAAAATGAGTGATCAAGAGCCTGCGGTACAAGGTAATTCGTTGTGTTTAAAAATATTTCAACCCCTCCGTGAATGCATTTCAAATTTCACGTTCGGTCATCCTGTGCATCCATTAGATCCTAGCGGTCCTAAGTTTAGTGAATATTTATATGTTAAACCAACAAAGCGATTGAGAATAATTCATGTAAAGCCAAATGTTAAAGTAAACGATCGAATTTCTAATGTAATTGAAAGTAGAAGGCGGACTAGTCACAATTCTTTATCGGAGGAATATTGGTTTACGCAATGGAATAAACCCCTCAAGTTGGGAAACTGTAATTGTTCCTTTCGTAGATCAGATCGTTACCAAAGTTTTAGAGAAAGCAAAAGATCGAGAGATATTTGCGTAAGCAGTAAGAAGATTTCCAGTTATAATTTACCACCAACAAAAATAACAAATATCGAAACTTTTGTGGAACGTCTCATTCAAGACACTTTATTTGAAGCATATCAGGAATATTTTATGAAACAGGTTAGTTTTAAATCGGCTGAAGAAAATGGGACAAGAAACTTGGGTTTCACCGAAGACGAAGACGAGTTTGATGGTGTTGTTGTTAGACATCCATCAAAATTCCTAAAGCATCGTCACCTGGAGTTAAAACCAAATAAGTGTTCACATAGAAAATTAGACGAAGCTAAGAAGAAACCTCTTGTTATTTTACTTCACGGGATTGGTAGTTCGGCTGACGTTTGGTGGAATATAATCAATACATTAATACACAAAGGCTATGAAATCGTAGCTCCTGATTTACTAGGGCATGGCTACAGTTCGATTCCGAACAAATCAAGTGCCTACAAGTTCAAAAATTTATTAAAACATATCGTCAAAATTTTTGATTATTATGTTGGCTGTGATGAATCCAAAAAGTCAATCATTATTGGACATTCATATGGGTAGGTCCAAAAAATAAATAAAATCAAATTTTTTATTGCTTTGTTATTTTAGGTGCAGTTTAGCTACAGCTCTGTATCGACAAAAGCCACAACAAATAGTACAATTAATTTTAATAAGTGGAGGTGGGCCCACCCCTTTAGCGCCTCAAATACAACAAAATAATGAATCTATTTTGTCATTTCTGCGAATGGTTTTCCAACCTCTACTATTTTGCGGATTAAAACGGTAATAATAAGTCGTAGTTTATACTAAATCCAAAATTAAATTTTGCTTTTTAGTGCCTTATTTTACTCTCCAAGAGGAAAACATTTCTACATGTGCAATGAAAACAATGCTATACCAAATCACATTCTCGAGTACATCTACAGTGGTCAAAATTGGTCCGAAGGGGATGCAGCATTCCATCGTAAAATATTAATTCCCACGTTACTTGTTCACGGTTTGAATGATACTCAAGTTACCTTGGTACAAGAGTGTGAAATGGAAAGGGTATGTGTCTTTAGGGTTCATGTTTAGAATCAAGGGGTAAATATCTCGAAAATTTGGTGTATACTTTTTTGAAATTATTGGAAATCTGAGTCCTGTGTACAAATATTTTTCAAGATATTTACCCGTTGTGTAAAATGTTACAAAATTGAAAATAATTTGGGCAATTTCCTAATTACTTTATTTTTGCAGACCATCCCACGTGCATTTTTGGAATTAATTCCAAATGCAGGTCACATGTCTATGCTGGATACTCCAGAACATTTAAGTCACATGATCATGTGCTTTATAGATTGGTGGAGCAGATAAAAAAAAATTTTTACAGTCGAGCACTTAACTTATAATTTTGTAACAAATTTATATTACATTAATTTTGTAAATATGTTTCATTTTTTAAATAAATATTTAAATAATTGTAAGTAAGCAAAATTATTTACTATTTAGAGGATTTTCAGGAGATTTTTGGAATTCTTTAAATATGATTTCTTTCATTTGTGATAAACGTAATGAAGGTTGTTCCTGCTTCAATTCCTTGAGTCGTCGTTCTTCAAATGCGGCATAAGCCGCTTTCAATCTCTTTTCTGGGTGCTTATCAATTTCTTGTTTTGAGCTAAAAAAACGAAAGTAAAAAATCCAAAATTTAAAATCAAACCGGAAAACAACTTACCCAAGTATAACAAGAGCATCGTCAACGGTACGGGCCTCTTCTCCATCTATTTTCAATCTGTTGATATTTTCTTCCAAAGGTACTTCTACCTGAATATCGGGTTTCTCTTCTTCCTTCTTTTCAGATGCGATTTTATTCAGGGCTGTGTTTATCTGTATTCTGGTAACTTTAGGTGCTGGAGCTGGTTTACTTACGGTCTTAATAGACGCTAATTCTTCTTCCAGCAAAGCTTTATTAGCGGCCTTTTTATCGGCTAATTCTTGTTTCTTAGATTCTTGTTCCAACTGCACACAAAAATTAATCGTTACGAAATAAAATTACCGATGATTACAAAACTTAATTTTGTGTCAATATAAAACTTTCACTTACTTTTCTTTGTTGTTTTTTCAAGACATGTTTGTCGTCGTCCTTCCACAAGGCATCTTCTTCTTGTTTCTTTTTCTGTCCAGTTTTTTCTAGTTTTACTGTCTCCTTTCGTGCTTTAGCTGCTACAGCCTTACTGTTTTCTCCCTTGAATTTTTTCGGCATTATTTAATCTAAAATAATTGATTTTTATATAAATTAATAGACAGATTATTAATTAAATAACCTCACATACACCAAAACTGCCAAATCTGTAAGCAAATTTGCGAGTTTAAACAAATAAACGCAAGATGTCACTCTCACTGAAAAATTACAGTAGCGGACTCGGGAAAGGGCCAAAGTGCATTTTATTTAAAATTTCTAATTTTAATAGTAATTAATTTTTACATTCTTAAATTTAATATCTTAAAGGAAAACCTAAAAGAATTTAGGTATATTTTTAAAATATTAACAAAATTTAATAGATTGTTGTGTTAGAGAGAAGTTAATTATCCCGTTACCACCCCTTGTATCCGGCTTTTCTCAAGCTGTTTTAGAATTTCCTACAATTTCTCGGATTTCTTTTTCAAACTGACCTGAGCACACCCCTGCTTGAGATAAAATTTTAATAAATTTAAATTTCCCACCATTTCCGAAATTTACAATAAAAATCGTATTATTGTTTAAAAATTGTTATGTGGTTTGAAAGAACCCAATTAATAAAGAAGTACTTGAACGTAAGTTGGCCAAACGATAGGTTTATTTTAGTTGTATCAGTTTTAGTTACCTTCCACCCCTCCATAAATGGAATAATTGCTATATTTATAGTTGTATTGTTAAAATGGCATGAGTGAACCGTTTCTGCATCAATACTTCCGATTTAAAAGTAATTAAAAATATAACGAGCGAATTCTTCAAAGTAAGAACTTTAATTATTAAAATGGTAATTTAATGCTATATGTGTTTAAATGTGGATTTTTATAGGTTAGATATTGAAAATGGAAGAAACTAAAAAGGATATTTCTAACGGCCACAAGAAACGTGAAGAGAAATTAAGAAAACGCGATTATAAATCGTTAGAAAATGTGTTGAAAGAAGTTAATTTGCAGCCTGAAAATTTACGCTTTGATCTACTAACGACCAAGTATGGCGAACTTTACGATGAGTATAGGACTGCTATTACAGCTCTAAGTATAGCCGAACGAAACATTGTGTCCTTACAGAGAACTAAAGATCAACTTCAAAATGATCAGAGTAAATTGATTTTGGCACGTTCCCGTATGGAAAGCTTATGCAGGGAATTACAGCATCAAAATAAAGCTATTAAGGTACGTCTTATAAATTTAGGGGGTGTGCCTGGTAATTACCTTAATAAGCAGTCTATTTAAAGTCTGCTTTGAAAGCTATTAAGTAAATATGATTAACATGTTTACTTTTTCGTCTTAACGTCATTCTATATCAAGTATTCTCGAAATGAATTATATAAATAATTGTAATTATCCCAATATTTCAATTTTTACAAGAAAGTTTTTAAAATAAAATATAAAACTTTTCTTAAAAATAATTAAAATCTGCTACACATTTGAGCTAATCACACTCTCTACTCGTAGTACATCTTAGTCGACAATTTTCAATGAAAAACACCTTTTTAAGTTGACTTTGTAGCAGCGACTTAAACACTTTTTCGTTCATTTAACATTCAAACTTGGAGGAAGACTTTCTTTAAGGCAGGGGTGTCAAACTTGCGGCCCGCAATGAACATTTTTGCGTCCCGGCCAATATATTGGCACACAATAATATATAAATAAAAATTAACAAATCGACGCAGAATAAAAATTATTGCAGTGTCATTGAAAAATGTAAGCATTATACAGGGTGTCCCCGGATACACTTTACATAACTTGGGCGGTGATATAGGACACTTTTCTAAGAACAATATTTAACAAAAATTTTTTTCTAAATTGAAACCCTCGAGAGTTACTGTGCTGTCACAATCATGTTAACGTAACGTAGTCGACTTAACCTTAAACAAATGCTCCAATCTAAAGCCATCGCATGATTGTGACAGCACAGTTACGCCTCCTTAAAGCATTTTTTTCAATTTCCACCTTCACGTGGCCATATCCCCGAAAATATTGAATTTTACATTTAAACCTTTTCCGTCTAAAATCAACGGATTTCGAGCTATGAATTAAAAAGTAAGTTAAAAAATATTGAAAAATTAAAACTTTTTCTATTTTTTGTTTTTTTCAAGACCCTGTGACAACTACTGTTTAAAGCGGCCTAGGGCCTTAAAATTTGGTGGTCGGCTTCTCTACCTATAGAACTTTTTTTAGGTAGGGGTAAAGTTATTAACACAAGCTGTTTTCCCTGTTTTCGCTCGGAAACGAAATACCCACCTTTGCAGACAAAGAGTTAATTTTCCTCTATAAATTCTTCACAAAATCTTTCTCTCCCAGACATTTAACATTTCTTGATCTTTCTTTCTCAATATCCATACCTCACACCCATATGTCACTGTTGGTATTATTATTGTTCTATAAACCCTCTCTTTCACTGTTCTTGACAAATTCTTGCTAGACAATACCGATTTTAGTGAAAATCCGCTTCTGGTACCTACCGATATACCGATATTATATTAATTGAATTAAAATAAAAAAAAAAATATTATTAATAAGAATTTTCAAATTTAATATTGGATAATTTTTTAGGAGGATAATTTGATAAAAATTCGAGAAGAAGAAGAAAAAAGAAAGGAAGTGGCCACGAAGTTCCAAGCCACATTAAACGAAGTAACTACCATGATGCAAGATAATACGGAAAAAAATATAAAATTGAGAGACGATAATTTAGAAATGGCCAATAAGATTGCTTCCTTATATGATCAATTTGAAAAGCGAAAGGAACATCAATCCAAAATGGAACATCAACTAGAATTGGAGAGGCAATTGTCCCAAGCTCAAATAGAAAAGGCCCAATTGGAACTTAAAGCTGAGCAAGAATTATGGAACCGCGAACGTAAACTTTTGGAAGATAAATCAAAAAATAGTGAAGAAAATTGTGCTCAATTGCAATTTACAGTTAAAGAACTACATGAAAATCTTGAGTTGTATTCAGATAAATATGATGAATTTAAATCTTCTCTAAGTAAAAATAATCAAGTATTTGATAACTGCAAAATTGAAATGGATAGAATGACGAAACAAATTTTATCATTAGAAAAAGAAGTTAAGATTTGGAAACAACGTTCGGAACGAAACGCACATGTAGTGTTGGAATTAACAACAACCAAGCAAACTCAAGATTTAAAACTGGAATCATATGATAAAAAGTTACAACTTTTGCAAAAATTATGCCGTCAATTACAAGTAGATCGATCGTCTTACGTTAAGTTATTAAAGAGTAATGGTATAGAACCAATTTCACAAACTTGCATCGAGGAGAAAGTCAATGCAAATTCAACCAAAAAGGTACAAAAGGAAATGACCAAAAAGCAAAAACAGTTAGAAGAGTTAAAATTAAATTTGAGAGTTTTACAAGACCAACTTACTATAGCTCAAGGTGATCACGCTAGTCAAGTCCAAGCACAAGTTGATGAATTACTTACTGAATCTACCCTAATGCCATCTGATTCAAGTTTAGTATTATCAGAAGCACCTTTAGAACCAACTATATTACCAACAGAAGCACCACTAGACCCCACTTTGCTATCATTAGATTTACCTTCGGTATCGGCACAGTCAACTTTAGCAACACCAGATTCAACTTGGGTAGCACCAGATTCAACTACAATACTACCAGATTTGACTTTGGTTTCCCCAGATTCAACTTCGATGGTAACCAATCCAACTGTGGAATCATCAGATTCAACTGTAATACAGGCGGATGTAAGTGGTGATATCGGAAAAACAAATGTTTTACCTATTTCTGAAACTGACTGTAAAAAAGAATAATTGTTTTAATAGTATTTGTTTAATGTGTGCAATTTTAATTTACGTTCAAGTTTTTGAATTTATGTTTAATTATAATAATTTTACTTTTACATATTTAATTGTAGATTTAAATCCATGAAGGTGCCACGAAGGATTTTATTTCAATTAAATTTGATAGTTTGTTTGTTTGCAGATTCTTGAAGAATCTTGAAAACCTTTTAAAATTTGAGAAAATAACAAAATAAAATTTTGAATATATTTTATTAGGTTTTCAATTATGTGAAAGTATGATCACGGTAATTAGCACGTTTTTGGGATTATTGATTTTTGGATTTGATACCTACCACGATTACCAATGGTAATTGATTACCACACTTGGGGCGCGTTTACTGAACAGTAATCATGTATTAGGGGCCTTCCAATAATTATGTCAAACGAGGGAGAGAAATAGGTTTCCATAAATTTATTGAGGTATACTATTATTTTTAATTATACTTTAAAATTATTAAAAAATCGAAATTTATTTTTCTAAAATGGGAAACTTTTTTAATAGGGGGCGTGTGACGTTGGGAATGGTGGTAAAAGGTGCTTAAAATCGCACGACATAATTTATAGATGACTTCTTATGCAGAGACATTGTCTTACAGGTTTATTTCTAAAGGTATTTCACAAGTATTACCGACAAATATGTGGTGTCATGGAAACGGGATGCTTTAGATTTATTTCTAAATGTATCGTTTTTACATTTTTAATATCTATAATATGTTTAAATATACCTACTTATGGTTTTTCAAATAGTATTTATACTTTATTTTATATTTGTCAGCTTATTTCCCTTTTTCGTGATACCATAGTTGCATAATGATTGTTTTTGTTTAAATATGTACTTACAGAGACCTGTTAAAAGTAGGACATTAGTAAAACAGAAGTTAGCACATTTGAGCATGTTTTAATGGATATTGTAGCGCTCAAACGAAACGCGCCTCTAGAATACAATGGTCATTTCATAGCAAGTGGTCCAATCTGGTTGCTTAACCATATTTAAAAAAAATTGAAATTTTGTGCTTAAGTGTGAAAGCTCTTTTTATTGTCTTTTTTTTTCATAGGGTTACCATATTTGTTTGGCAAGGTGCGGCATATCTTGCTTTTATCTTTTAAGGACTTGATGAAAGTGAAAATAGTCAAGCTACAAGATTGATCCTTGCCTATTTTCACCTGAATGTAATTCTAAAGGGTGAAAGACCACCCTAAATGTATAGTTCTTTTTTTAAAAAAGTGACATTGGTTGTATTGGTATACCAAATAGAACTTTCACCCTTTAGAATTACATTTAAGTGAAAATGGGTAAATCTAGCTTGTTTTTTTGCAAAGAAATTATTTTTGACCTCACATTAATTGGTTACATAGAAGATAAGAAATGCTGCACTTGGCCAAATAAATAGGGCATGAATACAAAAGGGGTCATTTTGAACTATCATTGTGTTAAACTGATTATATACAAAAAATCAATTTTTTCTGAAATGATCAAGGGACCGGATTGGAACACTTGATATGGAATGATCCAACACGAATTGAAGTAAATGTTCAATGTAGGTTAATTAATGCCATTTTTGTCAGTTTTTGCATTTTTTAAAGATAAAAATTTAAATACATACTGAAAAAACCTGTACTGTAATATCCTATGTTTTGATGATTAAATGGCATTGCCAAAGTCAGAGCTAGTAGATTACATGGAGTACTGTCATGTTGCTCATTTTTTAGTAAATATAGCTGTAGTTTCGGATTCGATCGACCCAATCGAGGGGTGGCTGTACTCTTCTAAATACACTGGCTCTGGTTGTGGTGTTTCAAGTGCTTTGTTATAACATGTTTAGGAAAAACGAAACAATAATCTTATTTAGTACCAATGAGTGTTAACAGAAAGCATTTAAAAACTGTTGATGTTATTTAACATATTCTAATGTAATACGGATTGAATTATTGATCAGTACATCTATTGCAATAACTACAACTATTTTTACACAGTCTGTGGTTATAGTAATTAGTATAGGTATCTGAATTTAATTTGACTTGATTCAATGTGCAAAAACTTGGTCAATAAGAAAATAATTTACAATAAATTAAATTTCTTTTAGTTTGCGAGTGTATTCATGATTTACTAGAAATTTCATCTTCTCCATGTTATTGTTATTATTGGTGTCAACTAGCCTAATTTTTGCACTTGATATATTGTTTTTACCAACAAATAATAATGTGTGATTTACAGACTACCAGTCTGTAAATAATTTAGATTTTTTGTATTTAAAGTGTTTGTTTTGTTAATTTTGTTTTTCTTAAGTATTAATCTGTATTGACTTTCTAACGTGGAATAAGTTTATAGTTGCGCATTTTATGCCAATTAAATATAAATTTACTTTATATTCTTATTAGTCATATGTGCTTGACTTGATTAATTTATTACAATTTTTTTAGAAGGAAGTAATTTGTTTTTTTATGTACCTTATATTAAACGTGAATCTTCTTTTGCTCAAAATGCTTTAACTTTCAATATAAAGTTACGATATTTCTGTGGTTTGGTGTCTACTCCAATACTTCTGGATCTTCGAATTTAGAATTTTTAGTATTATGTAATATGTAGTATAACAGAGCGTACATTTGAAAACGCTACACCTTAAATTTTTCTTGAACTACACCAAAAATATATCGACAAACTGTAACAGATCCTTTTCTAGATAAGAACAGGGTGACTAGCAAGAGCGGTCACATTTCTAATTTTTGAGAGGTACATGCAAATAGCATGCTGAGAATGATTACCCATCCTGAATTTTTTTGCTTGCTCCTCAGGCTAACGTACTCTTAGCAAGTAATATTGAAAAATTTCCTCAGAGAAATCCAATAACATTATCCTCCTAGTGATGTTACGTACTAACTAATCCACGAAATTCCCAGGGTTAACTTTGGCTTTAGCATGGTGAAATAATTAACCCTATTACCCCCGTGGTATATAAAATCTTAAAAAGTGAAAATAAACACAAAGCTAATGAGTATAATTATAATAGTCACGGATTAATCCGAGATTCAAGATAATCCTAGGATTTACCAATGAGATTATTGGAATTTAGATCGTTACGTATTAGCAACAACTGCTATTTCGAGAATTAATCTCGAATCTCGGATTAATCCGTGACTATTAATACGGGCATTAATAAGCTAATCGAATAATCTACTTGACTATACTTAAGATTTACGACTTATTTATATTATTTTAAGACTGAAAAATATAAAATAAAATCTTATAATTTAAAAAAAGCCAAAAAAACACGCTTTTATGACGCACTAAAAATTTTAAAATAATTTTTAATTTAATAAAGAATAAACTAATCAAAATCATAGATGTTTATATAGAAGGCCTTTTAATTGCAAAACTGAACGAATCTTTCTATAAAAATTAAGTTTAAAATTAGTAATTGGTAAAAAAAAATTAGTAAAGTTAAAGTAAGTTTAAATTAATTAAGTACATTTTTTTGCATTAAAAAATATAAATATAAAATAATCAAAATTGTGCAAATTTTTATTAAGATTGTGATTGTCCATTTCGGTCTATGACCTTATAAAATAAACTCGAAAAAAATATATAACAGTTTGTATCCCTTTCAAATTTGTACATTGCTACGCCACTGGTTACAAATTATTCCCGCCATTTATACGCGCCAATACGCGCATTTGAGGTTAGCAGGGTATGTTAACTCCTTAACAAAGGCTTGGTATGTTGTCAACAGCGACATCTGTAGGCTTGGGAGCCACTTGTCATGTGGCAAGAAAACGCGGCAATTTTAAAATGGTTATTATTTCATTTAGAATTTTATAAATTATAACTTTATAATCATAAAATTTCATTAAATCTTAAAGTAATGTAATAAATAGCACTAATAAAGTGTATACACATACATTACTATAAGAATTAATGAAATTTTATGATTATAAAGTTACATTGTAATTTTGATGTAATTTTAAAATAACGACATTCAGATTTTTATTAAAAAATTGATTTTATTACTACTTAAATAAACCTAACAAAACAGAATCAATAAGTAAATCATAATTTACAAATTTATAGCTGAAATAAACTTAAAAAGCTAAAATCAAGTTAAATACTCATTAAAAATCATTTTAAATATTGAGCTATCGGACAAGTGATCATCTTTTTACAAAATTTTCATAAGTTAATAATATTTATATTTAAATAATGTACAAATCGATATTAATCACTTTGGCATAAATAAAGAATGAGCAATAACATCATGTTTCTGGCTTATTAGCTTTCTTCGGTACCGCATACAAATTATTACTTAACAGTTCTTGCATTTACATTAATAACTTTTACATAATTAAAGAATTGAGCGATAGACACGATGCTACTAGTATCGTTAATTAGCATTTCCTGTAAATTTGATATTATAAATACGGTTATTTCGCCGATACTCAGACGTCAGAGCCTCATTTGTATTATACAGGCGAGGTTGACATTTGAGTACGAGAAGCTATAAATTGCACTTCATTACCCCATTATACCTACATTAATAAGACTACTTCGTGGGCTTACAAGAAAAAGGCACGAAGTCCAAAATGATAGTTTTGAGTAATCCACATTTTAAAGTTTCTATTTGCATCAATGCTTTAGTGTTATTTTACATTTCTATATTTCACAAAATAAATCAGATATGACTTACTCTGTTCTTGCAATAGGAAGATCATTAAAATTGAGATCTATATTGCACTAAAAAAAAAATAAGTAAAATTTTGACTTGACCTTTTTCTTGTAAGCCCACGATTTCTTTCTAGACCTTTTAAATATTTCTGCTGCATTCTTATATAATATAGAATCAGCTTTATCAATATTTCTCTCTCAATATACACTGGCAAGATTTTCTAAAATTTCAGTAATTTTGATGTTTTCATTACTGTGGAGTACTGGCTGAACTTCAACTATATCCTAAAATAATAATTAGTAAATTAATATGGGACTTTTATGTCACATGTAAGTAATTACCTGCTGCACTAATTTCTTCATTGAAACTAAAATATCTCCTTCGTCATTTTCACAATTACTGCCTTCTGAATGACCGCTGCTGTAGTTATTTACCAACAAACTCTTGTAAAATGGAGTAAACGCTGCTACTGTTGGATTTGTAAATCTTATTCCCCTCTGTCTTACTTGCCCAAAAAAATTTTCCAAAGAAACCTGGCTGAACGTCCTAGGAAACATGCTCTTGAAACCAAAAACTTTCATGTTTGAGTGAATGTCAATAAAGCACTAAAAATTGCAAGATATGAAACATTAATTATTCATATTAGAATTATTTTATAAATTACTTGTAGCGTAGTAATCCAATTTCTTATGGTTGGTGGCGTGAACTTCCTTTTGGGCCTCTCATACCTGTTTGCATCGTCATTGTCATCTTTTTCAATATATATCATCGTCTCAAAAATTTTAATAGCTCTCTTCCAAAATTTAACATGATCAGATTTGTCGGTGACGCAGGTTCGCAACTTTTTGTCTGGAACTTCAACTTCGACATGACCATTAACGCTGTCAAACAATTTGTCGAAGAAGTCGATCACTTTTGCAGTTTGTTTTGCTTCTGGTTTCAACTTTAACGTTTCACCATTACACTCATCATAGGTCGTTCCTAAATAAAATAATAAATTAAGTAAAACTTTTCTCAAAAATAAGCTCACTTACCTGATGTAGCCATGACAATAGCAAGAGAAACCGCACCGCTGAAGACCTGGGTGCAAAAAGAAACTTTCATTTTTTATCAGGTTTGGAACAACGTGATAATCAGTTAATTTAGGCATCATTCTAACTTCGCCAAATTTCAGTTTCATCCTCTTCTTGACCCCATTTCGATATCTTCTTACTCCCTGACAATACGAACTAAAATTAACCATTATTTTACAATTAAATAACAGTAAAACAAAACGTATAATTACTTGACAAACAGTCAGTTGGGAAAGCATCAGATCGTAAATTGTTGTTGCTCAAGATGAAACATCCTTTAAAATGATGGTGGCATATTCTTCTCCAATGATATACTTTACGGGGTTCCGATGTTGCGATTTCTTCATTTCCAGACATTGCGACCCATAACTTAAACCTTTCCATATCGACGTCAGGATTCGGGAAGCGATGCAAAATCCTAGAAGACTTTAAACATGTGGGAACGCAACAAGTTCGACCCATTTTGATTAATACAATAAATCCTTAAAATTTTAAGGATAGCGTGAAACAAAATAAAAAATACTTTATACCTGTACCAATATGTAAATACCAATATATAATACACAATTTTTGCAATAATAATTACAATTTTGCAATAATAATTACAATTTATATTAAAAATATTTTTAATCGTTTAAAACGCACGTGTTAAGTTTGTAAAAATATCAAACAAAATGGATGGTTTGCTATCAAGTTAGGCAACACGTTGATGCAAAGCAAGTACAGTCACTGGATATAGGCACTAGACTGTACAAGCAAGATTGATACAACGCCATCTAACAGCTTGGGAGCCACTTTTTCTGGCTGGACCAATATTCTCCATAAGACTTCACGGACCGTGGAGGTTAGGAAAACAAGTTGGCGGTTAAAGTTAATGCTGTGAGACTTTCCTGCTGTTTTAATAAATATTACTAACGTGAGTATTACAAAACTTGATAAAAATCCAATAAAGTTGATAACCTTTATGTAGATTTTTACTGGCGCTTATAATTTTGCAAATTATATTTGGATTAATTTTTTTTCAGTAAGAAAATGTTCTTTTGCCCCGAACTTCTTCTTCCACAGTTTGGTGGAAAGTTCAAGGAAGCTTGGATAGCCGACGCGTGTGGGATCGAGAACGTGAAGAAGAAAGATGCTTTGAAAGTTGATTTACCACAGTTATGGTACTTGGAAAGTTTTGACCGTTGACATTTTTACGACTAACCTGTTTCTTTTAGTGACGATCTTATCGAAATGCTTGATTATCGAGGAAAGCGTCCGAAGGAATGTTTACCACTGCCTGTCGCCTCTCGTTTGGTTCATGGTGTGCTCGTCTTGTTCGACTTCAGAATTACCACTTTATTAAGTGAGTAGACTTTTTAAAGGGTAGATCATAGTGATCCATTTTAAAATAGTGTATACTCGAGGAATTTATTTCGAAAAAAGTATAAATGCGATTTTATTCATTTTTTGATACGTGTAGGAATTGATAAGTAGGTACATATTTAACATTTTATAAAAATATTTTTGTTATGTCTATGTAATTTTGCACACGACCTAGTACTTTATGTGCTGCCAGATGGTGTACATGATTTATTTGAAAAAAAAATTGTTTTGTTAATTACATGGAAAAAATCGTTGGCATGAAAATTTGCATTACTTGGGCCTAGTTTTTTAATTGTAAGTTAACCCAAATTTAATGATAATCATAATAAAAATGATAATCAGGATAAACTGAACCTTTAGACCACTGACGGTAGACAAAAAATAGGGCAAACATAGGAATAATTCACATGTTTCTGATTTTTTGGTATGTTGTTAGGGTACCTACCAGTAGTATAAAACCAAGTTGCTTTGAAAGATCTGTGCTAACTTCGCGGTGCTCGAAAAACCTGGAAATTATTCAACTGATTTCAGATTTTGGCTCGAAACTCCTAAAAGAGTGTTCCTACGGAAAAAGTCGTTCCTTCCTTTTTTGAAGCTGTGAAAATTTTCTATAATTTCAGCTCAACCCCAATTTTTTAGGTCCAATAAATCCTAAGATACGGGACCTCAAAAATTGGAATTTTTTTCAAAAAATTTCAGTTAGGTCATCTGTCTGGCTAAATATTGGCTGTAATACTCATCCTACAAAAAAATCATTGAAAATGTAGTTTTAGAGCAGTTATTTAGCTTTAATTTAAGCCCTGAATGAAGTCTTGAATTGAAATATTAGACCTAAAGTCTTCAAAATTTGCAGATAAATATCATATTAACTCTAAAACATATCCTAAAAGTTTAGTCTTGATATCTGAGATATAATTTTTAAACATTTTTTGTTATAACAATCGACCCAAGGCGGATACAGGTTGAAGGGGTAATGAGGTAACTATTACCCCATGTCTCATAATAACAATAATTTGTTAATTGTTTTCAACATAATTGTTGGGGTTGATTGGTGCTTGTAGATAAACAATTTATAAAAAACAATAATTTATTTTTAAACTACAAACAAAAAATATAGTGGACTGTAAATAAGTTAAATAAACGTGTTTGAATCTTGGCAGTCAAAATGCTAATGCCTAATAAAATGCAGCGTTGCACTAAGAAAGGGAAATTAGCGGGGATGAAAGGCAGTGGGGCGAAACGCCACAACAATAATATTACAAATAAATACCATATTTTTTCATAATACCACATTTTTCTTTTACTCCTAAATTGAATTTCTTCACATGTCGAATTTTTTTTCTAAAAGTATTTAGTTAAAAATATAAAAAGTTAGTGAAAAAGTGATTCTCCAGTAATATGACTACGGGGAATTAAAATGGGAAAATCCATCTAACCAACAATTAAAAATTTTTCGCTTGACGGCACTACCTAAGTTTTTCAATAAATGAATATTTGCTATTTATACGACATATATTGATTGTATTTCATATAATTTTGTTGTTTCACTGCCATTTAATTTTCCTGCTAATGTCCCAAGTTGTGATACCTATTATTGCTTATTTTTAGATAACGTCATGAAGCTTTCGTTCAAATGCAGGATGCCCAAACCTCGAAGTCCTCTGTAAGTATATAAATTGAAGAGTTTTCTGTAATCTGAATTGTTTTACTTTTTAGTAAGTCTATAGAACCAGGTGATGTTGTTCGAAGAAAACGTAAGCGTAAGAATAAATCAGAAATTAGAGTTACAAATGTCCATATAAGAGTTGATCGGGCAGTACAAGAAGATGCCTTAGCAAATTTGGTCCCTTTGGATAGTATTACCATCAATGAGTTGCCTCTTGAATCAATGATCAAAGTTGGGGATTTCCAATCTGAAGCGGTTTGTACTAAATTTTACTGTTTATGTTGGTGGTGATAGTTTTTTTATTTATGGTGGCTTTTGTTTTGCTTGTAGCTGAATTTTGGAGAAATCGGGTATTCCGTACGTCCTGATCCTATACCATTTGACGATGTGGTATTTCCTTCGTTAGTTGCATTTTGTTTTGTTTTGCATGTAGATAATCTTATATTTATGAATTTTTTGATAAATTGTAATTTCCTGCTTTACGGTTGTTCAAATTTTGCTTGGTAGCTGATATGGAGAGTAGTAAATTATTGCATGTTAACTTAAAACTTTTAGCATTTGACCTAAAAAAAGCATTGTAAGTCGAAAAATTAGTTTAAATAATCATTAATCATTACCGAACATCATACTAACTCGTTAGACTTCCACCGTCAATTTTGACCTTAACAAAATTATGCTAAAATCTAACTAAAATGTATTGTTAATAATGAATTTAGCTCAAATACATCTAATATTAAATTTATTAAATTTTGTCTATTTAAGGAAAATTTGATGGAGATATGAGTTTTTAAGGGCGAGTTATTTTTTGCCTTTCATTATCGGAATTATGTAATTCATGATAATATAACTATACTATATAAGTCTCAGATGGTTTAGTATATTATTCAATAATGTTTGAGGATTATTTAAGCCAATTTTCAGACTTACAATATTATTTTCTAGGTTTGAGCAAAATTTCACCCAAATTGCATGGGCTATGTGTATTAAAATTAAATTCAATTCTACAGAAATTTTGAATATTTAATGTAATTTGAATATTACATCAAAATTATAAACTAAGGTTTAAATTAGTCTTGCTACTTTTTTATATAATATTTATATCTATGTATGTAGTATATGTTGGGGTGATGGAACACATTTAAAGTATCAAAAATTGAAGTTTGAACAGCCTTCAGTACTGCATGTTTTCTAAAGATACAATAAATTAATCATTACAAATACTATTCATATAAATAGGAATGGAAAGGTGAAACCTTGGTAGCCACACACACACATTTGTAACCAATATGTGTAATTATGTATATTAACAGTATTTGTATCTAACACAAGGAGGAAGTTTTGCTTTAAGAGTAGTTGATAGTTATCTACGCCAAATCGACCTCTGACCATCGCCATTTTTTTTGAGTGATATATAAAAAAATAATTTTGTATTTTTTTAGGACATTTATAAATCGGTCTAACACTTCTGACCGTTATAACAATCCAAAAGACTGATTGCTATTTTCGATCGAACTGATATAGGGGCAAACTTCACAAAATTTTAAATTGTTTTTTTCTGTGCATTCTATAGATACTAAAAATAAGTCATATCAAAATTGCATAGCTAAAATCCGGGGTAAAAGTAGAGCAAAATTATTGTTCTAGTCTATCTAGTTTCCAAGATAAAACCCTGTTTTTATTTTTCAAAAAAACCTATTCAGTTTTCAATGTCATGTTTTTTTTCTGTTCATCTGACACAAAAGTGGTCTGCAACTAGATTCAATTATCTATACATCTATGTATGTACCAATAACTTGATAACTGTAATCGGGCCCTAGCTTTCAAACTTCTGAACTTTTGACTTTTGAAATTTTTTCATACAGCTTAATTTCATCTATGAGCGAGTGACTACCTGTCCCTAATTTCCATTCTGGTAGGCTGCTCGGTTTTTAAATTTAATATAGTAAAAGATATCGAGTAGTAATACGTAGAGATACGGCTTTCAAAATTATCCTAACTTTTGGTGAAAATACTAAAATTTATTTTTTTTAAAATAGTTTTTGTTAAATATTTTTAGAATCTTTCTTCTCACAAATTCGTTTCTGTCTTGGTTTGAATCTATTGTAGAAAAATTTTTCACTTGAATATTTTCGAATTATTTTCATGCATAAGTCCAATAACTGGACTATAATGGTGAGGGTCAGAGTCAGGTCGATATGACATGGAAATATACATTGCATGATCTAGAAATAGGAATTATTTTTAATGACAGAGTAATATAAATAAGTTGAGAGAAGTTGCTAGTATCTCTCGTCAGGCTATTGCTTGGTCATATAACGCTCGCTTTGGAGAGAGAGATAGCAGGAGACAGAGAACTCATCCTACGGCCGATCATTTTGGAGTGAATGAGTTTTCTGTCTCGTGTCATCTCTCACTCTAAAGCGTCCGTTATAGGAACTTATTTATACATAGATTACACATCTAATCTATTTCTTAAATTTCAATCTGTGTATCGTTATTAGAATTTTACAAAGTTATTTTAAATATTGAATTACCACAAAGTTTAGCATTCTATTTGATAAACAGGGTAGATGAAGTTGAATTGTCAAAAAAGCGTGAACCCAGTGGTGTGCTTACCACGCCCACGAAGAAGCGGGCTGTCGAACAACCCATATCACAGTTTGACGCCATAGAAAAATCTATCTCCCAAGTTCAGGACTCGGAAATGCAAATACCTAGGTCCCCTTTTAAGATTGTGGAAAAATTAGTTGCACCACTTCCAGATGTCGAAAAATCAGTCCCTTCACCTTGGGAATACCAGTCCATTTCTATCGATCTGGTAAATGAAAGACAGATCAAAGCGCGAAACAAAAAGAAGAAGAAAATAAACCCGAGTGTTCCTTTCTGCATGAACGAAAAGCGGAATATATGCATTGATCGTCGTGTAGGTTTCTTCCTTTTAAAAGAAAGAAAATTAATCTAAATTGTTATCTTTGTAGTTGAACGAAGTTAAAAAACAAGTACAACATGTGCCCGAGTTTAATCTATTTCGTAAGCACGTTTCAGTGGACGTTCCCAACTTAATAGCACTTTTCTTTGACAAAGAACCGCATATTGATGACCACATTTATCGCAAACCACAGTCGTGCTCCCAAGTTGACTCTTTACTCGGACAGAAACTTGCTTCCAAGCATACAACCCTTCAACCTGCAAATTTACCTTCTGTTGTGGAAGCACCACACGAACAATCCCATCAGGTTTTGGTTCCAGTGGAAGAGCATGCGGCCCTATTTGCCAATCCCAATATTTCTGATTTGGAAGGGTACGTACACATGTTGTTTTTTAGTTTCAAAACATGATTATTTGTTTTGTAGAAAAGAGTTGCAAGTGGAACGACCACATCAGTTTACAGTTCCTGTGGAAGTACATGCACCCCATTTTCCCCAAACCAATATATCTGCTTTAGATGGGTGAGTAAACAATTAATTGTAATAATTTTGAAATAAAATAATTGCTTTGCAGAGGAGAACAGTTGCAGCCATTGGCGAAAAATTCGGCAATCCCATTACCTACTCAAATGGAATTTGTCGTATCCGCCACTGAACCCATCGTACTTGAAAAGCCACCTTCTGAAATGTAAACCACGTTTTATTAAAATTCACAAAATCTCCATTTTAGCATTTTACAGAAATTTATCACAAAGTGAAAACAGGCGCAAATCGATGCGTCATGAGAGGCAGAAATACATCCGACACACTGTCAAGAATTGGGATTACGAGAAGAATGGTAAACTTACTATAGAAGATGTTTGTCCCAAACCAATAAACCGTTTTAACATAGCTGCCACGTTTGGAGATCTCCTCAGTAAGTCTTTTTAAATTAGAAACCTCAAAAATATATTGGCACCTTTTTAGCTATGAGCAAACGTGGTTATGTCGTGTTGAATACCAACGTGAACACATTGGAATTGGAGTCGATCGAAAAAGGACCAAAACTTTTACAATAAAGTTGTATGTTTCTCCCATTTTAATTTTTATAGTTTTATCTGAAGTTCTTTATTTCAATATTTTAGTCTGAAGTTTTCTGTTAAGTTTTAACTTTATTTTTAAAATGTCCAAATAGTTCTTGTACCTGAAATTTTAAATTGCTCCTTTGTAATATTAAGTCTGATCTTTAATGTAAGTAAAACATAGTTCAAAGTTCAAATATCTACTGTTTAACAGTTGAAAAATATATTAAATTAAATTTATGTTTTGTTTATTTATTCGTACTGATGGCTCTAATCTGAAGACCGAATTTCTGAGTTTACTTCCAGCTGTAGTAATTTGATGTGTTATTATGACATTAGGATTTTGGGAATATTAGGAAACCGGCAACGGTTTCACATTGGAGTGAGTTATTAGATGATTTTTAAAAGTTATTCTTGTGGTACACTTGTAGTCAAACACTTGTAGCATTTAAATCGTTTTTCTCTGGTATGGGTCACCGAATGAGTTTGCAAGGTTGTCAGCGCTGCAAACTTTAAATCACACACTTCTCACTGGTAAGGTTTTTCACCGGTGTGGGTCCTCAAATAATGATGTTTTAAATTATTAAATTTTAAATTACTTTTAAATAAAGTCGCAAACGTTGCACTTGAATGGTTTTTCACTGATGTGAACTTTTACGTGATACCTCAAGCTCGCGTTATGACAACATTTTCGGTTGCATATTTTATATGAAAATCGTTTTTCACCAGTGTGAATTCATACGTGACAAGTTGAAGAGGACTTGCGTGAAAACCCAAAGAGTTTTTCGTGTAGAGCGTGAACTATTTTAGTCAAGGCGCGCACCGAAGTGGTGTGGCAGAGGCGTGGCATTTTGTCTTTCTCTAGCTCAGCAGGGTACGATCGTGGTTCTCCTTTCATACCACTTCATCGCCACACACCACTTGCTTACCACCTCGGTGAGCAAGTTTCTCTACAATCGCTCCTACCAAGTACTCGTTAGTCACTCCTTATCAGATCCGTACCTAATTCCCGCCTTGCTTTTGTCCTTGCTTCCACGCTCTTTTCCTAATTTGTAAACGACATCCCAAAATACCACAACACCCAAATTGCACTCTGCGGATGATACCGCGGTCGTATCGGATGGAAAAAAAAGAAACTCGCATCTACAACGTCATCTCGACGAACTTGAACTCAACTACCACCGCTGGAAAATCAAACTAAACGCCGGAAAAACACATTAACTACCAAAACCCATCAAAAAATTACAAATCAATAATACCGACATCAAACATACTGCCTCCGTCAAGTACTTAGGTGTCACGCTTGACGAGAAACTCACGTTCAAGGAACACTGCATATTAACCGCCAAAAAAGCAAATTTGGCATTCCACTCGCTTTACCCTGGTGAAAAGATTTCTCTGAAAAAGTAAAACAAAGTCTGCAGAAGTCTTACAAACTCTGAGAAACTATGCAAAAGTCTAATTTGGAGTTTTCAGTGAAATATTTCCACCAGGGTACCCTCTGCCTCTGCTCCATCACCAAAACAAACTCCCGCTTAAAACCAAACTACAAACTGAAACAATGGTTTCAAAAACAATAGGCGCGGACTTATGTAAAATCAACACCAATTTGTATCTATTAAATTTATTTGCTTTTAATAAAGAGTTTTTAACTAACTAAAGAATAACAAGCATTTGGTAGGGGGGATGGAACAACGTAATCACGCATTCCTTTGTACCGAAAGTTGACCAGTCATCTTCTGCCAACGGGACCTTCGAAATGGCGTAACTTCTGACGAGGCACATAGAGTTCGGCAGGCATTTCAAGCGTTTGAGAAAGGCCGTCCTACATGCGAGATTTTAGATGAACCGGTACATAAAATTATGTACTGCGACCTTAGCTTGGATGAGCCGTTTAGGAAAACACACCCAGATCTATTCTACCTCTTCTTGGCCTATAAAGTGGATTTCAACAATAAACAGATCGGGAACCTTTCCTCGAGTCAAAAGTCTCCACTGACTCGGAAACGGAATAGAAAGAAATACTCCCGAATCCCTAACTACTCCAGAACCCGAGCAATCGAATCATCCTTGAGCAATCCGGTGGCAATTAAGGTATTCTAATTTTTTAGATACCTTGCACACAGAAGTCTCAAGAGCGAGAATATTTAAGAGAAGGCACTTCATGGAGTAAGCCTTTCCACACAGGCAGAAGCACCGACACCCAGGGATAAAGAGAATTTTTGAAAAAAAAAGAAAGATAAAAACGGGCGATGAGAAAATTTCACACTAAGAAAGCAAGAAGAACTAAAAAATAAGGAAAAATTATCCCGACAAAGACTTTCCAATTTTTCATAGACGAACAACTTCCGGACGATGATCCAAGTACCCAGTCAATAATAATCAAAATATGGGATCAGATACAGGCAGTATCAAACACATAATTTTGAAGAACTTGTAACAATTATGTATTGGAAGTATTATGCATGACGAAAAGAGAAAAGGAACAATTGAGAGTGTTTAAACATAAGATTTTGAGAATAATACTAGGCCAAAAAAGGATAAATGAGACTAATGATGAGTTTTGAGCTCCTTCAAGAGATAACAGGAGATTTGTAAAAACCCAGAGATTACAATGGATGGTCCACACGATGAGGTAGAAAGTAGAGGGAGAGGAAGACCGAGAATGAGATGGTTGGATTGAGAGAAACTCAATTATTTGCATGGAGAATAAAATGTCACGATATAGTTGACCGGGGAAAAATAGTGAACAAGGCGAAAACACACAAAAAAACTGTAATTGCAACGAGACAAGACATGATAATTAATCCACATCGTATAAAAGATTGAGGAGACTTTTAGTAGCAATATTCCAAATGGAATGAAGGCTTTATGATGACATTATGGGGAGAGAGAATGAAAAGCAATTTAGAATAAAAAAAAACTAGTTAGACAGCCTAATTTCTACAAAAGTGAGTTTTGCATATATGTATAGTAAAAACTATGTTTGTGTCATTTTTTACTGTCCATTTCTACAAGTGAAAGTAAAAAGAGTTGGTAACCGACCAATTTTGATTTTTTTTAGGGTTTTTCAACAGTTTTGTGACCAATTACCAGGCGAATAATTATTATTGGAACATTTCACATCTATTATAGTGTTTTTGATTGTCCTATTGTTATTTTTTATTTCATATTATGTTGATCGAGAGATCAGGAAATCAAGAAGGATACACGGTAAGTCACTATATTTAATAATATACGATAACACAATCGAATGACCTAAATAAAGAGCACAATCATGAAAATTCTCGCATGCGCTCATTTCAGTAGGTAACTTTTGCATAATTAAGAAATTAGAGATAGACACCTTGTTTCTGGCTTATTAGCCGTTTTCAGTACCGCATACACTAACTCTTAATTATACAATGTTGCACTTAGTGGTTGCAGACCTTACATTCCTTAGGGCAGTGTTCTAGTCTAGAATTAAAAAAAAAAAATCGATTTTTTGATTTCTGCATATTTTTAAAGTTTAGACATTGAAGAATATATCCACGAGAGAAAATTTTAAAATTCCAGTAATTTATGTAGTTATAGCTATTTTAGTGACGCACTGTAAACCCTTCAAGCCGGACCTTATGGAGCAATGCCCAACAGGTGACCATTTCGGCTATAAAATATATAAATGTACAAATATAGGTCAACCCAAAACACTTAAAAATCGTAAATATTTTCGTGTTTACTCTTCATTTCAGCTCAGTCTAGCCTTTAAAAGTCTACGATTAAGGTACAAGTTTATTACAAAACTACATTTTTCGACCTGGTTGACATGATATCTCAAGTTTAGTTCGACCGAGTTACTTCAAATTTTGTACCAACCTTCAATTATATATCTGCCTATTGCCCCTACCACTTTTGTACCAAAATTATTTTGCTAACTATTTTTAAACATTATGGAAAAAAAGCGGGTCAAAAACTGTTTTTTGTTTTCAGACAGCTGCCGTTTCGCGAAAAATTTTTTTTCAGTTTTCTTTTTGGTAGGGGCTATAACGACATTCTTACTAATAATGAATCTATTTTGTAATTTTATTTCAAATGACCAGAAGGGTTGCAATCGTATCAACCAGCACACCCCACTTTTATTTTATACTGAACTTTATTAGCTGATAAGTCGCTTAACTTTAATTTTAATGTTTTAAACTAGAACACTGCCTTACGTAATTATGCAAAAGTTGGTAGATTATCTAGTCGGTTTTCGATGGAGCAGTAGCTCGATAGCACGTAGGAATTTTCTACTGTTATAGAAAGTCCGAAATATTGTGTCTACACATTCATGAAGACTGGCAGTCGTTAAGTGCAACATGGTATTAACTCTTAATTAGAGTTTATTTTATTTTATAGTTAATTAGAGTATTAACTCTTAATTAGAGTTAATAACGTGTATGCGGTACGGAGGACGGCTAATGAACCAGAAACACTATGTTTATCGCTCGTTCCTTAATTATACAGAACTCAATTGTTTTTTCAACATAATATTGGAGTGAGATTTTACCCAAACAAACTATAAAAAATAAATAGTATTGCGCATAATATAACAAATAAATAGATGATAATAATTGTTCTATGAAGTTCAACCGAAATTATTCGATTTATTTCCGTTTCCTATCAGATTTATGTAATCCAGCATGAAAAATTATTTGATATCTCTTTTCTATTATTTTTACTTTTACGAAAGTAATATTATTTGTTATTGACTTTAACTAATTTAATTGGATCAATAGAGTATATTATGTAGTCAGTAATAACAAATTATCTGTGATTATAAAATTGCAATTTGAAACGATCGTTCTAATTTTTCAAGGATCATTTTAATTTGTAATTTTATAAAAAAAATTTCTTCATGTATATAGAGATATTCTTTTTGAATTTTTTACGATCGTAGCTGATAATTGGGTGATAAAATGTACTTTTTCAAATTTTAGAATTTTATTGAAAAAACATTAATTGTTTATGATTATGATACCTCATAATTGCTTATGACTTTTTCTGTTCTCCATTATATAGTTTGTGTAAGATTAATCTAATATTCAAATTAAGTTATAAAATAAGAAAATTTTGGAAATCCAATAAAAATTGTAATATTACAAATTCGAAGGTCAAATCCGTTGCGTCATTTTATTAAAACCATTGATACCGTTACTGGATTGGTGCATTCTATTATTAATGCTAAACAGCCGAAGAAGTTGAGAGCCATTCAGTTTTGAAAGTTTTGTAAGCATAGTGAAGTGTACGGGAAACCTGTGCTGTGCGCTCGTTAATGAGCAGTGTAGTTATGAAGTTTAAAATTAGTTATTTGTTAGTGATTATTTTTGGTAGGTTAAATTAATTTTTAAATTTAAGACATGTAAATAGTGAATGATTAGTTAGTGATCTTCTCAAATTATTAACAATTTAATAATTTTCCAAATACTGTGTAATCCAGTTAGTGCATGTTGTATAATAATTTGATTACATTTTGAAGCTGGAATGTTTAATTTTGTGCATGTTTACATTTGTGACTATCTTTGGGATCCTAATCAAATTCAAATTAAAAAATATTGATCATTTTTGATTTTTAAAATAAGGTGTTAGTTTAAAAGTGTAATCCAAAATTAAGAAAATATGCCACCGGACAGTTATAATTTATCCATGTGGGTTAGTAGGTCTTAAGCAAGTGTACACGGTTTTAAACTTTTCGTCACATTTGCGGTTAAAATTATTCATCAATGACTTTCTGGGTTTTTAAAATAGATTAACAACAAATGATAGTTTTTTCCAAGATGTTGTAATATTAGCAATTATTGGTTACAGGCGGGACTTGGCATCTTGGCCACCCTACCTGTGTTCTGGAATCGGATTTCGGATTTATCCTGAACTGCGCTTTTAAGAAATCTGGCCTATTCCGAGTTAGGAATCTTGGTGGTATCAAAGCTCACGTAGGCCTCGGTAATCTATCTAAACACTTCTTTTCACTTATTCATTCTAATAACAATTTCAATTTATGTAAATATTTTAATTTTTTTAACTGCTACAAAATTATCATGTAAAATTTCTGCTTTTGGGATTTGTAATTTAGATAATTAATATTTCTTTCACTTTTTTTAGTAAATTAACATTTTGTAAATCGTTCATCCATTATCACACTATTTTTACACAAACAATTCATAAAATGATAATTTTAGGATTTAGTCTTGGGGATGAGCTGGGTTTTAAAGAATCGCTAAATACTTTGGAAGCCAATCGTAGACGTTCTGTACAAGGAAATTCACATTTGCAAGCACTTTTAAGTCAAAATTCCAATAATGTAAGACAATTTTTTCTTTTAAATCGATACAAATTTAATCAGATATTGAATTTTAGGGAATAAGATCTCAGAGTGTAGTACAAGCAGCATCTTTATTACATACTTCCACGATTCCTCCTTTTAGACCGATACCTCCAGCACCCGAACGCCCATCATTTAATTCAAATATAAAACTAAGTAATAATACCCGCAACATCATTGCGACTCCAGCTTTAAAAGGTACATTTCCCAAAACGTTACCTAATTCTGCAATAAAAACACCTGCTATTGACCAATTCGAGAATCTAGACAAAAATCCTGCTTTAACTGTCGTTGTTCCAATATCCAATAGGAGAAAACTAACAGACAAATTAAGTAGTACTAATTTTGCTTTGCGAACTTTACCATCATCCAATAACGACATTAACGCTGTTTTGCCACCATCGACAGCAAATTCAATTAAAATTTTAGCAGCCGCTACAAATATATCAGTAGAGGCTCTCGAAGCTGCGTTTATGAAGCAAAAATTAGAAAAACAAGCCAGTTTAACTGCCACCACAGCAGCTTCCATACCAAATAACTACATCTCCACACCTGCTCCTACCAAAAATTCTAGTCAAAATAAAGTGATGAATGCGCCAAGAGAATACTATCCAGTAGGTTATGATAAAAATTACGACGACAATTTCGTATCCAGAGTGGATCTTCCGGAAACGTCATTTTACTGTGGTGACCAGAAACACTTTCCAGGATTATACGCAGATGAAGACCTCGGCTGCATGGTGAGTACATCTTGCAAGTTTTTAAATTAACCACATTTACACACAATTTCCTTCTTACATAATTTTTATACAGTTGATACATAAACTTGACCTTATATTATAGGCTTAGAAACACTAATTGTAATTTTGTAATTATTGTAATTTGTGAACGTAATTGTTTAAAGCTGCGAAATTAATTTTTATTTCAACCTTGCAAGACATAATACAATTTTTCTATTTCACTACATTTTTATAATCAGGCCATTGTAATTATTATAATTTTTAGACACATATAGGTATATTCTTCATCCGCATTTTATAAAAGTGTAGTTAATTAATTAAATTTTATTCCTATTTAAAATTTCAAAATAGATGAGTTATGTAAATCGTTTTGTAAATATTAAACAATCAAATTAGCAATAAATTATAAAATATTATCAATTATTTTAAATAATGCTTTTCTATGGCCAAAGTGATTAACGACTGTTGAAATATTTAATTAAAATTGCGTTTTTGTCAATTATTATATATATACTTATAAATTAAATTATTTAAATTATCGTAAATTATGTTGACTAGGTGCAACATGCAGTTCCAACAAAATAAAATTAGTGTTATTAAGTACATTTTACCACTCAAAACCATTTAATCATGGTTGAAATTAACAAATAAATAATTTGTCGTCCCAACAGAACTGTTAGTCGCTGTAACCACAGCAGGGTTAAGTTTTTGCTGCCACAACAAATTGTATGTTGCCACACCAAAGTTTTTTCTGTTCCTGTTCTGTTGTTTCTCAACAAAAGAATTTATTCAGAACAGAAAGAAAAATTTGTTGTATCAGCAAAACAGCTTTGTTAGGGTGACAATACGTTTTTCACAGTGCAGTAATTAATAAATTTCTTTAGCCGATTTTATTAACTGTTTTTCTCAAAAAAAATTTCTCAATTTGATAGATTAATTTTTAATAATATTAAACATAATTTTCGGAATAATCCAATTTTTTTCCCATTAAGATTACAGATTTGCATGCAGAAAACTGAATCTTTAAAAAGTAACGTCTTTCTGCTTTCGATATCTTACTTATTCATCTTGTTTGTCTTTATCGTACATTATTCCAATCCCATCAAAAGCTAGTAATAGCTTTGGTGTCGCTTTTTTATTACTAAATTGCCTATTTGCAAATTCATCTTGGTTATGCGATACAATCATTAGCCACATAAAATTTAATTGGGGTAATTCTATATTTAAAAATAATTATATGGTTTTATAGCAGAGATATTTTACGGTTTAGTGAAACTTGTAATAACAACTTCTTAACTAATTTTTTAACGGTGCCTGGCCACGGGGAACTAAACCAAGCACCAAGACATATTTATTTAACATAAAATTGTATTCAAAATTTTATTATGATTACATTTTTTCTCCTCTAGTTATTGCTTAGTTTCATTTTGGACATACATACATAATAAACACATTTGTTTACATTAATATGTATAGGTACTTAGTTCACTTTCTAGTAGTGTGCTAACCTTGCTAGATCAAACTTGAGCTTTGAATAGGTGTTGAATCACAACTTCTCGTTGCAAATCCCATCGGTTAATATACAGGGTGTCCCCGTGGAGAACCTTTGTGGTGGTGATAAAGGACACTTTTCTAAGACAAATTTTCAAATAAAATTTTTGTCCAAGTCCAAATCCTTGGGGGGTACCTCCCGTTTTCTGATTTCAAACGGCCATAGCTCCGATATTATTGATTTTTTAAGATTAATAGATTAGTACTTTTTTTAGAGATCATTCGCTTATCTACAAATTAAGTCATAACCCCTTATCGTCTAGAATCAACTGATTTCGAGTTATAAATTAAATTAAAGGAGAAACTGTTAAGAAAATGCAGGTTTTATTTTTTTAACTTTTCTTACGAACCCCGTATCTTTTAAAAGAAATTTCTTAGAGGAAAACTGACGGCCCAAACCGGATAGGGAATTTAAC
The DNA here is from genome assembly GCA_947369205.1 of Cantharis rufa. Classification (NCBI taxonomy): domain Eukaryota; kingdom Metazoa; phylum Arthropoda; class Insecta; order Coleoptera; family Cantharidae; genus Cantharis; species Cantharis rufa. The sequence goes on from OX376309.1 coordinate 20,364,281, forward strand.
GGGCTACAACTTTGGTCAAATGAAGTTTTTTGGAAAACTAACCGTTTTCTCAGAAATTCTGAAAATAATGAACAAGGTGTAGGTAAAAGAAAAATAAATTCACAAAATTTATTTTCATACATTTTCAAAATGGCCTCACCGATTTTCAGCACCCAGGCGTGGCTCTTATCAAAAGGTGTTGTACGGTATATTATTTATAGTGGCGCGTTTTTCGTTAAGTTCTGTGAAGTTCTGTTCTGCTAAGTTCTTTGCATTAATTTATTTTTTTTACCTACACCTTGTTCATTATTTTCAGAATTTCTGTGAAAACGGTTGGTTTTCCAAAAAAATATTATATTTTTATGTATATAAAAAGTCTTCCTGGTAAATAACAAAATCAACACAAATACAAAACATGATATATAGTAAAAATTTTGGATTTGAAAATCGACCTTACAGTGACTCTATATTGCTCTATTTAGCTAAATTTATTATAATGGGTCTGCGTTTACATAATAACTATGTAGAAGTCAAGGTAAAAAAAGTTATTAACATGAGTAAGGATTAATAAAGAATATAATAATATGAACATTTTACAACGAAGAAAGTGAAACTGAAGAAATTATGATTTATTGCCTTCAGTGTGACTATTTATTACTATTATGTTAACTATTAACAATTATTAATTTTTTAATGTGTTGATGTTTATTTATTAGTAACTTGCATCTATTGTTCTTAACATACACGATGATTATTATGTAATTATTTAATCGACTGTTAAAGCATTTTATAGAAGCAATAATTATGAAAGCTTCAGTTAGCCAATCGTAATAAACCATAATTATTAAAAAAGATGATTTTGAATTGCATATTGTATTTCTTCAAATATATATCTATAATATGCAGTTATAAACCAAATGCCAATTATTGATAATAAAAATAATTGCAAATAACAATAATCCTTGCCCATTCTAAATAAATAAAGGTAGAGAATCTACCAATAAAAAATTTTGCAATGTTTCAAAAAATATTTTAGAAAATTTACTGTTGTATAACTTTCATCTTTTGTAAGATTATATACCTACACAGTGAAGTCACAGAAAGTGGAATAAAATCGATAAAATGATTTTTCTATTTAAAAAGCACACTTTTATCACAACCATTTGTATTTTTTATTTTATTTTATTTTTTAAAGTTATCATCGATAATTTTTTTAAATGGTAACCTATTTTTTTCATATCGTTTGAGTTTTAATTCTCCATTTAACAGTTATATGAAATAATTTTTGAAAAAAACGTCAGAAACCTTTAATTGGTGGTTGGCAATCATTTAAAAAATTAATGACATGGCATGCAATTTTCTAACAGAAAATTAAAAATTCTATTAAATGATAATAACAAAAATATTGATTACGATTTTAATACATTCCAGTCACAGCCACAGGTAGAAGCTATTAAACTGTGTCTTTTAAATAAAGAAGTTCACGAGTTCGTGCATGTTTGCTCAAAAGTTGTTTTAAATTTTATAAATTTTATTCGACATCCCGCAAACTCACGCATATTATTTTATGTATCGAGCAATTACAAAATTTTACATAACATAAACGTATTAAAAAATGAAGGTCAAATTGGTTAATGGTGGAAATCGGTCAACCGGAAGTGATTGTTTATTTAAAGGTTTAAAAAATAATTTTTTTTTGTCAAATTTTCTTAAAAGTTATTTGCGCGAAAAATGTAGGTCATATAAGTTTTTTAGCATATTGCGATCTTGGGGGGGTACGGTATATTACCAAAACAAACACCGTTAGTTTTGAATATATAATATTACTCTTCACAAACTGAATCATCGAATATTTATTTGATTAAGGTGCAAGATCAATAGGCGATGAACTGGTGTCAAGTTCAATTCAAAAACGAATAGTCATAGAAAGTTGAAATTTTCAGTACATATGTAAAATATTGTTCTACATAACACCTGCTATTTTTTATTTTAAAAAAATTAATAAAAAAATAATTTTTTCTGAGTTTTCCATAAAATAGACTTTAGTTGTAAATATAAAATAGGAGATGTAAAGCAATATCCATCATTCTAATCAACCAAAAAAAAAAAGTAAGATTAACTTTCTTGGTTTGACTTGTGAACTTGACACAAAAATTCAAGTAACCTAGGCGAAATTTCAAATTGGTGCCATGATATTAACCAATCAGAGAATACACGCAGTTCAAGCATTTTCAAAAAGATGTCGGCACTTAAATTTGAAGCAAAGACACAAACCTACCCATTGTATTGGTAAAATGGTTACCTGATAACCTGGTCATAATCCACCGCCCGGAGCTATCGTAATTTATAAGCTGTTCTTTACCTGGTTCTAATACTTTATCTAATTTTGTATACAGTTAAGTAATTGCATCAGGTATAATCTTTTAAAATTAAATTTAATATAACAATTGCAGATTTTTTTTTCTATATTATAAAGAGCAGTTTAAAAATTTTGTTCATCAAAGAAATACTAACTAAGTCCCCCGTTAAATAAATAACGAAGAGACTTTAGATAAAGAAAGTAGTTCAAGAATTGTAAAAAGAAAATCGCGATTACCCAGAGTCTCTTCAAAAAGTAAGAGAATCTATCGTTCAGCTCAGAAAAATAAACCTTTATTAACCTTTCAGCAGCCGCGCCATTATAGAGCAGGCGCGTGTTGTACCGCGTACGATACGATGTCTTTTTATAAATATTTTATTATTAAGGCCGAGGGGGTTGAATCAAATCAGCGCGGCGCCAGGGGGGGGGCACGTGCCCACGATTTATATTTATATAGATTTATATAAATGTTATTATGGCACGAAGAACTCGCAACATAAATGGCTAAAGCTGGTAAAGAGGAATATGATGAAGCTATACGTAAAGGCGACATTGATAAGGATGGGGTCCCTTTCATTACTGTATATGTGGATGGTGGATGGTCAAAACGATCGTATGGTCATAATTACAACGCAGCATCTGGAGTGGCAGTTATAATTGGGAAATATACTAAAAAAGTTTTGTTTATGGGAACAAATACTGTACTATTTGTGCCAGGGCAGCCAATAAGGATGAAGAACCTAAAAATCACGTTTGCTTTCGTAATTGGTCTGGCAGCTCTTCCGCTATGGAGCAAGATATAATAGCTCAAGGTTTTTGCTTTAGCGAAGAACAACATGGCCTTAGATACAAAAAATTTATAGCAGATGGAGATTCTAGTGTCTTTTGTGCCATCAGAAAGAAATGCAGCTATGGCGAATCTGTTACAAAAATAGAATGTGCAAACCATGCTATAAAAAATCACGGTAAAAAACTACATAATTTAAAAAAAGATAAGGCATTGTCCGATGTTGCTCGAAAACAACTTACCGTAAAAATAATTGACGATCTTCAAAGCATTGCACAGTCATCTATTTATAACTGCAGTTTCGAAGAAAACCCACTGGAATCACTGAGAGAAGATTTTCAAATTGGCCTTAATCATACATTTGGGGATCATTCAAAATGTAAGCCTTACTTTGGTTGTGAAAATGAAGATACATCAAATAGTAACATTGAAGCAATAAAAAAATCGGGCTTGTATCATCATATAGACGAAGCCATAGAAAATTTGTTAAAAAAATCGCATATGCTCATTGATAATGAAACTAATAATCGAGCAGAATTATTTATGAGCATTCTGGCCCGGTTTAATTGTGGTAAACGCCTGAATTTGAGTGGACGAGGTTCCTTTGATATGAGGTGCGATTTAACGGCACTGAGATATAATTTGGGACCAGAGTGGCATGTAAATTCATACAAGCGCGAACTGGGAATGAGCCCCGGAAAATATTTTCAAAGTTATATCGACAGATCTGTGCGAAGTAGAACTTTGAGTGCGATGAAATCTCAAAATAGTAGTCGTAGCGTAACTAAGTTGCCGGCCGTAGAAAAAAATATGGATTTCGGAGTATATGCGGAACAAGTAGAACCTACGCCAGAAGAAATAGAAATATCAAAGAAGCGTACTATGGAAAAACTACGTGTAACCGAAGAACAACGTAACGATATTGCTATGTCAACAATAAATCAATTTGAAAATGGTCGTTACAGAGCAGAAAAGAAAAATCGTCTTACGGCATCAAAATTTGGCGCCGTGATGGCTAGAAGAAATACGACCAGATGTCATGGACTTGTAAAAGAAATACTCTATCCATCCGAGTTTCAATCAGAATCCACATCATTTGGAAAGAGGTACGAAGCAGTTGCTCTTACTATACTAGCAGAAAAGCTTGATATTGAAAAGGTGACAAAAGCTGGTTTGTATATTGACACAAATAATTGTTTTCTAGGTGCATCTCCAGATGGGCTAGTTGGTAATACACATTGTGTCGAGATAAAATGCATACCAAAATTAATTAAAAAGAATCTTACTCTAAGACATGGAACAGAAAAGAAACTAACGTGTTTAAAAATAAACGAACATGGTCTTATGGAATTAAATCGGGATCATGCTTATTATTATCAAGTTCAAGGGCAGATGAATATAACTGGGAGAGAAAAATGTTATTTCGTGGTCTATGTAACCGACGACGATACTTTTATAGATGAAATCCCGATAGATCGGAATCTGTGGAATGACGTCTTGCTTCCTAAGTTGACAATATTTTATAACGATTGTATATTGGAGGAAATAGCCAGGAGAAGATATCTCAGAAATATGAAGTGTTACGATCCGCCGTGGATTGAGCTAGCTATCTCAGAAAAATCAGAATAAAAATCGCAAAAGTCTATTACAAGAAAAAAACTTTAGCAAAATAAATTACACATACGCACATACACATACCGTTGCTGTTAACCAAAAGGGGGGGGATTAATTTATATTATATCTTTTAATAAGGTGAGGGGAGCAACATGCGCTTTTTTATTGGTATTATGTATTTATTATACTCATAAAAAAGATATGAAATATAATATATTAAAAATAACCTTGTAAATTACCTAAAAAATCCGGCTTTCAAAAGTCCTACTCTGGCAAAAATGTATCAGTTTATTTTGCTTTAGGTAGATAAGATACTTATTTCATATTAGTAAAAGCGTTATTTATAAAAATTTGTAGTCACAGGTACTTTTCTAGCTATGTATACCTGCCAGATAGGTCATACCCTGGTCATAATAGAAGTATAGAACTACTGTAGGTAAATTTATTTAAAATTATTTTTCAAATTTAAAATATATTACAATAATATACCTGTTTAAAAGGTGTGCATCTTGAATAAAATAAAATATCATAAACCAACTAGTGACATCTGCTAGATTTTATGAACTACTCCTATTTATCTAGCACCTTAAACAACTTCTTTTTGACCAAGCACTTTTGAGATATGAGGTTATTAAATAACATTAATTAACATTAAAATTTAATGTATAATATATAGAAAACGCAGTACCGCAACTAGGGTGGCGCGACTGAAGCGGTCGGCCCGGGCGCTAGATCGAGAGGGGCCGCACATCCAACCGCCGCATTTTCTTTTAATAAAAAAGGCTGAATGCAAAATACTTATTAGGAAAATGCAATTAATTGGTTTGTTTCCTGGTGCCTAAGAAAACTTGTTGAGTCATCCTAGGAAAACTTCGTAATTCTAAACTCATCTGAATCATGTTGTATGTTGTAAATGGTCAAGTTTCTAAAATTGGGAATTTTTTCTCTCTCAGGAAACAGAGACAAATAATTTTCTGATTTCAGTTTCACCTCTCTAATTTTTTGTTGACGTTATAATTATGATATTGGCCCTTGACATAATGCAGCCTACGGTGTAAAATGAGTTTTGAGAGCTGCTAATCCTTGATTTCAGAAAATTGTCACGTTAGGTGTGAAAGTACTTTACTACAAATATATTTTTGTTTATGTTTTCTTATACTTGATACAAAGCCTACCTTGGGGGCAGTAAGGTTCCATTCACGATTGCATTCCGGTCATTGCATACATTTTGATTCAGTTTTTGCAGTTTTATCTATTTTGAGAACAAAGCTTTAGAAGTATATTTTGTTTTATGTGATTAAATTAGCAATTGAAATAGAAAATAAAATCTTCTGGTACGATTAAACTTTAATTTTAATTAAAATATATTTGATTATATATTATACATAATAAATAGAGTTACGTAGTTTACAAAGCAAGCTGAGCAATGTATAGCATTTTGTTATGAATTATTGCAATGTAGTAATGGTATAATTAATTAAACTTTAAAGTGGTTTACGACATGCATAAAAATAACTAGTTTTAGTTTTTGGTTTTTACTTTTTATTAAAAATCATTCCAATTCATAAATAACTAATATAATTTTAAAAAAACATAACATGCATTGTAGAGTTGGCTTCGAACCATTAATGTTATAACGGGGCAATTCTAATATTTTAAATTTAATATAAACAAAATTATTTATCTTATAGTGGCATCTTAAATAATTTTATTCAAACTTCATTTCTATGTACTCTTTAATTAATTGTCCGATTTATTTTAAAATAATGAATTATTAATATAAATGTTTCAAGTTTTGAGCTTATTTGAACGCATTAATTTTCCTTGCTTTCTGTTTTGTAATGGTTTTTCTTTCATTAGAATACCCCGAAAAACATTAATATTCTATTATTATAATTTTTGTAATATTTCATTTTGCTATTTAAACGTGAATATCATAGAAAATGCACAACCTCGTACTATAATAATATATTATGCTATTGACTATTCTATAATACAACATCTCTGTATGTACAGGGTGTCCCCGGATATCACACCGGTGGTGATAGAAGACACTTTTCTAAGAAAAATATTTAACAAATATTTTTTCTAAACTCAAACCTTCGAGAGTTAGGCTTCTTTAAAGCATTTTTTTTTAATTTACACCTTCACACGGCCATAGCTCCAAAAATATTGAATTTTTAGTAAAAATGGTTTAGTACTTTTATAAAGAGCGTAAAATAATCTACAAACTAGATTAAAACTTTTTATTGCCTAAAATCTACGGTTTTCCAGTTATGAATAAAAATAAGTAAAAAAATGTTGAAAAATTCGAGCTTTTTTTTCTTTGGTATTTTCAAAACCCTGTATCATAAACAAAACATTTTACAAAAAATCTGACGATCACTCCGGATAAGAAATTTAATGGACTACAATTTATCTAGTAAAATTTTTTGAAAAACCAATATATTTCACAGAAAATCAGAAAATAATAAACAAAGCAGCTACGAAACAAAAAATTAAATTCACAAAAAGTTTACAAAAATGTAAAACTATTACATTATATTGGTATATTGAGTATATGATCAAAATGATCACCTTTAGTTTAAAGTTTACTGAAAAATCAATATTTTCGGAGCTATGCAAAGGTGGAAATTTAAAAAAACGATTTAAAAAGGTCTAACTCTCGAGGGTTTGAATTTATAAAAAAAATTTTGTTAAATATTTTTCTTAGAACAGTATCCTCTGTCACAAAGCTAGGTTTTTCAAACCGGGGGGTCTGGGGAGTATGGAATACCCCTCAGCACATTAGTGATTGTGTTAAAAAAATGTGTTATTGAATTTTAAATTAGAAATCTTAGATTTTTAAAAATTAGATTGGCGGTTTGTAACTTATAAGTTCAATAACACTTTTTTGCTTACAATCTCTGGTGTACTGGAGGGTATTCCATAGCCCCCAGACCCCCAGAACCCCCGGTTTCGTTGGGAATTGTTATATTAATTCGAAAATATTCAGCGATGCAATTTCCATGACTGCTAGTGTAAATAATATTGTGTTGTAGCATTTTTTAATGTAGGCAGAGACGTATTTACCTAAGAGCCATGAGGGCCATGACCCGGGGCGGAAGCCGTCCTTCGCGCTCTACTTGGGGCGCCTTTTATAATCTGAATGAATTAAAAATATTAATTTTACCTTTTTTTTAAAATTAATTTATGGGGCGGCAAACCTTTTGGACCCAGGGCCTCAAATTTTAAAATAAGTCTCTGAGTGTAGGCCATTTTTGTTTATAGCAAATGACTACAAGTTTTTTCGTAAAGCAAGCAAAATACTATTATTATACGATTTGTTAAGTTCTGTTACCAATACATACTTCTTCTTCATCAGCCTTTCAGTTCACTCTTGGACTATCGGCCTTTTTCTCCTTCGAGAAAGGTTCGGGAATTAAAACCCCACGGCTGCTTAAACCGGGTTGGGGAATGCCTGTAACCCTGTTTTTAATAGTTGACGGCGGCAATCGTCAACCCAGGGGGACCGCCGGCTTTACGTGCCCTCCGAAGCACGGAGACGATCATATGAAAGTTTTTGACTCTCCTTGGATTCAAACCGAGTACCTTAGAATCAGCAGTTGTTCGGCTAACTTACTAGGCTAATGACCGTCTCATAAATACAGTATATACATACAGTAGCGGTTATGCAAATTGCTTTGAGAATTATTCCCGAATTAAAAAAATAGATTTCTATATTATATTCTCAATAATAAAGAATAGAAAATAGAATAGAAATAGATAAGCGCTTAAATTTTTGGTTTGAAACCCACAAGCTTAACCTTTTAAGGACGGGACTGGTCGAAATAACGACCAATATTTGTTGTTTTTCTACGTAATTTGATATACTGAACAGCCTTAGAATTAGGGGGAGCAAGTCCCGTTTGGCATGTACCCAGGGCGGCAATACAAAGGAGCGCCAAAAATTATATGTTTGATGTTACCATTTGTTTGAAAAGCCACATTTTTACTAGATTTTGTGTAAAAGCTAAATAATCGCAAAATAAAACCTAATAATCTAAAAATCGTGAGAATATCAAGTTTGAAGGCAAAAAAAGCAACTACAATAAATTTCGAAATACAAATATAACTATTAATAAAATTCTTAAATTCGATTTTCAAGGTTAAGTATGAGCCCAAAAATTTTTTACAACTTTTTTTTTTATTCACGCATGAAATCACATAGGAAAAAAAATTAAATCGGCAAACTCCATATTTTAACATTGGATTTTTCGTTGCGGACGGGACTGGTCGATATATGAAGCAGCCGTTTGCTGCCCAATTTTATGTGGGCACTTGATTGGTTTTATCTACAAACTTTATGAAAAAAAAGGTCAATTTACACGTAAAATTCCCCGTTCTTAAAAGGTTAAAAATATATTTTGTTTTTTGAACACAATCACAAAGCTAGGTTTGTCAAACCGGGGGGTCTGGGGAGTATGGAATACCCCCAGCACATTAATGGCTAGATTAAAAAAAAGAAAATATGTTATTGAATTTCAAATCCGAAATCTTAAACTTTTAGAAGTTAGATTTACGGTTTGTAATGTATAAGCTCAATGAGACTTTTTTGCACACATTAAGCGGTGCACTGGAGGGTATTCCATACCCCCCAGACCCCCCGGTTTGAAAAACCTAGCTTTGTGTGCATATTGTGTTTATATTGTGTGTGGTTATTGAAATTTCATTGGGAATTGTTATTTTAATTTGGAAATAATCACCAAATTGTGACATGTTTATTACATGAATAAGGAATATTATGTACCCCTATCGTTGTAGTTCAGATCCCATATTAAGCTATGGAGGTCAATACAGCATTACGCATCGTGATTCTATGATCACGGGTGCGGATATCAGTGGCTTAACTAGCGGTGTTCTATGTGCTTGATCGAACAGGGGCCCGGACGTTAAAGGGCCCGGTTCTATTACGACCAAAAAATAAAATATTTTATGTTAAGTGTGAGACTGCTATTTTTTTTAAATATTGGGGGCTCAGGACACAAGCCTATGGCTGCATGGTTACGCCACTGGCGGATATCTATCTAATGTAAAATTTTGCTAAGAAAATTAGCCTTCCAGTAAAAATGTAGTATTTAGCCTGGACCCTCTAGAAAACCACGCGATAGTACATAGTACGTAATTATAACTGAGTTGCAGTTTCCTTACTATTAAGAAGGAGTAGAAGCCAAAAAATTATTTTGCATGCAGCTAAAAATATATCTGTCGCCGTTGATTATCCAGCTTAAAAAAACTGCGGTAATATTACTTCATAATACCTAGTAGGTATGGACTATGGAAAAGTATTAAAATTTTATCTTAGCTTTCAAAATCAATATTTACACGAAGTTTTCATACTAAAATCCATCCGAGCTTGAGCATTGAGCATGACCCAATCTAGTTTTTTCTAATTATTTTAAATGTTTAGCAGTTCAAAATATTTGTTTTGTTGTACTCATATCTTCACCGTTTTCGAGTTCTTGCAGAAAACTTTGAGTTATGATTCAGCAGCTGAAATAATTTTATCGGTGCCAAGTTTATAGGTTATGTAGTTTTACTAAACTTATTTTCGTATGCTAATAAAAATTAGAAAGTTAAAAAATCGCTATTTAAAATGATACTATTAATATATAATGCATGGTAACTTACACGGTATCGACAAAAATTTGTTAATTATGTAGGAATAGTTAATTATAAATCTGTCATTCAAAAATCTGATAACTATCAATTATTTAGGTTATTTAAAGTCTCCTTCTCTGTTATTCTAAAAAATAATACATTATCTATTTATATATTATACTTATTTTTTTTCATTAAGGGGGGCGTCACTAGCGTGGGCGATCACCTCGCACTTTATTTCAGAATAATTAAAAAGAAAGTGGCGGTGCCCTGTTTATAAAAGCTGAACTATTTTTTCTTTGCTACTTACCAAGAATTAATTGAAACTTAGCTAGTTTTATCTTGTTTCTCAAAATAGAAATGCATGGTAATAATAATATTATACCATGTGCTTATTGCAGTGATTATAAATTATAATATTATACATACTTTACGATGAATTATTATATCAGTTCATAATATTAAAGTTTTAATAATTTTTATAACTCTCTATTATGTTTTCCTAATATTGAGTAATTATTAACTTAAAAATAATATTTTTTAACGAATTTTTATTTATACAGTGACTCCAACAATTATTAATACACCCTATGTTAACCATGTAAATTGCACATTTTGAAACCGTTTTTTGACATATAAAACTCGCTTTTACAGCAAAACTTTTCAGATATTTTTTATTGAAAATTTTAATCTCTTCAGTTTTATTTCTATACATTTTTTTATTTTCTTTCGCCGTTTACGAGTTACAGCAACTTGAAGAAAACTCTGTAAAAAACTCCCATAAGAGCAATGTTAATTTTATTAACTTTTTTACTTAGTTTTCTTTAAGTCGCTGTAACTCGTAAACGGCGAAAGAAAATAAAAAAATGTATAGAAACAAAACTGAAGAGATTAAAATTTTCAATAAAAAATATCTGAAAAGTTTTGCTGTAAAAGCGAGTTTTATATATCAAAAAACGGTTTCAAAATGTGCAATTTACATGGTTAACATAGGGGTGTATTAATTATTGTTGGAGCCACTGTAATTAATAGTTTTTGTTGAATAAAACTCTTTTTTAATAAACCGATTGTTATAATTAGAGCTCGGATTATATGCACCAAAATACTTGAAACTATGCGCATATATATGCACCGAAGTTTTGTAAAATATGCACTAAAATTGATGAAAAAAGGTAATATATGCATCGATATGCAAACTAAAAAAATGTTTTTATAATTTTTATAGATTATTTTAGATTCGTAAAAAATAATAATTTTAATAATAAATTTTATTTTCAAATTATTACTTTAAAAAAATTTTAATTCATTTTAATTTTTAATAATATGGTAAATATTTACAACTAAATGTTTTTACAAATTGTCAATCAAAAATGATTGTCTTTGATTTGATAATACATATTTGTATTACGAAACGACGTACAGTTACTCACATAAATATTCGGACACTCCTATGTTAACAATGTTAATTTGACGATTTCAAGACGTTTTTTTTAATGTAAAAATCGCTTTTACGGCAAAATTTTGTAAACATTTTTTGTTGGAAATTTCATTGCCTTAAATTTTGTTTATATACATTTTTCCATTTTGTTGCACCGTTTCCGACTGACAGCGACTTAAACAAGACTCGGTAAAATCCAAAAAATATTGTCATCTATATCTCGGAAACGGTGCATCATAATAAAAATATGAATATGAAATTTTTTCTTGTAAATTTCATTCTCTACAGTTTTGTTTATATACATTTTTCTATTTGGTCGCACCGTTTCCGAGATATAGATGATAATATTTTTTGGATTTTACAGAGTCTTGTTTAAGTCGCTGTCAGTCGGAAACGGTGCAAAAAAATAGAAAAATGTATATAAACAAAATGTAAGGCAATGAAATTTCCAACAAAAAATGTCTACAAAATTTTGCTGTAAAAGCGATTTTTATATAAAAAAAAAGTCTTGAAAACGTCCAATTAACATTGTTAACATAGGAGTGTCCGAATATTTATGTATGTATTGTAGTTCGACGTCTACTGAAGTTATTGGGGCATATTAGAACTTGGATATAAATGGGTACAACACCTCATAATAATAATTTTTATTTTCTTTATAAAAATCTTTTAAAAACCACCAAAATTTGTTTAAATATGCACCAAACGTTGAAAATATGCAAAATATGCATTTTGAAAACCGAATTTTTGGATTCACTTTTGCCGAATTCGTCTAGATTTCAAAACGAATTTGTTGGCATATCAATATTAAAAAACATGCAAATGCATAAAATCCGAGCTCTAGTTACAATTAAACAATAATGCATTATGTCCAGAGTCCACCTTGACCATGGGGTATTATCTGTAAATTTAACAGAAATAATTAATTACCTGAATATTGAAAGTTCTTTCTCTTTAAAAGTTCTTTCCCTAAAAACTAGTCGGCCGATAACCGTGTTGTTTTATTTCATCCCCTTCCCTTACACCCGAGAATCTACTAATATTTAATTACCTGTGTTATTGTTTTATCATGTAATTTATTATCTCGCTATGAACACTGACCTGCGCAACATAAAACTCGCAAGATTTTATCATGTGATGATGTAATGCATCATATTATATTCATCCACATACACAATTAAATTGACTGACTTAGCATAAGAGCATAAGAGCTTGAATTGAACTTCCCAAAAATTTAATAATATTATACAATTTTTATTTCTAATATAAATTTTTGGCGGCTGATTTTTTGTCCGGTATATCAGGGACAAATAAACGTTTGTGAGTGATTGGCGCTGGTTAAAAAATTTTTATTCTTCATAAGTGACTAACAATTTACAGTTTTCAAACATAAAAAGAAATGGATTTCGTACAAAAATTATTTCAAATTATAATATCAAAATAATTCACATTTTATTAGCCTTCTGTTAATGATCTTATCTCTTTTTTTTTAATAGCGCCCTTTTACGGGTTCTAATTTTTGATTACCTTCGGATTATGAATATATGGCATCTAACCCTTCATTTTTGAAAGTTTCAGCCTTTAAGCCTGACGTGTTCACAGAAGTCAAAATAATTTCAAGAAAGCACTGTACTATTTATATAGCATAATATTTAATATTATAAAAATAGTATACGGTTGACCTTTGATAACGTATACAGTCGTATGATAACGCCCAATCAGCATAACCTTCCCACACACGTATATTATGAATGATTCTTATTTTACCTGCTAGTATTATGCAATTAGCAAAGTTTAAAACCATTGGTAGCATTTATAATCAGCGCCGTTGCTGAAGAAATAGACAAACTATTACACAATAAAATTTAATTTTTTTTCTTGTAATACGGCAGATTTCTATCAAATATTTCAAGTAAATTCGCCATAAGAAGAAATATTGTATTATCAATTTATATTTGCTCTAGTTTCTACAAAAATGCATATAATGCTACCAAAATTTTTTTCAAGTTAGATGGAACATGTGTGCTGGATGTGATCTACTTTTTATACTTCTATTTATTAAAGTAATGTTTATAAAAATTATTAAATGGCTACATTTGTGGTTAAAAAAATTGTAAATTTAACAGCAAAATTTTTAATATTTGCGATGTTCTGATCGTAATAAAAACTAGCTAGGGTCCGAGAGCCAACTTTTAGCTTTTAAATGGTTCCAAATTTGGTTTCTAAAAGTTCTTACTTTTTCTTCCTAAGCAAATACAATGACACCATATCGTCCATATATTTAACATAGGCGAAACGCCAACCTTAACATATAATTAAACTGTCAATTAATATTATTCAAAATTTGAAAAATTAATTAATGTAATTTTTCTTTTAAAAAATCTATTGAAATGTAATATCAAATTTATTGTTTTGTCCGAGGATTTTAAACCGTTATTTAAGATATTCACCTTTTAAATTCTTTAGGTTTAAATTTTATTCAGAACTCACCATAAAGCAAAATCATTTAATCATGATCGTTTACTGAATAATAGTTTTGTAAGTATACCAATAACTGTTTACACTTTAATAGTATTTTTGTAATAATATACAATATTAGTCACAGGCTTTCTTATTATTATTTAATTAATCAACTTTTTAAAATTTTGTATGGTTGTTTTTTCAAAATCGTCTTTTTGATTTCGTCAGAAGGCTGTCTACTGTTGACTTTTTCATATTTATTTATTCTTACTTATAGCTTTCTTCCAGTTTTCCTATATAGACTGAATTACAATCCCTACGGAAGATTCGGTAAACTCCACTCGTGTCCAGTATAAATTGTCTTGTTGTTTGTTATTGAACTTGTTTCCGATTTTTTTTGGATTTTTTATTTATGTACCAAAATAAGATATGAGCTTGTAATTTGTTTTCTCCATATCGGGAAAAATGAATAATGCTCGCTCTTGTTTTATTTGCAACAAAAAAAAATAATATACTTTTAAATTTTATTAGGCAATAGACACCTACTTTGTGCAATAACTTTTAGTTTTTAAACGGAATTTCCATTGATGATTGTATTTTCCATAATTTGAAAAGTGAGTTTATATATTAAATTATGTGGGTTTAATTATAATAAAAATAACCAAATATTAAACTACTTTTTCTTTTCTTTTGACGTAGTTGTAGTTTGCTTTGGTAATCCAATTTTTATTTTATTGCAAATAATTTAAGTGGTTTATAGTATATTATATACTACTTAAAGTACTTAAAAGTACTTTTGCCCCGAATAAAACATGCTAAGGGGCAATAAAAGTTAAATACATATTTATATAATTCTATTATAGAACTATTAATTTTAAAAATATATAATTTTAATTATATTAGATGAACTGAAGTGCACTTCACCTACTGCACTTAAATGGCGGATACTAATTTTAATTAAAAAAATTTAAATAATTAATGAGTAACATTTGACTAATGACTAATAATAAAACATTAATTAGTCGATGTAATAAACTAGGCTTTTAATGTGGAATAACATTTTAAAAATTTTGAAAACTGAATTTAATTTAATAATTTTCACATTAAAAATAATTTATGTCGTAATCGTATCATTAATATTGCAAGTTTGCAATTTAATGCAGTTACTTTATAGATTACACATTATCTATTAAAACGACATCCATCAAGTGTCCGACGATACGGCACTTACAAAAGCACTAAATTTTTCTTAATAATATAATACATTTTATCTAATTGTATATTTAAATGTATATTTACACACTCTGTGGAGTGTCCCCGTGACCGTGGAGAACCTTTGAGATAATGATAAAGGACACTTTTCTAAGACAAATTTAAATAAAATTTTTGTCCAATTCCAAAACCCTTGGGGGTACCTCCTTTTGAAGGAATTATTTGAATTTCTGAAAATTAAAGAAAAAATCTAAAAAAAAAAAATAAATTTTGTGAATTTCTTTTACCTACACCTTATTCATTATTTTCAGAATTTCTGAAAAATCGGTTAGTTTCTCAAAAAAATTTATTTGACCAATGTTGAACCCCGTTAAATTTCCTATCCGGTTTGGATCGTCAGTTTTTCTCTAAGAAATTTAGTTTAAGAGATACTGGGTTCATAAGAAAAGTAAACAAAATAAAACCTGAATTTTTTAAACATTTTTTCCTTTAATTTAATTTATAACTCGAAATCCGTTGATACTACACGATAAGGGGTTATAACTTAATTTGTAGATAAGCGAATGATCTCTAAAAAAGTACTAATCCGTTAAGCTTAAAAAATCAATAATATCGGAGTTATGGCCGTTTGAAATGAGAAATTTCAAAAATTGCTTTAAAGGTTCTCCACGGTCACGGGGACACCCTGTATGTATGCATCTTTATAGAAATTTATAATGATAATGATATTGGTCATTTGTCTTTCACTTTAAAAGTGAAAAACCATTTACAGGTTATGTTGTTTGACATTTGGCAATTTAAATTGTGTTAATCTTCTTAACCTCTTAGAATAAAATAAAAAGTGGTTATGTAAATCTATGCAATTTTTTGTGTCGTTTTATTTGCATCTTATTTCCCGATAATAAAAAAATTATAAAATAAAATTGTGGTGATAAGTTGAAATTAATTATAATTTAAAATTTAAATAGGAATTCAAACAAGAAACGTGAAATTGGAAAAACTGATAAAATTAAAGTTAAACTAGAAGAAAACTGAAAAATTAATCAATTCGCGAGCAGCACCGGTAAAAGGTTCGTCCCCATGGGGTAATTAAACATTTAGAACTTTGAATTTTCTAATTTAAAGACGTTAGCATTTAATTCTTTTGACACTAGGGGCGAACATTTTCCGAGTTAACCTAGTTAAATAATTTTAAATGCGTAATTATTATTGTCGATAATGCAAGATTTTTTTATGTTTTTGATAGTAAAAGTTGCTACTCAATTCTTTTTGTTTTAGTGTGAACTAAATAATTTAGTCACAACTTGACATTACAATAAAATTGTTTTTAAATTACTTAAGGCAGTGTTCTAGTCTAGAGCCATAAATTTTAGGTTTTTTTCGAGCTCGATAAAAAAGAAACAAACAATACTTTTACCATTCGTTTTTTACAACATATTTATTGATATTTTGACAATCTACAAAATAATTTTTAAACAAAAAAAATTGAAATTAAGCGACATATCAGGTAGTCAAGTTAGGTATGAAATAAAAGTGGGGTAAGCTGGTTGACACGATTGCAACCCTTCTGGTCTTCTGAAATAAAATTACAAAAAAGATTCATTATTAGTAAGAATGTCGTTATAGCCCCTACCAAAAAGAAAGCTGAAAAAATTTTTTTGCCAAAACGGCAGCTGTCTGAAAACAAAAAAACAGTTTTTGACCCGTTTTTTCCATAATTTTTAATTTTTTAATAGTTAGCAAAATAATTTTGGTACAAAAGTGGTTGGGGTGATAGGCAGATATATATCGAAGGTTGATACAAAATTTGAAGTAACTTGGCCAAACAAAACTTGAGATATCATGTCAACAGGTCAAAAAATGTAGTTTTTTAATAAACGCGTTTAAAGCTTTGAGTAAGAGTTTCAAATAGTTACAAAAATAATTTTGTTATAAAAGTGGTAGGGGCCATAGATAGACTTACACTGAAGGTCGACACCAAATTTGAAGTAAATCGGGTAAATAGAAATTGAGATATCATGTCAACCATGTTGAAAAATGTAGTTTTGTAATGAACTTGTATCTTAATAGTAGACTTTTAAAATAATTAGAATTATTAGCTCTTAAAATATATATAAATAAAATTATCAATATTGAGCTAAGGTTAAACAATAAAACTATTTTAAAATATTTACGATTTTTAAGTGTTTTTTGGGTTGACCTATATTTGTACATTTATATAATTTATAGCCGAAATGGTCACCTTTTGGGCATTGCCCCATAAGCTCCGGCTTGAAGGGTTTACACTTTACAGTGCGTTACTAAAATAGCTATAACTACATAAATTACTGGAATTTTAAAATTTTCTCTAAAGTCTAGACTTTAAGAATTTGCTGAAAACAAAAAATCGAATTTTTCAAAATTCTAGACTAGAACACTGCCTTGCCTTAAATTATCGGTAAATTATGAACAATGGCCGGTAGCACCGGCGTATCGGTTAACTATTTACCGGAAGCGGAGTCTCTACATCAAAATATTAAACAAAAGAACAGACCGAAATTTTTTTTAAATAAATTTAAAAAATTTTGATATTTTTTGGGATAATATACACACGGAACGGAAGAGATCGGTTGAAAAATGTAGTAGTAGCGCGCATATTTTTAATATTTTTGAATATTCAGATTTAGATGACAAAGTTGCAATAATTACAAATCAAGTTGCATTAAATTAAATTATTGATAAATGGTAATTAATTATATAACGCATTAATATGTAGATGTAATGACAACGTTTTAATCACATTTAACTTAATTAAAATGTTTGAATTTAAATTAATTTACCAACCGAACTATGTTGAAATAAAAACGTTATTATTGGGTAAAATTTAAAAGTTTTCACTCGTATAACTGTAATTTTCTGAATAAATAGTTTAAATTAGTAATTTGTTGAAAACGATATTTTTGGGGGTTGCATATGAAAACTGCTTATTGTTTTATAAATTTGCATGTCCCAGTTCTATAAAATATTGAAATAGTATTTATAATAATTTTGATTCATTTAATGTTTGCAATAACTAAAGAATACAGATTTGCTTGATAATAACATGGTGTTGCAGATTTTTGTATATTATGTAGTTAAGTAGGTACGTTTGCTTAATATATTCCTCTATAGTTTTAGACAAACAATTGTTTTTAGTTCATCACAATGAATATCTTCGACATGAAATATGCATTACAGATTTCAAAATGTATCATAATTGCTTACCTTTGATAATGACATAGAAAGTTTTTATATACAAAAAAAAAAGTTTATTGTAAAATGTGCTACATGTGAAAATCGATAAGCTTGTTTATGTAATTTTGAGTGTACATTGCAATTACCTATTTACATACTTATACATACTTATTACTATTTTAAGATAAAATAAAAGCTTTTTTAATGTTACAAACTTTCTCTACAAACTTTTAAATACTATAAAACGCTTTTTACAAGTTGCTGTTTTTCAAGCAAAAAAAAGAAAGAAAGAAACAAAAAAGAAGAAAAAGAAAAAATAAAAAAAAATATTACCTAACGCTAATAATAATATATCAATATATTCATAAATGTGTAAGGATATTACTTATTTGCAAATTCCTACATACCAATTATTAGAAAAAGGTTTATAAAAAATATGTAAGATTTTGTGTTCTTATTGCTCATTTTGCTTTTGCAACTTTCTCTTGCATGTATCATATTAACTATAAATATTTAATACAAATCACATCTTACAAAATTTTGCAAAAGTGGAACGGAAGCAAAAGATTCTTTGATTAGTTATTCTCATTATTGTTAATAATTTTGGAAATAAATAATTATAACTATCTTGGTAATATCGAGATAATTATTGGGTTCTTAAGGCGTGAAATAATAAATTAATCGCCCTGCCCATATAATAAAAATTACAAAAAATTTTCTATATTTTCTTAACCTCAACTAATATAACAAATAAGTTTTATGTCAACGTTGTATAAATTAATGACTTGTTTCCACATTCATTTATAGTTATCTAAACTTTGATAATTTAAATTATCACATGCATAAAATTATGTAACTATTTTATTTAAATAAATGTTTACGTTTTTTTTAGGTTTTCCACGTTTGCGCGTTGACGGATGATGGATTAATTATGAAAAGCTTCCTGTGCCCAGAATCGACGCTATTTGATCAAACAATACTTAAATGTAATTGGTGGTTTTATGTGGAATGTAAAAATTCAAAAAAGTTATACGACTCTAATATTCCTGTTTCTAAAAGTTATCAACTAATGAAAGCATTAACTTTCTTTTCATCGTACAAAAGTGACAATCCAGTTCAAAAAAATAAGCAAGAAGACTGATAGTTATTTAAGTTAGTGGCTACCTTATTATTACTTTTGTGAGACTGCAGTTGAATATTTGTTTGTTGTTCAAATTTTTACTTTTATATTTTTGTAACTCATGCAATTGCTATGCAACAAACAAGTAAATATATCACCAGCTGACAGGAATAGGATGAATTATTTAAAATTAATAAAAATAATAACTTTTGATTTTTGCTTGGTTTATAATTTTTTAGTAAATTTTAACTGCAATACAAGCAAATCAATGTAAACATTATTCATTTGTTATTTTTATTAATTGGAAGATTAGTGAACGATCGAATTTCTGTGATCACTTAATCATCCAAACGACACTTATAGTTAAAAATAAAATAGTGAAAGAAGCAATACATTTTAGCAAGTAATAATTTGTTGTCAGTTGTACCCAAAGTAGTTAGTATGTAATGTAGAAAAATTATTTATTTATTTATTTTGTTTTGTAAATCTGGGTTAGATCAAAGTTTATTAAAAATTTATTTTTTTTTATAATACTGTAAGTACCTACAGCCGAATAAACTTTTTACTTATTCTCTTTATTTTGTAAAAAAAATAAATCCGCACAGCGTTAGTTTTTCCCTCAGTTTCATTTTTCCAAAGGACCAAGAGGCAAACCACAAATACGAAAGACAATGCAGGAATAAAATAGAAAAAATCTGATGTGGATACCACATCATGATTTCTTCGTTCAACTGTTAATACTTTTCTTAATAACTGATTAATAATGGATTCAGGGAAGGTCAAAACGGATATTTCCGTCAAAATCTGAAAACCGAAAAAAATCGGGATTACAATACTTTCTCATTTACTACAAGACAGTAAAAAAAAAAGAAATGTTTGGGAAAATTTTTCTTCTACTTGTTTTACAATTCCAAAAAATGTTGCTTATGGAATTTTTTTCTTATACAATAAAGAACAAAATGTATGTATTGAAGTTTTGGATCTTCATTTAAGTTATCTCTAATTTTGATTTTAGAACTATAATCATTCCTCAAAGTAAATCAAAGTTTCTCGTATTTGAATTTTAAGAACGCTGCTTCTACTTCCAAGTGCTTTGTCAATTTTCCCCAAGACTGACTTTTTCATTTTTATGTTCATACTGCAGAGACCTATGATTTACATGGGCTCAAAATTACAGGAAGTCTATTTTTGTTTTGTGATTAAAAAGAGTTACCAGGCAGATGGTTAACTATGGTCTTCCCGAAAACACTGTTCTTACTGTAGATTTGTAGAATCTGATATCTTGGCATAAGTAGTCAACATTAACCGCTTTATTGGAACACCGTAGGCTAGAAGTAAGAGTATTAAATTGATATTTCTTAGTAGTTGGTTTCATCACCCAATAAAATGCGATTGATTTTCTCCAACCGTGTCTTTCTCAAGGGGCTGATCTACTGGCAACTTCCAAACAACGCATTTTGTTTATCCAATAAGTTCTACTCTCCGACCTTCAAGCTTCAGTGTGGTTTATTAGTATTTTAGCTACTCACGCAAGTAAATAGAGCGTAGTAATAATTCACTAAGTTTTTCAATCCAATTTCCAAAAATCTGATTTTTTATATGTAAAATAAGCGGTTTAAAGGAACCAGAGAAAGATAATAACAATAATAGAAAATAAACCACATTGAAAATGGTCAAAATCTGAAATTAGCTGAGTTGGCATGGAACGAATCAGATATTTCCAAAATTAAACTTCATCAAACTGATAACTTGGTAAATCTCAAAGTTTTACGCTGAATAGATTTGAAGAAATGAATCCAAAAAAGTCGAATTGAATATGAATATATTTTTCTTCTTCTTCTTCATCAGCCTTTCAGTTCACTCCTGGACTATCGGCCTCTTTTCTCTTTCGAAAGAGGTTCGAGTATTAAGACCCCACGGCTGCTTTAACCGGGTTGGGGAATGCCTGCAACCCTGTTTTTAATAGTTGACGGCGGCAATCGTCAACTCAGGGGGACCGCCGGCTTTACGTGCCCTCCGAAGCACGGAAACGGTCAAATGACTCTCCATGGATTCGAACCGAGTGCCTTAGAATCAGCAGTTGTTCGGCCAACTTATTAGGCTAATGAAGTAATGACCGTCTCTAATGCTGATATTAGCTGATA
This sequence comes from Cantharis rufa, assembly GCA_947369205.1. Lineage (NCBI taxonomy): Eukaryota > Metazoa > Arthropoda > Insecta > Coleoptera > Cantharidae > Cantharis > Cantharis rufa. The sequence goes on from OX376309.1 coordinate 20,386,247, forward strand.
TTAAATTGCCTTTTCTAGAAGTAATTATTCTATTTTGGCCATCCATCTTTAATTTATCATGAAATTTATAATCTATTCTAAAAATCCAGTAGTCACTTTACTCGACTTACGGAAGGCGAAAGACTCGCAGAGAAAGTAATACTCGAATGGCTAACAGATGGCCACTTATTGTATCAATCTTAAGATCTTGGCATTTGGTTTGATATTTTGGTAATGCATAAAAAACTGCAATTCTCTAGAGATGTACATCCAAAACTTCCATTTTGTAATTCACGATCACGACAAATCAATAGGTCAAATCAAAAATGGTATTCTTATATGGAGATCGTGAGAATTTGTCATCGAAAAATTAGGTTAACCGTGGAGTACCAAACTTGTAAATGCGAATGTGATGATAGCGAATATCTCATCTCATCATATAATGAAGTGCCCAGTTAATCACCAGTTACGACAACTTCAGATGTGTTTTATGTTTATATGATGTCTCTGCCCAAGGCGAAGGTTAAATGTGAGATTTTATCTGCCAGATTCTCACAATATTAGTTGTCATTCAAGAATAACCGCAAATAACTTTCAATGTGCAATAGATTCAGATTTATGAGCTTCAGTCACCAAAGACACATAAAAGTTTCCCAATCAAAATTTTGAAATAGTTTTTGAGTTTTACAAAACGGTTTATCTCTTTTTAAATAAATTCTTGCCGCATCGGATACACTGATGTGATCTAAAATTCAATGTCGATCTGTAGGCTAATCACCCCATTCATTATATTTCCTTGTCAGTCATCTTGGCTTTGGCTAAGTTCTTCACTCGAAGAAGAAGAAATGGAACTTCCTCAATAGCTGAAAGAGCTGAGAATTTCAAACAATTAGAACTCTTCCATTGTTCTTTTTAAAATCCTGAGAAGCTGTATGTTTAAACCCAACACTTTAATTGAACCTTTCATGGTAGCTGATGATTAATGACTAATTTAACATAATTATTTTAAAATGCCAATTAAGGTAAAAAAATTAATCTTACAATTAGTGTCACATTCGATGGCTTTTAAATAATCTACAGATATAAAGAAATATTTTTGTAAAAATTAGTTTAAGAAATTAATTAAATTCGATAATATTGCAATAATTCAATAATCAGTGAAATATGAATTACGTTTATTGTTTTGAAAGTAACACAGCATTTCACTAAAAATGAATAAAGGTAAAGGCCAACTCTCACTTGGTTACACATAATTAGCTAAAAAATTGTAACTTACTTAATGTAAAGACTGCAATTATAACAATTAGTGAGAGGTAAATTTTTAATTTAAAATAGCAGTGCTAATTAATAATTCTTTATTCAAACACCTTGCTTATAAAAGTAATAAATTGTAACTGTTCATATAAAAACTTTTTGCTTAGATCTATGTAAGGCACTCGTTGTTTTTTAAAAATTATAGTCAGCTGAAATGTAAGCTTCTTGATGGGCATTTTGATCTGGAGGAAGTTGTAACACTCCTCCAGGACTTGGTGGATTTTCGTGTTCAGGGTGTACACCCGAAGCAGCAGCGGCCGCTGCAGCAGCTTGAGCGGCATTAACTAATGCTTGTTGAGCAGCTGCAGCTGCTTTTTGGGCAGCTCCTTGAGTTGCCTCAAAGTCTATGCGGACGCCAATTAGTTGTTCGGCTAACTGTTCTAATCTTTGCTGTGCAGATCCAACCATAGCTATTTGAGCGGCAAGTTCTCCAGCTGCTTCAGATGCAGCTTGACCGGCACCATCTGACGTAGCTTGAGCTACATTTAATGCCGCTGTTAAAATTTGGACATGACGTTGTGCCTGTTGAGAAGTTTGTTGCGCTGCAACTGCTGCACGTTGAGCTTGCTGAAGTTGCTGTTTTTCACCTTGCAAAGCTACTTGGGCATCACGGTATTGCTGCTCTATTCCTTGTAAAATAACTTGTTTACCGGCTAAAGCAGCTTGAGCTGTAGCTGATGCCTAAAATATAAAGGGTAGTTTAAAATAATCAATACAATTGTAGTCAAGGTTGTACCGCATTAGCAGCTTGTGCGAGAGTATTTTTTGCAACGTAGGCAGCTTGATGACCTGCAGCATCTTGGTTTTGAACTGCAGTGTTAGCTTGCTCAGCTGACCCTTGAGCTATACTTCTTAACCCACTTCCAGAACTAAAACCTAGTTTGCCATCTGCTCCTCCAGAACCACCTCCAGAACCTTTAGAACTTCCACCAACTAGCTTAATGTCAGAATTTGCGTGATTTAAATCTCGAACAGCCTCGAATGTATTTGATTCTGCTCCAAAGAAATTATCATTGCTAAAATCTCCACTACCATAATCTTGCCGCTTTGATGGTTGGCATGCAATTCCAACAACTGTAAGTAATAATAATGAAATTGATTATCTTACAATTGTAAGGTTAAATTTTAATTTCTTAAGTAATGAAATAAAAAATTAAGAATATGCAATATTGAGGTTCATATGAGTATTTGCGGGACGCAATAGGCAATTGTTTTTCATATTTTTAAATATATCATAATAATTATATATTAGTTACATATTATGTATAGTATATTTAGAAATGAAGATATCTATGTTAACTGGTATAAAGAAAAAAGGTAGGTACTTACAGGCGCAAGTTGCAATGAGAAAATATTTTAGCATGATGAAAACCAAATCACTGAAATATAATATAAATTAGTCAAACTAAAACTTTTTCAACTGAAATTAAATCAAAAATAATAATAGAACTGAAAATCACAAGAAGTATTAAAACATACCCGATTGTAAAGAGTTTAATCGCTTGATTTAATTGACTGATTTTAAAATTAAATCAAATGACTTTATATAACTTTTCAATTTCCCCACAATTTCATAAACAAAAATATCAAACAAATAAAAAACAGCGAAACCAAAACTTTTAAAGACTTTTATAATTTTATTTTACCGCAAAAACTTGAAGAAAGAGAAAACTGTGACCAGCAGCGTTAAAATCTAGTTTTTGCTTTAGTTAGGAAGCAGCAATCTGGAAATTAATACAAACTATTAACTTTTTCACTGATTATTTGAGGTTTTCAAGTAAATTATATATTAAAGAATCATATTCAAATTAAAATACCACAAAATCGAACGATTTATAATTTTTATATGTAGAATTTTGAAAAATCTTCATTGCATTTTTTAATATAATATAATATAAAAATGCATATTAATTTTATATAATGAAATAATTACTTATAATTATTTTTTTAATTTTAAATAATCCAAAATATTTTTTGTATGGAATATTACCAGTTTTACTTGATTTTTTTGCAAAAATTATAATAGCAGCACTATCTGTTGTGGGTTATATAAATTCAAAGTATACCCTGATTGTTAAATTACAGGTTTCTATAATTAAAAACCCACCTATAATGCATTTACTGTTGTTATATTACGTGATAACCAAAAATTGGATAGTATATAAAATTGCAATGTTTAAGGGTTGCATATTGAGGTGAAAAACAAAAGTATATATTGTTCTTGTGTCGGTGTACGTTAATATTAGCGTACAGTCCTCCACGTTATTGATCGTACGTAATACTCAGAACGTGGCGCCGTCTCTTATTAGTACATCGGTATATGGCAACTCGTCAGCTGCATGAAAACGTGGATTTACGCAGCTTCGTTCGATTGAAACGGCTCGCGCACAGCAGTGTCAGGAAAGTGGCGGGTTGGTGGAGTGTCTGCGGGTGTATGACATAACTAGCGACCCTTAAATTTAGTGAAACTCTACTAATGGGGGAGTTTAGTTTGAGTGGCAATACTAATATTGGTTTAAGTGCTATTGAAATAGGTGCGAACAGCAGCAAAAGTAATCCAAATCAAATATTTTATACCACACCTACGTCCGCGAGCGATACAAGCATTCTGCAAGCGCAGTCTCGCACAGCTATGCAAGATGAACTCGTTGACAAAACACCTGTCAGCGGAACAAATTGCGACGAAATTGTTAGTGCGGTCAACGAAAAGTCTCAAGAAACCGATAGTAATTCAAATGCGGCATCGGACTTATCTGAAAAGTTAAACGAACAGGTGTCTCACAGCGCTAAGGCGAGCCCGGGGTTGCCTCTTTTTCACCCCAGTGAATCGAGCACTCCATCCGGAGCTTTGTGGTCGACAGCAATCGAGGACGGTTTTGTACCTAATATATCTAACGTAAACGGTGGCCTAGGTTTTCAAAATTTTCCGTCTCCAACACAATCTCAACTTTTCAATAACAGTGTAGGTCAAAATCAGGGCAGACGTGCCATAACTGCTAGTCATAATTTTCCTCATAATATGGGTCGTCAACAGCCTAACCATCCTCTGTACAAAACGGGTTACGGATCTTGGGCTAATCCTGGTCAAAGCTGGTCCGGAGGTTCTTCGGTTTGGAGCAGAGGTAGAAGTGTTCCCAATCTAAATCCTTTACAACAAATGGGTGTTGCTGGTCGAAAACCTAGTCCAACTTTTAATCATCAGCAGGTCATTTCTCCTGTTAAATTTCGACGTAGCACATCTTATCCAGGCAAAGGACCGTTTTCTCAACCCCCTACTTTTGAAATTACAAATATGGACGAAGGTCGAGAACTTCTACCCTATCAGGTAATATGTGAATCCTCTTGAGCACACCGCACCGAGAATCCCATCGCCACGTTTAGTTGTTTGTGCTGCTGCCGCTTGCTGTGTCACCTAGTGTAGTCTCTCTTCTATCTGTGATAATAATAATAATAATATATACAAACACTTTTTTTTTTGTTGTAATAAAGCGTAACAATTAATTGTGTATTATGTTTTTTTTAGTGCTCGTATAGTTGTTTGGTATGTGCTATGTCTGCTAGGTTTGTTATATTCATCATTTGCGCTTTTATCCATTGCCTTTTGTTTTGTGGAGATTTTCCGAACATTATTTTTTGTCGTTATCATGCATGCTTTTGTTTTATGTTGTATATTTTAACATAACACTTGGAAAATGGTGTCATTATTATAAGAACCTTACACAGTATAATATAACTGGGTTACATAAATACCACTAATAATTTCACCTTACATCATGACATGACCTATATCGACATTAGTTAATAATTAATTTCTCAATGAAAAAATGAGGAAGTAGTTATATCTATACTTTCCACTATAGTGGCTTACTAGCAGTAACTTTATATTATATCATTTGTTTATATGAAAATGAAATAGGTAATATAATTTTTTTCAAAATGAAACTTTCATTTTGAGTGGTGCTTTAAAACATATTTTTCAAATTTGTTTCTACTAGCTTTCCATATACTCACGATAACATTAGAAATCGATATCTCAACCTTAAATTTTTGTTAAAGGGGAGAATTATTGCTTTTTAAGCTTTTCGTGACGTTTTCATCAAACAAAGTCAAAAATTGATTTTTAATTATATGTTTAAAGAGAAGATACAATTATTGTATTTAATATACCAAAATTCATAATTGCCTTTAAACGAATAAATCTCATTTACGTGCCTGTGAGCTCTGAAATATTTAAACTTCTCAAATTTAAGCCTTTCAAATGTGACTGATCATTTAAGTATCAGACAAATATTATTCAAATGCTAATAACGTGAATAATTGAATAGACTCTTTAAGAAGCTATTACATTTCAGCTTGGAAATTTGAAAAAATAAGAATTTTAGTCGCAAAAATCAAAATTTTAATTTTAACATATAAATTTTCAGCCTGTAAATTTAAAATGCAAGCTTTGCCGATCAAACAAAATAAATGCAAAATTTACATTAAAACTTTTTGTGTTTTCCTTTGAAGCGTCTTGGAGAAAACATACTAAAACCATTTTCAATTTATTCAATAAATTAATCGAAGTTTAGGCATACAATTGTTTTAAAATTTGAAAATTACGAATATTAACGACCGTTACTAGGCGCTTGTGAGTTGTGACGTAATAAATCACGTACACAAATTTTAAATGACTTATAACTCGTTCCAACTTTCAACTATTGAAAAAGTATAAATATATTTATATTTTAAGGTTAATCAACTGCCAATGTTCAATAAAATCTAATTGAATATCACATTTATATTACGAAACGCAACCGCGACCTATCATGTCATATACGCTTCGGCTAGTAATCGGTTACATATTCTTAATTTCCGACTTTCAATGTTAATCTGAAAGCCTTTGCGGCTCGCAAAATACAATAAAGAAATAATTCTAGTACATTTCCAAATTATACTTTTAAATTTAAGTTTAAAAAAGCTGATAAAAACACCGCATCGTTTTCATGTTTCGACGGGCGGAAACAAAACAAAAATCCATATATTTTGACTCAACCCAACAATTTTATAGGTATTCATTTCTAATAGTTACGAAGATTGATTGACAATAGTCTTGTCATTTCTCTATTATTTTCTTTTGATCAATATTCTCCAACAGCGTTATTCCACATAAAAGTTTCCATGTTATATTAATAATAATTATTAATTCACAATTCTTACTTATTCTCTAAAATTCAGATATCCTCTCTTTAATAGAGGAAATTTTAATTGCTTTTGAAAGTTTTATTATTTTTTAATATGAAAGTTGATCATCAATCAAGATTGAATCCTGAAAGGTTTTGAGTTGACTGACTCGGTTTTCTAAAAATGTATTTTGCACAGCTCCATCATTTCTGTTTGGCTAGTAATTTTGGTTTTGCAAAAATGATCAAATAATTTTGCAAAAGTTGAACTTAGGATTAAAAGCTTTGCAAAAATTATTTGCTAAGAATTTTAAATGAGAAGTTCAAGACAGAGATCAGCAAACTACTTTGCACAGCTATCGACATTTTTATTACGCTTGCTTACTTGGGTTTTCTTTAAAATTTAAAACTCTGAATTGGGTTCAAGTTTCAACTTTGCATTGGTTTAATTATCTCTTGTTTTTGCTTTGGCTATGCTTTTGATGTTGGTTAGTAATATTTGGTTTTAGCTAATAATATTTAAAGATTTTAAAGCTAATCCCCAACATTATAACTTATCAAAATACATTTTCCGATGCCATTTGTAGTTTAAACTTAAAAAAACCATTTCTTTGTCACGTTGAAACTTGATACTCCTCCGGATGTTTTTGAAATATTTTAATGTTTTTTTGTTGAAAAGGTATTTTAAAAGTTATAGAAGTAATTTTGAAAAATACTAAATTTTAAAAGCTGCAAAAACTATTGCGGTATTTCCGATTTTGTGCAAGTTTTTACCAAAAATCAAAATGAATAACTGTGGCTTACTTTTTAAATTAAATTTTATATAAGTTAATTTTACGCACGATTAGATTACAAAGACTTTAAAGTGTCATTGAATGCTGCATTAAAAATAAAAAAAAGTTGTTTGTAATTATTAGCTTTTTGAATTACTATTAACACGCAATATAAACAGTTATACGCAATAATATTGAAAAAAAATTGAAAAAGTATGGAATTGATTGTATACAGTGGAAGATTTAATTTTTTTGGGGTTCAATGCTGAATATATTATTGAACCTTTTATTTAATTGTTTAATTGGACTGTATGAGGTTCCTGCTAAAGCGGGGGCCCAAAGCTTCAGCTTTATTCGCTTTTCTGTAGATCTGCAGCTGCTTAAAGTTTCTTATAAAATTATTAATATTACGCGTATTATTTAAAAATATTTTTATGCTAAGCAGTTTTAAAATTTACGATTTTAAATTTAATATAACCTAACTTTTAAGAAAATATTTATTTCTATAATAACGCGAAATGTTTATAAAATTTTAATATTTACACTTGTATAAACAGACGTAGTTGAAATGCAGTAGAAATATACAAATAGTTTACATGTAACCAAAACCGTCGATTTATTATTAGAATTAGAATGACTTGAGATAAGGCTATGGTTTACCTTAAAACTATTATTATTATTTAATGGATACAAATTAAAGCCAATCATACTTTTTATGTTGCAAAATTACTCGTAGTAACCAGGAGATTATCGTATACTTAGTTTGTTTAGAGCGATAAACCGATAATAGTTGCTATTTTGCCAACACTTGTTAAAAACAATTTATCCTAAAATATTCCCGCATCAAAAACATACAAAGCAATCGATTAAAGAAAAATAGATAAAATTACGTAGATAATCAATAAAGTTGCATGTTTCAATTTTTTCATAATCAGCCATTAAAATTATCAGAAACAGTTTTTCTTTAGAATTCAAAAAATTAAAATAAGATAATATTGATGCTATCTTGATAGGGGTTGGGCCTCCTTTGCCCCATTGATGGTGAATTTACTTCAATAATTCTTTATATTTAATTCTAGACAATTCTTTGCGGACAATCCATCGCGGGCGATAAAAATTTTTTATTTTGGTAGTACCAACTAATCGTATTAACTTATAATTATTTAATCCGAGAATATTAAACTGTAGGATTGGTATGCGATATATACGGACAGACGGACACAGAGCCAGATCATAAGGCTTCCCTCTATACTGTATATAGAAACTTCAAGCTTAAATGGTATCTCGAACGCAAATTTTTATCATCTTACATCCAGATTTTATCCCTGTAATAATTGGTTTGTTCGTTTATTGACAACAAGTTTAAAAATAACAGTTGGTCTGTTATTTTGTTGGTATTTGTTGGTCTGATCTGAGACCAAGAGAAAGAGGTTTTTGCACTTCTTCTCTTGTGTGTACTAGCTTCAGTTAAGTAATTTTAATTCTGAGGCGGTTAACTGTGATTTTGGGGGGCTAATGCTCGTTTGCACCACCGATACTTAAAATTGAAGCCCTCTTTAAATCAGTAAGCGCCACTTACTGGTTGACTGACCAGACCGTTTGCCCATTGGTCGAAATATAATTTAAGAAAAGTTTAAATTTTAAGTATAAGCGGTGCAAACGGACATAAGCCTCTTCCAGCCCCAATGAAGTTTTTCACTTGCACCTATGACGTCGACAGCTTTCAAATGCATCCCACCGAAACCTTTCAATCGTGTGTTCATTATCGAGGACAGCATTTCATTATTAACACATTTGAGGCAATTAAACTTTTCATCAGTAATATTTGCTATGAAAATGTTTACAATGCATGTACGTAGTCACCTAATCTTTCACTTTCGCTGACATACTATTTATAAAATGTAATGTAATAAACTGCATCGCTTAAAATTGTCAATACTTGATTCGTATACTCCTTACCCAGTAAGTTTTGGTTCAACCAAGAAGAAGAAAACGATGAAAGTGATTGGAGAGGTTATTGATCCTTGTTCTGATAATATTGACCGGTTTTGACATTTGTAAAAATGAGGCTAGAGGTTGAGGCGATTTTTTTTGGGTGTTTCAAATCTTTTAAGAATCTTTCATTTAATACGAAGAAATTTTCCACTTTCTGATGAAATCCAGAAGCAGGTATGGTTCAAAATGGGGTTTGACAAATTCTCAGGTTGTCTGCTTTAGTCATCGTAAGTTTTGACCATTTTTGGACAAACCTGTTCTAAAAAAAATAATCTGAAATAAATCGAAAATATAAAATATTTGTGAACAAAGATTGATAATTTGCATTTTTTTGAAACTGCGAAATATTATGACCTGCCACTCACGAAATATTTTATTTGCTGTGTAAAAACGATAACGTCATAATTTTTATTATAATTGTTTTTAACCTTTAATTACTTTCTGGATAAAATCCAGTTGAAACAAAACAAGCCATGATTTATTATTAGATTAAATTCAAAAATTAACTAACTAATTTGTAAATTGCAAATTTTAATTTTTTTCAAGGTAATAATTACTACTTAATTAATTTTTTTAAATCTTTAATAATTAAAAATTTACCTTATTGTGATGATTAGTTTATAAAAAAAATTATTCTACCGAGTGCTATCTACCTAATTTGTTAATATAATTTTTTGCATAATACAATGTTTTCTTAAATAAATTATGTTTATTTAAACGATCAAGAATCCAAAAAATAATTGCAAAATTTCAATTTAATCTAGGAACTTTTTGCAAAACTAAAATAAAGTTGGTTATATTATTTAAAATATTTAATTACGGAATTGACAACTTTAATTTTTATATTTAGTAAACTGTTATCTATCTATCTATCTTTAAATACATATTTAAAGTTTAGTTGCCTATTTAGTTATTTAGTTGCCTACTTTTCCATCTTAGGACGGAAAAGTACTACTTTTCCGTACGTTTCTTTCAGTTTCCAAAAAATCATTATTTCAATATTGCTTCTAGTTTTCAAGATATTGAAATTACAAAAAACGTCAACATCAATACATATTATTATATTTATAAATTTCAAATTTTACACTTATAAATATTATTAAATGTTAATAACACTAATCATATCAGTAATATTACTAATGCAAATAATGCAAGCAGCAGTGTGGTTTGTAACTTCACCGGTAGGCTAGGAAGCGGAAAACCGCTGTTCTATTCTTGGCCACGCCGGATCCAGTTATAATTTTGTTACTTACAGAGCTTATAAAAAGCTTGTTGCTAACAGAAATGAAACACCTTATGCATTAATGAATCGTAAAATTATATTTTTTAGTTCTGGATTATTTTCATTTTGCAATTGTGTCTCTTGAATATCTGATTACCCAAAAAATAAATAGAGTCAGGCAGATACTCTACAATTCACAATTTAATTGGGCTTCTCTTCAGCTTTTAGAATACTTCGTTATCAGCGGTGAATTATATTTTGTCATATTGCCAAATATATTTTTGGGATATCAGCACTGCAGGTTAACTATATACTGGCTAGCTAAAAAGCGGAAAACATTGGTTCTATTCCTGGTCGCGCCGGAATTGCTGGGATCTGGGATATGGGGAAGGTAACAAACAACCTCAAAACCAGAAGTTGGCAAATGGCAAACTCAAACGAATTATTGATGTTAAAATTAAATCACTGAAGGAGGGAGGGCAGACCCCCGAAAGGGTTCCTCGAGAGGCAAATACTGATTATGTGCTGTGTTCTAATTTTTAGTTCAAAATTATTTAGTTAAATTTTACTCTGCGAGAGTGGTCAAAGCATCATTCCATCATTGGAATGATATGATTCCAATATTTAGTAATTTTATTAATAAATAAAATTCAATATTCTTATATTTTCTTCTTTTTCTTTTAATTTAAAAGTTCTTTATTTTCGTTGAGCAAAACTGTTGAGTTCAGAGAGTTAAGTTAGAAATCTCGACAAAGTTCTGTATTTGACCATCGAATTATCGTTCCATAACTCAACGAGGAATTATACCAAGCCACCGCTGTGCTTAAATGCAACCCAAGTTAACTCCAGAATCTAATCCGAAGCTTGATTTCGGGTTGTACCATCAGGGGGATGAAGATATGGTTTCAGTTATTCGAAAGAACATTAACAAATAGCATATTGGTTGTAATTTGGTTAATATCGCCTGAATTTTTTTCTAGCAAAATAGTCGACAACTTATTTTTTAATAAATAATTTATTAAAATTATTTTATATTTAAATAAATATAGCGGTCAATAAGAGCAATAAAAGGCTATGGACTATTTATTTAGCAAGGTTAGCACCCTACTAGAATATGTTATTTAACTGCTCACAAAACCATGAGTGGTTACATTAATACTAATAACAGGACACCCAGTCCTAAAGTAAACGAAAGAAGAAGACAATTATAATATATCTTAAGAATGGAAAGATCCCAATGAGCAAGGACGATTACTTTAAATCATAAGTAATACCACTGTTATGTTATAAAAATTAAAATACTAAATAAAAACGTCAAAAGAATTGAACTACCCCCAATATCTCAAAAGAGGCAGATTTGGTATATAACATCTTGTCTATATTATCCAAATTAATCAATGGCTACATGAGAGAACGAGTGGGCACGTTTCAGCTGTTATACGTAATAAACCGGAAATCAATGCAGTTGCCAAGCCATATCTTAGTCGATGAACACGATGCTGATTTTAAAAATGCAAAAATATTTAAATTGCTAAAAATTTGTAATTTATCGTTATCGTCATCGCCGTCTCGCTACAAATTATTCCAAACACATACATAGAAAGTTAAGGGTAATTTTAACGACCGATAACGTTTTCGAGTCAATTTATGGGACAATATTCGACAAAGCCCGGCTTCGTAAACCCTGATATAATTTTTTTCGAAAGAAAAGTTTTTTCTACGGCCTATAAAATATGTATCTCGGCATAAGACGCGGCGTCGGAATTTAAAAAATTTATATCTTTGACTTAGCAAAATAAATTTTAATATAACAAACACAAACATTCTAAATTACAGTAAGCTACTGTTTACAGAACCTTCCAAAGAACAGCAAACACTTAAAAGTACCTTCAAACAATCTCGCGGCGAGATGGTTGCCGTGAGTTTGTCGCAACGAGATTGTTGCGGCGAGATATTGGACAGACTGCTTTTAAATTTAGGTTAAACGCAAGGCATTTCGACGGTAAAATTTGCAAATTAAAAATAAGAAAAATTTGTTATATTAAAATTAAAATTATAAGTAAAGCAATATTGCGAATTATAAGGAAATAACCTACAGTCTCAAATCCTGCATATGGTTTTTTATATAATTTTTAATATATAAATAATTAAATGGAATTTTGGAAAACCTAAAATGCATTATATTATTTTATTGTCTTCAATGCAGTTATCGTGATTATTATAGGCTATATACATATAAATAGCAAATTCTTCAGATTATTTATTTTTAATTGTAGAAAATTCCATTGTATGACGTTATATTATTATTATAGGACCTTCAATGTTCTATTTAATAATATAGAAAATAATTTTTTATGTGGTTATAAAGGGTTGCAATTCATTTCAGCCCAACAAAATTATTTAACTAATTGACATAATTAATTTGCCGTAATATTATACCAAGCCATAGAAAATTGAAGAAAATTTAATATAAAAATTTCTTATATTGATTGAATGTTTAATAAAATAAAAGAAAAAAATTGAAGTAAAAAATAAATTGGCAATTAACAAAATCAAAAAAAAAAATTGTTAAGATATATAAATATTTCAAATGAAGTTTTAAATTAAGTATTCAATAATTAGTTCAAGCGGTATTATGTAAACCCTGTTAAATATGTCAAAATAACGCTAACGGGTTTTTTTGTTTTTAACAGTGAAGATAACATATAGGTACTATTATCGTTGACTATACTACTATGCGAATACTACATACTTATACGAAAAGTAATTATTGTCTAAAGAAAAACAGACAGAGTACTTTTTATAGAGAATTTAATTCCCTTCAATTTTGCATACCACCATTTTGAGCGTAGGATGAAAAGAAAATGAGTTATTGCACGAAAACCAGATGTGGGTACCTAATTTACAAAATTAAGGGTAGTAATTAAACCGGAGGTTATCACATTTATGACTTATTTTTCCTGACCCATAACCAAAGCTATTAAAAACCCGATTAATGTTGTATTGACTGTTCAACTTACCGATTTCCTACACTAAATTGTAAATGCTGCAATCGATTTTGTGATTGCTAATATATTTCAATTTGTTTAAATGTTATTTTTTTATATACAATCTTATTTTAATGTTGGTTAACATGATATCATACGTGAGTCAATTTTATGCCTGATTTTAAAACAGAACAATCTGTATAACTAACAATAATTTTTAATTGTGCAGAATAACATTGCACAATAAGTAATAAAGTAGATATGAAAATATTTTATGGAATTATTACATAACAAATGTAGTTATTACATTGTTTTGAACTGAAGTCTATATCGTAATAGCTAATATAAAGTTTGCTTTAAAATCACCGAATTGTTCACACGAAGCGTGAAGTTTGTCTAATCTGCTGTCGGCTCCCATCAGATATAATTTAGATATTTTGTTAAAATTGACACTTACTTTTTGAAAAAAATTTCCATTGGTAAGCTATCTGACTGCTTAATATGTGCTGATCTTTGAAATACACGCAAAAGACAGTTTTACTGTTTGCTATATTTTTATTGCGCTTTATTTTTCATTATTTTGTTTATTTAATTCAAATGATAAAAATATTTGTTTAAATTTAAAACAAAGAATAAGACGGTGGTCGTATTATAGTGTAAATATTTACATTATAACGTATTAATAGACTGAAACCATTTTAAATTATGCAGGCCGGTGGGGCTTAAGTTCCAAATTTTTGTCGCTGAAATATATTGGTTACCAATACAAAATAAGAAAAAGCAATTTTTTACGTCGAAAAATTGTTTACTCCTGCTAGCGACTTTTTAAGATTGTGAGAGAAATTGGTTTTCTCAAGAATTCAGGGAAAATTAGCGAAAAATCTTTGCCAATTCGGCAATTTTACACATTTAAAATTTTCTTTTTTTTACGTAGAACCTGATATATTATTGATTAATAAATAAAAATTTAAAAGGATTTGAAAAAACCAAAAGTATAATTTTTTTGAAAAATTTGAGTCGTTTTTCTCAACATACCTTTCACGAAATAAATAATTTAGAGTTGATCTAATTATCTGAAATAAATATCATCCACATATCTATGCCAATAAATTATGAACTTTTTTAAAACCTAAATTAAGAATTTTAGTTTTGAGTTAATCCGTAAAAATATCTGCTATAATAAACAAGAAAGTGGATTCCCTCCCATCAGTAAGCCTTCCTTTGGAAGATAAAATTTGTCATTGAATTTAAAATAAAATCATTTTCCAAACAAATCCCATTTTTACCTGCACCCACTACCTCGAACGATATTTAAACGGATCCTTTCTAAATTTGTATTCTAGTTTATTTTACGTGATATTTTATATTTACAGTGTATTTTATTTGTGATCAGGGCCTATTTTCGGTTTTAGTAGGCCCTAGGCTCATATACCTTCTGGGGCCCCGTCGTAGGATTAGGAAATTTTTATTTTTATTGAAATAGGAAATTAGAAAAATAACGGCGTAGGCGAAAACTTGGTGTCACAAATTCACAAAATTATAATATTAATTTAACTCTAAATTCATTTATACAGGGTGTCCCCATGACCGTGGAAACCGTTGAGGTGGTGATAAAAGACACTTTTCTAAGACAAATTTTTGAATAAAATTTTTGTCCAAGTCCAAAGTGGTCCAAACCCTTGGGGGGCACCTCACTTTAAAGCAATTTTTTGAATTTATGATTTCAAACGGCCATAGCTTCAATATTATTGATTTTTTTAGCTTAATGAGTTAGAACATTTTTAAAGATCATTCGTTTATCTATCAAATAGGTTATAACCGCTTATTATCTAGAATCAACGGATTTCGAGTTATAAATTAAATGAAGGGAAAAAATTTTAAAAAAATTCAGGTTTTATTTTTTTAGTTTTCTTGCAAACCCCGTATCTCGTAAACTAAACGTCTTAGAAAAAAACTGATGGCCCAAACCACATAGGAAATTTAACGAGCTACAACTTTGGTTAAATAAAGTTTTTAGGAAAACCTACCGTTTTCGCAGAAATTTTGAAAACAATGAACAAGGTGCAGGTAAAAAAATAGTAAATTCACAAAATTTATTTTAATAAATTTTCAAAATGGCCTCCCTCATTTTCATCACACAGGTGTGCTCTTTTCAAAAGGTGTTGCACGGTATTATTTATAATGGTGCTTCTTTCGTTAAGTTCTGTTATAATACCTATCGGTATTTTTTGCATTAATTTATTTTTTTTACATACATCTTGTTCGTTATTTTCAGAATTTCTATGAAAACGGTTGGCTTTTCAAAAAATTTATTTAGCCAAAGTTATAGCTCGTTAAATTCTCTATCCGGTTTGGGCCATCAAGTTTGTTCTAAGACGTTTCGTTTAAGTGATACGGGGTTTGCAAGAAAAATAAAAAAAAGAAAACCTGAATTTTTTAAACATTTTTTCCGTTAATTTAATTTATAACTTGAAATCCGTTGATTCTAGACGATAAGGGGTTATAACCTAATTCGTAGATAAGCGAATGATCTTTAAAAAAGTTCTAATCCATTAAGCTTAAAAAATCAATAATATCGGACCTATGGCCGTTTGAAATCAGAAATTCAAAAAATTGCTTTAAAAAGAGTTTGGACTGGGACAAAAATTTTATTTGAAAATTTGTCTTAGGAAAGTGTCCTTTATCACTACCTCGAAGGTTCTCCACCGTCACGGAGACACCCTGTATATCTACTTACTAATTAATTTCAAATTTCCTATATTGGTAAATGAAAGATAGATAAGATATTGTAAAATTAAAATTATGTTAAAAAAAAGTTTGTGGCACTATTTGAGCGTTGGGCCCTTTACGGTCACGGGGTCTTTCGTGATGCGGAGTTCTGCGCACGCTAGTACCGCCACTGGATATGGGTAAGGATAAATTGTACTGATCTAACAAATTAAAGATAATAAAAATTATTTTTTCATTCATTAATTAAACAGGGCTGTTACGGGCCAGAGTGTGTTGTCAGCAGATATTTTTAAATATTATTTTTTAATTGTTACATAAAAAAATAAACTGTTGTTTTAAACAGTTACAGTTGAGTCAAGCAGGGGCTCCTCTAAATCGGGGACCCCAGGCCCGGGCCTAACCGGCCTTCTGATAAGATAGGTCCTGTTTGTGATAATGATAACTTAAAAACATTTTAGTTCTAAAAAGTGGTTTTTTAAAATATTGATATTGGTTTCAAGAATATTTACAAAAAATCTCAAATTTTAAATCAGTGTTTTGTTTTTTTTGAGTAATCAGGTTATTACCGAATATTCATACAATGAAATAACTTTTATAATATTATTATTATTATTATTATTTTTTTTAAATTTTAATATTAACGTGCATCAACTACTATGGTTATTAGCACCTGGCCACAACGTGTTGATGCACACCGGAAGGCCGAGCTAAGAAATTCTGTCAAGTCTCTGTGTCTGGAGACTCGAACCCAGAATTTCCGCTCTGTAACTCAACCAGCGATCACACCAATCCACGACTGTGGTTTTTTATATTATTTTATACAGTGCATAACAAAATTTTTAAGACATTTCTTAAAAAGAAAGATTTTTTATCGAATAAAAATCGCTTTTACAGCCAGAGCCGGATCAAGCTATTTCAGCGCCGGGTGCAGATTAGATAAATGGCGCCTTTAATGCTAAATCATATAGAATATTATAATCAAAGAAAAATGTAGTCCTTTGAAATCAAAATGCATATTTATGGATAATTAAAAAATGCTAAATTTTTTAAAGTTTAACCGACCCTGTTTACAGCAATACTTTTCAGAAAATTTTTGTAGAAAATTTTATTTTTTTATTTGTCGCAGCGTTTCCGAGTTATAGTGACTTAAAAATAAAACTGTAATAGTTTTAATAAAATTCCCATCAGCAATGTTAATTTTATTAAAACTTTTACAGAGTCTTTCTTAAGTCGCTGTAACTCAAAAACGGTGCGACTAAATAGAAAAATTCATATTAACAAAACTGGAAGGAATAAAATTTTCAAGAAAAAATTTCCTATAAGTATTGCTGTAAAATTGATTTTTCTATGACTAACAAGTCTTTAAAATGTAAAATTTACATAGCTAAAATAGGATTGCGTGAAAACTTTTATTATTTACTGTACATATACAGTATAATGATATAAGAAACAATTAGAGAAAAATTCTCTAATGAAATTATGGTAGTTTATGGCATAAATTGTAAATATAAAATTTGTTGGATCATCCAATAATTCGGGTAGAAATGACCAAAAACCGTATATGTTTGTTCTATTGGCTGTTTTCGTTAGAGTTGCCCCGACCATGGCGTGTTTATATTTTATTCAAGTATTTAGCCGATTTAGCAAACTGGGATCTCTGGGTAGCTCAAAAATATTAAAAACTTCCCTGCGCGCGACCGAACTCAAAAATATGTGGATCTAAAAGGACGGAATCATTGTTTTTAATTTAAATTTGGCTTTAATTTCCTATTAAATAAATTTATAATATGTTGTTATCAGCTGCACGGCTAGAAGTAGACTGCGAGTAGCTTCGCACACTAATAAAACATACCATGGTATCTGTTTATAAATATATACATGCTTGCAAAGTATCTGTTGACGACATTTTCCTTTTATGAATCCAATATGCATAATTTTTCGATGTGTTTGATATGCTGTACATGTGCACACATTATTATAACAAGAAAGTTGCTTATTAATATGAATTTTCAAGTACTAAAGTAAAAATTAAAAGTTGACTTCTAAAAGTAGAGATATAAACAACTTAAACAACAAAACGGCCGCCATTTTAAATACGTTTCTTCTGACCTGAAAGTTGTACACTTCAATCTAATAGTGCAGCTCTATGGCGTTATTTGCAATAAACCACTCGTGCTATTTTTTAAATTGAGTCGTTATTTTCCATGAAATCGATTTTCCAAAAATATGGGACTGCATGAGCTGAAATGGATTCGGTTTACTCTAAGTATGTGCATATATTTGGAAGATTAAAGAAACCTTTTTAAACCTTTCTAATTTTTTACAGTGTAGGTGTCAATTCTGATTATTTTTTTTACTAGAAAAATGTTGAGATCTACTTTTATACTAGTTTTTAAATTAAGTAAGGTAATTGCTGAAGCCTGGGGAAATATTGTTGTACCAAAATAACTTACTTTTTTGGTTTGATAAATAATGAACTCAATTTTGTTATTCATGCCGCTAATAGTCTTTTTAAAAGAAATTTGTCAATATTCTATTTCTTACATGGTGTTTAACAATAGAACTTTTAATCAATAGTTTAGCTTTCAGCATTAAACATTCACTTGGTGCGTAGTAGGTAATTCTTATGCAGATAATAATTAGATCATAAAAGAAGCCCCCCTTATGCCATAAATGGAAATCGTAAGGCATCGTGTAATCGTTATGAAGAAGCAATTTTATGACAAACTGCATGGGTCTGTTAATTTAAAATCCACAAATTAAAAATAAATTTTTACTTGATAGGTCTGAATGGACCAATTTTATCAGTCTATTAGTGTCATAATAAAATCAGACATTTCATAGAAAATTTTAAAAGTATGAGTATTCAAAAATTATACTATTCCAAGTACATGTGATAATTTTAGTATTATAAAATGTATTTATTCTTTTTGCTCAAGTCAAGCCAATATAAGCCACAGACAGGTGAAGTTGGTAGCTCCAAAAATAGTCACACCAACCGCATATTCAAGCAACTCGATATTTAAATAGACGCTTCTCTCCCAACACATTCTTAGAGCACAGCAACATTATTTGTTTCGTGTACAATTTTGTTAGTAGTATACTACCACAAATAAGTAATTACACAAAACATAAAGTTTAAATTATGATTAAAGCATATAGGTAAATTTAAAAAATGAAGATAAGATTAGATAAAACAAATAACACCTATGTAGCTGAATTCCAATTAAATTGGATTATAAAGGAAAAACAAATAATAACTTCTTATTAAATTGTATTCGTAACAAACAAATTTTGTAATAAATTTTGTAATAAAGTTTGTTGTAATCCACTACGGCGTAATTTTTTGACATATCCCTAAAGGTTAATACCCTCATTTTCTTCGAAACTTTATTTGCATTAGCTCTACTGAACCCATACACCTGTACATTTATGAAAATAATATAAAACAAAAAATTATACAAAAACACAAAACAGTAAAGCTTTGTAGTTTTACTGTTCAAGCACATTTTTAAAACACATTGAAGGTATATTGCACTCAATAGCGCAGGGTGGTACAAATTGCGCATACTGTAAAACATGAAAGTAATAACTTAAAAATACGCTTTTTAGTCAACGTAAGTTAATTTAATTTGTCCAATCTAAAGAAACTCTTTTTTTATTAAATTGCAAGTTCAACTTTTTAATTTTTGATCTACCAGAAGCTCAGTCAAACTGAAAGCCAATACATTTTTGATGACTGCAATAACTACACACGTGTAAGGTGGCTTTCATACCCTTATTACATGGCAATGTTTCCTTTTTATATAATTGGATGAAATTTAGTTATTAAAATATTATTTCAATATTATTATTTATTTGATACACTTGATTCGGCAGACAAAAAAGAAGAAAGAAAGAACGGGACACAAGAAAATATACAATATATGTGCATATAGTATATGTACTACATACTACCTTTATTTTTTATATTAAATAAAATTGTTTTATATTGTTAACTGTTTCATAATTGCTTTGATGGGCTGCTAAGGTAGAAATGTTTTGTAATTTATTTAATAATGTAACTGTAATCTAAACTAAAATTTGTGACCAACTACTGTGTCTTTTTTATTACTTGCCACCATGAGTGCTCACGTATGGCGACTTGTTTTTCTAAAATTTAATTTATTATTATTTATATATAATATACAAGTTTGTTTAAAAATATTGCAAAAATATAGAATATACGTCAATTAGCCGACGAGTAAAGCAAATAAATGATGTTATAATTTTAAAATATTTAAATTAAAAATTTTCTCTAACCATCAACTTGTGACGAATACTTGATGCCAACTTATCTTCAGCTTTTAATCTTATTTAACTTTTAAAATCAACAAACTTGTTTACTTATAAAATAATCCAGATTATTAAAATTAAAGTTTATAAATAAAGGGTTGCATTAGCCGTTTGCTTGCTTGTCTGCATTAAAAAAATAATTTACTTTTTTCAGCAAACAGAAAACATTTTTAACTCAGTTGAATACAACAATAAATAACAAACATTTATCAAGATAATATTAAAATATGTCTGGCAGCGGCTTAGACTATTTATGAAAAATGTAATCAGTAAATACTGTTAGGGTATAAGGTGGTTAAACATTTTAAGTTACAATCAATATGTTTTTTGACCGAGTAGTATTTATGACATTTTACTTGTTTTTTATCATTGTAATATGCTAGACATCATTTGAATTCAAATAAATATATTGCAATCATTACATTTACTAGTCAATGTGTGTTCATAAGTACGTTTTCGATAAGTAAATATATTCACATTAATGAAATTTAAACCGGATTTAGTAAAAGTATGCAGAAACAAAGTGCATTGTTTTTAAATTTATGCAAACTTTTGTTTTAATAACAAAAATTAGTGATTGATCATTAATTATAATTAACCACTCTAACCACTAACGGTAACACCGATTTTTTCGCATTTCAATGCAAGATGTCAGGTGAACTTGATTGATTTTCGGTTTCAAGCTCATTTGACTCAAATTTTAATTGTCTCAATGACGACGTTTTCACATGATCTATTAGATTGAATATTGAATCTATCTACTGGTTCAGTAATTAGTTTCTTTTCTCACTGGTGTTTTCTTTTATCTTTCCATGCTTTATCACGTATTTCCGAAAACATTTCTATTTCTTCCGGGACCGTATATTTTACTTTATATCTTACCTCCGTTTTTTTCTCTATATCTTTTCAAAATTTATTTATACAAAAAAAGGTTGAGGTATGACGTTTTTGGAGTACCTTTTGCAGATGTAACTTATTAATCTTTGCTTAGTACCGGTATTTATAGATAAAGTAGTAAATGGAATAACTATAAAATCGATTAAATTGAGCTCAACAGTCGTAAATTCATTGCGGGCGTAAAGTTTCTGTAAAGTGCACTCGTTGGTTCTCAATAGATGCAATTTAAAAGTTCTTTGTCGGCGACGATTCTCTATATATGAGCGGAAGTGAGTTTTGAATCTCATATTGAAAGTATTTTTATAACTTGTCTCTTTTGACTCAATTTTGCAGCTTTACGTTCAGAATTTATTTGAAATTTCTTTATACAGAAAATGCTGTTTTTGTCATCATCCTTCAATTTTTGCCGAGTATTTTCTACGTGTTATGTAAACACACCGATTTGTACAAATTGTACAGCATGTTGTTTTCTGATTACATTTTCTTATTTTTCATTTTTATTGTTGTCTAGGATGTTTCCAGATTTTTCATTTTTGGTTTAAAGCTTTTGGATTTCCTGTACGGAATTTAACTTGATCTAGTTTTTTTCTCAGTTTTTACCCAAAAACAGAATCTGTTTATTCGATTTCTATGTAGTTTCTAAAGAAAAAGAGAAAAGGAAACTAATTTTCTTAAACCGTCTCCATGCTTTAGGGACCGCGCAAAGCCAGCGGTTCAGGAGTTCAGCAGTTCAAATAAAACAGGGTTACAGGCACAATACTCAAAAAATATATGGGAAAAAGAGCTATGTTTAACAGCAAAGAAATATACTATATGTTTAAAATCGATCAATATTAGCACGAAGACAAATATAAAAATTAATTAAAAATTACATTACCACTTATTTTTAAAATTCAACATTTGACTTTTATGAAAATAAATTAAAACAAGAAACAATAAAGATCCATTACATCTATTAAAAAATAAATTACAACTTTTTTTAAAGTTTTCATTACAGTAGAAACTCGACGTATTACTTTGGAAAATTATATAACTAAAAAAGCTTTTGTCATGGTTTTCCTTAATAAGAAAATCTTGCTGCTTAAAATTGGTATTGAAGTATGCTACAACATTTTGTCAAACATCAAACAACAAAATTTATCAGATTTTTTTAAATTTACAATATGTCTTTCTTTATTATTCTGATTTCTACTTGCTACATAAAAACAATAACTTTTTTTTCTAAAACCTGCGTTAAAGTAGTTGTATGTACATCGAGCATACCCTAAACAAAAGTGGTTCTTTTTTCATGAATGAAATGGATCTCTGGAAAGTAAATTATTTTTACTTTATTGTTCATGGTAAAAATGTAAAATTTAATTTAATACAACAAATTTGGCACAGGAAGACCTCAAAATCGAAAAACTGGAAGAACTATGTTCATATTCCTTGTTTCCAAATGAGGTCTTATTGGAAGTTCAATGGAAGACTTTAAATTAGTATATTTCCCTATCGAACTTGTGTGATAAATACATTAATTTTGGAATGAAGCTACCGGGTTTTGAATGTGAGGAAAACTACTTTACCTTCTTAATTGAAGCATAAAGTTAAAATTAAAATTAGATGATCAACAAACAACCTAATTTGAGTTTCCGTCAAAATAGGAAGAACTAACTCCAACACGTATACGTAATTTAAATGAGTAGGCGGCTGAATATATTTCTTAAAACAGTTTTTCTGTTTTTAACTTTTTTTTCCTGAAAAAATCTTGAAAGCTTAAAAGAATCTGATTTTTATTTTGTAAATAATCTGTTAATTTTTTAAAAATTTTAATCAATTTATAGTTGTAATTTATCTCATATGGGTTAAAATAAAAATGTTCTTACTTATAGTCAAATTACGGATAAAGTTGGATTTATTCCTGATATTGAATAATCTCTTTGCAGACACAGATACTATGCGGTTACAGCAATTTGATATATTATTTAAGTCAATGTCAATAAATGAGCAAGAACTTCTAGCTAAATATAATAAAACAGCCGATTTTCATGATTTTTATTTGTTAAAGAAATATTTTGCGACAGTTTTATTATTTTCTTTTGATTTTGCTCATCCAATCTCGGTATCGTATATTTACTCAACACAGCATAGCGTTGGCTAAATTGAAATAAAGACGACAATGAAATTTATATGCATATAAATTAGTTTAAAACAATACAAATTTTTAGTATTAAAGCTGAATATTTCTACTTCAATTTTAATTAAAATGCTATTTTTTTGTTTAGGATCGATGTGGAGTCGTAAACGCCAATGGTAGCAGTCCACTAGAAACAATGAGAGGTTTAGAGCATTATTTAAATGATATAATGCGACCCCCGGATACAGGAGACGTCAAAGGTTAGTCAATTCACATTTTTTGTATCTATCTTTTTATGTCTTTTTTAACGGTTAAAATGAACTGATCGAAATATTTAACAATTTTGTCAGTGCAACAAAACAAATTATCAATGAAAACCGTGAAATATGAAACAAAATCTCTTAAGCGACACTGTCGTTTTTTTAAAGCAAGGAATACTTGGATTTCTTATAAGACAATAAAAAAACTTTTGTCAAATTGCTCTTTATTTTCTGATTAGGAACAACTGATGATTCACAATAAAAGCGAAAAAATACTGTATTGTAGCATTAACACAATGTTTCAATTTCGTTAATTAAATTTTATCGATTTATAGAATAGAATTACACCCGGGTGTCGTATATGATTCTTTCTATTAGTACCGCCATGGTAGCTCTCATAAATTCTATTTTCAATATTCAATACAATTGTTTACGTCAAAGGTATTTAGTATCAAAAAGCTGTTGGGATATTGTCGATTTTATGCTTATTGTGGACAAATTAATTGCATGAAGATGATTCACGTGTGCTTTGTATTTAAGCAACAAAACGAATAAAATATAGAATGTTGGTCTGAAGTAAAAATCGAACAAAGAAAATCAACTGGAACTATGAGCAATTAACAATAATCCAAATGAAGAGAAGTCAGACAAACCGAAATATAACCTCTTTATAATGGGAGACTTTAATGGAAGAATAGAAAGGAAATGGAGGAATAATATAATAAAATATTACAAATTAGGTATAGTAAATATAGTAGCTACTGCGAAAAATCGAAAACTTTCTAAATAGATCAATGGCTGAGGTAAAGACGTATATTGGTCGAGTCCATTGTGATTTTCAATAGCTTCCGATGATGATGTGGACCCTAAGGTCTAAACAAAATAGAGATCAGTAAACCTTTCTTTGGAGATATGACAATATCTGGGATAATAAAAATGGAAGGAAAATGAAAAGAAAAGCATAATAATCGATAAGAAAAATCAATGAGCATTAGCATCGACAGAATAATCGGACATTGCATTAAAATAGAAAACGTAATATTAGAGCAGGTATAACGGTTAGGTAGTGAAAGTTAGCGCTCAGGATAGACATTGGAAAGGGTTGAGACATGTTGGGAATAGAAAAGTATATTCGAGAACCAGTAGCGGCTTGTGATATTTTTATTTGATGAGGCTAATTATAGTATTTTGTAAGAGTGTAACCCTAACCCAAAAGACTTGATTAAAGAGTAGAGTCTAAGTTGATTGTTGGAAACTACGGTTTTCTTATGCTCAACATCTCAAAAACAAACACAGTAAAACTTTGGGATCTATGAGATGGTTTCACCATTTGCTTGTACATACAGGGTGTCTTCATGACCGTGGAGAACCTTTGAGGTGGTGATAAAGAACACTTTTTCAAGACAAATTTTCAAATAAAATATTTGTCCAAGTCCAAACCTTCGGGGGGACTTCTCTTTAAAGCAATTTGTCGAATTTCTGATTTCAACGGCCATAGCTCTGATATTATTGATTTTTTAAGCTTAATGGAGAAGGACTTTTTTTAAACATTATTCGCTTATCTAAAAATAAGATCATAACCCCTTATCGTCTAGAATCAACGAATTTCAAGTTATAAATTAAATTAAGGGAAAAAGTGTTAAACAAATTCAGGTTTTATTTATTTTACTTTTGAAAAAAAGTTTTACACTTTTACAAAAAAATTTGTTTAACCAAAGTTGTAGCCCGTTAATTCCCTATCCGGTTTGGGCCATTATTTTTTTTCTAAGACGTTTCGTTTAAGATATTATACGGGGTTTGCAAGAAAAGTATAAAAAAATAAAACCTGAATTTTTTAAACATTTTTTCCCTTAATTTAATTTATAACTCGAAATCCGTTAATTATAGACGATAAGGGGTTATTACCTAATTTTTAGATAAGCAAATAATCTTTAAAAAAGTTTCAATCCATTAAGCTTAAAAAGTCAATAATATTGGAGTTATGACCGTTTGAAATCATAAATTCAAAAAAATTGCTTTAAAGGGAGGTAACCCCCAAGGGTTTGGACATGGACAAAAATTGTATTTGAAAATTTGTTTTAGAAAAGTGTCTCTCATCACCACCTCAAAGGTTCTCCACGGTCACAGACACCCTGTATGTTCTAGGCTGATTTATTTTTTGGATATGTATTGTGGAAGAAGTATCTATCTCTTTTCCACTTCTTAATTTTTTGAAAATTTTAATAGCTTAATAGTCCAGAATTAACTTTAAACTAAAAATAAATGTACATATTTGTTTATAAAACATTAGTTGTAGTAAAAGTTACATTGTAAAGATCTATTCTAACTTCCAAATATGGAACTAAACTACTTGAATTTTTGTTGACAATTCTATTCAACATAACATGTTGAAGTTCAACTTTGTACACAATGACTATTTGTTATTTATCTTTCTAATAAATAACCATTACTTTATAGCTAAAGTTGATTAAGTCCGTTTTATTCAAAATCTCATTGTTTTGTATTTTGATGACTTGCTAAACTAATTTACCGTCGAATTCAGATTACTTTCATGTAGACAAATACATCTACAACATGTAACATTTTACTGCCAATAAAAATGTATAGTACACGAAGGTGGATGTAATTAAAATATAATTACAAAACATAGCTGTAAAGATTGGGGAGGAAAATAAGCTACTGGAATGTTTGAGTTAAAATGAGTTAGAATGCTTGAGTCACCAGCTATTGGGACTTTTATTACTTGAAATTAACACTAAAGATACAATTATTAAAGGTTATGCTTCTGATTAGATATTGTATATAAGTTTCTTACTAAAATATTACAAATAAAACTTATGACGTGAGATATAGAGATATATATTTATTATTTTATAAAAGTAAATTAAGTAAATTGAGTTAATTTACTTATTTACGGAATTACATTCCGAGATGCAAAAAGAAAAAATAACCTTAGAAACTTTTCACCACAAAAATTTATATTTTTGAAAAGCATATTGCAACTTCATTCAGACTGTAAATAAGTTATTCTACATAATTATTCAGATTTAAAAATTAAAATTTATATTTTAAAAATTTTTTATTTAATATCCTGCATACTTAAACTAATATTCTTTGAGGTATTATACTTTTTAACAAGGTACTATGTATTTTTTCAAGTATAAAATGCTACGGAAATACTAAATGGAAACCGTAGTTATAAAAGAAAATTTAATTAGTAAGCTAATTTGAAAGTTTAAAAAAAAATAATAATAGACATTTAATTCTACACAAAAACTTTAAATACAGAACACCAATTGAATTAAACTGGATTTATAATTTAAATCTTTTGCAAAATCCGGGATTTCTATCGTTTTAATAGGTCAAATTATATACACGGTTGCACTGTGTTGCTCATCTCAAGTCATATTGGAGGTGCAAGTCCGAAAACTTCAAAGAATACTTGGGTGAGCCGTACTGAAGGTAATGTTTTGAGTTTACCAATGACTAATAAATTTGATATTTACATTCACCAAAAGAACTAATATCAAGTCCTGAGATACTCCACGGTCAATCCACTCTAACGCGGACTATTCCTCTTCAAATAATAATTTTTGTCCTCTATTTTCAATGAATGATGCATAGCTTTCTAAAGACGTAGCTTCATCAAGAAACCAATATTTCTTCGAAATACTTGGAAGAAACAGGAAAACTCAAAATTTGACTGTAATTTGATAAACCAAAAATGTGAGTTGTTTTAGTCTACCATTTTAGATACATACTTCTTTCATAATCCCATTTTTTTGACACCAATCAATAGCACAAGCAAATCTTCTGTACGAAGAACCGATGATAATAGGGGTTATTATTTAAGACTTAAGACTCGAATTAAAGGAAGAATAAATATATAGCTATATAGTTTCGCAGCCTTAACTTTTGTAAGCATTAGCAGCAAGCCGTGTTCTTAAACCGGTCACCCCTCCCCAATTCATGATGCTGATGAATTTTGTATAATTTCTGTATCCGATAGTTCTAACGACGTTACCATTTATTTAAAAAAATTATTTTCTGAGGTTTAATGATCTTAATAACATTTCACATTAATGATAGATCCTTTCCGTATGAAATAAGATACTTTCTTGAGTTCGATCAGGGCGATTTTATTCAAACATTGTTATTCCAAAATATAATAGGTATACCTCACCCTTCAAGTCGTTACGTTTAATTTAATTTAATTTTATTTTTATTTCAACGAAGTTAATAATTTTATGGTATCCAGTACATTAAGTTCTTTTGAACGATCATCTCTTACAGTTACTTCATATAAATATGATAATGTACTTACTTTTATTTTGTTCCCCTAATTTATGATTTTATTATTATTATAATTTTTATCATTTTCCTCTGCAGGGTGGCAATTTATCAAACCGAGAACATCAACTAATCTCATTTGCTATACTTTTTTTATTAAAATCAAATGTCTAAATTGTTTTTGGCAATTTGAAGTTCACATTAGTACCTCTTTTCATGGTAATAACTTTTATCTATAAATATAAATTTAATATAAAAGCTGAGTTTGGACATTTATGTACCTGCGTAAAAAATACAAAAAGTTACAGAGCAGTTATTTTAACCAAAAAACGTATTTTTGCAAATTTTGCATATATCATTTTTGTTCAGACAGTACGGGAAATAATTAAAAAAAAAAAGAAATAATTAAAACAAATTATTAGATTTTAAAAATCTAAAACTTGATGATGAGAAGCGAGGGGTAAACCACGGTCAAAAATTGTGTACACCAGACTTCCTACTACTTCGGACTTCCCAAACTTCCCCGAACTTCCCGGACTTCCCCGGACCTATTTTGTGATAGTTTTATATAGGCGCGGATACAGCCTGAGCTCTCAAGCACTTTATTTTTACCGATTTCAAAATGTTTAAATTGTCGTAAAGATATCACTACCTGTTTACATAAATCGGTATTAACTCATTAATACTTAATAAGTAAATTACATCGATGGTTTCGTTCAAGTGTTTTACTCAAAATTACTGATAAAAATACCATCGCAAAGTTTGCCTAAACTATTGAAAAATTGAGCTTCAGTATTTGTATAAAAAATGTGGTAAGAATTTTAAATTGCTTTAACCAATTTTTTTTTAATTCAATCGGTTTGAAAACCGCCTCCTTGGTCTTGCCCTTATGCACGTCTATAGGCATATTTCTATTTAAAATGTTTTTAAAATGTGTATGCATACCTCCCGTGTTTTATAATAAAAAACTATAATCAATTAAGTAAGTATAATAATTATTATCCTTTCAAAAATTTGACATTTGATCTAAGCGCGGTTGACCTTGAATAATCAAAAACTTTCGCCTGCGGCGCATATTGTTAAAACATACAAGACCAAGGGGCCTTCAAAAAAAGTTAGCCCCGGGGCTCACATATACTTAATCCAGCTCTGAGTATTATATGAATAAAAGTTTATCAAATTCTTTATTTAGAACAAATTTTCTGGAAGATAAGTAAAATCCTACAAAAATTGCCCCCTCCCCTAAACGAAACCCTGGATCCGCGCCTGGTTTTATATTCGCCTTCGCCTTGAATGGAAAAATGTTAGTTTTCCTAACTTGTATCAAAAATATCTATTTCTTACCTAACTGCAGTTCGTGCATTTAAAGAAAAATGCATTTTTTCACAATTTCAAACTATTCACTGGCTACAGCACTTTTTAAGTGCTTTTTTTTTAAAGAAAATTTTACTAACCTGAGTTTCTTATAAATCCATGAAGTGGGCTCTACCTACAATAATAAAGAAAATTTTTTGTTAGTTATCATTGCAGATGAAAACGGTTTTCTTCAAATTACCTTTATCACTGTAGTCCTCTTGCCTTATTCCTAGAAGCCAGGATAGCTTCTTCGTTGTTCCTTCCAATAAACTTAAGTCATTCACAAACCCGAACACTATCACATTTTTTTTCACTTAAATATTAAAAAGAAAATTGTTCTCGATTATTAAGAAAGCTCGAAACACCACACTCTCGTTCGCGAAAAATTAACATTTTTCCGAATTTTCGCCATACGATTACTTTTAAGCTGAATACATGCACTAGCGTTTTGCGGAATGCAATTTTTTTTTTGATTGGTTAAATTTCAATAAAAGGTTCAAATTTTACTAATCAAAACAAAAATCGCACCGCAAATCGCTAGTGCGTGTATTCAGCTTAAGGCCTTACAAACGAATGACTGATACGAGTCCGTATTACGAGGCACCGCGTCATATATCGTATATAACTTTTTTTTTGTTTCCTGTTTGCAATTTTAATTGAATGTTGTCTATAAGTTTCCCACTCTTTCGTCCGTCGTGCATTTTTGCAGATTTGTGCAGATTTCCTACTACTTCGGACTTCCCAAACTTCCCCGGACTTCCCCAGACTTCCCGGACTTCCTCGGACTTCCCCAGACTTCCCACAGGTTGTACACCAGACTTCCCGTGAGATTTACCCCTCGATGAGAAGTATTTCCGGATAAATCTCGAAACTGGGAGCAGAGTAAAACATTTTGTATTGCTGTTATTCGTATGGATATTTTTAAATTACAAATTGGACCACCAAAATTCGTCTAGATATTTTTCGACTTGTAGTAACCACAAGGTTGGCAATATTCAATAGGTTTAATATTTGGCATGGAATATTCAAACTTTTATTTTTCTAATACGGCAGTAATTTTGTCCGCATTGGCGTAGATTCATTTCCATCATAATAGACATGCACGGAATGCAAAATAAAAATATATTATTTGCTTAATAGGTACTATTAATTTTAGTTCAATGTAAATGAAGTAATAATAAATTCTTTCAAAGAATTATAACTAGTATGACATTAACAGAGAGGTTAAATAAAAAAGCTATTCGTGTTTTCAAACCATTTTAGAAAATCTTCAAAATTTCTACGAAACCCGACTTATTTGTTTAAGCCATTAACAAAAGAAAACAAATAACAACTAGCAGTAGGGATATTATTTTCTCAAGTATTCAATATTGTTTACGCTAGTTTGTATTTTTAACCTATAAATATCTATAAATATAAATTTACCAGGTTAAATTATAATTAAATTCTTGAGCGTGTTTCTAGCTCGAGAGATATTATCCATATTTACAAACCATAATATGAAATACTACTGTATACCGTATACGTTACTTCAATGAACATTTTTTAAATTAGATTATAATGCTTCTTAACATAAATATTTTACAATATGTTAATTTTAATATTTTGTAATTTCTGCATGGTAGTAGTCCAGCGCCTGTATTGATTCAACTGCGTTATATCAGTTTATAATATGTGACTTTTAAAGAACTTGACTTGGCTAGAACATACTAAATCCCTTCGTGAGGGAGACAACGATCTAACGCTCTAACCTCCAGCCTACGACCTTGCTCACGCTGTATAGTTACATTTAATATTTACCGAAAGTAAGCATAGGAACAATTCTGGTTTACAAATCAACAATTTTTTAATATTTTATTATTTGTTTTATCAATCTTTATTATAAGTAGTTATTTTATTATTACATAAACAATTTTTTATGTTTTTATTGGTATTTTATTAATCAATGTAATTTACACTTTCATAATTTTCAAATAGTCATTGCGGAAGTTATTGTATCTATTGTCAATAATGCTAATTCGTTTTTTGCTTGATACAATTTTAAAGAGTTTTAACTGCCGAGTAAATAATTTACTGTTATGCTAAAAACTAAATGGTCAATTAATTTTTAATTATAATTAGCGTTTAAAATTTGGTTGTTTAATCTGCAAATTAGTGTGTAGTAGTTTCATATTCCATATGTAGGTACCTAGTTAATTTTAATAGTTAACTTCATTTGCTTGGGGGTAAGCTAAAAAACTCCCTTAACTAAATCATCTTCAGTAACTCTTTTCTATTCTTGGGTAACCTTTAACACTTCTTCTTTCACTACTTTTATTTTGGCCTATTTAGATTTACCTTTATTAATCACACATACATTGCTGATTTTCATATCTGATTCATATATCGCATATTCAGTAACTCAAAAATATATATTTTGACATAAATTAGCATCTCAAAACAAGATTCCAATCTAAAGACTTTGAGATATTGGCACATTGGCTGGTGATTATAATATATATTACAAAAATGTTACATTGTTAAAATGTTTGCTTTGATGCCAAACGATGAGAGATGTTGGGAGAACTAATAATAGTGCTACAGTGCACTATAATTACCATGCTTCAATTTATTAAATTCGTTTTTCCAATTAAAAAAAAATACTTGCAAAAAATGTTTTAAATATGAACAAATTCTTGAAAACTAATTGTGTGATTACAATCTAATGTTCTATTGGCCTAAAATAATCCTCGCAGTGTTCCCTCACTGAATATTACAAAATAGTACCGTTGGTGATGGAAATCAGGAAATCTTGTCCTGCAAAGTCCAAAAAAATTGAATCGGAGTCCCTAACTGTAAGCTAAGAGGGTTGCCAGGAAAGCAACTAAAAAAATTGTTGTTACATTTGCAGATGTTGTCCACACATTGCTATTGAATATTAAATAACTAGATTTATATCAACAGGCGTCAGAATTACTGTCTGGATGGTTGTTTTGTAGCAGAAGTTAATCAGTTCTTGATAAAGGTTTATTTTTTTAGAGCCTAAGCCGCAGATTATAAACAGTATTTTACCATATATCTTGACAAAACACCAAATTTATTTACATTTATTTGGAATTAAATTATTCATTCCTGAAATAAAATTTAATATCTTAAACAGACATTTTTTAGAAATCAAGATTTTAAAATTTAGAAAAACGGATATTTCATCAACGTTTATTTATAAACGGTTACATCTTTCTTTTTGCTCAAAATCTGTAAAAGTTTCTTTGGAATTACCTATAGTTGAGAAAATGCCAAAGCTGTACATTCAGTTTTTTTGCTGTTTTTCAAAATGATAGAACCACTTTATAGAACTTTTATAGAAGAACTTGATAAAAGTCAGGTCAAAAACACCTAATTTTTTCCCCAACTCACCGAAAGAAATTTACGGCTACTTTATTCATATATATGATAATATATAATGGTATATTATATAAACAGGTAAAACCTGCAGGAGGGGGGATTTACCAGCCTGCTTACGACTTTTTTTTGTAAATTTTAATTTTAGGAACAGATAAGTTAAATCAGAAATGAACACTAAACGTTTGGTAACTACACATATTTACACAAGATATTTACACAGCTTGTTTTCGTTTAAAACAAAAATTAGCATTCTTCTCAGAGCGCCGTATAATATTATTTTTATTTATTAGATACATCTCGTTATTATATTAAAAGAAAGTGTAATATGGAAACTGCATATAAGCGAAATACAAATTTCAACTTAAATAGTGGAAGTGGAGTCTTGACCGCTCTCTGGCCTCCTGCCCATGTGTGCTTTGTGCCAAATTGCAGATATACATATACTTAAACCGCGCAGAGGAAATTTGGTGTACCAAATTTAGGAATTGGAAGGAAATTGCCAAGGAATAATTGGAAACAAAAGAGAAATCAATGTACAAAATTTTGGTCTGCGGTTTACTTCTCAGGCAGTTTAGTTTAAATCTGCAATATTTTATCTTTTAATGATGATAATAACTGATTAGCTTAGCCATCGTAATATTATTTAAAACCCCGTAACTATGAAAACTAGAGACGGTGATTTAGGAGTCACTGTCTGAATAGACAAACTAGATATTTTGCCAAAGAAATTTGTTAAGAATTTTACTGTTTTTTCTTGTTTACAGTCGTTAAAAACAGCTGCTGCAGAAACTACAAATAATTTTCCCCAAAATAATTTAATGTTTTTGAAAAGAGAAATAAAACGGTTGCCATAGATAAGATATTGATTAAAAGATTCGGAAGATTGAAATTGGGCAATAGATTAAAATTATAATTGAAACTAATTGGATTATGGTAGCATTTCTAAAATTTAAATTATAAATCGCGATCACAATCAACGGGTTGAACAGCATACGCTTATGGGATACGCCCTCAACTCTCTTAATAAATTAAATAATAATAATAATAAAAATAAAAATTTGTAAATTTAAGTTATTTTTTCAGCATTGTGAAAAATGAAAAGAGTAAGCGATAAGACTGCCTAAAAGTTTTTTGGTGTAGTGAAATTACCATGACAGATACATGTTCATCAAGCAACACCCGTTGTGATAGGGGACGCTTTCCGCTTTATGTTAGTGGGTGCCCTAAATAATTAGACTAAGTCAATTAGACCAGATCTCTCCTATATACTTTATCTTAATAAATTATTACAATTATTTTGTAATATTTACAATTATTTTGTAATAATTGTAATTGTATCATTATTAACTTATATTTTTTTTTCTGTATAAAAGATAAAATCTCCAGCAGTATCTCTTGCAATGTAAACTTTTTATCTATTTGCCAATAATGTTTGTTTAAGAAGATATGAATTATAATATCCCTTATCAGGCCGACACATAGGATTTATTCTTGGGAGCAGTGCAACCAAGCGCAGTGAGGTGAAAGATCGGCCAGGCATATTTTTAATTTTAACAAAAGGTTTTTGGTGAAAAAAAAACAGTAGAATTTCGTTTTGAACTTGAAATATTTTCAAAATTTAATTTTTTTTGCATGAAATCCAGTTTTATATATTATTTTTCCTAGAGGTAGACCGGACGAAATGATAGCCGGTAACCTTACCGGAAAAGCAGCTTATATAAATTATGTTTGAATTATAATTCTGGATATTTGGTATTTATTGTGGTTTCTAAACCTACATACGTATACATACATACATAGTAATTTAGTAATATGCGTGTCGGTCCCGCAGTACAGTTCCCGGTATCTTATCGTTAATCAATAGATATTTTTCAATTAATAATTTTTATAATTAATAGACAATAAATAGATAATAAAATTTTTTTAAATACATGAAGATATGTAGATAATTATTTACAACAAAAATACAAAATATTAAGGGCATTTACAGCCTTGATTAAGTTCTTGATATTCAACCATAGCTGTATAATTAGCTGAAAAGTCACAAAACGTGTTTCGGCATTAAAATTAAAAAAATGTTGGAAAATAATTTCATATTTTTTTTTATCTTGGGTTTTTTCACAAGCATTATTTACAAATCATTTTATGTGTCTGAAATGTTCGGTATGTTTTATGGTTCTTGGTTTTTTTGAATGACGTACATATCTCTAAATTTATGAGGTTTAAAAAGTTTCCCGGTAGATTGCTGATATTGGGTTTTGTCTGTAAAATTTAAGGTGGGTTAAAATCTTCATTGGTTTTGTGGTTGTGTATTCTTCCCAGTTGATTTCTTTCTTCCCAGAGAAAATCTATCCGATAATGGATGTAAATAAGATTTGATGGAAAAATAAGTTGTTAAAATTCCGTTTGTTAACGACGAAGTATCGTTGTGGTCTGTTGATCAATGAAAGTAGAGAAGAACATGTTGTGCTTTATAGCCGTCTGCCTTTTGGGCTAATTAGACTTAATGGTTAAAAATAACCACCCATGACAAAATGTTGGTTAAGACTTCCACTTCTGCACATCTGCACTGATTATTGCTGTGTCTTCTAGAGTTCTTACATCAGGATGATCGAAAGGGATTTTCTTAACTTTTTTGGACCATGTTGGAGTATATTCTTGAAATGCTAGATAGCAATACGTAACCAGCGATAATCAATATGGCGAGGAAATTCGGGGCTGAATCCATTATCATAATGCGCCCAGATGTTGTTGACCTTCTTTTTAGACCGATGTGACTGATTTTAACCGTATTGAAGCATTTAGCTTTAAACCCACAAGAAGCCAGATCTTTCACTGTACAATGTTTATATCAACGAAATATTGAAATATTATCTCATCAAATTCTTTGAATTTGTTTAACATTATACAATATACCACGCATCATAGGTGTAATAATAATCAAATTATAGATATAGAAAGTAGTTTAAATTAGTAATTCCAATGTATAGTCTAGAGTTGCTGAGAATATCAAATTCATAATTGCGTAAGTTCATTATTAATACTACATGCAATTATATTATAAAAAAGTATAAAATTAATGAAAAACACGAAATACTTTAATATTAAAACTACCATGAATTATTAATTTTAAGTTAATTTATCGATCATTTTGAATTGGGATTGTTTTATTTTATAATTCCAATTTTAATAAGCACATTCTTTAATCGTTTTACAACAACAATAAAAAATTTGATTTGTTTCAATTCAATAACTTCGAATACTAATTATAATTCCGGTTGTTCTATATTGCACACTTTCTATCATTTGAATGAATTTCTAAATAAAAACTAAATTAATTTTAAGTAAAAACAAAAATTTACTTCACGGACATTGTAAGTAAATCGGCGGGTTAGATAATGTGATAGTTTACCGCGTGCCATTGCCACAGTCTGCTAATTTGAGGACAGTTTTATTCAGATTGCGAGAATCACTTCGATTTCCAACTCAATTTTTGTGCCAAAAAATTATCCTGCTAAGCTAGCGGTTAGAACCAGTATATCAGATTTTTTGACCGTGTCTCTTTCATAAGGTGCTAGTAACATCTTTACATCTCATGGAAACCCCCTTCCAAAAATATCGACTTGAAAAACTGGAAGAGAAATTTAAAAGAAAAAGCAATTTGATATTAAAAAAATAACAAACAACATAAAGTTTTATTTTCAAGTTTTGAAAATATTTTATAATAACAAATGTGGTTTTTGTAAGTAAACACAAATATTTTGATATTTTAAACGTCGATCTTGTTTATTAAGTAAAGTAAAAACCAAAAATTATCTCCTGAGAGTTGGTGACGACCACTTCCTATAAATGTTATAAATACAACAGAAATGATAAATTAAAAGAAAATATTTATTTTATCAAGTTTTGATTACAATTATTGCACATTTTTTGGTTTCATTGTTAGTGCCTGCAATACCTACAGTGATATTTGAATGTCGAATTTGTTTTCATTAACCTTTTAAAAAAACCAGTTACTTTATGTGCTAGTTTTTGCATCGAAAGTGAATAAAAAAATCAATTGTTGCTATTTCATTTCTTACGTAAAATGTAAAATATAGTGAACTGTATAAAACTGACATGATTAAAATTTTTATAGACAGTTTAACAAAATTATTGATTATTATGTCTGATTATAACTCCTAAATAAAATAGGTCAACTTTATGATTACTTAAAAATATTTGCAATTGTAATAATATACACTATAATATATTATGAGGCCATGAAAAATGTAGGAAAACAAATACGTTTTTTAATTTTGTTATCATATAATGGAACGATAAAAATAATGATTATATGAAATGTAAACGAATTCTATACAATCATTTTAAATTCATGATATTTTGTACTATAAGTAATTGAGCAAATTTAAACACCTAACGCCTTCTGCATATTAGAATAATACAGGTATTAAACGATTACCTTGCGGTGCAAAAAATTTAAACTGATCTTGAATATATTGATTGTATGTTTATGGGACACTACATACTACATACATCGATCTATTGTATGTACATATCATGGTAGCTCGAGAACTGATGTTGCAAATTACAGTACAAGTAAATGGTAAATATATAATATATTATATTACACATAAAAAAATTGCATATTATGAATGATAGGAACATATTATACTTGTGCATGGTAGTGAAAGTTTTTCATGCATTGCAGTATTAGTTGGCCGACTATAGTGTGTGTGACACGCGCAGCAGCTAGTGGAGTGTCACCGCATCGTACTAGGAACTCCACGAGGTCCGATTGTCGGTTCTCGGTGCCGTTAGCTCTGCGGCAATAACTAAAATTAATCAGTCGTTTTTGCGCTGTCGCGGTGTTGTGTTCTCGTTTGTGTACGATGTTTCGAGCTTATGGTACATCTCCTATTATGGATAACAGTGCCACACCAGATACATCACCAAATTGGGGGTTCCCAGCTTACACACGACAAATACCCGAAGGTGCGCAACTTCAAGTTCATCTTTTTATATTAAAGTGAAAGTGCTTTAGTTTATTATTATAACATCCACAGTAAGATCAAACGTAATGTATTTGTTAATATAAGGTTTATTCGATTACCTTATATTTGTTAATCGTTTGACTTAATATCATAAAAAGTGAAATGAATGATTTTATGTTGTCATAATTAATGTAAATAGGACAACAAACTGCAAATAATATATTCGTAGCGTTCGCTATCGGGTGTCTTAATGTGGGCTTCATTTTATTTCATAAACTAGACTAGAATAGGCAAATTGCTGTAAAGTATGTACTTCCCGTACTGTTTCCCGCTTGTAAAGGGCATTGGCCGGTTCCGTTCAGAATATTCATTTAGTTTTGACACAAGCGAAGCATGCGTGCGGCAAGATTCTTCAAATCGATACTACCCTCCAGTTGGTGTTTAAGTTCTTATTTTACACACGAACACCTTTTTCTCTTACTCACTATATTAAACCCACCTGCATTAATCTAATATTTACGAAAACATTTTTTGCAAACATCAATAAAATTGGGAGTACCGCGAGTCCCTGGAGCGTAACATAGGTCCTTCTTTTTCCCAATTTTATTTTAATATTGGAAAACTGATTACTTGAAAACGGAATGAAACAGAGACCAGATTTGTATTTGGATAAAAGTGAAATACAATCTACCCCGCGTTAACCGTTGCGACACACCCCCTTCAGCTGATAAAACAGATGTTTTCAATAGGGTGCTAAGTTTAGACAACCAGAAGATGAGTACCTCAAAGTATATTATAATATAATTTTTGTAATCATTTCATATTGATTTTCACGAAATGTCATTTTCAGTAAATTATATAAAAAATTTAACCGTACGACCATGAATGAAAAATCCAGATTGTATTTCTTTAAAAATACAATTTCAGTGTACGGTTTGCGTCTATCAATGAAAAGTTTGCATCGTAACAATTATTGAAAAATATTTATTAAAGAATCCGTGAAGCAATATCCAAGTTATTATTTCTCAACTTTTACATAAAGTAATACCTTAGGTATTATACAACAATTTTCACCCTAAACTTCAGATTTCCCTTTAGCTGCTGTATTTAATATTGATTGTTAATATTCATTCAACATTAAAGTCGAACCCTCACATTATCTACCCCATCTTTATTTTTTGATACCACCAAGCGATAATGATTGCACGTCAAAATTTATTTACTTATATAATATGTATGTATATTATACTGTTAATTACCGTAATACCGAAAAAATATTGTTGAATCTCAAAAATGGAAACCATTAATTAAAGATAACGTTTACTTGACTTTTGTTAATGGATAATACTATTTTTAAAAATATAATTTTTAATTTTCTAAATATCTTTCACGTGCATTGTATTATGTAATTATTTCATCTACCTACTTTAAATATAATACATAGTTTTGTTATTTGCTAACCGAATTACTTTGTAAATGCTACAAACCAAATTTCATATTTTGAAATTTTTTTATTATTTTCGATTAACCAATTTTGAAAATACGAATTTTTGTATAAGTTATATTCACAATAATTTATTTTTATAATATGGTTCATTTATTATTAATTTTATTGAATATATACTATGATATGTTATGTTATATTACAGATTATAAGAATAGTACATACTTTACTATATATTTATACATAAGTAGATATATCTTTACGTTTTACTATATGATCATTGTAATACATAATATAAAATAAATATTGTGGTGTATCCTATAATCTATAATATAATGTGATAAACAAATTATGTATTTGGAATCAATAAAGTTATCAATAAATTAACCATTTTTTATGATATATACTGACGCTAATTTTTATTTAAAATTAACATACAATGACAAACCGTTTTTGAAAAATTTGATCTTATAATTGATTGGTATGATTTAATTCTACACTCAAAGAAAAAATTATACAAAATTACAGTATATATTATTGGTTCTTTAATGTGAAACATCAACATAGAAAAACTGCTTATTACAATATACTTGAAATATTTATTATACGGTGCATGTAATTGTGCTACGGTGATGTTTGGCATTAAGTAACCTGTAATAATACTGTAATTTTACATAATTTTTCTCAGTGTCGAGAATATATATATCGAAAACAATTACTTCTGACAATTACAAAGCTATTAATTTATTTATTTCTTTGTGGTTAATTTCATGAAAGGCGAAACACAATTATCTTCAAAAACAAAATAAGACATAAAGCAAAAGTGCATGAAAATCTTTGCCATCAAAATAATTAGGGAAATATGGATGGTACAATACCAGAAAGAAAAGGAAACTTATTATCTTACTGATTGGGATTCCCATAAATTATATATTTGCCCAAATTTAATGGTTTGGCTAACCATAATCTAAAATTCAAAATAATCAGTAATAAATAATCACATCTTAGAAACAACGAAGTCTTTTAAGTCTAAACTAAAAGTAATTTTGTTAAGAATAACATATTGAAGTTTTAAAAACCTGAAAGGAAAAGGGTTTTCAAGAAAAATGTTAGAACGCAGAAGGGACAAAAAGAACATAAAGGAAAAGCTCCAAATTTTCCCCCGCTTATCTTATGACTTACTAGTAGTTGCTTTATCATCCAATCGTTTTTTGTTCCCTGCTGGACCTAAGCTCCCTCAAGAATGGTTTTTAGCTATACCCTATCACGCTGGCCAATGAGGATTGGTAGGGTAGCAGTAACTCGCGGTGTTCTTAAGGAGGTTACTTCCTTCTCAAGACAATTGCTTACTTAAATCAATGGGTGGTATGCATAAAGTAGAAGCAAATGTTCAACTTAATTTCTTTCAGCCATACTCTAATGTAAAAAAAATGTAGTTTAAATTTAAAATATAAGAATTTTCTTCTACTGGAGACTTGAATTTCTGTAAAAAAAAACTTAACGAATTAGCTACTGAAAAACACGTAAGCCACTTCAGGGTTTGCGTGTTTCTTACGGGCAACGAAACAGATAAAACGTTTCAAGGAATGTGTAGATCCTGAACATTTGATTATACGCTCAATAAATAAAATATATTTTTTCACATGGCAGGCTATGATTACTTTTTTTAAAATTTGTATCACTGCTTATTTCTTATAGTATAGAATAGGGTTAATTGGGGTAAATGTGACGAAAAAGAAAACTTTCAATTCTTACGGCACTTAAACACTTAAAGTTTTGAATTTTACTGCCGGATCAGGTTTTTTATCATTTTATTTATTCACATCGAAACAACAAACAAAACTTGATTTTTATTACAGCCATTTTTTTTACTGTATTTTTTTTATCTACGGTGTAGTTATTCTCTTCCAACGGAAGGCCAATTAGTTTATCCGTTTATACATTTTCGCAAAATACGATGTTTTTATCTTGAAATAAAACAAATATAATATAACTGCATATTAAATGTAGACGGACAACTAGGTGTAAACTAACTTCTAGTTTTCTGACCCTTTCAATAACAAGACCAAGCTATCTTGCCGAAGCTGGCCCATGATTCTCGCTATATTTCACCATGATCTCTCTTGACGGAAGAGACAAACTGAAATTTGGTATACCGAAGTTTTGCAATTTTATTTTAATGAAAATTAATTAAAATTAATTGATTTTGCAGATTTGCTGTTTTTTCAATATCGTTCTAAGTAGTTCTGTAAAGAGCTTGGTATGTTTACCAAGTTAATGATATTGCAAATTTTTATCTAAATATTGGATTCAGGTTTTACATCTAATATTAAATTAAGAATTTTAATTTATTTATGAGCTAAGGACCATTTTTGAAGTATGCTGACTGATATTTTTTAAATTAAGGTTAGCATTTATGAGACAGAAGATTTATATCGCATTTTCCCGCACACCCATGGGACGTCATAGCAACGGAAAGCAGTCTTTCGTGAAGTTTATCAAAAACTAGAGCAAACACTTTTTATTTATTTTTATTTTTTAAAAACTACTTAATTCGTTGCTGGATTCAAAGAAAAATTCAAGTCAATCGGTCAATTAGTTTAAAAAAATACAGTCTTGAATATTTCCTAAAAATTATCACACAAATTGTATTCCGATTTTATTTTCTTTTTGGTTGATTATAACAACAAAAACATTATTATTGTTTTTAAATAAAACGAGAAA
Source organism: Cantharis rufa (assembly GCA_947369205.1). NCBI lineage: Eukaryota > Metazoa > Arthropoda > Insecta > Coleoptera > Cantharidae > Cantharis > Cantharis rufa. The sequence goes on from OX376309.1 coordinate 20,428,209, forward strand.
TTCAAAATGTTTGTTTTTGATAAAGTTCCTACGAAATATTGCGTGGGTTTATCTTATGGAATTTTTTAGGTGCTAGAGAAAACGCAATATAAGTTTTATGTCTCATATCTTGGCTATGACTATCTTCATGAGATTATAATTAAAATGTAAGGTTTAAAAATACTATATAAACTAAATATTTTTATAAATGAAACAATCATTTCGAATCAACAGCATAACTACAAATCTCAAAAGGATTTAAAAACTCGACTTGTATTATTTTACAACCATGCTTTTGCATTTGATGGACTTGAGGAGTCCGAAAACGGAATACAAACTCCAACGGGAAATACTATGTTACTTAGCAGTCTGGTTAGCAAACCTTGTATCATGGCTGACGGTTGATCAGCTACCCGAAAGGTTTGATGAATTAGAGAGCAACTTACATATTCAATTTTTATCATCAGATAATGAAAAAGAGGAACGATCATTGTGATTAACTACTAATGCTGAAGTATTCGATTGAAATCCGTAAAGAGATTAACTTTCTTATGACCACCTCCATGCTTTGGAAGGTATCTAAAGTCATCGAAGCTCCTGGATTGATGATTTTGACCATCAACATTAACAACCAGGGTCACGGGGATATTTTCGTTTAAGGAACCTAACGATTTTGCTCAGCATGAATAGAAAGGCGAAAGAAAAAGAAGAAGAAAGAACGAAAAAATGAAAACCCAAGGATTCCAGTTTCCGAAAGACCAGATCTAGTTTTTATGGTTATGTTATTGAGTGTTGAAAGCTTGCTTTATTATATGGTGTATTTAAATACTTTAATCCGATATTGAGATCTGATCAAATTTATCGCAACAGGTGAGTAACATTGGTAATAAGTTTTAATAAACCGCTAATTCAGTTTTTCATCATCATCCACAATTTACTCACAGAAATTATCATATTATATTGTAGCGATTAACAGAGTTAGTTCCACCAAAGTATCGCAAAATTAAAAATCCATGTGGAACTCGAATGACCGTAGTTCCTAGGTTCACAGTTTTTTATAGTTTTAAACTGAAGATTTTTTTTCTATTTATATCAAACCCGAAATTGGGTTGTATTACCAGCCGTAGCTCTAACATCGAAAGCTCCGTGCCCGATAATAATCTATATAATAATTTAGAGCGTTCGAACCTTACTGCTGCTTTAATTAATTTGCAAGCTTTAATTATCAAAATTTTATCGATTGAGGTAACCGCGGTTAAGGCACTTTTAAACAATAAAAAATTGGTATTAAAAATTTTTTAATAACAGTTTCATATTTATCCCGATCTGGCTTTATTTAACTTTTTCTCAAAACTTTCATGTGTAATTTATAAAAAGGTAAACCAAGAAGATTAATTTGTTTACTACTGTAGAAATGTTACGCAAAAAAGTTTAATTTAATTTATCTGTTTTTGAATTGTTGTAATACAATTTTGAAATTTTGTGGTGCGAAGGAACGAAATTTTCATTTTCTTTTTAAATTAAATTGGTAGGTTGCATTTTGGTATAGAACTAATAGTTTTCTTTTTTCAGTTTATGTTAAACTGATTGAGTTAATTTCCAAGGTGTTTCATATTTACCCCTCTTGACCATATACAATAGCGCTACAACCCAGGGTGATCACTTTATTTTATCGGTGTTTTTAAGGCAGATTAAGGCAGATTTTTTAGTGTTTAGTATCTCTGCATTAGACCGCAACATTTCTTCCATTAATTTCCAAGGTGTTTCATATTTACCCCACTTGACTATCAGTAACTTACTATTTATCATTTTTATATCAAGGATTAGTTATTTTGTTATAGTTTTGTGCATTTTACTAATTAAAGTTTTAATTTAGTTATAAAATTTATGTTATTCTTTTATATATTGGCAGTTAAAGTGTGTAATAACATACATACCACTTTATGTATTTAAATTGTACACCTACAACAATCAAATCATAAAACGTTATTGTTTGTGATAATATTTATTATTCATTAATTTAGTGCGCAATGAAAACTTGCATAATTTTATTATGCAAGTTTAAATTAATTGCTAAACTACGTTTTATTAATTTTAATTTAAATAATAAGTATTGATTTGTATAGTGCTATTTTTATTATGCGACAAAGTTTTGCCACCGTTTGGATCTATATTGGTGATTTTATAAATTTTTAAGTTATATAAACCATATATTGCAATTTTATAAAACTTGAGGTTGATAATAAAACGTAATTGCAGAATTAATCTTTTTTCGTAATAATAATAAAAAAATATCAAAATTTTATCTTACCGCTTATTAAAAATATAATAGTTATAATATGAAATTAATTTTCAAAGTAATATAATTTCAAAATATAACATAATTTTACATTTAAAAACAATTTTGTATTAGTTAAACTGCAAATTTTAAAGTAATTACAAATAATTTAAACTACCGGGCTTCATTTTACAAATTAATTGTTAGTTTGTTTTGGGTTTTAAATCATTTTCAAATACTGCGTATTGACTCAATTTATAAGTTTAATTTAAAATCATGAGGTAGCCATTAAATGTACTATAATTATTTTAACTGCCATTATTCTGTTTTTTAATTATCGACTGTTTAACCTAAATAATTATATTTTATCTTTTGCAATTCATGCTATAAATTACTGTGAAATTAAGTTAGAATATATTAGATATGCACACATATACCACATCACCAGCAGTGGTTTGGTATATCCTCTGGTTCAGTTTGAATCCTACCTTTCGGTGGATTTCGATATCCTGAAGATCAAATGTTTTGGTTAAATATTTAAATTGAATCATTTATAGCAGGCGTCGGATACCAATGACCCGCGGGTCACCAACTGACCCATTCGATAATTTCAAGTGTTCGGATTTTTAAGCCATTTTTCAGTGTTAACTTTATAATTTTATCAGTAAGATATTGTTTTATTAATTTACAGAATATATAAAATTCTTAAGGAATTTCATAATCTTCAGCCAAAACTTACCCTGTGTTTTAGTGAACGAATATTGAAAGAGTTGGTTTAGCATCTTAGAAAAATCCATATCCTCGCATAGCAAATATATTTGTATTTCATTACTTTTTAATCGGCTTCGCTGATCTCATTATTTCATAAAATATTCGGTTTAGATTTGCTCTTTTAGCTTAAAAAAAGGCAAACAATGGGGCGGATAGATTTGCGCTATTATTATATTTAATTAATATATATTTTTCAAACTGGAAGCTACTTTGGTACAATAGTTATAATGCTAAAAGCTCGAGGTAATTTTCCTTTAAATCCCTCGTTTTTTTCAGATTAAAAATATTTGTTTACTTCGTTAATTGTATTAATTAAAAATAAACAACACCGAGTTTAACTCTATATGTTGCACGAATGCTGTTTGCAAACGTTTGCATAATATTTGAGAAATATTTTCCTCTTCAAACAGCTATTTTTCTACATATTAATAAAAAAAAACTTGTTTGAATATAACAAATATTTTTGCTTTTGTTCCGTAACCATTCACTGATCGTATGCGAATTTCTATGTACGATTGATCGAGTAATTTTTTGAAAACACCTCGTAGATCAACATACAGGATGTGACCAATGTAGAGAAAAACATTTATATAATATATAATTTAGTTATTTGAGAACCACTGGTTTAGATAAACAATTTTAAAAGAAATTATTAAAAGCAACATTATTTTTTAAATTACTAAAATTATTATGCTACCAATAATGTATTTAGTCTCAAGTTCATTTTCACTTAAAACATGTCAACTAATTAGCGTAGTTATGTAATAATTTAGTCACTTAGTTTATGTTTATTTAGTAATTTTATCAATTAGGTAATTTTGAAACCGAGAAACCTTTTCAGCAGTTAGTTTTGATTGAAGTAATATTAAATTATGTACACCAATTCAATTGCTTCAAATGCGCTGTAAAATATTTATTAATACACAATACATTTCATTTATTAAATTAATTATGTAATTCATTTGAGGTTTAGATGAACACATTTGATATTTTACATAAGTTATATTTTAAATTAACGATACAAAATGAATTTTTTACACAGTCGGGCGAAACTTAATTTAACCTAATTTAATTGATGTATTGTTACCAATTATGGCGAAGAAAATAACCAACACTACGATTTCTTTAGTTAGGTTATGTTATAAATATCTTGACAATAATATATTATTGCTTTATCGAGTTAACTTTGTAATTTTTATTTAGTAGTTCAGTCAGAGAGAATTTTTTTAACCAGTTAAAAGCGGTTAAAGCGCACAGAAAGCGAATAATTTATATTAGACCTATCGAATTAGAATTTCAAATGGACTAAATCTGGAGACGATCAAACCTGATGCAATCGATAGAAAAAGCATTTTCAAGTGAAATGAACAGAAGTTCCATGAAAATCGAGGCAATATGCAAACTCGACAAATAATTTACCGCGATTTATCATTTAAAACTTTGGGACCATGATAAGAATTACCAACAATTCTTATATAAACAATTTTGTTAGCCTTTTAAATCATCCACTAGTTTTTATATTCGAGTTTTTACTTGTAAAATTCAATATTAGTACTTGGGAATTATTGGAAAGCTTCATCCAGAATTCCATAAGCGACCTCTCTTGGTGGATGACTTACTTTTTGGTAGGCAAATTATAGTTTCATAATTGATGTACCATAATTAAAAAAAAATAATTGCAGCTTCTTTGTGGTCGTTAAACTCGACAGCTCTATTTTGATTTTATACTGAAGTCGAGGTTCTTTTTGTGGTTTCAAGCACATCACAAATAAAACCACATCCTATTATAAACTTGGCCAAACCAACTTAATTTTCTAGTTCTCTATATCTTGCAAAAAATACTTTTTTTAATCATTAATTTGAAAGATTTGATGTTTCTTTTTATATTTTATATTTATGTAAAATATTTCGGGCAAAACTAGTTTTGACTAGGCCAAGCTGCTTTTGACCTGCTTTGAGTTAGGCAAAAGTAGTTTTACCTTATCGCCACTAAATTTTCCACCAGGTTCATGACCATTGCCCAATAATAGGAAAGAAGTTAATATAGAAATGAATGCAAAACTAGTTTTTTTCCTGAATTCAAATTTTGCCTGCTCATATAAACTGCTCTCTTGTATACAATGTATACCTTCTATACCACCCGAATATTATGGTACAAATGTGATTTGGTAAATTTACAGTATAATCGTAAAAGTATTATTGTTACTGTAAAACAAAATGCTAACATTTGAAACTTTAATATTTGAGGTCATTGCAGGTCATATCAGCGATTGTAATTAATAGTTTCAAACCTGAGACTGACGTTTTTGTAGTTTCAACGTCAGATGTTCCAGCATAGGCGCAACTAGGAGGTTGGCTTAGCCTCCCCAAAATCACAATTAGCTTTCCTAAAAGTCGTGTCGGTGGCGTTTGGTTCTGGATCGGACCGTGAAAGACGTCGTAATGAGTAAAAAACGGTTGTAATTTGTAAAATCGATATTTTGGTAGTTAAAGCAATTTTTTAAATTTAATAATAATTATATTAATTTAGATTTTTGCCTGTCCCACAATATAAAAAACAAAAAATTGTAACCAATTTGCATATTGTAAAGTTTAGGGTAAATTCTATTACAGAAACTAAGCAGTTAGTTTAAGATTTAGTTTATAGGTTGATTAATTTTGTCAGTTAATATTGTATTCCGTACTTTTATTGTTCAGCGAAGGCGAAAAGTAAAACAAATTCCGGGACAGTTGTAGTTAGTTATAGTTGATGCAACTTTATTTTCATTTATTATACATAAGAAAAAAGAGAAATGTTCCTGAAGTTTCACGTAAAATACAATTAATTGTTTTTACTTTTATAATCAATTCCAGTTAGTTGACCCTGCAGAATTGAGAGATACAAAATTAAGCCGAAACAAAATATGGGACACCCACTCTAAAATGTACCGAACGGGAAAACATATTTCCAATATATAAAAACCATTGTTTTGCTAACAGGTGGGATAGTATTTTGCTCACAAAACAAACAACTAACTCACAAACTAAGAAATTTTATAGACTAGACGGTTAAGGATAAAATGGTTTGGATCGATTTAACTGAATCGTGACTACCAACTTAACAACTTCGATGTGGATTACATTTCCTACGAAGGCTTGTGCCTGGACTGCCTGGTCTTATTATTGTTGATCAGGGGTTACTTTCAAATCTTTGTTGATATCGATATAGCCGTGCGCTGTAACTAACTTTCTCTATGTACCCTTTTTAAATGAGAAATTAAAGAATAATTCAATTACAGTACAAGAAAAACACAACAGCAATAAAAACACCGTCATCTAACAAAATGATCATAAAACCATCAAAATATGTGTAAATATTTTATACTGTGTGCGTCTAGATTGTCTTTCTGCAGAATATAAAGAAAAAATGGCAGGTTAAATCGATAGGGATGTTCTGATTAAACAACTTTATGTGAAAATTCGTAAATGTTTAATTTCCGTTTTAAATGAAATGTCTTTGGTTTTACAATTAAAATTATAGCAAACAAATGGTACAATTTATTCACATATTGGGTTTTCACTGTTTCATAAATGTTGAACCTTTGCGCACCAGTGGTGTGCTGTAAAATTTAAAGCATCCCTTGTTAGATTTAGAAGCGAAAACCCACGGTTGGATTTTTAGTTGTATTGGCTACATTGATTTCCAACGGAAAACTACCCCATTCATTAAATTTCCTTGGTAAAATAATTTTGGTTTTTTTGGAATGGAATACGGCATGATAGCACGAAGAAATTGTTTTATTTAGTCAAATTTTACTATGAAAAACCCAATAAACTTTAAAAAGCGTTTGCTTTAATCGACTAAAACTTTTATTTCTGGTTCGTTATATTCGAATTCTACTCTATACTAGTTATAACCTGAATAGAATAAGGCAGAAATTTGCTTTATTGAACTATTTTTGACATTTATTTTCTTTCGGTCAGCACTTGAAAAATTTCTATAACCTCTTGGGTTTCTCGATACGGTTTGGTTTAGGAATTTAGATAGAATTAAATTGAAAATTTTTTAGCTAAAAGAAATGCTAATTCTGACGAAAAATCGCTTATGGCAAACGTAAATTGTTAATTGTTTCTTAACATAATTTTGTAGTTAACTTCTATACTTTTCATTGCTTAATTTAATTAATTTTTGCATGGAAATATGAAAAAATATTAAGTAGGTTGACATATTGAAATACAACTTATATTAAAGCTTTACTAAGTGTAATTTATTGTGATTGAATTCAATAGGTGTTTATTAATTAGGTATAGTTTCAAGAATTGTTTTCTAAATAATTACATATAATTGACGTCAATTGATTAACACTAATTGTGATTAAATTTTTGATGTTTACTATTTGATTTCTATGTTCTACATTCTACTTATGTGCTATTCAAGTCCATGTTTTGATCATATGACTCTCAAACAATGGCTGACAAACTGCAGCTTGGCTGTGCTTGGGCCAATGCTTGCAATATTTGCCAAGTAATTGGCAAACGTTAAACTTCCCTATACGAAAACATTTTTCTAAATAAAAGCAAATTGAAAAAATCGTGATTTTTTAACAAAAGTAAAATAATTAAAACAGGACGAAAGTATTTATTACCAAACGTCGATTACATTTAATCAAAAAATTGATAACAAAGAGTTTTATTTGAATAAACAGGAATTATCGATGTAAGATATTTTAAACATAAAAAAAAAACAAAATAAAGTAACTTTAAATTTGTCATTGTTATTATTTATATTGTTTATTTTTAAATTATTGGTTCTTTTATAATATTATATTCGATATTCGAATATAATTTTAACAAAATAAAGCAAAAATGTTAAATTTTTAATATGATTGTGTGAATTGCTATTCACAATTGATTGTTATTTAGTTTGTTATACAATTAATGCCATTCAATATTTAAAACTTCCTCAACAAAATAGTTTTAATTAAAAATTAATAACTACATTTATTATTATAAAATCTAATAATCGTCGAAATTCAAAATTTATACAATGATGAATTTTTTGTTGTCATGTGATTTACTTGTATTATTAAACATTGTTAATTAAACATGAAATATAGCATTTCCTGTTTAATTATGGTATTATGCTGATACAGCACTTATTTATAGTATGTGGATTGCAAGTCCAAGGTATTTTTCTAGAATAAAAATCAATAATAAAAATAGTTTAATAATAGAAATTCTCAACAAAGATTTGTTTTTAAACTTGCAATGGATGTTCATATAAATTTTTGTAATTAGAATTTCAATGCTAATTATTACTACTTGCAGATGAACAATAGATCTGATATTAGGCATAACTGCATTACCGTTGACAATACATCAATCAATAATGTTTTGGATAGTTAAAATTTAAATTGCCGAATTCAACATCCAAACTGCTTTGAAAAATTCTGCAACAGCAATAGGAATATCTATGTAATATCTATGTAGTTTGCTTTTGGAATAATTCTATAAAAAAAATTCATTTATTTATTAAGAAATAAAATTAATTTATTTTCAATTTTAAAACTAATTGTTGAGCGATGTTATTATTAGCATTTTTAAAAAAAATCAGCCTATTCAAATTTAGAAGTAATTATTACATTATTTCCACTCTGAAAAAGGGATTTGTTGCCCTAGCAAAAGTTTTAGTTTTAGTTGTTTTGCTGCTTTCTAAACAGAAACAATTTTGCTGTGGCAGCAGAAAATTTGTTGTAACACCATAAAATACTTCGTTGCAGCTGTATAACTACTAAAAGCTTTGTTGGGGCGACAAATCCTTCTGTACAATGTGACGTACTTTCCAATAAGTCCAGAGTAACCATTCATTATTTGAAGGAAATTTCCTCCAAAAGGAGTAGTTAATAATGTAATCAATCTTAACGTCCAAAGAACATTAGTTGAAAATGGCTTACAATTTCTCCCATTAGGACGTTCCAAAAACGATAAACGTTTTAAGCATTACAAATTGATTGGTGTTTAATTTTTAGGTTATCATAAATCGGGGAGTGTCAGTTTTGAGTCGCGGCGATTGTGATGCGGCGTTCTCGGAGTTGACTGATCTAAATTTAAAAAAAATCAGACTACAATCGAAGAACGTAATCCTTTGTTTACAAAATGGACTTTGCCAAAATGAACACAATAATAATACTGAATTCTAGAACGGATGACAATTTTACAAATTTGCACTTTGACAGGGAGCACCAACCGACAAATGTTTTTGCATTAGATAAAAAAAAACTATAATTATTTTAGAACAATTGATGTTTATCTCTCGAAAGAGTAGAGAATTTCAATTTAATTATTTTTAATTGCAGAAATATACCAAATATGTCTAGCAGTAGAACTGTAATACTTCAAGTATATTTTTATACCGTAGCATACGGGTCCACTTTTGCTTTACGACAAGATCTCTTTGAAGTCTTAACATGGGCTGGCTTTCATTGTAGCAAAATTTCTCTTCTCATAAACTTCGTCTCCTTTGATTATTTCTTGACTTTTTAAGTGCTTTAACAATTTTTTGTTCTTACTAGCTACTGCCACCGGCGCATTTTTGTTTAATAATGGATCGGGCTGTTGATTATATTTGCTTTCTTGTTGACGGAGTATAGACCACTATATCTTTTGTTTGTCTGTAAGTTCCGTCTGTGTGATCGATTCCCGTGAAACAGCGTTAGATGATTTTGTCAAGGCGATGTAGCGTCGTAATCCAGTCGGTCACAGCAAAGAGAATTTTGTGAATCAATACTGCACAGCTGCTGGTATATGTACTGTACTTTATTACTAGACTTAATATTTTGAGAGGCTGTCTAACACATATTTAAAATTACTTCGAGTGCTTTTAAGAACGACTAACTATTTCGATCTTATTAGGCCTCATCAGTCGTAATATGTCTTTGCTTAATAAGGGAATGGTTTTTTGAATCTACAGACATAGTAATAGTCCTTCCCTGTATTGTCTAGTGCTGAGCATGAGCATACTCCCCAGCGATAAGTGGTGTACGGGAATCTGTAATGTTGTGTACTGACGCGCAATGTAATACATTTTTTATTTATTTTACGCAGCCTTATGCCTTATGGCAAATATCAGCTTATTTGTCGTAACAGGTTTGTGCAGAATTTTTGTTTCATATTTTTGACCAGGGATGGGCTATCTCCAGCCCCCAAAGAGTTTTAATCCGGCCCGCCAATGTCCATTCTAAAGTAGTGTATGGCTCTCGGAAATATATTTTAACAGACTCGTCGCACAAACAGGATAAAACTGCAAAAATTGCTGCCACCCGCCTGTCTGTCGGTCGTTGCTTGGCATGTGAGGAAAAGCGTGGGTGAAGTAGTACGACAGTCGTTCGTTTTCCAAACGCGACCCACACGCAATGGTCACTAACAAGGGCTGGATCAAACGTATGAAATTTTGTTTTGCTTTATGCTTGTACTATGCGAAGTTCACACCTAAGATATTACGTGAATGAAATAGTAGCGCGCCATATTCAACCAATTTTGAGAAAATCGAATTTGAGAATTGCAGCACTTGTTCAATTTACCATACGAAACAATTTAACAACACATGGTTCGTAGCTTAGCCGTCTACAAAAATAAATAAGTTGCTTGTTTTGGAATTCTGGCCCCCCGTACAATTTTTTAGGTTTTTTGGCCCCTAATGAAAAAAGTTTACCCACCTCTGGCTTAGACCTAGCTAATAGGGCAATAGTTCTAAATTATCATTTCATGAAAAAAATAGGTTAGGATTTAAAAAAATAATTGTGAATGTTGATGAAATACTGTTTTCATATTACCTGCATTGAAACAGTGTGTTTCAATAGCTGTCAAGACAGTCGAAACACGACAATTTCAGACCACTGCGAATATTGGTCAAACATTAAAATGTTTCTGCCCGAGGGCAGAAACACTCAAGTTTCTTACCGCCAACTCTGTTTCCGATTTCATTTCAACCCTGTCAGAATTAAAATAATTTTTCATTACTTCAAATAAAATTTAATTAGTATGACAGCTGTCAGATTCGTCAAAGTCAAATTCGATATTGTTGTTTATGAGTAATTTTTTTTTGCGCGCGATCGATCTAAATTTTTGCATATGGTTTCCTACCGATAATTCACTGGGGGGTGAGTACGAAACGAGGGGGGGGGGAAATTTTTTCTCAGTTTTTCGATATCTAGCGCCGTTGTCGAGTTATTGCTGATTCAAAAAAATTTCGAATTTAAAATATTTATTTTACAAGCTTCAATGCAAAAAAATTTTCTGTTTCAATGCAGGTAATATGAAAAATAGTATGTGTGGCGCGGAGTGAAACGCGATTTCAGACGAAGGTGATGCCAGCCCTCGCTTCACTCGGGCAGGCAAATTTCACCCTCGTCTGAAATCGCTTTGTTTCACCCCTTGCCAAACAATATACTATTTACTGTATAACAGCTGCTTTTTTATATTCGACAAATGCAGTTCTTATTCACACGAGATATTTTTTAATTTTGTCATTATGTTATGGAATGTTTATGATTTGATATCATTATCAACTCTAATTAATCACCTTATTAATCACATTGATTTTTTTGTGAATTACTAATAAATTCCTTTGCAATAATTCCAATATTTTCTGTTTAATTTTCTATAATTCATAATTCATTGCATTCCGATTGCGGTTGGATGCGGAAAATATTTAGTATTTTCCCTCATTTATGGACGATTTTCTTTCCTATAGGAGTCTTCTAGGAGGGCAACAGTTACTATCATGTCATAAATTTATTTTAAATTAAATTTCTCAAATAATTATAACTTAACGAGTATAACTTAAAAATAGATTCCTGCCATACTTCTGGCGGCCTCGGGGATTTTTTAATGAGTGCGTGGGCCAGAGAGACGTCAATTTTGAGTTCTCCCTTGAAAAAGTTTTACTCCCTTATATTTTAATATAATATTATTAGTAAAAGTACTTTAAACTAATATTGATCCACGTGGATTATAACGTCTTTTAAGATAGTACTAGTGGTATAGTAGTCCTTTCAGTCCACTTCTGAATTATCGGCCTCTTTCTTTTTTGAGAAAGGTTCTGGCATTAAGACCCAACGGCTGCTTAAACCGGGTTGGGGAATGCCTGTAACCCTGTTTTTAATAGTTGACGCCGGCAATCGTCAACCCAGGGGGACCGCCGGCTTTACGTGCCCTCCGAAGCACGAAGACGGTCATATGAAAGTTTTCGACTCTCCCCGGATTCGAATCGAGTATCTTAGAATCAGCAGTTGACCGTTTTAGCTACATTTTTCATTAAAACTTCTGCGGTTAAGAAATTGTAAAGAAATTTTGAAATTTACTTTCGTTATTATTTTTGAATTTTCTGCGCTAGATATGGACACAGTTTTCATAAAATTAAAGCATATTATTTTGCTCAAATGTTTTTGCAATAGATTGCAAGATTTCAAGTTATTTAATTCATTTTTGTATGATGTTGTTATTACTTAAACATAATTTAATTAGTGTAGCCTATAAAGATAATTAGATCAGCATTCATTGAAGTCGTAAAGGTGTTTCTATATTAAGAAACAGGCACTTCACATTACAAATTTGCTTTACTTGTTTAATTATTAGGTAGGTATGCTCAGTAATTGGGTAATCATTCCAGTTTTCAATTAGCAATATTTTATAAAAAATAATACAATGCAGCACGAAGTACCTACATATGTATGACTTATTAATTAGTTTATCAAACACGTGATTCAAGAATACAGCCTTTGTGCTGCTGACATCGTAAAATTATTCGCTTGGTTAATTAGAAGTTTTTTCTTTGAAATAAAATTCATTAGAACACCTGTTTTGTTAGTTTATTTGGCTTTTTATTATTTATAAGGGTTTCTTTGGTAAGGTCAATCCGGCGGGCACCGATATTTAACGGATGGTTGAGCTAAAACCTTCGGTGATCTTTGTGATTCTAACCCTGAACTTTGGCTCTGTAAACATCAAGTTGTGAGGTAATTAGCATTTTCTGTTTTCCTCTTTTTAAATCAGCAATATAGAGATGGTTGTATCCTAATCAAGTGTTGATATCTAAATTACTAAAACTAAGACTCTTTGTCTAGCATCTACTTGCTTCAATCTTGCTCCGATGACTTAATATTAAATTAACTCCCGGAGGAAGTTAATGTACTTACGCTTTACACTTTATACTTGTAATTTTAATAAATTTATAGTCTGACAAATAATTAAATGACTGAACTTTTTTGAATTTGTACGCGATTATTTTGGAAGCAAAAAAAATAGGATAACTTTCGATAGGGTAATATATTATTAATCTAACCTAGATCATGTAATATTTTATATAACAGTTTTCTGCGAAGAACTTGAAAATATCGGGTTCTCTTGTTGCTATCGGAGTTTATAGTAAATTTAATTCGAAAATAAAAAGCTAGTATAAATAAACTTGGGTCTGAAACGCTTCGTTTGACAGTTCATTTACCCTACTTTCAGAATCTACAAATTGCGCAAATTTATGCTTTTCGATATTTTTATCAAGCATTTTCGGATCGAAGTAGGAAATAGTATAGATTTCTCTGCATGTATAGGATAAAACGAAGTCTGTAATGCATAACATTGCAAAATAATATATTTTGCATTATACAAAATTTGTAATTATTCAGTAGCGTAACAATTTTGAGTTGGACCCATGTCCAGGAAGTTTCTGACAGTTGAGTTTTTATTTTCGCCCTTATTTATCTTTCCTTGCACTCCGCGCCTTAATGAAGCGTTCCGCCTGCCTACCCGCTAGTTATGCCACTGGGTACATTATAGGTATAGGGTTGAAGACCCTCTCTATCATATTTAATTAAGTAGGTGAGATAAATAGGTTGAATTATGCAGTGTGGCAGGAAAATTAGTTTCAAGGGAACTACTTATATGTATGTACTTCTGTGTAGTACATTTTACTTATATTATAAACATAGATTCCGGCCTATCCTAATGTTGATACTGATTTGTGAATTTAACTTTTTGTTAACCTCATCAGATTTCACAGGTTGTTTTGTTTACCCGAGAGTAAAATATTTTAATTTTCAAAAAAAATTTTGAGAATTTTCCAACCTAAAGCGTTCGTTTTGTTGCAAAATTAATTTATGTTAAGCCGTTTATTATGAAATTGGCAGGAATAATTTTTACTGAGATTTGAAGTTGTGTGAACTGTATAAAATTAAAAATGGAGGTTAAATTGAAAAATATACAAATCTTGGAAGTTTATGCAATATTGATCACAAAAAATGTTGCACAGCATGCAGCGAAAATGTAAACATATCTAGCAAAAATATATTATCTTTAACGAATCTGTGTACCTTCGTTTTAGTGGGTTTAATTATAATTGCATGCCAAACGCAAATAGCGATGTTAATTTGTTTTATATTGCACAAACTTCCGAGCCTTACGAACGAGTATATTGCGGGTTTCCTATAAGTCTCAGTTGAATTGGATTTGTTAACCTAAAAAACGGTATGGGTGGTTCATTATAGTTAATGATTGATGCTATTTTCGGTATATTAAGTAACTGAAATTTTTGGTAATAGGTACATTAATTATAAACAATAATGTAATACAAAATTGCATTGTCACCTTACACAACAATGTGAAAATAATTTTTTTAAATTTTTTAACGCGAAACTAAAAAAAGATTCATTTATTGAGGGCAAGATTACGAACCGGGAGCGTAATTTAGGAGCAACTTCTAGATATATGCACCAATGCAATTAATGCCCGAAAATTGAAAGTCTCTTTTAGGGAAAGCTAATTATTATTACTTCGCAAGGATTTTAAAGTTTTTGATTTAAAAAGGAAATCTGAGTGAGAATTTCAACATAGTGCTTTGACGGAAATTGCTGTTGCAGTTGATTGGTTGATTTCATAATTTCACAAAAATTACGCATTGCTGAAGTTGTAATAAAATATTTTTTGGTGATTGTTTTAGGCCGGGTTTAGGCGGTGCTTTACTCGATAACAATTTTATTTAATTTGAAATTATTTTTACAAAGTTATGTAACTGCTATTAGGTACTGTCATAATTAGTTTCACCTAAGCCAATTTATTTATAGTGTAGTTAGTATTTTTGTAATTTAATATTAATAGAATAGTGAAGGTTTTTTGGACGCACATTAAATGCCAAAGAGTTAAGTAGTGTCTAAACATAGTACCATGGTAAGAATAATTTAAATTGCAATTTTATTTTTATTATTAAAAAATGCGATAATTAAATCAACTTTAGCTGAGTTGATTTAACATTTAATATTTTCATTAAACTGTATTGTCCGATCCATTCGCATATTGCGGTCAAAATGTTTGATGTCGCTTGGTATTGGTGAATGAAAATTATTATTAACCATTAATTAAACTTTATTACCATTAGTTGTATATAATAATATAATATTACGGTCAATTAACAAGAAAATTACGTGACCCTGTCACCGGAGTGTGGTTTTAACATATATTATTTTAAAAGACAGTAGTCGACGCACGCATATTTAATTTATTTTGACGGAGATGTTGCTCGGAGATCAAATAATTTTTTTATTATTTAGCCAAGTCATTTTATTCCAACACACTTTTTTTATACATCTATAGGACATTAATTTCGCACTTTTAAAAATCTGACTAATAATTTCTGTCTTCAGAAACATTCAAGGTTCAAAACTACATACATTGACGGTTGGTGGTTGCTGGTGTTTATTAAAATTAAACCACAGCATTTTTCAAAATATGTTAGTTTCACTTTTAACAAATAAGTGATAATTTAACTAATATGAATTTATGGTATGTTTAAACTTTCCACACGTAAATATTTACTGGTCAAGTACTCAAGGTAAAAATATTACAACATATAGCATTTTTAACTTTAATTGTTGGAATTAAATACATATAATATGTCAAATTTATTTACAAGAATAACAGAAATTTAATATTTACTTAGGAACTTACACTCATGCATGTAAATGGCTGGATTTTACATTGTATTTATTTTAACCGTATTCAAAACATTTTGTAATAACAAGTACGAATATTACTCTGAAGTATTATTTTAATTTTTTTAAATTAATATTAAAAGTTTTCTTTAATAATATATCATCTTCATTTAGTGCAATTTATGTAAAAATTGAAATAAAACCGCAAAACCAAATTACAATTCAATAGTTAGTTATATATTAACTAAACATAAACAAGGACCAATAACTTAACGTGGAATACGAACCACGAGCAAATAAATCGACATTAGCTGGCAATTTATCTTGTAATAGGCATATTGCTACTCAATAAGTCTTATGCTCGGGTACTCGGACACCCGTTGTACCACAGTTTGATGCGGCTGTAATTTCTGGGATTTCTTTAGATTTCCTAAAATTTATTAAGATTTCCTGAGATATCCTCAAATTTCCCCGAATTTCCTCGAATTTCCTTGGAGTTTCTTAGATTTTCCTTCACTTGTACACCAGGTTTCCTCAGCAATTCCCTTCCATGTGAAGCAAAAGGTACATGCCAATGACCCTCAAACGATTCCAGTGTAAAAAAAGTCTTGTTGAAACCACATATCGTCCACATCCATTTCTTGCAATTTAGGCACAAAAACGTGGTTTATTGGTTTATCATTTTACGATAGCGGACACAGTTTATTGTTATTGCCTGACCAACCGCTTTTTTGAAGAAGAATGGTCCAATGATGCCTTCAGCCCAAAATTCTCACCAAATAGTGACAAGTTGTGGATGCATTTGTTTCTGAACCATCACTCGGGGATTTTCTGAATCCTAAATATGACAATAAAATCGTCTTGTTCTTTCGTGTAGCGCTCCATTTTTAATAACCCCAAACTTTCAGCTGTCGCGCTGTCTTTTTTTCGTTAGCAACACTTTTTTCACAAAATTCAAATTTTGGAACATTTATTAGAACAGTTTTTAAGTTTTACCTGGAGTAACCAATCAGTAAACTGAGTTGTTGACCCAGGATATGTAATTCGATGATTTTTCAATATTAATTATTATCATTTTATTACAATATATATTTTACAATCTAATACCCATCTGTTTGCTGAATGTAAATAATTATTTGCAAAACATATTATGGAATATAATTCCATTGTAAATTGATCGGTACTTGTCTGCAAATTAATGATTAATTTGATAAACCAACTATGATAAAAGTTAATTACTGAAATATTATTTTATAAACCGAAAAATTTTGTGATAAATACCTGCGAATGTGTACGTAAAAGGACCTACGGCTTAACGTGGAATCCAAACCACGCCTCAAATAATTTGGTTAGTTGTGGAAAAATGAAAAAAAATTTTCCCGGAATCCTTGAACAAGTTCTTCTTACTTCATATTGTCAAATTCATAATGAATTTAAAATATAAAAACCTTGGTAAAAAAAAACTGTTTCAGGAGTCCAATTAAATGGTTTGATGCTATTAAAATTATGAGATAAATTGAATACTTTGCAAAGTCAAAATTTGGAATTGAAAATACATAGTGATAAATATCTTACAAATAGAGGGAAGTTAAATTTAAGTTTTCTAATTTATCTAGGGACGTTTTAATTTGATATACGATATTTAGGTCGCATTTGATTGGCTACATCCTGAATCTGTTCACGTAATTGCTCACTAGTAGTAATTTCCTACAAATCATCTATAATATATTTCAGTAGGATAACGTAGCTTATTAAATTATGCAATTATCATCAAAATATTTTACAAATATGTAGTAATTTTACTAAATTTTTACGTATACTATGCCATAAAATGTATTACCTATTATGACGCGGTCAATAAAACGTTACGGCTTAAAGCAGATAGAACTTTTTGTGTAAATATTTCGATAAGTAACTTTTTCGCTGACGGTGATCTGTCTTATACATAAATGAACTTCAATATAATGAAATTGAATGGAGTCAATGCGGCTAGCATAGCAATTGAAAGAAGGTGGCCTATAAGCTAGACTGCAAAGTTATCAGAAAAGATGAACAAACATGGTCTGTTAAAGTGTTTGTGGACTTGCCAGAACATAAAAGCAAGATGAATGCAATTGAAAACATTATGCGCGAGAAAAAACTTGTTGGCATATTGTTAGTAATGAATGAGTCGAATGAGTGTAATTTGAACGTCAAACTAATAGAGCGGCAAGACTGAAACGAAGAAAATAAAAACTAACTTTATTAGGATAGAATGAGCGAATCCAAAGCAAGCGGTATAAATTGCAAGACCCAATGTAATGTGTAAAATGAGAAAGATGAGAAGTTCAGTATAAAGTAAGAGGAAGTGCATGACGCAGTCTGGCTCACTTCAGGCTTATAGCCAGAGTGATTAGTTTGGTTAGGTATCATGGTATATGCACGGAGTAAAAAGTTAAATATACTATATACGTACGATTGACGTGGCGTGATAACCATTAAATTCAAATTTTGTTTTATCGAGCACACTAATTTATAAATTCATCACGCTATTATAGCGGATATTTGAGGGGATTCATATTTGTCAGTAGGTACGATTTTCCCCATATTAAAAATGAGAATATAAAATCTATAGTTCTTAGCTTGCTAGTTTTCATGCGATATATTAGCATTTTATTTATACGGGGTCTAACATTGGCATCTCACTTATTATCGATTTTAAGCAATTTCTTTTCACTATTGCATTTTCTTAAAATTATCTATTTCTCCATATCATCTATTTTAACTTATCTTACTTTTTTAAATTTTTGGAAAATTTTGCTTAAAAATGTTTGATTGTTTTTGTGAAGTGCTCGTTTTATTTTGTTTTCCCATTTAAAACCATTTTAAAGACTTGACCAATACCGGCTAAATTTCTGAAACTGGCTCAACTTTTGCCGAACTATTTTTTTTACACAACCCAGGATGCGTTTTGGCTAACCACTTCATTTTATAATTTTATAAATGATTTTCAAGGCAGATTACCTCTATTGTTTGCTGAAGAAGCCTGCACCCAGACCGTAACCGAAGTCCAAAATTTTGATTTTTGACTTTGATGAAATCTGAAAATTTTTCGATGCCCGAAAATACGTTGTTTTCCAAGAAATTAGATAACACTTTTTTTTTGTAACAAGCTAGCTCCTATGTTGACCCATTTACAGCAACAATAAAGAATAATATATGATAGTACAATATATTATTTTTGTTTAATGTTTTTGCGTACGTATATGTAAAGTAATTTACCATGTAAAAAAGGGGACATATGAGAAATGAATTAAAATTAATACAATCAGTTTTTTCGCTAAAAAATTGCCTATTGTTTTATTATACAGTCTACACAATGTCCGGCTGATATACAATTTTCTTATGTTTTAATATAAATAAAATTAATTTTTTTTATCGAAGCTCAGTTTTTTCCAAAATGCCCCTAAACTGATGAGTGATTTGTAAATGTTTTTGTGTTGGACAAAAAAATGTTAACACTTTTTATTGGATTTCTAAGGTTTTCTACGATTACATTATAGCCAAATTCCAAATAGTGACTGAGAATTTAGTAGAAGTTTTTGTAGTAATTTAGTGCTCAAGTCGTGAATGTACTAATGATTTTACTGTTTCAAAGCTACGCTCTTTTTAACGGCAAGAGTTGCTGGCTGATATCAAGCTAGCGAAGTGCAAAAAAGTAAAAATGTAATTTAGTGCTTTTCAATTTTTCCTTTTCCAAATTAGTTCTGTTAGCGTTCCGTGGTTGCGGTAAAGTTAATAGTAAAATGCTTCATCAAGCATTTTAATCTCTAAGCTACCAAATAATTGTAATAGAAAGAAAGATCGTAATGTTCCGAAACCAACTACCTATATTACTTGGTGGTAACAACCACTTGGCTGTGGCAATAAAATACTCGCTGATAAATAGAGCACGGATTTACATAAATTTGTATGTAATATCTTCTTACTCATTTTTGGGTTCTATAAGCTCTTCCATGGATTACTATTTTAAAATTTACTTTTGAAAATTAAAATTTTTTGTTTTCAATTGTTTTCCCAATTATTGAAGCCGTCTTCATACTAGGTTTTCTTGAGCAGCACTACTGGCAATTCAAAAACCTGGTGCGATAAGCGGATAAGTAACAATATGTAAATTTTTCAGAAGAGGCAAAAGCTCTTTTATTATTTTTATTTTAAAATTTTTTTTTATGAAATAAATAAAAACGTTTTCTTTTGCGTCTCGTAAAAAATGGCATATCTTTACCCCTTTTTGCACCAGGGTTTTCAATGATTGTTGACGAATGGGCCAAATAAGTCCATAATTACAATTTATTTTTGCTATCCCAAATATCTCTTAAAACTCATCTTTCATTGTGATATAATTTCACTACTTGATTGATAATTAATGTGTGAATAGAGGTTATTAATATAAAAAAATGTGAACTTGAATATTATTATCGTTGACCTCTATACAATTTTTATAAACAAACAATTTTATTAATTGTTTGTTGAGGAAGAAGGTCAATAAAAATATGAAGATGTGAATTTATTAAGTGTCCCATATAATTAAATTAAACAAAATTTTAAAAACAATAAATCTTGAGGATTGCTTTGATCTTATTAGATTACCAGCAGGATTGCATAAGCAAGAGACAATTTGCAAATAAAAAGAGGAAATCAAAATTAGAAAAATTTTTTTAACCTGAAGATAAAAATAATTGTTAAAATAGAATAAACTAAAAACAGAAAACTAATTTAAAAAGTACTGTAAACAAATTTAAAAAGGAACAAATTATAACAACACAGAATTAAAATTCCAAATTAATAATTAAAAGATTAAATTAAAAATTCACGTGATGGAATAACAACTAAATTGCACTTAGTTTCTAATTTTAACAACCAACACGGTCAGTATGAATGCGTAAATAGTAGTAGTATATTTTTAATTATAACAGAGTTTACAATATTTTGAAAAAACAAAATAAAATAAAAGTTTTATGTAAATTAAATTTGAACAGGGCTGGATTTAAGCACACATTTTCAAATAATAGATAGATGGAAATTTATGCACGTATTTAAACTTGGGTAAATATCTTTGATTTGCAAATGCATGCTTAAATCCACCCCTGTTCAAATTTAATTTGAATAATATTTTGAATTACACATACTATACATATAGTATATATTTACTGTATTTACATAACACACTTTTGGGTCAAGGTTTCTGTTTTCGTATTGCCTACATTCAGTTTATTTTATACATTTTTAAAGCGCTTATTGTAATAATTATAATTTAATCCTCATCGCACTGATATATTTTTTAGATTGCCAATTTTTTTTAAATAATAAAATACGGAAGAAAATTAAACTGTTTGGTATAAATTACATAAAAAGCAATATAGAATTAATCGAAGTCTTGTACTCTTTAAATACAGTCGAGTCTCGTTAATATGTTTTATTATTATTTTATACTTTGACTAAATAGAGCCCTGGGCGGTCTTAATAATACCCGTTCTTAATTAAAGCCTATACAGTGTGTAATATCAGATAAGTAGACATTTTTTAAATTTTTACACAAAATTAGGTAGCCATATTTTCTTAAAACTATAATACTGTAGGCGTTCTCGAGAAAATTATTGAATTTTTATTTTGACATCACCTGACTTTTATATTTATAATTCTTTGCAAATAAGAGAGTAGTACTAGGTGAGACAATGTCCTAAGTGAGACAAAAAGAATAACTGTTGTCATAAGTTCATCAATTGGCAGTTAATTATTTACATTAATTTACAAAGACACTTGTCTGTGAAGTTTCAAATATTTTTCGAAGCAGAAAAAAGAATATTTTGACTTAGCAAGAACTATACATTCTTTTTAAGTGTTTCTATATAATAGAGTTTCCATAGAAACATTTAATTGGGAGGGACTCCCAATTAAATGTTTTTTTTTATTAATTATTTGTAAAATTATTTGTATTAACTAGGGACAGAAACGGTTAGCCATACCACATAGCTATACTCTCTCAGATAATTAGTATCATCTCCAAACTAAAGTTTTTCTAAAAGTTTAAAAGTAATGACGCCAAAAAACGATTATGATAAATGATTTTATTTAACGTCTTAGTAACATACAGTCTGAATCGTGATAAATGACTTGTGCTTTTGTTATGTACTTAATTTTTAATTTTATTTTGATACTGAATTATCGAGAAAGGATGAAAATTAAGTTTTAGTGTTTATATTTAATTAAAGATTAACTTAATAGTCAGACATTAGGTGGATTTTATCTTCTCAAAAAAAGGATGGAATTTGTCAGGGAAAACAACTTGATAGTATTGGTCTGTTTAAGACCGAACTGAATGTTCATCAAACCAAAATATTTGGCTATTCTAGTTTAGTTCATAAAGTTTGGTGGTTCAAAGTTAATGCTGTACATTTGATAGCACATGCTGGTGCTGGTCCAAACAAAATCATTTCGAAGGAAGTTTATGTTGGCAACTGAAAAATTTCTTGATTCAGTTTCTTACTGCATCTTTGCAAATGTTACTAGGATCGATTAATAATGGACAGAGAATTTATTAAACCATTTAGATGTTTCCATTGGCCGTTGGAAACAAGGTCATTAAAATGACCACTGTTAAGGAAGTTTCATCAAAATATTGATTAAAGTTTAAGACCAAAGTTTTTCGCAAATTATGAGGTAGATGGAAGAGAATAAATACATAGAGTATCTGGATTTTTTTGGTATTAGATATTTAATCTTGAAAGATTATTTTTAATTTATTTGCAGCCTACGGACAATTTTTTGTCGTTGAGATGGCAACATTTAGGTTGCCATTAGACCTGATGTTATGAATTGCCTATTTTGATTCTTGAACGTATTTACAGATGTAGTATTTTTAGATATAATATATCTAATCGTCCTTAGTTACATATTGTCGATATTGATTTTATATGTCATGGTTATGATATAATTAATTTTGTTGAACCGTCGAGTGTTTGTCAATATAACGAAAATTATTCTATGCAATGTATTCGCTAACATTTTTTATTTTGAATTTTTTATTTATCGCCTACTTTTTGCGTAAAAAATATTGAGATAATTGATATCAATACGGGTTTGCAAAATTGGCAAATTTTTAATGTTTCGCAGTCTAATAGGAATGGAAAGATAATGGTTGCAATGAGCAAAATTATCAGCATTCGTTTGTAGCAAGACTACAAGCTTTTCATATTTAGGTCAAAAAACATCGTTTTAATGGTGTATATTATAATATAGGGTTACGCATTGCAAAAAATATTATATTACCACGTTTGCAGATTTGATGAGATTTGGTACATCAAAGATTTACGTGTTGCAATAAAATAATGTAATGAAAAAAATCGTCGGCAACATTTCCATCCATTATTACTTTGATTACATTTTGCGATGCTATACAAACCGCTTAAGTTTAGTAGGCCTATGAAAAATATTTATTTGTCTCAATGAATATGAGTTTCACATAAACACATAAAAAAAATTCTTTTTTCAGTGTGCATGCGTCTTTTATTATTCCTGATGGTTATATTCCAGGGCACTCAATACGAGGTTGAGTTGATCAGAACACTATACCCTCAGAAAAAAATCCACCTGGTATATTAGCGGATTCTAGAATCCAATCCCAGATTTTTCAATTGTAAGCTAGTGGTCTCTTGCACAGAATTCATTAAAACATCCAAAACAAAAGTGATAAAACTTTGGTTAGGATTTCTTCTTCCTCTTCTTCTTCTTCTTTGTTTTTCTCTTTGCAGAGGAGTCATGGTCGTATCTCACACCTTTCTGTTAACAGCTTCATCAACACCAAAATTTTTGGTGTTCCCTCCATATGTTTGGAGGCCTTTTGCAGCTCGTCTAGCCATTTCGCACTTTCCAATTTTCTCCGAGCGTCCGTCCTCATTTGTTTTTCGTGTTTACTTTTAGTTAATTCAGATTTCACGTGTGATAAAGAAAAACTTCAATTTAAATTTTTTGTATATCGGATACAAATTCAGCAAAACAGTTCCAATAAAGTCAAAGTTACCAAGCAATCAATATATAAGACAAATTATTAATTTCACATTATTTGTGTAAATAAAAGCTATATTTACTTTTACTTCCTAATGTCCTACTTACCCAATAGAAAATGTAATAAAATTGTTAGTATTTAAAATATAAAATTTTTTCAAATTAGACAAATTGTTATATTGGTCATAAACCTCAAAGTGTGTTGCAATGTACTTTATTGGTAGGTAGATAGTATATCTAAAAAAGTCTGTTTACTGCGGCGAACTCGGTATTATTTTCTCTAATATTTTTCATTGAAATTGCCAGCAATAATAATTTTGTCGTTCACTTAGTTTTTCTTGCAAGAAGTCACTGGTCTAGGTTTCAGAAGCTAAGTTTGAAATTTTTGCTGATGTGCAACTCTTATGGAAAAAAAGAAAAATTTATTGTAGTGCAAACTAAAAATAATATTATAGTTACTACTTACAATATCATGATTGCAATAGTTTTAAGGTTTCTTTAATTGGCTTATACCTAGCATATCCTGTATTTATATACCTATTAGTCTGCATACTTCATTTTAATGCAAATAGAAACGAAGCTAGTTTTTGAAACTTTTTTATTTTGGCTTTAATTGAGTTTGACATTACTTTTTATATCAGTTTATGACTTTATGTAGGTTATTATCGTTTATTTGCACAATTTGATAACGCATGACCTTTATTATGACATTTATAGTATTCATCACTTATTCAGTCAACTGTGGGCAGGGCCGTAGCTAAGTATTTCAGCATTGGCTAAATTGGGCTTCCAATACCAAAATTCAGTTATCACAAAATCCAAGTAAAAATTTTACAAAAGTAAACTACATATAGAAGATTGTATAACAATTTTAGGTCTTAGTCTAAGTTCTTACAATAAAATGTTAGCTCAATCCTTAGCTTTGAACTTAGCTTTGAATTTAGCTCAAACGTCAGCTGTGAAGGTCCGGCTCCACTGGCAACCTTCAATATAAAGTTTGGACTTACATAGAAATAGACCATGAAATTTACAAAATAACAATTGAATTACGCTAAAGCAGTAAACAGTTTTTACAGTTCTTCTGCAAATTTGACGATCTATGTAAGTGCCTTTATGTTTTTAACAAAAATTTACGATTATTAATATTAGTTTGTGATTCGAACCAATTTTAAAAATTATTTCGGTAATTTACCAAACGATTTGCCACTCTATTATTTTTATTATATAATTTCCGCAAGTTATTTGATCTTTTTGCACCACTTACTTTCATCACTTTTTAAAAGTAAAAATTATAAAAAAATATATACAATTATTTCTAGACTAGACGCGCTCTTTGGGATACGACCGACTAGGAGAAATGCCAATTGGGTACATGCCAGGGTGGCACTTGGGGGTTAACTAAAATTTAAGCGGATGAGTCAATAATCTTTAGAATTTAGTTTAGACCGAATTGGGCCTGCACCGTACGGCCGCGCCTAAATGTCTCGAATCTATGCCAGCGTTAATTTGTTAATTATTAATTGTTTAATAAAAATAAATTATTTAGGAAAATCCGATTTGTTATTACTTAGAAGTACTTTAATATCTTAAGTAGAATCTACTTATTATATAAAAATTTTAATTACAAAACAACATCGCTAAACTTTTCCTAATAGCTTAGTAATAAATAACATAAAATTGCAAAAATTGATATTGGTTTTTCTTTCAGGTTTCATTAACTGCAATACAAACGCCTTTCAATCCCTATCTCAATTACACGGTAAGTTATAGTTCTAATTACTTTTTAAGATTTCTTTTACTATTAATTAATAGCATTTATTAAACTTTTTACGACCATTGTTTATGAATTCTTTGGATACATTTTATGAACGTGAATAAACCTTATCTCAATTTTATTTCTTGCTATTTAATTAAATTAATAAGTTGCAGGCGTATTTCTGTCGGCTGAAGGAAGATTCCATTTATTAAAATCGAAAATTTTATTGTGAATTTATTCCACAGTTTTAAGCTTCGGACCAGTGACATACGCCAGTGACACCAGTGACATAAGCAAATTACTTATTTACACTGTACTTTCAAAGATACAGCACATTTTAATTGACTTCTGACGTCACGCACATCATAAAGCATGTAGCCCCTGTCATAGCATGTAGTTATCTCGTGCATGGTGGAAGATTTTGCTGTACAATATTATATTTCTCATTTTTAAAGGTGTTTTGAATTATTTAGATGTGACCTGCTTTCCGATGGAACATTTTAATTTCGACAAATGTATTTTTTGTCTTAACGAAAAGCCCTTATTTTAAATTTAGAATTGATAATATTAATATTCGGTTTTATTCTATCCAATATGACTTGTTTTGACTTCGATAACCGCCTATCACGCAGTTACCTTCAGTGGTATACAGTCTGTAATTTTTAAACCGTAAAAATGAATCTTATTGAAAATTGGTCCAGCATCCAATTCGAAGGTCGACTGTGAAGCTACACTAGTCTGCACCTGAGCCGTGCGGTCGGTTTTACGATTGCAGTTCAGTATTCTTTTAGAAGCTTATGGAGCTGTTTCGTGAAGACAAAATGTTGAAAGCGTTTACAAATAGTGAATTAGGGATGGTAGCACTTGCTTTAGAAGAAAATGTTAATTGGAGAAGAATCGTTCAACTTCATACATCCTCGCATACATCGCAACCTCGGTGCGATGTCGTTGCGGTAAGGGTGGGGACTACGCGGCGAAATTCTCTCGTAGTGCACAGTGTGACGCACAACATACATTGGCTGGAAAGGGAGAAATAATATTACCCGTTGTGCCAAATATTCTGTGTTAATTTCTAATTTAATTTTCTATCGATTTCAGTAATTGCGATATTTGCAGATATTTTATTGTGTACCTGCTGACCCCAGGTAACATCATAATTGTATTAAATACTGATCGAGAAACGTTGGCGATCAATTCAGCCGAAGCCAAGATGATTCTAGGGGAAATGTAATTAATAAGATGGCTTCCCATTGTCTTCTCTATGGTGTATAGATTGCGTTTTAAACTACAGATCAACCTTGGTGTGCCGCTTCTTAAGCTTTCGGTACCACTATTGGTCTGTAACTACTCAATGTTTCTTAAACCTCGCTGTATTGCAAAGAAGTATTATCTATCGTTTTTCTTCCCTTAACTGAGATGCTTGCCTTTGCTTGGTTGTGATTTAGAGTTTCGTTGGAAAAATTGTTATGGGGGACACTTGGACTTCCTTGGATCTTGTGATCAAGCCTTTTATAAATAGCAGTTCTGTAAATCATACACACGACAACAATTTTGGTGACCCTCGGGGTGCGGCCAAATAAATTTTTATGCCCCACTGGGAGAGATTTAAGCAAGATCAAAACATATTATCATAAATATGGGGTATTTTTGACCTCCAGGGTTATTCATAATCGTCAGTATTTTTAGGATTTCCATTGGTTTAGGTCAATACCAAAATGTAATGAATTCAAAATCAACAAAACCCAGAATAGTCAATTGATTCATCGTTCAGTTACTGAAATTTAAAACTGATCTTGAAATATTTAAAAAAATTTTAAAAATTTATATTATTTTTGAAAAATTCTGCATTATATCCCTGTTAAATTTTTACTACAGTTTTTAATGATTCCAAAATACAGAAATGGTTAAAAGTCCAACATGGCCGACCATGGGATAACAAACTTTGTTTTTATTAGCATTACTTTTTCGATTAATTTATTATTTTGTACATAAATGTGTTATCATTGTTACAATGACAATCTGAAATTACTGTTTTACATAAAATTTTTTTTATATACTTTGTATAATATTAAATTAACAACAAATGTAGATTATACAGGTTTCATATCCTTCGTTGATTGGCTAGGAAACCAGTACTTTTTAAATATAATATAATATGTTATGTTTATTCATAAAATGTATTTATTCCATTATATTTTAAAAATTTGATTTATTCAACTGAATGTTTGCATATCTCTTGTAATAAGCGAAATTAAGTACCCTGTATAGGAAACGCTATATGCTTATTTTTGAAAGCTCTGATATTAAGCGTGTAATAGTTTACATTTTTGTTTATGTAACCCTCATTTTGTTTACGGGTAGAAAATGTAAATAATATTATATTTCTCTCCTATTGAATACTTTTGAAATGCGGCTAGAATTTCAGTATCAGCCATTTGCTGGTCGTATGATATTATGAAAAACTACGTCCCCATGTGACCTTAAAGGGTAACAATATATTACTGAATTAATGACAAGGAAAGGCTGTGTGAAAACAAAAAGGTTTGTTCAACGACCAAACAAAAATATTAAACAAATTGTATTATGATGAATAACTAATATTCTAAGATATGATCGTGAGTGTACTCAATCATCCTGGGCCAGTATTACTGTTGTAGCCAAAATTACTATTATACAGCACTGCAAGGTCACAACTAGTAAACCAACGGGAGATTTTAACTCTGTACCTAACCAATATACAATTTCATTCATAATTATAGCTCTAACTGTCCGCGACCTTTCATATACATATGTAATTACATTCGAGAAGGCTAAATCCCGATAATCATTAATTGCAATTGTAACTAAACTTATAGTTTAATTAATCTTTTTATGATTTAATTAGCTCTCTTGCCCTTCTTGCCGTCTGATTTGAAGCTGGTTGTACTTAGACCTGTACTACACGAAGCAAGTTTTCAGTGTTCAAATTGTCGGTAATATTTTAGAGCACCTTCTAAACAATTACCAGCTTTCTTTATAATTGCCAAGTTATAATCCTTAAACTTGTAAACAATATTGTCGAAAAATTTTAGTATATACCACAACGTGCACAATCATCAGAAATTGTTGACAATTTTCTGCACTAAAACTGCGTACGAAAACTTGTCGACAATTTAGTGTGAAGCTTTGTTCAGTAACACTGCATTTGTACATCTCTAAATGAAATAAAGCAGATTGCTTGCTTATCGATTATTAAATTATTTGCTTTAACTAAAAGTGAAGAAAGTCAAGATTTTTTGTTGCAGAAATAGTATATTATGTAACAAGGAAGTAAAGTGGCCAAAATTATCAGATAAGCAGGCAACCTGATTTCTTTCCGAAAATCACATATTATTTTCTAATATACACTGCATTAGGTTTTTGATAATTTATTGATTTTACAATTTGTTTTAATTTATAGGTAAATCTCCGTATTTTCCTGGCTTAGACGACCAAGCTAGTACTGTTCTTTTGGAAGAACCGGGTCATTTGGTAGATAGTAACCTAGGAGCACAACCGTTAAGTTCGCCATCTAGATCGTCACCACATTCACAAGGTTCCGAAGGTGGAGAAAGATTTTCTCGTAAAGTATTCGTTGGTGGTCTTCCTCCTGATATCGATGAAGATGAAATTACTGCCAGCTTTCGCCGCTTTGGACCTCTAGTCGTTGATTGGCCTCATAAAGCAGAAAGTAAATCATATTTCCCACCGAAAGGATATGCTTTTTTATTATTTCAGGTAAGATAATTTAATACTATTATACATACAGAGTGTAATTTTTTCGGACCAATTCATTTAGAATTAAAATTATGAAAATATCGAGTGTTTAATACTAGCTATTTTCTCGGATATCTTGTTTATCGAATTGCTCTATAATATCTGATGCGACAAAAGCTTCTCTCACCTAACTTGAAGATCTTATCGTAATCGATATCTTTCAATAAAAAAGCAATACATTTTTCTTTGTTATTATTAATTTAAATGATGTTAGTTCAAATTATGTCTAACAACTGGATATAAGAGCAGACTCCGTATGAAAGTTGAAATGGAGTAGAAACTATCTCGGATCCGGATAAACCCACGTGCCACGTTGCAGTGGATGTTGCCGAGTCAGTACCAGGTTGATGCCTGGTTAAACTCCCACAGGAAACTTGAAATTTACTGCTGTAACCCACATGTATACAATCTTCAATCCGATAAAATAGCGATAGGGCCTGAACGCTGAAATGTTTCTCTAAATTCCATTTGGAGCATTTGCTAAAATCTGTAGTTTTCCATGCTCTTATCGTTTGGCTGCAGGGTAATAGCTTCATATTTCCAATAGACCTATTTTCACAGGTTGTAAGACAAAGACAGCGATTCAATAAATGAAAAATAAAAGTAAGCATTCGAAAAAAAAAAAAAAAATGTTAGTTGACGTAAAATCTAACTTAAATGGTATTTCTTCCATTATATTGAATTTCTTAACTTTCGTCCAACAATTTAAGTGGAATGATGGGTAATATGAGTTGTGCACTTTATAAAGTTTATTTGGCCCTAGGATATTTATACTCAACTTCGTAGAGAAAATTTAAAAATAAGACTTTTAACTTTGTTATATTTAATAATTTGTTGGTTGCACGAAAGGAATAAAAAAACAAGCAACCAATTTTTATTTACTTTCGCAATTACTGTAATAAATTTAGGGTCTTTCGGGATATTAGTGTTAGTACCTAATTGTGATGTAATATAATAATTTCACCTCTGTTTTAAATTTTAAAAGCTTTGCAATTATAGATTTTATATACTAAAAACGAGTGCTTGGTTTCTGTTATTAAATATTTAAAAAGTATTTACAAATTTTATGCTATCGAATATTATTGCAAATATATATTTTTTATTTTTAGGATGAAAATTCTGTACAAAGTCTAATAGATGCTTGCATAACGGACGAGGATAAATTGTATCTTTGTGTTTCTTCTCCAACTATAAAAGACAAACCAGTGCAAATTCGACCATGGAGACTTTCTGATGCAGATTTTGTATTAGATGCTTCTATGCCTTTAGACCCTCGTAAGACTGTTTTTGTTGGAGGAGTACCACGTCCTCTGAAAGCTGGTTAGTATTTAGTATTAGTCCCAACTTACAACCCACTATCCGTCCAATGAGAGCAAAGCATGTATTTCTAAAATCGATCAAAATAATAGCTTTGAAAATATAATCCAATTCCATTAGCTGTATGGGTTGTGGTGTCCCAATATTTTTTGCATTTCTGCAAAAAAAAGCAGTTCTTGCTGCCGCTCTCAAGTAGGTTTAAAGTAGTTTAAGCATTTTATTAAATTGTTGTTTTTTTCTTAAAACAAACAAAAGCACCGCGTGTCCAATTAGAATCTAAATATGTGTCTGCAATTACAACATCTATTCACGCTAATTTTGAGAGGTCTGAATGTAGTTTAGTTCTTTTTCGAGATTGGTCACTTGGTTTTTTGTTTTATTAGTGAAACAGTGGGTTAATCTGAGCCATACTTGATCTTTCGTGGGTTTCGGCTATCGGTTAAACTGGAATTGCTTTGCTGTACAGCGGATAGAGGGCTGTGACTGGTCGTTCGTCGCCTGTTTACTGTTTGTGCTAACTAATATACTTTCTTGCAGTTGAATTGGCTATGATTATGGACAGATTGTATGGTGGAGTATGTTACGCAGGAATAGATACGGATCCCGAATTAAAATATCCAAAAGGAGCAGGAAGAGTAGCTTTTAGTAATCAACAAAGTTATATTGCAGCTATAAGTGCACGTTTTGTACAATTACAACATGGTGACATAGATAAAAGGGTGGAAGTAAAACCGTATGTATTGGATGATCAAATGTGTGATGAATGTCAGGGACAACGTTGTGGTGGAAAATTTGCTCCATTCTTTTGTGCTAATGTAACCTGCTTACAGGTAGGTATAGGAAAATTGTATTATTATGAGATAATATTTATTTTTTAATGCAGTATTATTGTGAGCACTGCTGGGCAACAATTCATTCAAGACCAGGTCGAGAATTTCACAAACCGTTGGTTAAAGAAGGGGCAGATAGACCACGTGCAGTACCTTTTCGTTGGTGTTAACGCAGGAGCGCTTAGCCCAGCTACCGTCACTTTTAGCTTATTGTTACTGACGGTATTACTGTTGATTGCATAGGCATAATTTCATAGTAGCAATTTATACATATTTAAAGATATATATGTAATCAGTTATCTTCTTTCATAAGGCGCCTGGTGGTAAAAAATTAACTGCACCAGCCCATTTTTTGTACTAGCTGTATTGATGTGAAGTGTCTCTTGCCTGCATAAAAGGAACACTTCACAATTTGCATAATTTTTACGCCAAGCGTTTATTTATGCTAGCAATCGGCGTTGTTATTCGCAAAATGAGTTACTGAAACCAATTGTTGTTTGTTTGTTACTAGAAAATTTTATACTAATTGACGTAGGGTATTATATAACTAGGGATATCTATCGAATTACGATTTAAAACAAATTAAACTTTAGGCATTTTTTATTTTTAACATTAAATATTTTAATGTACGCCTAGGAAAAATTTAAATGTTTTACTTTCATTGTAAAACTAATTAAAATAATTAACGTGATTATTAAATAAAACACAGTTTCGTGTTATTGCCTTATGTTCTAAATTATTGGTTATTAGGAAAATTGTAAGTACGGTATGGAAGTATTGTGTGGTTAATGCGTCACGAATCAGGTGTTTATATATTGACGTGTTTGTATTTGTAGTCTAGTCACATTGACCAGCATGGTGGCCTATTTTTGAACATGTTTAAAATTAGACCTTTGTGAATATCTATGCCAAGTTACAGAACTCTGCCGGATAGATTCTTTATTTGGCTGGACTATGTTACTAAGAAAAAGGAGACGATTGAAAGGTTGGCGAGGGAGAAGTTTGCAATATTAGTTATAAATTAGACCCATTGTATTGGAGGTCGAAATATTTGCACGTCTATATATAGTACTTGACTTGCCAGATGTATAGTGTAGTCGGTGTTGAATATAGGAACGTGGGGGGGGGCAGTAGACGTGATAGATGGCTATTCAACTCCGAATGCAAAATACGTTGCTTTTTTAAAGTTTTTACTATGAAGAATGTGGGTTTTCTTATAAATATATAGCTTTGCTTTGGAATTTTTGTACAAAAATTAATACGGGCGGTTTTAATAATAACGTGTGTGTGATTTCTTGTCATTTTTAGGTTAGCTTAATTTGTTGGAATGGTTTCAGAATAACAATGTTGAAGCTGACAATACAGTTGGTAATTTTCAGGGTATTTGTAAATACTAGTCTAATCTGCGAGCCGCTGCAGGGCAGAGGAACCTTTGCTTGCGGCATACACATAGCCCCAAGTACCTGACCGGCCCGCTCCCTATTAACACTATCGCTTCCCTTGCTTAGTGTCCCAACTTACTCCTACCATCGTTTTTATTTTAATGTGTGATACCATAGACGTCTTAATGTATTAATTAATTAAATGAATTGCACGGATATGTATAGTATAAATTATATATATATATAATAGTATCAGCTATTCTAAGACTTTGTATTTTTTAAATTTGAATTTTTATACTAAACTGTTATAAATGGTGATTAGTAAAAGTTTGATGTGTGCAATAATTGCATCGAGTTCTTGCAAACTCAGTGCTGTAGAGTTTTATCTTTAACCGTAATTAATTAATTAATTAACGATTATAATGTTTCCTAGGTAATCAGTATAGTGTAATAATTAAGCACGGGGCGATAAATTTGCTGGCAGCATTACCAATTAGTTAGGTGTGCTGTCGCCCGTGTTAAATGTGAACCATCTACGACATGGTACAAAATGTATTGATATGATATGATTTGTAAAGATTTACACTCCTTTTTCTACTGTTTGTATACTTGCTCGCCTGCGGAAAGTAGATAATTTAGTCTGCGATGGGGACATTTGTATCATATTCTGTAGGATATCGTTTTTAGCTAACGATTATATAACTTTTTATCCATTTTTGAAATTTAAAAGTGTGCACAGATTGTTTCAAAAACTGATTGTCCAATTTTTCATATTTTTAATATTTAACTTATATTTATTAAAACTTTTTCGAGTTGTATATTTTTTACTTTTTATATAACTGTTTTGAACTATACACTTAGTTTTAAAATTTTACCTATTTATATGTGAAATTTTGACAGAATTTTGGGATCTGTCTTATATGAAGTTGGGAACTTTGTATTCCTAACCTCATTATTTGTAGTTACCATTAGTGCAATATCAGGCTGTGGCCTGGCTTAGGGATAGTCAATTGTTTTTTATCCTTATTAATTATTGTTGTCTCATCAGTTGTTCTACCGTTTACCTAGAATTACTGTTGGGTCAATGTTTGAGCACCAAAGTAGATTTATATTTTTTTTTAAACATATTATTATTACTTGTTTGTTTTTATATTAATTTTTACACTTTTGTATGTATGTTAGTAATTTGCAAACTGGTTTATATTTTATCTAAAGGGAAGTTTTTTATCTCACACTTTGTTGGTTATTAAACTTTTTATGTTTTATATAAATATTATTATTAAAAAATATCGGTTTTTTGTTTATTTTATAAAATTCTTGTTATAATTCTATCATTAGTATTTTTTCTCCTTTTATCCTTTGGAAAACCCAATATTGTATTATACGAATTTTTAAAAATTTGTGATAGTTTTAAACATAATTTGAGTTTAGCAGATGAAATATTTCGTTTTATTTAACTCGTCCAGTTTAGTATCACTTTTGTTATTCTTACTTAAACTTGTCAAAAGTATTTTGTCTGCTAATTTCAATAATCCCTGTTATATTTATTATCTTAATAAAAGTACATTTTAGAAAAAAATAAGAAATCTTAATCACAATAATCTTATAAAATTTTATTAAACTTTTTTTATAATTCAAGTTAACAGTCTATTAAAGGCATCTATTTGGAATTAATTTTATTTACTCATTTTATACCCAATCTTTCAGCAACTTCAGTGATATACTAATAGGCCACTGAAATTTAAGCATTTCAAAACGAAACTCGCTAAGCTTCTATTTATTTTTTCTCTTCCGCAATTAAATATCGAAATATCAAGAAATTAAAAGAGAAGCCTACCATCTAATTCAAATTGTAATTCTAAAATCACTGAAAATGTACAAATATTTTATTAAAACGCAGCGCTACAAAAGCAAATTTGGTAATTAAAACTAACTAAACCGAAACATTGTTTCTTCAATCATTCATTTATTGTCATGTGTACAACGAAATGAATGCCAACAGCTGATCTTCAGTTTGGGAAACAGTGTTTCGCCTTAGTAGTGCAAAAGTAAATATTCAGTTTAAATCCTGCATTTTATAGGTCTTTTTATACTAATACAACAGTTAAATAAAAAATGTAATATTTCTTTTAGTTTTTATGAAAATATGGCGCCTGTAAACTTAGTAAAATTGCGAAGTATACCTTCTGACCTGTTCTTATGGAATTCTAATTACACAACGTGTGGTCAATCTGCTTTAATAAACTTTTTCAAACTTCAGTTCAAAATCAATTGCTTATTCTTATAGATGTATTTAACCAGCAGTGTAGACTGTTCTATTCTTGGCAGCAACCAGATGCATTGCTGTGATCTAAAGTCCAACATCGATCTGTGAAACTACCTCATTAATTTACATTTCTCTAGTGGGTTATTTTGGTGAAGTTGCGGATACGACTTTATACGAAGAAGAAGATAGATATTGTAATTTCAATTTAATTCTCAGTATTTTATTTTGAAAATTTTACCACAGAAACCACGTCTGCTTGAACACTTTCGAAAATGTTATATCAGCTTCCCAAAGATATAAGGTAATAAATGTCTCAAATTCGGACACTTCCAATAAGAATTGAATCAACTACATAAACGGATATTTTACAATTAACTTAATTATTTTTCGAAATTATTCTTCTGCTACTGTCTATAACAAAAGTTTTTCCACAAAAATTAAAGATAAAATTTAACTTATTTAAGTATAACTAAATACTGATCTTAAGTTTAGAGTATAGGATTTTGGAGAAGCTACAATTAAGCTACAAGACGTCAGGTGTTTGGTATACTGGAATATACGACAATTCATCGCGCGACAATTCATCGCGTGCGACAATTCATCAATTGATTTGTGAAACAACAAAGCTGTTGTGCCACTTTTTAACACTATTGTTCGTGCGAAGAATATTCTCTAAAACAGCTTCATAGCAATTAATATATTAATTTCAAATAACCGGGGACGCCTCCTTCCTCTTCTCCCTGCTCGACATATCCATGTGTTTTCAAGATAATTTATCAATTGCGTTAAAGCTTTTCCTTTTGAGATTTTAGATTTTCTTCGAGGTATAGCTCATAATTTCCAGTTACAGTTATAAAAATATCATTTGATTCTAATCAAAATTTGAATTGTCGCGCGCGATGAATTGTCGCACGCGATGAATTGTCGCACGATGAATTGACCGCGATGAATTGACGGTACATCGGTATACTGCACTAGTGTACACCAGTCCACCATTTTTTGCAAAGCTGTTTTCTTTCGTTAACCAAATATTTGCACAACCGTGATAATAACGTTTGTATATGAAAGAAAACGGCTTTTCAAAAAATGATGGGCTTGTGTACACTCTTACAGTATATCAAACACACACATTCGGTCTATGTTTACCAACTTTATTAATTTGTCAACAATTATATAAATATTGTTTATGAAATATTCATTTTGGGGAGTCGGATTGAAGTCACAATCATGCTGTCGACGTTACCTGAACTGCCACCAAAGCTTGACGATTAACTTGCAAAATAATACAAAAGTGCATCCTTTCAGAGATACAAAAATTTTTGTATCTAATTTACAGATAACACCAGTTGGAAGATTATATATGAAACGCTTATGTCAATATAAAAAAACAAAATTTTGAAAAGCTTAACTTTAATAAAACTACTGTTTTTGGCATAATTTGGCAATTTTTATGTTACTACCTAAGCTGTAAGGTCCTAAATATTAATAAAATTATTTATTTTTAGTAAAACATTCGGTTTGTTCAATTTGTTGAAGATTGGTGTCTGAACCTACAAGTTTGGCAAAGAAAAGTCCTGTAAGCCGTCTGAACTCAAAAATTATAGATCTAGAAAGATCGAGATCTCCGACGTTTCTTTCATTAAAAACATTCCTGAAGCCGCCCGAAATCGCAAATTACAGATATGGAATAATCGGGATCTTGATTTTCAAGATATTTGATTATCAGTTTAAAATAAATTTATAATATGATGTTAACAGTTGCACTCGTGCAAGCCAACTGAAGCCGGCACATTGCTTCACTTATTTACATCAAGCACACGTACCTTTAACAGAATGAGCAAATCATCGTCTTTTATGTGCAAAATCAAAACTGTAAAATCGATTATTTCGTTCATTTTAGTATTATCTATCAGATGTCGCATTTTTATAAAAATCTATATCTTCGGGTGAAGGTCAACGTACTCAAATTTTTTGTTCGACAATTTCTTATTTATAATGTTATTTTTTAGATTTTGAAAAAATCTAGAATGAATCAAGGACCCTAATGTCCTTAATATTTTGTATTTTTGTGTTACTACAGCATTGTAAAACAAATCAATTTTATACCAATAAAGCACTGCCATGATGTTTTTTTAAAAAAGTAACAGTTAGAGAATTAAAACATTCATATGATTTTTTATAGTTCGTTATTAAAAATTATAATCATT
The DNA here is from genome assembly GCA_947369205.1 of Cantharis rufa. Lineage (NCBI taxonomy): Eukaryota > Metazoa > Arthropoda > Insecta > Coleoptera > Cantharidae > Cantharis > Cantharis rufa. The sequence continues at coordinate 20,465,792 of OX376309.1, forward strand.
AAATTATTAAAGAAGACCCACCATATGCTGGGCTAAACTTATAGAAAGAACCAACACAGTAGACTCTTAAAATATTTTCGGGATTACGGGTTTTTTGTTCCCGAACTACCATAATTTCATTAGAAAATTTTTAAAATCCTGATAATAGTTATCGCAGTCATTCCGAACAAAATGGCAATTTGCATTTTAATTCATAGATATTTATGTGTAGTTAAGTTTTCAAATCATAGTTTTTTTTTGACAAATTTTTTCAACCCTCTTTTGATTGTAATGATTAGTACTACATAATTTCGAAAAATTTTGATTTCAATATAACTCAAAAATCGTACAGTTCTGGTCAATTTTGATTGCCTCTTTTTTGTTTGTAATGATTAGTAGTATCCCATAAAACCTGTTGAATAGTTGTTAGTGGCAAATGTTAACCCCGAAAGACCGACGACTTTACGTGCTCTCCGAAGCACAGATACTTCCATAAGAAAGTTTAGACTTTTCCCAAATTTTAGGATTTCTAGGCTTCTAATCTAATAACTCTCAATATTTTAATTAATATTCTGTAATTAATATGTATTTAAGATTTATTTGAAGAAGTTTAGTTATTAACTTTTAATTAATTTTTAATTTAACATACTTGTCCTAAAGATTAAATGATCTGGGGTGGCTTTACTGTAAATCTCGTAGATGTCAAGCTTTGCAAAAACGCATTTACCACTAACACTAGAGTTTTATTTATTTAGCAACTGATAATTACCGATTTTCGATCGATTGGGAAGTGCGAGATTCAAATTGGATATACCGTACTGTTATCTAAAGCCCAATATGAATTTTGTAATTCGAATGTTTTATTCGAAAATTATTTATAAAATATATTTATTATATCTTTGAAGGATTTTTGAGTTATTACGAATACGTAGGTAACATTTCAATTAATTAGCAAATTCCGAATATGTTTAAATTTTAGAATAAAAAGTTAATTGTTTTCAAGCTTTAGAAATCGCTTTCGAGTTATTACAAAAAATATTTTAATCAAAAAAGAAGAAAATTCTAATTCAAAATATTTTTTATATTACGCTAAATATTAAAATATTAATTATTAACAAATAATTTTTTTAAAAAATATTAAATACTTATATGAGAACGAATTCATTGATTTTTTTTGCATGAAAAGATAATAATACTTTTTTAAAGCTATATTTGACAGATTAATTAAAACAAAATTTACAGTTGGAGGTGAAACTTAATTTAGTATTAAAATGAGAAAAAGAAATTGAAATCATAATTATTTGTAATTGGAAGAAAATTTGCACAATTTGTATATTTATTAAATTAATAAAAAAAGTGTCCTATAGTAACATCGATAAAAGGACATATTAGCCTTTAACAAGAAAAGATATTTGCCTTTGAATAAATGTACTTAGTTGCTTCCTTTGCGCTAATGACTTTTGTGATTTTGTAATAATTGGTAAGTGCAATTCATAATTTTATTATTGCAGTTTTACACTTGCAAAGAAGTACTAAAGGGGAGATTTGATTTGGTTTAAATTATTTGTGTTAATAAGACGTATCTCTGTGTTTCGAATCAGGTGTGCAAATTAACCCTGGTCAATAATTCTCTATCCAGTCATGTGATTAGTAGGTAAATCTAATTACTTAGTAATAGGCAAACAAGAAAACTGGATACAATATAAGATTACCCCACATACAAAAAGGGTGCCGGCTTTGCTGCAGCGGAAGGGGGGTCCAACTTACTACAAAAATTATGTCTGCGTCGGATCTTAAATTTTCAAAATCAAGTTGTTCTGAACTAAAATACCGGACGCCACCGAATAATTTGAAAATTATAATAAAAAGACTTCAAAACAAAGCCCTTCTTTCTCCTAAATTTACTTAAAAAACAAACAGACTTGACCACTTTACACCATTAAATGGCAAAATTAAAGTCAAAATTCAAAACAAATTAAAATAAATCAAAAATTGTGTGAAAATATGTTAAATATGCAAAATATGCTGTGACATATAGCATTTACGATTATTAAACTAAACCAAGTGGTCGAAATGTCCTCAATATGAGATCCGTGTTTTGATATAACAGTTCAGTGTTTCACTCAATTCAGTGTTCTTCAACCTTTTTACACCCGCGGACTGGTAAAAATAGGCTAACAATTGAAACATATAAAAAATCAATTAAAATTATTGATATGTAGTATTTTAGAGACACCGTTCCGCGGACCACCGGTTGAACAATACTGCTTAAATTTATTATTATTAGATTAGCTTTATGGACTTTAATTCTGTGGCTTGGTGCTAAAAGGGCCAATGCCGTTTTTTTTGCTGCTTTGAGTAAACCATTGCATTTGATTTCTTTTCTTGCTTTCTTTCGTATGCTAAAACGGCCAATTTCAAATTCAGTCAATAGCCGCTTTATAAATGTAAAGCTAGCCAATGCTATAAAACTATAAATAAAAAATAGCCAAACTATTCAAACTTGAACTGCTACTTTCTGAAATGTTAAAATTTTGACATTGGCCCTTTTAGCACCAAGCCACAGAATTAATGTTACGACTTAAGTCATTGAAGTACTCGGAGACACTCCGGACCCGTCCCCCAACCGACAAATGTAACAAAGATTACAGACTAAAGTTACCGAAAAAATGAAAAAAGATAGGGAATTACAGTTGGTGACATTAAAATTGTTTTTTTATTTTGTTTTCCATTAAAAATGTAGTGATTCAATATGAATAACATTTTTTGCAGGTTAGTTCAACGGTGGATTTAGGTTCTTGGTACAAATGAGTAACATCAATCTTAATATACTGAAATACATATTTAGGCTACTGTCAGTCAATCATCAACACTCGTTGGGCTTTGATGTTTTTTTCTATTGGAAAGAGGACAATTTTCTGAGCATTTTGAGACCGTACTTCGATGCGGATTATCCAGTAGTTTTCGAGAAAACGGCATTTGAAAATCAAAATTTTACATGCATTTTACATGGGGAATTGATTCACTCCCGAGTTCTATTGACGGTGCGTGCGTTCTGATATAGTCTTAGTGTTGGCAGTCAGACGCGATTGTGATACCGTGCGGTACACATCGAGCGTGGCTAACGAGTTTCACCCCTTACGAGTTTCACCCTTTTCGAGTTGCACCTTTGGCGAGGTTGTGCTACCTAGAGGGATGTTTTTAGCGAGTCAGCGTTCGTCAAAACGGCGCGTAGCGCCCGGAGTGAAGGGTAGCGGAGCGTCGGTTTTGACGAGCGCAACCAAGGCAATCGAGATTCTAACCTAAAAACGAGTTCTGCGTTTATTTTTTAAATTATTGCATAATGTTGCGTAATACACCCGATGTACACCCGACTATGTCACAATCGCATCTGCCTGCTAACACTAAGACTATATCAGAACGCACGCACCGTCAATAGAACTTTTATGTTAGTGAATTTCCCTATCTAAAATGCATGTAAAATTTTGATTTTCAAAAGCAGTTTTCTCGAAAACTAATGGATAATCCGCATTTTTTTTTTATTATACACAGAAAATTGTCCTCTTTCCTATAGTGCAGGTGTCGAGGCTCAATTCGTGTTGATGATTGACTGACAGTACCACATATTTATAGTTATGGGTTCGAAGAGCAAACTTTGTTGATTTTTAGCTAGTGCGTCCCCTGGTTAAGTTTAACTATTACATAAGCTTCAGTTAAATATTTTTGTTAGCTTTCCAGTTGCTCAAACTGAAATCCACCTTATTTAAATGGCATGAAGTTCAACAATATATTTAGCCTAAGCGAAAAACTCATCTGGAAACAGGTCTTTTCACCCTGTATACATAATATACTATTATCCAGATATGAGGTGACGATGAAGCTCAGTAAGCAAATTGTGATGAAAAGTTTAAACTCATGTTATTCCTGTGAAATATAGATCGTAAATTTTAGTTAGAATGTACGTAATATAGCAACTACTTCAATCTAGTAGTTTGCAAGTTACATTTATATGTAAGCATAAAAACATGTTTAAATGTTTAAGATAAGCGTCTACACAGAAAAGTTTTTCAATTTTGTTGTCTAATAAACTAAGTGTTTTACTTGCTAAGATTATTTGACTGACTATTACCACTGCCTTTCTACATATGTAACTGATCTCAATATCACTGGCTGTTCACTGTAATTAACTGGCTAATCGCTGTAATAATTGGTTCAGATTTTATTAGGTTAGTGCATAGGTTAGTCTCCGTAACTATTGCTTTTCTGATTTGTAGTGGTACCTTGCTTATCGTAAATATCAACAGAGTATAGATGTTTGCCGGATGGCCAAACTTAGAAACTCCACAACCTCCGGAATTTCCGCTCTGCAACCTAACCACGGTTCACACAAAGCCACTGCATTGCTGACGAAGTTTTTTAAAATTAAAAATTCTAAAATAAAATAATAATTGAAAAATTTATAAATTGAAAAATTAATAGGTATTCTGTCAATGTATACTTGTCCTCATAGAAAGAGGTTTACTTTTCTTTCCAGTTTTCCCAAGATTAGTTGGCATGTAATTCCTTAAATCTCCAATATCTTTAATTTAGTTGCCATAAACAGTAAACCCGTTAAGGTAAGTATTAAGACAAAAATTTATAGATTTAAATCTATGGACTGAAGGGACCAAGATTATGAGATCTTAGATCTTATCTAAGACCTAAGATCTTAGAGATTTGATAGTAGATAATTTGAGAGGAGACTAAGATGTTTCTATAAAAAATTACTGAAAAAATTATTCTCTCCTCATCTTGAAGTGGTAGATCTTATTTTTCATCTTCTGCCAAACTGGAAGAGATGGATTTCGAGAAAAACGTATAGAAAGAAATTTGTCTGCTAAACTCCCAATATTCAGTTTTGAAAAATCCAAACCAAAGCATAAGACTAGACTGCACAACCAAAAAAAAATTTTGATTCGCAAGGGAGTTAACGGCAAATCACAAGGAAATCTCGATGGCTATTAGGTTATGATCTCAATAAAAATTCTGAAGGAGATGAAACATGTGAGATCTTAAATCACAAATTTTCTATCAAGAGTGTTTTTGTACATTGCATGCAGTTCTGTATAGGGTTATAAGTGATTATAAATAATGGTCATATATACCAGGAGATACTGTAGTGTCTTTATAGTTTTAGTGTAACAGAAAGGACAATTTGCTAAATGTAATTTTATTCGCATCGCTAGCCGAGTGGGTAACTTGTCTTCCTGCTTTTATGCTGATGATATGCAAAAGCACCACAGCATCTTACCTCCGTCGAATTGATATTCCAATGGTAAGCAACTTCGGCTACAGATATATGTTGTATATCCACATCTAAGCTGTCAAATTTTTGATTTCCAGCAAAAATAAAATGCGTTACATTTTATTTTTAAATCTAAATTGTTTTTGTTCAACATGCCGGAGCTCTTACGCTACAATGCAATTTAATTAATTTCCAACTTATTCGATGTAATTTTAATCAATCGCTAGATGAAGGAGGTCAAACAAGCTGTGCTCGCAGTATACTCAACCAGCCATAGCTAAACTAAAACTAAACTTATTTTCAGATAGGGTAGACGAGAATTAAAAATTATATTAATAAATTAGAAGAACTATTAACCTCTCCGAAAAAGCATATAACAGGAAGTTAACAAACACACTGTTACTAAGGATCCAGGAAATTGCATTTTCAATTTTATTTATTGAAATATTTTTGTATTCAAATCTATGATATTTTTACTGCAATAATTTAGCTAGCTAGCTCAGTAGCTAAACTGGATGTATTGCGAGTTTTTAAGTTAGGAAAGTTCTAATTTGTCATTTTATCTTAAGCCAACAATGTCACTAAGCAACTATGAAATTGCATTTTCAATTTTGTTTACTGAAAATTATTTTAATTCAAATCTAAAATATTTTTATTGCAATAATTCAGCTACCTAGCTTAGTAGCTAAACTGGATTAATTTTGTGAGATTTTAACTTGGGAACTTCTAATTAGCAATTTGTTCTTTTAAATTTATTTAATTCCGATTCATTGATGTAGTGTTTTTATCTACTTGATGAACTAGAAACTTTTAATTCTTTAAAAAGAGTGATTAAGGTCAGTTGAATAGTTTGAGTCTAAAGAAAAAAAAATTTAGAGCTAATGTAAAACGTATAAATGTTGGAAATGGCTCCATGTGTTCCCTAGATACGTATTTACACATTTCATCTTTATGATGTGAGGATTATGTTTACAAATAATACCTTTCTCTGTTCTCCACAAGGCATTACGTGGACTGTAAACTTGGATGGACGTGGCGAACATTAAGATTTGAAATTAATCTGTTCCCGAACACATTGCAAAGTGCCATAAAAATACGGGACTTAAGGAAGCCGTAACATAATTTGTCAAAAACATGTCTCAACTTTAATTGTGGTAAATTCTTAGAAACAATATGAAGCATGAAGCGTGTTAATGTGTTTATCAGTTTTAACACATGTTGTAACAGGTGAGCATTTTACTGGTGAATAGCTAAATCTAGACTCGTATTGATTGGAAATTTGACTGATAAAGTAGTAATTATATGTAGTTAGAGATTTTCTAGTAAAAGTTGGTCGATTTGGTTTTTAATTAAACTCAAAATAATTAAAAAGTTTTCATTACTTATTGCATAATTGAATAGCATTAGAGCAGTAGAAAGATTATTTCATATTATTGTGTGGTATGGATTATACCGTTCTATGGAATCTACCAAATAAACATTTTAGCTGTACAATTTCAATAGCCTGCCAATTCTACTACACAATCAAAGTACCTAGTAAATCGAGTTATTACAAATTAAGTTAATGAGTGATTATGGTTACAGATTAAAAGCTTCATAAATGACTAAGAGCCTTTTAATAAAAAGGCAAACTACAAAAGTAGCTATGATTATTTTAGTGATAATTTCATAATTACAAATGTTTTTCATATAATACTAAAATACTATCTTGCAAATTATTTTTTGCAGTTTTTTTTGCCGTAAAAGATAGTAATTTAATTTTTTTTTATTTTACGATGCCGAAAATATGTATGCATAATGTATGAATACATTTATGAATACGTAATGTATGAATACATTTATGCATAAATATATGTTTTTTGTTTTGTTTAGCTTTATAAATAATTACCGTTAAAGCTTAATTTTAAAGTCAATTATCTTCAAATAAGAATTTCTGCAATTGTATCCTTGGCCTGCTAGAGTCCTCATGATGTGTTACAAAACCAATCTAAAGAGATACTTAAAGACACTTAAATTAAATGTTAAAGTAGTTGTAGTTTATCTATAAGCTGCTGTAATATAATGATGTATGTAGTTCAGTAATTGAACATTTTACTTGGAAAAATTGGGTTCTAACTGAATTTCGGTATTCAAAATTTGGCTCAAACAACTAGAATATTTTGGTTAAATTATGCGGTTGCCCTAATTATACAAAGATTACACATAAATTATGCATTTCTGTCTTTCTCTAGCAAATGCATATTTCGGAGAAATTTATTAATGAAACTTTAACGAGATAATATTACGGAAAACTATTTCTTAATCTCGATTCGAATCCTGACGTACTAGGTAGGTGAACTTCTGTATTTATAACCAAAGACCATTAAAGCTTTTATAATGATTGAATAATTTATTGTATATTATTTCTGTTAAAAAGTATTTCAATACATCAATGTATTATAAATTGGTGACTCCACAAAGAAAATGCACTAGTTGCAAAAATCTCAAATTAACGAGGTAATATTATAAGCAGTATATCAGCTGATTATTTTCGATCATCGGTGGCATATAACTAAGAAAATGAAAAAATAAGAAACAAACAAAAATATTCGGAAGAACAAATAATTATAAGTAAAATTTTAAAAAATTATTTTTAGAAATCAATACAGGGGGCCTTCTGCAGTCCCTTCTTTTTCATCTTAATTTAGAACTTCGTTCTATTACTAACATTAATATACTAAGTTTATACTTGGAACTCGTGGTTTTGTGAGCACCTGAATAATATTCCAGTAGGGTACTAATCTTACTAGATGCATAGCCTATAAATCGAAATTGGACTTTGGATCACAGCAGTGTAGTCGCAGTTCGCAGCTCATCAATTTAAGCTTTACACCACTGGCGCCACGGCACCAAGGTCACCCCATCTGGTCTCTTACCAGAGAATTTCTTGTAAAATTCCCACTCGTTCCAGAATGCTAAGAATGTTTGCAGACCTTTAAGGATTGCATGTCTGGGTAACCTGCCTGAACTATGCAAGTATGAAAGCTCATTATGATAATATACAAATATGTTTATGGCACATACTGAATCCAATTCTAAAACTTATGAGTCTTTGTCTAATAACGTGCTTAGGTGAGAAAAAGGAAATGTCCGATCTAAGCCCAAGATCCTTTTTTGAAGACAGCTAGAGATTAATATCTGTAGCATCATTTAACAAAGGGTATGTTAGTTCGGGATAGGTAGATCCCATTTCGGCTGAGAACCTGCTTCAGTTGGCAAAACTTCTAAGGACAAATTCCTAAACTAAAAAACACATATTACATAAATGTAATATTTAACAATTTTTCCAAATGGAATTTCACTGAAAGCTTCATTGAAGACGTTATTAAAAATTTCCTTAGCGGAAATATTCGGAAAAGCCAGACCGCTTTAAAGTAAATAAGGCCATATGAAAAATGTGTGTGAACCTAGCACCTCACTTTTTTAAATCGACCATTTTAAGGTCAGTTCCATTAGCACCCAAGAAAATTCTACAGTTCCTGATGATTTAAAAAAAAAGTTCCGGTATCGGTCACCTAGAAATTGATTTTGAAAAATATGCTAACTTCCGGTAGCACCGCAAAAAAAAAGAACTATATCAGAACTATCGACAAAAGCTATGTTTGCAGTCAGAACCCGGAGTTTCCAAAAATGCGGTGGTCGTTACAAGTTTTCAAAAATTGAAAAAATATACTTACTGGCCAGAACTATTTTGGAATCGAGTTATAGGAGATAAAACTATGTTAGAACTCTCGAGGACTGTTGAAAATCCCAGGTTCGAAGTCATCACCCCGAGTTTTCCGGAGATGCGGTGATGGTTTCCTAATTTTCAAAAATTCTAAAAAAATATTTCCGACTCGGAACTTTTTTTAAATTTTATCTAGAACTATGGAACTCTTCGAGAACTTTCGAAAGCCGTTAAAAAAATATTTTTGTTCCGATTTTGCGGTGCTACCGGAAGTTAGCACCGTATATTTTTCAAAATCAATTTCCAAGTGACCGGTACCGGAACTCTTTTTTAAATCATCAAGAACTGTAGAACTTTCTTGGGTGCTAATGGTCTTAAAATGGTCGATTTAAAAAAGTGAGGTGCCAGGTTTACACACATATATGAGAACTGAAAATTGTGATATACATATTTTGATGCTTCAAAGCAATCAGAAGGAAAACCGCTTGATCTTTGAAAAATTTGTTTGGATTTAGAAATATTTAGGATTATAAAAAAACTGAAATGCATGCCATTTGTTGGTCGAATAATTTGTTGGCCAAATTATTGTCGGCCAAATAACAGTGATTCCACGTCTATGGTGCGTGATTAGACCTTTTATTATAATATAAAAATTATTATAATTAAGTAAAAATATAAAAAAATTATTTTTAAAATTAAAGAATTAAGAGATCTAAATTACGTACCTACTTAAAATTTATTTGATCCACTTCAGTCTTATGAAGTTGGTGTTATCCTAAATTTGGTGTTAACGCTGTTAAAGTATTAAATTAAATTAAATGCATTGAGTATTTAAAGTTAGTATTATTTTAATATTTTCATATAAAAGTATTTATATTACAAATTTATATTATATAAAAAAGAATTTATATTTAAAGTTGCATTACAATTTTATAAACTGAAGTTTGTTCCGAGTTGAAAACATAAGTGTGTGAGAAGAAAGTACAATGGGTTCAAAGATGCATATTCAAAAATCAGTATCTATATTACTAAAATAATTCACAAAGAGAAGTTTATTTTTCACAATGGTATAAGATCAAGATTATTTCTTGTAACTGAAGCAGAAGTTTCGTAAATTCCTTTTAGTTGACTACATCTTATGAAAAAAGAAATCCTATTTCGCCTTTTTCTTGATTCATAATAATTTTGTAATACATACACATATGGATTAAGTGCGAAATATATGCATAACAGTAAATCTGTCGCTTTCGTCAACCCATAATAAAAAGTTGATTTTGGATAGAACTGTGCAACAGGTATGGAAATCTGAAATACAAAGAGGTTTTAATACAAAGGTTGCAAGTAATGTTTTATCTACCATTTGGGGTATCCAGCATATAATAAAAATTATGCTTATAGTTGCCATTAATTTGACAAAAGCAATTTCTTGAGTTGTAGTGCAATTATTACATCTTTTGTGATTCTTTTGAATATTTGCACTTCTTTGAAATTGTTTGATCTTCCATAATTCAAACATAACAGATATATTGCAAAGTAGAATGCACATTGTCAATGTACTTCCTAAAAACAAATCGATGATTCACTTTAAATTGTATAGTACAGTATAAGTAACTCATACAAATTTTGCAACTTATTTTTATATTTAAATAATTATTTTGCAAAATTATTCTTCAATTGATCTTGCAAATAGGTTTTTAACTAATTGAAAAAAGTACACAGAGAGAACAATGTGTTACCAATCCACACAATATTGCAATTGTGCAGAAAAATTACACAATTGCATACTTTTTACGCACAATTGCGTGGGTTAATAACACATAATATATTTCTCTCTGTGTAATTTTTTTTTAAAACTTAACTGAACGTTAAAGTTTACTTCAACTACAAAGTAGTGCATAATATTACTGCAACATTTTAAAATTTAAAATATAGCTAGGATGATGTTTAATAAGTATGTATAAGTTGGAACATTGCAAATAATTTACAGTATATATGCACGTATAAGTTTCATGCAGTGAACAAATATTTTACAAGGAGTAATGAAGTTAGAAGTTTTTCCAAGTGTCAAGTTAATTATAACATTATAAGTAAGTAATTAGTTGATGAACAGTGAAGAAGTTATGGGATTGGCTAAAATATGCAGTAATATAAGCTTTTAATGGTGCCGTGTAAAACTATTAGTAAACTACGCTATTCACGAATTTTAAGCTAAGATTTCTCTTCCAAAATCTTAGTTTATACTGTACGCGAAATTCAAGTCAGTAAATCAATTAGATTATTTTTGGATTTTCGTAAATTTCAACAATTCAAACAGGGGCGAATTTAGTACTTATTTGCAAATCATAAAATTTAATTCTTTTAATTGCGAAAAACAGGGAAAGCAAAGGGCCAAATGTTTGAACCATTCCATTATATCAAAGCAAAATAAAATTGCATTAATAAATATTCTATAAAGAAATAAAATTTTAAATAATTAAATTCCATTTCAATTTAAAGAGTAAAAACATTGCAATAAAATACAATTCAAGATAATACAAATAAGAAATCAGAAGCCGAAAAAAAAATAATTTTTATGAGTTTAGTATTCTTAATTCGATCAAAATATTTATAAAAGATAAATGTCTTTGTGTAGAATAAATTAAATAAACAATAAAATTATTTTGAAAACTTACTTTAACAAAATTTTGAATGTGAAATTCTAATTAATTTTTAATTTATAAAATAATGTTAGTTTGAAAATGATTTTAATATCTATTTAACTTGTTAATAAAACTTTCATGTTTTATAAAAACAATTTTATAAGAGCGTTGGGAAAATGCCCCATTATCTGCGAAAAAAATTTGTGTAAGTAATAACTTTTTATACCATAAATTATTTTATATGATATAATTAAAAGTATTTATTTCATATAATTTATATTAATAATTTTCTTTAAAACTGCTTATCAGTGATAAGTTATCACATCGATTTATTTGCGAAAATTTTTATTTTTATGTTTCGAAATGCCTCTTTTGCCACATATTCTCCTTCTCCACTGCTTATTATTTCCTTTTAAAATCATTCTCGCCTCAAATACACTGCTATGATAGAAAACCTACTGTAGATCTTGGTAATCAAGTAATTTCAATATCAAACTTTGTATTTTTATGAAAACGTTTATATAAGAGTCATATTTCCCCATTAAGTTATTGTTTAAAATATTGGAAGTATAAAAATATGAAACAAGAAGAACAGAGAAAAATTTAACGAAATCAATTTCCCGTAAAATTGTTTCAAATTGACATTTTAATATGTAACAAAGTCGGTTACATGTTGTGCTTAACTAAGGCACATTTTTGTTATGAAAATACAAAATTTATTTTTATCAACATTAAAATGTCTTTTAAATATACCTACTACAAAAATTATTAAATTATAGGTAATTTACCAAACATTTTGCTAAGTTGCCTCAAGCACCGGATAAATGATTGTATCCCCAAGTCAGATCTTATATTTTTAAATTTTTACAAAGAAAACTTCTTTAAAAAACTCTTTATAACTGATACATAAATTATTCAATGTTTAACGAAATGGTAATCTTTATTAACTTTTGTTACATGTTTCACTTAAAGTTGAGTTCCCATTTAATTTTTTTTCCTCCGGCATTGTTCTTTTTTTCAAGTTAAATTAAATGCTACAATAATTTCAAACTTTTAGAAAATTATTTTTAGTAAATAATTTAGCGAAAAGTTTTAATTTGCGATTTAGTGGGAGGTGAAGTTTTTATAATATTATGTCGGATCACATCAAATCACAATTAATAACAACGCCGAGATCAATAATTTTTGTATCACTCTCTATAACCACATTTTCGATTATATACATAATATGTATATGTAGCTAAGGTAGGGATTCTTTTTACAGATACGCAACACCGCACACTTATTAACTTTTAGATGAATCAATTAATTACGGCACCAAAACACAACCCAACAAGGAACACCCCAGGTCGCATGCAACAACCAGAAAGAGGAATTCGAATTCTCTAAAAATCAAAACTCACTCTAACTTTAAATTTTCGACCAGAGAGAGTTTATTAATTCTCATCTAATAACATAGTTCAATTACTTAGCCACATCAGCAGATTGGTGGTAGCAGATCGACCGGAAAAAATATTTCGGTAACACTGAAAGTTTCTTAAAAACGGTCTCAAGCGAAATTGTAATGTTAAAGCCGAAAAAGAAAATTTTGACGAAATTTTAGATGACATTTTGGCGGAGTACCGATTTAATTAAATTTATTAATGGCGCGTCGAATCTCGTCTTTCGGAATTGTTCTTGGATTATTGGTATTATACACCTTTCCTTTCAAAAAACTTAAAAAAAAAGAAATCCAACAGCGTCAAATCGCATGATCTTGGTAGCCAATTCACATCATCGTGGCGTGAGATAACTCTCCTTTCAAATTTTGTCTTCAAGAATTCTATTCTTTCGTTCGCTATATGGCAGCGTAGTTCTGTTGAAACCACATGTCTTCCAAATCCATTTCAGCATCCTGAGGCCGGAAGAAGTTGTTTATCATGATTATAGGAATTTTGTTCGACAACATTTGTTCAAATAGCAGTTGTTCGAATGCTTTTGCTCGATTTAACATTTATTCGAATGAGCCGTTGTTCGACTTGGAATTTTATTCGATATGGAGTTTTATACGGCATTCCCGGGAACATTATTAATTATTATGTTGTATAGCTAGTAAATAAACAGTTAGCAACTATGTCGATAAATGAAAGTACTTATATCACCGGTGGGATATACTTGTTTAGTCTTTGTCAAAACGGCTTGGAGCGCCCGGAGCGCAGGGTAGGGCAGACTATCTTTTATGATGGATCCGTGTATTGCCATGGTTTTTTTTTCACAGCTTAGTGTGTGGGACATTCTGCTAACGGTGCATGTAACCTATCGCAGTAGATAGGTTATAAGTAGGGCGCAGTAGCCGTCAAGAGGTGCAACTGTTAAAATTATGTCATAAATTTCTTTTAAACAGGATTTCGTTGATCATAGCCAAATTTAACTTAAAAATAGATTCCTGCCATTCTGGATCTGTGGCATTTGATTTCAATCGCCTCCAGGAATGTCTTTACTAAATACGTCGATATATCTTCTATCTTTCAATGATGAGATAAGAAAAATCAGTTTTAAATGGTACTTATTGGTTCTGTGACCACCAAGTCACAAGCTTTCCAACCAAAATGGAAAACCCAAAAGTCAATATTAGATTTTAGTATTCAGCAGCGAGTTTACAATAGCCTACTTTCGAATGTGAAAAATCCACATTTATGCTCTAGCGTTTATGATTTACATTGCACTGCTGACTGACATTTTATTTTGTAAATGTCGAGTATTTATATTTACTGAAGACTGGACTAGATTTATTATTGTCGAAAGTAGTTGTAAATTAACTTTTTTTTTGTAGATCTTGAAGTACTTTTATTAAATTTGGATGGCGTAAGATCTAACAAAATGAAAATATAATTCTGTTTGCTTAAAGTCAATTGTCGACTACTGGTTGCAGTACCAATTAAGGGCCAATGTGTTTTTATTAGAGTACATGTAAAAATATTACATCGTGATGATATATTTATGCAAATCTTGCATAATATCAACCTTCTTCGACGACACAGTTTTAACTACAGAATGTAGAAAAAGTGCAAATGCATCAACTTTATTAACCGTAACGACTTCCTGACAAGCAGATTCATTCGTAATATTAAATTTTTGAAGCAAAACTTTGTTTTAAATAATGATTAACTTGAATACACAAATATCTACATAAAAATGCAAATTTATAGTATCTTCAATGCTCTAAAAAAGTCTACGCATAAAAATGTAATAGAAGTGTAGAGCCGTTTAAAAATGAGTGGGATATAAGACATAAATGTTGCAACCCTGTAAATATTAAAATAAGTAATCAGAAAATCGATGCGATTGGTAAATTAGCAATTTACCAATGGAATATAAAATAAATTATATTATACATTAATACTTTCAACATTTTTATTTTGATTATTTTAATCGTGTAGTGAATTAGCAAAATGTTATATGTTTATGTAGTAATATAAAAGGTAAAAAATTATAAATAATCAGTTTCGAGCGTGCAAAATTATTACTATGGTGTAATAATGCATTTTGAATTTATATTATTCTAAATATGTATTTGTAAAAGTACCAATGTGGAGTACAGAAACGTTTAAAAACTATAATGGTATATTTGAAACAGCCAATTTGGAAGGCTTTAAAGGGACAATGCAGTGTCCCCTACATAACATTTTAATAATTTACTTTTGACCTTTTCGGTTTACTTTTTTCCTATTGATATGAATGAAAATGAATCGCATCGGTCGTGGTTTTCTTCAAGTATTTCCTTTAAAACCCATAGTATTTGGTCGACATGACGTTGTGTGTTAGGACCGCATATGAAAATTTGTATTTTGTTCATATGATCTGAAGATAAATGCACCATTTTGCTTGCTGAGAAAAACATATTCGTCTGGTTTTTTTTTAATCATGATGGGTTTCGCTCCTAGCAGCTATGGGTTATATCAGATATTATTCAGATGTCATCATAAACTCAGCTCACCCTGTATTTCTCACTTGATTATTTGTATTATTAGTGCAAAGAAGAGATTATTTTTCTGTTTGGTTCCTAATACTATTCAATTGGGGTTTTTCAGCACCCGGTATACAAAAATGTAAGCTAAATTACGCAACGGTTTTATGTTTGTTGTTTTTTGAAATTATGCCTTGGGGGTTCGGCATAAACTTTCAGCAATAGTATTTTTCTGTCTTCCGATTTTGCTAATGGTAAAGTAAATAAAATAGGTATATATTGTAATGATATTTTTGTTGCACCGGCTAGCTCAAATTTCAAATATTCAATTATTATATCCAAAAATAAAATTTAATTTATTTCCAATAAAATCTTCAATATTAAATGGAAAAATAAACCAAACTGATAACTTGACCATACGCGGACGATATCAAATTATTCCACGTCGCTTCACCTTGATTTTCAATATTTAATATTTTAAACACCATTTAAATTAATTAACAATGTTTCCAATTATCCAATCAATTTCTTTATCTTTTCAAAATCCAAATTAAATTATCAATCCAAAATAATCAGTCTCTGTCCAAATTCATTCCAAAGTTTGTCCAAAATTTAAGACAATTTCCAAATATTAAACAATAAAATAAACTTACGCAGTATCAAACGCTTTATTCACAAAATAATTTATACTCAAAACCAAAAAAATCTCAAAATTATACGGGAGACGACTTTCTCCTCAACCGCTTCAGGCGGCCATTTTTGGCAAAAGCAACTATCTTCCACAAACTGTCGCCAACCTATAAAATGTTGGCGCTCAAATATCCAGATTCAAATCAAATTATTTACAATTTACAAAAACAAATGAATTAATTAAAAATAAACAAAATTATCATAAAAGGAAATAAAAATATTTAAAATTTGATTTTGAAACACCACAATATACAAATAATTAATAAAGATAAAGCACTAGAAAGTCAAGGTAGCTGAAAGTTTGTCTGACCTTTTAATCATAGTTTAATATTTGATTTAAATTTAATCATTCTAAATAAATAAAATCATTTGAGTAGTTAATCTGTTATATTTTTAATCCGATGATCTGGTTATCCTACTACTTAATCGCTATAAAGATAAAAGGGTTATAAATTACTTATGCATTTTTTCATTATTTGAGCCTTTTATAATTTCTATTTTTGAATTTTAATATATCCTCAATGGGTATAAAATTATTATTTTATAATTTCATTTAAAGTAAATCGTAAAATTGTTTTTTTTGCGGTTGGTAAATAACATCATCATCATCATCATCATCAACACGTTCTAGACTTATAGTCCGTTACGTCACTCTTTATTGGTCTTCCCATCTTTTCCTAGGTCGACCTATATTTCTCTTTCCTCGGGGTTTATAGTTATATATTTGTTTAGGGATGCGTTCATTATCCATTCTTCCAAGGTGTTGTTTCCAGTTATTTCTGTATTCTCTGATTTGATCATTTAGACTGGAGATGTTTAATTCATTTCGTATATCGGTGTTACGCTTCCGGTCTATTCTCTTATAACCTGCTATACTTCTTAGGAACCGCATTTCTGCACTTTGTAAACGTTTTTCGTCTGCTTTCGTCAGAGTCCATGTTTCGCTACCGTAGCTCGCTGTTGGTACGGAGATTGAGGTCCAAGATAGTACTTAAAAACCAGACCATAGAGCAAGTTAGAAACTTCAACTACCTGGGCTGCACAATTTCTATATACGAAGAGAAGGATATTGGAAAGAAAATTGAAAAATTTAATTATATCAATGGAACTATTAGGAGAACTTTTAAGAACAAATACAACCAGGAAACAGCGTTGAAGTTTTATAAAACAATCTCCGTACCAACAGCGAGCTACGGTAGCGAAACATGGTAAATAACAAATTTACTTAAAGAAAAAAACCTGAAAATTATTATTTGCTTAACGAATGAGCAATGAGGACAGACACGGTACATAAGGCTTTGTACTAAAACTCATTATGTAAGTTTTACTAAAACTGATTTAAGTTGGCGTTAGAATCAGTTCTGTTGCCGCTTTATAAAACCTCAAGTGCTTGGACATTTTAATTACTTTATATACTACCAATAATTAGTAATCTTATAAAATTCTGATATAAACTTGTCAACTTAATAAAACTCTTACAAAAAAAAAATTAAAAAACTGAAGTTACAACTGCTTCAGCTTAAATTTGGCTAATTTATGTCTGAATGAAGTAACAAACATAATTTACTAACTACGATTTGTGCATTTAATGAATTCACCGTTAGCATCAATCAATGTAATTATTTTACAGAGTTATGTTGTATCTGATTATCTAAAAATTTCATATGCACTTAGGCTACTCATGCAAGTCTATTGAAAACATTAATTGCATGTTTGATAGTTCAACTAAAGTCGCGCATAATTAGGAAATAATATGTTTGGTATTAAATAAATTTTATGATTTCGATAACAATAAATAAGGCTTCTTGAAAGCTATTAGAGAGAATCAATCCGTTAGTAAAAAAAAGTTAACACTTTTATTCTCCGTTTATTCTCATCCCTATCTGTTCTTTTAGCATTTAGCTAACCCCCAAACTTTAAACTCTAATAGTGCCAGGCATGCCAACAGCCATTAACTAGTCATGAAACTGTAACAGGTATGGGTGCAATTTCAACGATACCCTGCTCGTGCCTACCAAAATCAGGTAAAACCTATCCGATGAGTGGTGTTAACTTTTGCCTTCTTTTTTTATGTTCAAATCAGGGAGACCTGATTTTTGCTAACCGGGTTCCGGGTATCTTAGCACCAGTAGTAGATCGCTCTAGCTACTAGGTCATCGACCGTATCAGGAGTCACACTCAGGAGTTCCCTTATTGAAGTTTCGAGGTTATAGCTATTCTTGCGTAAGAAGATAAGAACATTGTAAGGTCAGATAGATAGAGAGATAGCTTTATTCATACAATGAAAATCAATGCATATAATCTCACAATACTATGAATACATACAAATAAAAATGCAATAAAATATAAGCATATCATCACATCATAAGACAAACAACAAGGAAATATTACCCATTCACTGTGTCGATTTAATATATAAAAAAATTCTTTCACCGCATATGGGGTAACATCAATCAGTAGTTGCTTTATACGAATTTTGTATTTTTAAAAGGCAGCACCTGATGTTCTCTGGAAGCAGGATATAAATTTTAAAATTATGTTAATTTGTTAAGCGAAGTTTGATTATAAGTGGATTTGTAGGTGTATTACGCACTTCTTGGCAGTTACGAGTTCTGCAAATGACAATTGCATTATTTTTAAATTGCACGACAACTTTCGTGTGATTAGACACACATCTTCAGATGTTATTACAGAAAAATCCAGATGTCCACATGTACGACGCATTAAATGCAGATTTTATATTTCATTTCAGCAATGTTCTTTGCTGCATCCAGACCCTTCTTATTAACTAATTAATTCACAATTTTCGATCATTATTTTTGTTTTCTGTTATTATCTCATCTTTGCTCGGAGATTTTCCTTTCTTTAATTCCTTTATAACTCCTAAAATTTTTTTATTTATTGACTCCGTTACTTCAACTTCATTTTGTACATTTTCCAATGAATCATTTTGTTCTAGTTCTTCATTATTTTGTGTCAGTGAATACTGTGGAACCAGTGGCGTAACTAGGGGGGGGGGCGGACCGCCTCGGGCGGCACATATCCCTAAATATGTGCAGATTGCGGTATGTAAAAATTGTGGGTTTGAAAAAAGCTAGAGCAGGTTGAATGTTTGTTTACGAAAAGCTTGACCTTGTTTTTTTGCTCTTTTTTTGAAAAAAACAGAATTTTGGGTTTGAAAAATGCTAGAGTATGTTAAATGTTTGATCACGAACACCTCAATGACCTTTTTTTTTTTTTGCTCTTTTTTTTAAATTTAAGTAAAATTATTTTGGTAGGGGGCGGCAAAATATCAGACCGCCCCAGGCGGCAAAAGCTCTAGATATGCCACTGTGTGGAACTCGATTGATGTTCAACTTGATTGGTTGAGAGCTCGATTGATGTACAACTCGGTTGATATGGAACTCCATTGATGTACCTATTACTCGATTGATATGAAATTCAACTGATCTGTAATCCGATTGCTTAGGAACTCGATTGATGTGCAATTTGATTAGTTGACAACACGATTGATGTATAACTCGATACATATGAATCAATGGCAATGTGTTTATAAATTTTCTTATTTTAAACAAGTGTGATTACAGTTACTAAGCGATTTTACTACCTGAGTAAAGTAGGAAAAATGAGAAGTTAAAGATGGAATATTATAGCAATAAGTGATGTTGAGGATAAAATATTTAAAATTCCAAATTAAGAGATTTCTATTTTCAGAATTAGTTAATTATTAAATTAAAATACGTTTTAATCCAATTATTGCGTATTTAATTGGTTTATAAAAGTAAAGATAGGTAAATAAAGTAAGTAGATATAAATGTGAAGATAAAATGTAATTGTCTCCTTTTAATACGCGACGAAAATTTTACTGCAAAAATGTGTAAGTTTAATAGGCGATTCGGAAACTTATTTAGAATTGTGATGGACAAAGTTGCAACAGAAAATCCGGAGATCTTAGTTCAAAAAGTGCAAATTTTTTATTAATTTAAAAATTAATTACCTAGTAAACCCTTCACTTTCTCCCGATTTTAATTTATTATATATTGACATATTATCAACTTCAATTTTTGAGTTTCAGGATTTTTTATCTTTGTGTTTTGACTAAACTAGGTATAAATTTTAGTTTATAAATAAAATTAATTTATTTAAGTAATTTTTTTAAATATGTATTGAATAGTTGCAATGCAATTAATTACTGGATGGGCTTTTAACCCTTTCGTTCCTAAATATTAATATTAATCTAAAGACAATTTCTAAGTAACAATTTTGTTAAAATGTTTAAAATTATTGAGTTCCTACCGCATTTCAGGAAGTTTAAAACTTTAGTGATACATATATGTGTACCGAACGGGACGAAAGGGTTAAGCTGAAAGTTAGAAAAAGAAGGAAAATAAAACCGAATTTATTTATTAAGTATTAAAACATATTATTCATCCAAATTATTTTTACCGGAATACTCAACATAGACATTTTTGATATTTTAATTTTAGTTAAGCTTTGATGGGTTCTTTTAAAATTTACGTGCAAAGTTCAACTATAGTTAATTAATTATATTTAATATTTATGTGGGTTCTTATATGTACAAACTCGAAATTTTTTTATAAAACATAATGAAGCTAAGTTTCGGCAGTTTAAATTTTAATATAAGAAATAATAAAATAATTGGTAATATTTCTTGCATTCTTGATAATAAAAATTACTTACCCAAAACAAAAAATAAATAAGCATAAATAATATCTTTAAATTCTGTAGCATCACGTAATCGAATACAAATTCCATTTTTATAATATTCTCCAAATCCAAAAAATGGTAAAGACGTTAATGTAATAACCATGAGCCAATGAATACAAATGCATCTTTTAACTACTCGATAAGAAATTATCTAAAAAAGTATTATTTCAAAATTGGCAATATGACCTAAATGTCTTAAAATATAACGTCACTTCCTTGAGGCATAACTTAAATAGTTCCTCAAGGCACTAATAAACTTAAATAATGTTGCTATGCATAATATTAACAGATTTTCAAATAACTAAGTTGTAAATAGTTACATAAATTTATAATATCGTAGGTAGGTAAACTGGGCTAAAACGAGAAATTTAAAGTTGGGGACAATTTTTAAGGGTGTACAATATTAAAAAAATATATGTAATAAAAAGATGTAATTTAATTACGTAATTCATAATTTTTCTAAAATAATTGGATTTAATATATTCAGAAGTAATAAGATCTAAAACCATCTTATCGGGAGTGGTACACTTACTGGGTTCACAAATTAAAATTTTTTTAAATAGAATTATGGGAATTACGGGCGTAAATTACGAACACAAACATATATTTTGGGAGTTATTCAAAATTTCTGGTAAAAAAGGATAAAAAATATAATGTAGTTGTCAAAACTAGAACATTTTGGATCTAAAAAGACGGAATCTTCGTTTATAAATTAAATTCAGCTATAATTAACGAAATTCAATTTAAATTAAATTTATGATGTTAATAGTTGCCCGGCTAGAAGACAACAGGAACCAATAATTCAATAATCCTCCAGTAATAATCATTGTCCCAATAATAGTGACCGAAAAAAGCTATTTGTAATGAAATTCGGATAAAGAGAGATTTATAAAAAAGTAAACTTAAACTTTAAATATGCAAACAAAGTAAATGAAAAACGAAGTAGCTAAAGAATAGTAGTAAATAGTTTAATTCTAATTGAAGTATGGATTTATTAAGCTACGAAACGTTTTGCACCTCTCCCTACCTCCCATCATGTAAAACTGGCGAAAACTTAGCTACGACGCTGAATGCATTTCATTCAGATTAACGTTAAAATAACGTGTATTTGTTGAAATATACAAAATACATTAATTGAGAATATTGAATGTTTATGTATCTAAAAATTGCAACAAAATTCCATACTCCCAGATCACCCAGTTCCGCAGACTGATATTTTGAGTGAATATTATTTGCAATCGACTTTATTAAATTAAAGGTTTTTTAATTTTTATAAAGAAATACATCTCTAAATTGCAGCAATACATGCCGGGGAGTGTGGAGCTTATAGGAAGCCGCCTTCTAGTTCTCTAGTAATTGTATGAACTACTTTTTCAATTGTCACTTATGACTTTTCGTAATTCTGGTAAATGTCAACCTAATTCTGAGACGGAATTTGGCGTGAATGTAAAAAAACAGTAGCTACTAATAAAACTCTTACAGCCTTAAGGCTAAAGGCTAATTTACACGTGTACAGTAGCTTAAGTAAGCTCCTAAAATAAGTAACTAAATTTAGTTACTTGCATGGTCTAGACTACACTTTTAGTACTAAAGCAAGTATACAAGTTAGGAAATATTTTAGTGAAGTGAATAGAACAATCTCACCACCTAATTATTCAGACGGCAACGATACTTAGCAAGTGTAGACAACGATTTTAGCCACGTATTTAGTTAAACGTTTAGTGAGTTAATGGTTGCATAGATATAAAGTTTTTTTTTACCAGAGAACGAATTATTTCACGACGAAGCACCATTTTAATTGTCGTACTATACAAAGTTACTGACAAATCTACTAAATGTGTGTAGACAAGCACTGTCACTTATACCGGATTTACACGTGTACAGTAGCTTAAGTAAGCTACTAAAGCAAGTAGCTAAATTAAGTGACAGTACTTGTCTACACACATTTAGTAGATTTGTCAGCAACTTTGTTTAGTACGTAAATTAAAATGGTTTAAAAAAAAATTAAACAGCAACTTTATATTTATATGCAACTAATAACCCTACATAACGTTTTGTATCATATCAGTTACAACCAAAAAGCAGCCTTGTTTTAGTCTCTCTTTGGAACATTTTCGTGTTTAAAAGTCGTGTAGCAGATTTTTTGATACTATTTTATTTATTACTTAATTTAGGTATAAAATCGTTTTTAGTTTAAAAAAATTGACCGATTTGAAGCAAAAAATTAATAAAAATTACAATTAAAAAAAAATTTTTTTTTTCTGAAAATTATATATTCGTTCAACTACTGTACGTCGGTGAAGTACACATGTAAAAATGTTTTCATTGAAAATAAAAAACTGGCGTAATAGAGGGTTAAGTATTTCCTCACTAAACGCTTATCTAAATACGTGTCTAAAATCGTTGTCTACACTAGCTAAGTATTGGTGCCATTTGAATAATTAGGTGGTGGGAGTAGCAACTTGCGCGAGTAATTAGACTGTTGTTCTATGCACTTAACTAAAATATTTGCTAAATTGTTTACTTGCTTTAGTACTAAAAGTGTAGTCTAGACCATGCAAGTAACTAAATTTAGTTACTTATTTTAGGAGCTTGCTTAAGCTACTATACACGTGTAAATTAGCCTTTAATTTCGCTACTAGCTTTAGTAGCTTAAGCAAGCTCCTAAACTATGGAACTAAATTTAGTTACTTGCATGGTTTAGACAAATCTACTAAATGTGTGTAGAAAAGCACCGACACTTAATTTAGCTACCTGCTTTAGTAACTTGCTTAAGCTACTGTACACGTGTAAATCCGGTATTAAACAGAATTTACACGTGTAAAGTAGCTTAAGAAAGCTACTAAAGCAAGTAGCTAAATTAAGTGGCGGTGCTGTCTACACATATTTAGTGGATTTGTCAGACCATGCAAGTAACTAAATTTAGTTACTTATTTTAGGAGCTTGCTTAAGCTACTATACACTTGGAAATTAGCCTTTATACAGGATTTACACGAGTACAGTAGCTTGTACGCGTGTAAATCCTGTTTTAGTTATATATTTTAGGAGCTTGCTTAAGCTACTGTACTTGTGTAAATTAGCCTTTAAACAGGATTTACACGTGTACAGTAGCTTAAGCAAGCTACTAAAGCAAGTAGCTAAATTAAGTGTCGGTGCTTTTCTACTCACATTTAGTAGATTTGTCTAAACCATGCAAGTAACTAAATTTAGTTCCATATTTTAGGAGCTTGCTTAAGCTACTGTACACGTGTAAATTAGCCTTTATGCATAGTCATGTGAGAAGCTACTAACTTAAATAGTAGACAACTAAGCAAACTGTATGCATAGTCGAGTTAAAAGGTTACTATTCTTAGTGGGCTACTAAAAATTTTAGTGGCGGTCTTGGGCATATTTAAGATCATCTTAACTTAACTTTTAACTAAAAGTAGACATTTGTGTGTACTATATTTTTAATATTGGTAAATTCTGTAACATGAGTAAATGTATATATGTTACCGACAATTTGCGAAATCCGGCAATTTGCAAAATGCCTAGGTAATCTGCAAACCGACTAAGTCGTCAGCTAATATGCAAATTCACTAGCATTTTAGGAAATCTGCAAAATGGCTACGTTGTTTCAGGCAATTTGCAAATTGTCTATATTGTTAGTTAATGTGCTTTTTGAGTATGTAACAAACTCACATTGACTAGGCAATGTAAAAAGCGATATTTTAAATAGATAATTTTAAAAGAACCATTTATTAAAACATAGCTCGTTGAACCTTTTACAATTTTAATTTTATTTTTTTTATTTTTTATTTAATTACATTTTATTTTACAATAAAAGCTATAAACCTATAAACATTAGGTTACTTATTTTTACATGGATTAGAAAAGTGACAGCGACTATTACACATTATTCCATTTTTCAGGCATTTGCATGATTTATTTATGCACTTTGTACAATTACATTTCAACATTCCCTGACCACCTGTAGAAGAAGCAGTTGCCACTGCCACCCGAAGACTAATTTCGTCTGCAGGTACATCTTCTGCATGTATAAAGTTTTGTGTCACCGGTTCAAATTCATTTCGACTGTAGCATTTCTGAAGAACTCCTGCTCTAGTGCCAATTTTATAAAATCCCTCTTCTTCGCCAAGAACTACACCTAACATATTCCTTGGATCTGTTCGATCTGTTCTGTTATACATGCAGAAGATGTACCTGCAGACGAAATTAGGGAATGTTGAAATGTAATTGTACAAAGAAGTGCATAAATAAATCATGCAAATGCCTGAAAAATGGAATAATGTGTAATAGTCGCTGTCACTTTTCTAATCCATGTAAAAATAAGTAACCTAATGTTTATAGGTTTATAGTTTTTATTGTAAAATAAAATGTAATTAAATAAAAAATAAAAAAAATAAAATTAAAATTGTAAAATGTTCAACGAGCTATGTTTTAATAAATGGTTCTTTTAAAATTATCTATTTAAAATATCGCTTTTTACATTGCCTAGTCAATGTGAGTTTGTTACATACTCAAAAAGCACATTAACTAACAATATAGACAATTTGCAAATTGCCTGAAACAACGTAGCCATTTTGCAGATTTCCTAAAATGCTAGTGAATTTGCATATTAGCTGACGACTTAGTCGGTTTGCAGATTACCTAGGCATTTTGCAAATTGCCGGATTTCGCAAATTGTCGGTAACATATACACTGTACTAATTTGTACAATTTCAAGACATTTTTTTACACATAAAAATTGATTTTTCAGCAATTC
Source organism: Cantharis rufa (assembly GCA_947369205.1). Taxonomy (NCBI): domain Eukaryota; kingdom Metazoa; phylum Arthropoda; class Insecta; order Coleoptera; family Cantharidae; genus Cantharis; species Cantharis rufa. The sequence continues at coordinate 20,491,529 of OX376309.1, forward strand.
TTATTAAACATTTTTTGTTGAGAGTTTCATTCCCTTTTTTTTGTTTATATACATTTTCAATTTCGTCGCACTGTTTCTGAGTTACAACGACTTAAAAAGGTTTTGTAGAAACAAAAAATATCATCTGTATCTACGAAAAGGTGCGACAAAATAGAAAATTGTATATAAACCAAAATGTAGAGAATAAAATTTACAAGAAAAAATGCTTATTATTAATTTTTCTAGTTCGTTGTACCGTGTTTGAGATACAGATGACAATATTTTTGAATTTCACCGAGTTATTTTAAAATTACTGTAACTCGGAAATGGTGCAACAAAATAGAAAAATCAATACATTAACAAAAATGAAGAGAATAAAATTTTCAACAAAAAACGTCAAATAAGTATCGCTATAAGAGCGATTTTCGTGTGTCAAAAAAAGTTTGGAAAAGATGCACATTACATTGCTAACATAGGACCGTGACATCAATTTTGTGAGCCTATGTATAGGTAATTAATAAACTTAATTTAATTACTCTATATCAGCTTGGTTTGAATTAACAATTAATTAATTTAAAAATTAGAAATAATAGAAAATGTAATCTTGTTTCTTATGTAAATAGAAAACTAAAAGTAAATGTGGATTGTATTATTATTTATTAAATTAAAAAAAAATTTAAATAGCAAGAAGACAGACTAACCTTTTCTAGTAACTTTTATACTACAACCAAATTAAAAAAAATTAAAATACTTGACTTACTTGACGTTCAAGTAGTAAGCGATGCTACATGTCCAATTTAGGACATTGTGACCTGTTAGAATGCAAAATTTGAAACCACAAACTATAATTGACTATAGAGAAATATGTGTAACAAATCCACAGAATTATGCAGAAAAATTACACAACTGCGTACTTTTTCTGCACAATCATATTTCTTTCTGTGTGATATTTTTAGGTTCCCAGCTGTTATTTTGTAGTGTTTCCAAAAAAATATATAGAACATATTACTTTAGTAGTCTACTAACTTTCTTATTAAAAGAACTATGCATACCAACATTTTAGTAGCTACTACAATGCCACTAAATAGTAGCTATTAGTATCATTTTAAAGTCATTTTTAGAGTATAACTATGTATAACGTTGTTAAAAATTAGCTATACAAATACGCATTCGGTTTTGAAAAATTGAGAGTGAAAATTTCAAGTTCAACAAATTCTTATTTAATAAAATCAATCTCAGTACATGAATATAAACTTTTTGTTTTTTAATCCAGAAGGTCTTTCACAGTATACCGAACAGCTGATTAAAAGTCAGGAACCCTCCAGACATTTAACTTAATTTACAAAAAATATTTGGGAACATATAAATTCTCGATTCTAAACAAATATTCCACATGTTTCACTGGGAATAATAGAAGTAAAATTATGAGAAAGGAAAACACATATAATGTTATTTATGAGGCCCTGAAGGATTAAGGTAAAATGATTAGCCTTACTAATAATTTTAATAATGTAGTAAAAACTTTTAGATTTTGACGCATATAAAACTAGTTTTTTTTATCTGATCAACGTTTCGCCGTATTTCTCGGTTTCTTCAGGATTGAAATAATTTTTTTTTTTTAGAAAAACCCTGTTTTTCTAATAAGACAAAAAGAAAACAAGTTTAACGTTACACCAGGTTTATCCGCCTAGTGTAAAACGGGCCTTTACAGAATAAAGCATACAGTAATTAACATTTCAGATACATTACGAATTAAAGTATTTTTCTCTCTCTTTTGCTTCATCCAAATGTATTAATTATTTTGCCACTAATAAAATTGATATAAATGAATAGAAAAATTAAAACCTCACTACGAGATTGGGAAAGGTTACAGTAGAACCGGGGCCCGCGTGCGTTTTACCCACCGCCCCTAGTTCCGCCCCTGCAGAGAGATACGGCGAAACGTTGACGAGATTAAAAACTAGTTTCATTTACCTGTCCACAGAAAGCCACCACCTAAAATTGCAGTTTTACAAAAATTTATAACAATGAAATAAATTGGAAACAAGTTTGCAAATTTTGAAAGAAAATTTTAGCCGTACGTTTAATCAAGTTACAAAATAAATTTGTATTGAAATTCTAAAATGAATTGCACAAAATATGCAAAACATCCAGAATCAGCTGCGGCTGATATTTAAACGTTTAGATAATTGTGCAGGGTCGCATTATGATTAATTCAGAATCTTTAAACTGGTTTTTAGTTTTAAAATTGCATTTTTAGTTTTGAACGTTTTACAAAAATTGTCCATTATCACGTCAGAATTATATTTTTCAGGGAAGTTATTCTATGCGTTTTAGTTGTTAAAAAGCATAGTCATACACCGTTCACCCGGTGGAAACGTTCCAGAAAACTGCTATTTCAGATTTTAAGGTCTGCAAATTCAGGACGTCACGTTGGCATGGGAATCACCTCAAATCACGAAATTCCAGTTTCACGCAATGTTTTGCAATGTTTCAGAGTTGTTTTACTTAATTTTTGAAATCTTGAACCCTACCTTTAATGATTTTTCAGAAAAGTTTAAAAATGTTTTTCTATATTTAGCTGGGTTCAGTTCCGACTTCGTAATTATATTTTTGAAGTTTTATACTTCAGATTACTAGAATATTACTATTAAAACTTTTTTAACTAATGTTTTTACCAAAGCGAAAAATTCTAAAATTTGCAAAGAAATTACAAGTATATACTACAAACTGGAACTACGTAGTACCTACTTGAAAAAAAAATCCTTTACTCTTGGGTGTCTAGAACCAGTAAACTTAGTTTCAAATTTGTTCCGTGAAATAACTTACAAATAGAAATAGCGAAGCTACGTGAATCTGTCTGGTTCTTGGTTGTGTTTAAGTTACCATTAGTTGCTATTATTTGTTGCTACATTTACTGTATAACTTAATGCCTTACAAAACCCAGCTGTAATTTGTTCAAATATTGATAGTTATATAATAATTATTCCCGTAGAATATTTTCTTACATTAAAACTTGTAATGTAATATTTTTAATTAAAATGGAAAAAACTTGTTATAAATTTTAATACACAAATGTAAAAAAGTTAAATAGCTTTATTACAAAAAAAAGTTATATTTGTCAATTTACCTCCCAAGATTGACTCGTAATGAAATATAATTTGCATTATTCATAAATTGAAATCACATTTACATCTTAGTGTCAATATTTATTTAATGTTGAAATTAAAAAGCATGAAGAATTATTTTGACATTTTCATAAAAGTCTTTCTGTTGGAAACAAAGTTCTAGTTGACGAAAGTAACAATAAGTAATCGCAAAACACGGATATTTAGAGAATAAAATTTTATTTTTAATCAATTAACAAAACAATGGAATAATCTTGAGAAAGTTGATATAGTGTATTCTTATCACAAAGACTTACTTTTTGATAGACAAATGGTTTTGTAAGAGCAAGCCATCTTTCAACTGCCATAACCAGAGCTACACTTCCAGAACCAATTCCAAAAGCTCGAAGACAAACATATAAAACGCATTTCCACCAAATAGGAATAATATGTGTTCGTTTAATATATATGAGAATCAACATACCAAATTGTGCTACTATATCATTAGTGGCCAAACATCGTAACATTAGGACATGTTTACTATTTTGTACATTGTTCGATTTACATAGAATCCATAAAGCTATGCCATTTGCTAATGCACCAATAGAAAATACAAAAGTAGTTAGTACTCCAATTATAATTTGCACATTTTCATTTGAAGTTAGATTATCCATGAAACTTCCTTTTTTGTTTGTAATTGCTTTACAGATTAATTACTAAATTTATTTTCTTTGTATTACTTTTTGCTAGTTACTTAAATAACAATGTATTTCTGCCATTGTCGCGTTTGTCGATTTGCTTCCCCAGCACTAATCAAAAGGAACTAATTTAGTGTATAAATTGCTTGTTATATTAACAAAACTAATATTCGTATCTGTCAAAAACAATATATTCAATTAGTAGTTTGTATGCAACTTGAGCATTTCCTGCCGGTTAAGCTGTAATTTAATTTTTTAATGTCAACAAATTTAAAATTCTATTGACGATTTAATAATAATCCGTATTGTCATTAATCTTAATGCGATTATTGCACTTTTGATTTACAATATTTTTCTTCAATAAAAGATGCATATTTTAGTTTGAGTGAGATGAATATCAAAAGTATTATAAAATTTTATTATATACATAAAATTCTATTATAATTTTCTATACACTTTCTTTTATTTTGTCGAATAATTATTGTGTTGATCAAACCCACTGGATAATTTTAAATTACTCTCAAGAGTATCTAGTCACTTAAACTATCAATAATGTTTAATATGAAACAACAATCATCCATCAATTTAATTTTTGATAATTCCTCTTACTAGGTTTTTCGATTGTCCGCTTATGATTCCAACATTCAATCTTTTTACTGTCAGATTTTTAAACTGATAAAATTGATGATTCTAACAATTCATTATTTTAAAAATATATTTGAAAATTGTATAAAATTTCTATGCAGATTTCTAAACATTATTTGATATGACGAAAGAAATTTAAATAAAGTACAAAAGAGAAATTCAATATAAAACATTTTTTCTCATAGATTAAAAATTAAAAAAACTACCTTTAAAACTTTATTTCTCATAGTATGAAAACTTTCATTAAACTGTTGAAAAGCGTAATTTTTAATATAAAGTAAAAATGAAAAATTTATCTTAATATGAAGCTAATAAATAATGTCCCAGTTTTATCCAGATTATTCTATCTAATTAATAAATAATAACTAATAAATTCTAAATAATTGAATAACATCATTTGTTGATTGTTGATGTTTGTGAAGTAAACAAAAATTCTCAATTCCAAAACCAAAATCCATATTAATTGAAGCAACTATGTATTTTAAAATTTTAAATTTTTCGCATTTTTGCGTTAACGGGGAGTTTTATTAATAGATTTGTTTCGCATTGTCACAATTATTACACAATTACAATTATGCATGCCTAAAGGCGCGTTCTCATGGTTCAACTTTAGTTGACCGATTTTAGTTGATCAACAAAAATTGAATGAGACTTGAACAAGTTTTATTTCACACGTTTCAATAAAAACTGATCGACCGTTTCAGTTTTAAAATGGCGTCTAATGCAGATTTACGTGAATTTGCACAGATGGTTACAGAATAGCAAGACCAGAAATTTCCACTTTTTTTACAATAGAACCCAAAGCATTTTCTCGTGTATCTTTTTTGGAACGAAGTTCCTTAAGACGCGTTCTCACGGTTCAACTTTAGTTAACCGATTTTAGTTGATCAAGAAAAATTGAATAAAAACTGTAGTGAGAACCTCGAGTTGACCAACTTTTTAGTTGATCAACTCGATTGAAACAGAGGTTCTCACAACAGTTTTTATGCAATTTTTGTTGATCAACTAAAATCGGTCAACTAAAGTTGAACCGTGAGAACGCGCCTTAACTAATACACCAGAGGCCAGTGAAGTCAAGTATGCGCGATGAACCCTGAATTAAAAATAAGTCAAACTATGCCACGTTCTAGGTCAACCGCGCTCCGCTGGGCGCCGTATCTATTATTCTACACAAATCTATTCACAAATTTTTATAGTAGTCAACACTCTGCTCCCTATTCACGATAAGATTACTTGGGCATCAGACAAGCGAGAATATTGAGGATACCTTCCAGCTATTTACAGAGGAGGAGTTGCAATATGTCTATCGGCAAAGCCCCAGAACCTGATTGTGTCCCAATTGAAATCATATTAAAATAATGGCATAATGGCAAATAATCAACGCGGTAAAACGAATTGTAGAAAAGGCCACCAAGGTCTGAAGCGGGACTTCGATATAAAGGAAAATTGTGGCTCTAATCACTTTTGATGTTAAAAATGCCTTCAATTCGGCTAGTTGGGGACGCATAGTGGAGGAGCTGAAAAAGAGAAAGATAAACTCCAGCTTGTTGGCGATAGTGAAGAGCTACCTGTCAGAAATAAATTTTCATTAAAAGAATTTTTAAGACAAATTTTAACGAATTTTTAAGGAATAGGGCACCTATTTCTTTAAAATTTTACGTAAAATATAGTGAGTTTTATGGTGTGTTTGGTGATATCAGGTGGAACACTGCTTTCTGTTGGTAGTAGGTACATTGTTATTATGTAAAATAATTTTAAAGTTAATTTAAGGTGTAAACACAAATCTGCAAATTTAAAATATTTTACCCTCAAAATTAAAAAAATTTTTATTTTTAAAGATTAAATTTTAAAGAAATTTTAAGCAAAATTTTAAACAAAATTTTATAATGTAAACTACCCTTTATATAAACGGTATACTAAGAATAGTTCTGCCGGTGAGGGTGAAATCTATTGGATTTGCTGACAACATCTCCTTACTTGCGTCGGTCAAAATAGAGGAAGAGCTGATTAGGGTGATCAACAATCGACTTCATATTGAGATAAATCCAAACCATGAGCTTAAAAATGGTTCCCCATAAAACGGAGGCGGTGTTACTTACGGGAAGACGAATGATTGAAAAAATCACCTTAACAATTAGAGAGCCCAAGAAAGAAGCAAATGCACCGCTGCCGGATCCGGAGTGTAATAGACAGTAATAGAGTGTAACAGACAGTTAAAATTGCAAAAAAAATACGAAAAAAGATCAAACTTAACAGGTTATTTTTTTTATTACGGTCTGTTTCCATTACTAAAAATAAAATTCTTGTACCAGTCCATTGGAGAGCAGAAGGCTGTATGGCCCATGCCATAAACTGCGTAGCATGCCATAACAATCATGCGAAACAAGTAAGTTAGTAGAATCATTAAGTAGATGCCATATGATGATAAATTATTATTGGCAGTCGAAAATATTCAGGAAAACGTTATGGCAGTCGTTACCAAAGATCGATTATAAAATTGTTAATTTAGTTACCCAGCTAAAATATCGTCACTCTCTGCCGCAATACCTCCAATCACCAGCACACCAAATTTTGTCCGGAGATACGATGACATAATGTTCATTTTTGTTTTCTATTGTGGTAGCCTTAACAAAGATATCGGTAGCCCTGGCAAAGATATCTATATGTATTACCCCCTACCCTAAATCTATCTATAAAAGTTTTTTTTAACAAAATCTAAAATGAAAAAAATTTTTTATTTTTGTAAGCCACTGAATTTTTTCCAAAATTTTTATATACGTCACATAATACCGTAAGAAGTCACAAATAAAATTTCTCCAAGATTGGTACCAAATTTTTTCGGTCATCTAGCGGATTTTTCGATAATAAATTTTTGTAAATTACTGACTGTCGATTTACTGATTCTGAAAACATTTGCGAAAAAATTTTACAAACAGCCTAAACTTGGTCGCTACCTAGTGGCAGAACCTTTTACTTATAAAGTAACGTTCCGTCAGTCCGTACGACGATATTATAAAATATTTCCCACCGAACCACCTATTTTTGTATTCTAAAATAAATTGTTACAAGCCCTAAACGCAATTCTTATGCTGCACTCGGTATACAAATCAACATTAACCTAATTTTGACACATATGTCACAAAATTATGACGTTTATTAAAATTTTGAATATATTGTTTTATTTTTGCAAGCCATCTGACAAATTCTCACAAAAAATATATAAATTAAGATTTCAGTTAATATTTTCTGTAATTTTTCTGACCTGGCCGCCCTGTTACAATTGGCTCGGTTTGTTTTCTCACCAATACTGATACTTTCAAAGCTCCATCGACACACCAAATTTTAGCTGAATCGGTTAAACATTTCCGGAGATACGACGACATTTTCATATTTTTTTATTTATTTTATTGTGGTGGCCCTGGTGAAGATTTCTCTGGCAAAACCTTATTTTCACCATTCCAGCCCACGAGGCATCCCAAGCAACACCAACGTCGGTTTTATACCTGTATAGCATTGAAGTATAACGAATAGGTACATATATTTTCATACCTGAAAATTAAGTATCAAAAAGGTACTTAAACGGCACATAATTTTTCATTCATATTTGCACTGTACTCTTTAAGTGTCGTTTCAATACATATATATTTAAAATGTAACGTTTTGGCACCAAATTCACATGTATATAGTCGAAGTGGCACCCATATTTACGTTGTGGCACCAATTCAGGGTGCCACAACGTTTCCGCTCGTATTTGAGTGCTAGAAGGTGGGAGCATCATAAATACGAAATATTACGAAGGTGCCTTTTCGACTGTATATCTATAAAATTTCTGTTTTAATTGAACCGTATAATCTCCAGAGGGCGCTGTTAGCAGGAACGCATAACACGTCTAAGTGGCACCACGGAATTATGCTTATAGCGTACTGGCACCACGGAAATTTACTTATAGCGTACTGGCACCACGGAATTTTACATAGCGTACTGGCACCACGGAATTTTACATAGCGTACTGGCACCAGTAAAGATAGCATTACGTTTACAGAACTTTGTTTGATAATATGAAAATTTTTAAAGCAACTCGTCGGAGTACGTACTGGCTTGGTTTATTTTAATTTTTTAGTATATTCGAATTTCAGATTTCATTTTAAGCGTCATTCAAATATGTTAATTAATTTATTTTTACGTGTTTACATAAAAAAATCTGGACATAAATTACAAGAAGATCTAATTAACCCTGAATAGAATAATCGCAATCTTACCAAATACTATAATTAACAATTGTATTATAAGTATATAATTTCTTTCTAAAAAATGGAATGTTTTTTCTCAGTTTTTTTGGGTCCTTTTCTTTTAGAGAGGAATCTTACCAAAAAAAATGTAACTTGTCGGTTTATCACAAAGCGTCTGATTTTAAGTTTACATTTGAATTTTATTGAATCCTACACCGGTATTACGATTACATTAGTATAGTTTATTATTGCCAAATTTGAGTGCGAATAAAATTGATAAACATTCAAAAAATGCAAAGTTTCAAATAATAAAATTTACATTATTTATTAATAAACTTGATAATGCATTAGCAAAAAAATCTTGATTTTAAGTTGGAAAGTTTATCTTTTCGTTTGAAAAAGATCTAAATTTATATCAATTCAGTTAATATTTAGTTGCTTATCAAGGTGTAAATTTATAAGTTGTTATTGTAATTGAGAATGCACCGTTTTAAACTGTCTTGTGACGTCTTATCAAAGAAAATAATAATAACCTCTTCGCGTAATCTACATTTTTTTTTATTTACATTTTTGTTTATATAACATTTTTCTATTTTGTTGCACCGTTTTCGATTTATACTGCGTTGTACTTTCATTCGAAAACGGACTCATGAAATAAAGCCTACTTGTTTTTGGAGTAATTTTTACAATTTTCAAATTTTTTTTTTAATTTTGAGTGCATCAACAACTCGGTTATTAGCACTTCTATGCATTGCAGAATATACATTTTTATTTTATATTTGCTGGATGATTTTTATTTTTGGCAAGTAATTGATTGTGTTGTATATTTTGATTAGGTATTTAAAGATTAAAAATCAAATGAAAATAGATTTCAGATATTATTTAACATAATTATTATCGAAAATTTCCAAAATTTTTGCTGAGACACCACAAATCGTTGATTGGAAAATTTGTTTTAGCACTTCGAAAAATTAAAAAATATTATGAATTCTTTTTGATTAAAAAGCATTTACGTTAGAATTTCTGTAACAAATTACAGAAATTACACACATTTGGCAAATACGTGAATAACGGAAAGTTTCGAACACTCCGATGTTAACAAATAATGTAAATTGACGGTTTTGAAGCCGTTTTTTAGCATATAAAAATCCATTTTACAGCAAAACCTTCTAAACATTTTTTTTTGCAAATTTCATTGCCTTCCGTTTTGTTTCTATACATATTTTTATTTTAGCTCACCGTTTTTGACTGTCAGCGACTTAAACAAGACTCCGTAAAATGCAAAAAATATTATCATCTATATCTCTGAAACGATGCGACAAAATAGAAAAATGTATATAAACAAAATAGTAAAGAATAAAATTTATAAGAAAAAATGCTTATTAAATTTTTTATTTCGTCGCACCGTTACCGAGATATAGATGACAATATTTTTCCTTTTTACCGAGTTTTGTTTAAGCCGCTGTCAGTCGGAAACGGTGCGCTAAAATAAAAATGGATAGAAACAAAACTGAAGAAAATGAAATTTGCAACAAAAAATGTTTAGAAGGCTTTGCTGTAAAATGGATTTTTATATGCTAAAAAACGGCTTCAAAACCGGCAATTTACATTGTTAACATAGGAGTGTGCGAAACTTTTCGTTATTCACGTACGTCAAGTTAGCCCCCTTTTTTCCAAATTTATTAGATATTAAAGGTTGCTGTATAATTATTTAAAACTACTCGTGAAAGCTGGCGAATGCTGTATATTATTTAAAGGTACTCATTTTATTAAAAAGTTAATAAAGCTCCGAGCAAGATACAACTTGAAAAAGTAGAATTTCATTATTTTAAGGTGTTTAAGCCACATAAAAATATTATCAAATAATCGCTCGGATTGAATAATAAAACTAAACAAGTTACTGTAAATTAATATTTCTTATAGTTATAATTAACTTCCCACGAATATTAGCAGGAACTATGTGCATGTCTTTAACATTAAATTGCTACGTAATGTGTTACAATTTCTGTAACACATTACACAAATTATTACGCACATTTGGCAAATACGTCAAGTTGGCCCCTCTTTATTAAAAATGTATTAGATATTAAATCTTGCTTTATATTATTTAAAACTACTCGTGAAAGCTGGTGAAAATTGTAAATTATTTAAAAGTACCCATTTCATTAAAATATTTAAAATAAAGCTCCGAGCAAGATACAACTTGAGAAGTAGGCTTTCATTTTTTCAGGTGTCTAAGCCACACAAAAATATTATACGATAATCGCCCGGCTTAAATAATAATAAAACTAAACAAGTTAGTTACTGCAAATTAATATTATTTCTTATACAAGGTAGGTCAAAAGTAATCACTCGATGTTCTTTGGCTGTAATTTCTTTTATAATGAAACATTTTGGTTCTGCTTGTGAAATGTGTTTATTTAATCCATTAGAATTTATTCCATCAAGTCGAAAAAATGATATCGGCCAAGTGGCCACCGCCAGAGTTGATAATCTCTCGTTTTGGTGATTTGCACTGCCGGCCAGATCACCCGATTTAACCGTTCCAGACTTCGTTTTATGAGATTTTTTGAAGTCGCAGGTTTAGTTCAACAAGCCTCAGACTCTTAAAGCCCTTAAAGAGAATATTTGCAAAGAATGCGAGAACCTGTTGCCCGAAGTTCAGGCAAGAGTGATGGAAAATGCCATAAAATGGTTCCGCATGGTCATCAACTCTGGCCGCGGCGACTTGGCCGATATCATTTTTTCGACTTGATGGAATAAATTCTAATGGATTAAATAAACAAATTTCACAAGCAGAACCAAAATGTTTCATTATAAAAGAAATTACAGCCAAAGAACATCGAGTGATTACTTTTGACCCACCTTGTATATGTAGTTAAAATTAATTTCCCACGATTATAGAAAGTTACTACAATATGCGTTTTAAACTTTAAATTGCAATGTAATGTGTTACAATTTCGAAGAATATCTGAAAATTCCATTATGTTATTAAGGACCCACTTCTTACACTATACAGTAAGGAGGTATTTTATTTCTTCTTATGAATTCTTAAAACATGGCTTTATAATTATATTATGTAGTTGGTATAGTACAAAATAAGTTAATGGGAAAAAAGTGGGGTTTAAGAATTAATAATACCCTCTAAAATGTCAAATTGTAATAGCAAAAATGAAAACGTCAAGTTTATAAACAAAACTTTTTTAATGCAAATTTTCGTTAAGAACCTTAGAGTAGCCGTTGCGCGGTGGTTTGATTACAAATATTATTACTGATATATTATTGATTTTCAACGATTTGACAAAGAGTTATATTACATGAGCTACCTGCATATGTCATGTAATAATTAAAATTTAATCGTTGAGATTAAATTCATATTAAATATTAAATATTAAATATTAAAATATATAATATATAAAATGTGACGGTCAGGCACCAAATTCACATATAAATAGTCGAAGTGGCACCCGTATTTACGTTGTGGTACCCGTATTTACGTTGTGGCACCCGTATTTGAATTAGTGCCACAACGTTTTCTCTCGTATTTAGGTGCTAGAAGGTACGAACATCATAAGTACCAAATACAACGAAGGTGCCTCTTCAACTGTATATTTATCTATAAACGTTCAGTTTTAACGGTTTTAACCAAGTTTTAACTGATCGGTATAATCTATCAAGGGCGCTGTTAATATAACCAAGCTAAGTGGCACCATGGAATTTTGCATACAGAGCACTGGAAACCCAGACACTATGGAATTTTGCTTACAGCACACTGGCACTTAATAAAGGCGGCAGCACGTTTTGAGATCTTGGTGAAATAGTTTTGTGGAATGCGAAATACTTTAATTTATTATTATGAAAATTTTTAAACAACGACAATTATCATTATTTTTAATATATTATTAGAAAATATTAATGATATAATAATTAGGCGGGTATAACATAATTCCAAACCACTTTTAAATATTTTGAAAAACAAAAGCTTAATCAGCTGAAATCATTATAAAATCAAACGCGATTTCGATCTGTTCCGATCGTGGTTCCGATACACAATTATGATACACAACTAGACCAAAAAAATTTATTTATTTATTATTTTTTCTCACTCGAATTGATTTAATTTATTTTGATAATTTTAATAAAAAAATGTTAAAAGTAATAATGACAATTAAAATTTTCTTTAAAAGAACGATGGTGCATACTTGCATGTCAGATTCGACGTTCCTATTTATAGTATCAAGCGAGAGTTGACCTTCCTAACACCACTGATTACAATTACAAGAAATTCGTTTAAATATTCCAAAGTGGACATAATAATTAAACATGAAAATAATGGCTTGGTTAGTCGAGATTCCGCTCTTCCACGTTATTAATGGAAATATTTTGATATTCTCACAAATAAAGATATAAATAGCGCCGTAAGTGTAAAATATGTAGTTTCAATAAGGAATTGTTGGCTAGATCATAAGTTCATAAGACATTCATGTCTTTCCATATCTTTTCATAGTAATCATTTTTTTAAAATTATTTTAAAAGAACTTGAACATTGCCGATGGTTTGACTACAAAATGTATTACTTATGAATTATTGATTTTTAATAATTTGACAAACAGTTCCATGAGCTACACACACATTGTCTGTAGGATGTACATATGTACATATATGTATGTCATTGAGATTGAATTCAGCATCAAATGAGTAAAACTTGGTTCAATGTTTACATTTTTACACAAACTTTTCTTCAAGAAAAGACTCGCGGCATACGATTTGTCAACCAAGTGCAACCACAATATATAATATATATACTATATATAGGGTGCTAAAACCCATATATATTCAGAATAATATATAGGTGCCACTTGATCATATTATATATAAAAAAATTTGGGTGCGTAAACGTTATTTTAGTTATTGGTGCCACATAGTAGTTTTTCGCGTATATATATTTTCATACCGTTATTGTAAAGCCAATTGATGTATCAGATATGTATTGAAATATTACTAACTAAAATATATTTGAACAAATGGTACAGTTTAGGTGCAGTTTTAACATTAACGTTTCGGTGCTATAATTGCAGTATCTAATATGTACATCTATATTATGAATTGGAAGTTACGATTTTTACATTGCCGGTTTGATATCTATAAAGTGCAGTTTAAATAGTAATGTTTTGGTAGTTACAATTTTAGTATCTAATATGTAAAGAAGCATTAATAATACTTCCAAGTTATGATTTTTACTTAACTGTTTTGATACCATTCATAATGGTTAAATATATTTAACATAATATTTTACCCTAACTCATTTAAAAGGTACATAATATTATATTATTTAAATATCTATTTATATATATTGCAGTTTTGTGTTTTGTTTCTGTGTTTGTAAAGAATTACTTTAGAAATATTTTAAATTATTTATTATTTTTATTTTAAAATTTTTCATTTTGATAAAATCAAGTATTTTATTAGTTACGTGGTATAGCCCAGCTCAACGGAATATTAATAACGTCTTTTAAATTAAAATAATGTGTTACTATATTTTATAAAATTTAAAATATCCGTTAGATCATAATAACTATCCCTGAAAATGTATCGAATATTTATTGAAACTTGGGCAACTACAATTTATTTGAATATATGGTACCGTTAAGGTGTAGTTTTAACCGTACCGTTTAGGTGCAGTTTTAACCGTACCGTTTAGGTGCAGTTTTAACCGTACCGTTTAGGTGCAGTTTTAACCTTACCCTTTCGGTACTATAATTGCAGTATCTAATATGGACAGCTATATTATGAATTGGAAGTTACGATTTTTACATTGCCGGTTTGATATCTATAATGTGCAGTTTAAATAGTAATGTTTTGGTAGTTTCAATTTCAGTATCTAATATGTAAAGAAGCATTATTACTTTCAAGTTATGATTTTTATTTAACTGTTTAGATACCGTTCATTATTGTTAAATATATTTAACATAATATTTTACCTTAACTCATTTAAATGGTACTAAATATTATTATGTTAAATATCAATCTACTATATATTGATATATATTGAAATTTTGTGTTTTGTTTCTATGCTTGAAAGATTTACAGATATTTTGAATTCATTGTTATTTTTATTTTAAAATTTTTCATTTTGATAAAATCAAGTATTTTATGTGTCACGTGGTAGCCCCGCTCAACGGATTATTAGACGTTTTTAAAATTAAAATAAATATATATTTAGTAAAACTTAAAACATCCGTTAGACCATCATAACTAACACCGAAAATGTATCGAATATTTATTGAAACTTGGGTAACTACAATATATTTGAATATATTGCACCGTTTAGGTGCAGTTTTAATCATAGTACCGTTTTGTTACTGTAATAATAATTGCATTACCACCTTGTTATAAAATGTTTTTGTTTTGTTTTCGTGTTTGAAAGAATAATTAATTTGCCAATGTTTTAAAGTAATTATTTTTTTATTTTAAAATTTTTCATTTTGATAAAGTTATTTATTTGTCACGTGGTAGCTCAGTTAAACGGATTATTAAATGTTTTTTAATTTAAAATAAATTGTTAATAATATTCAAAAGTCAGTCCTCACATAACAATTCTCTAAAGCTGTTGGACCAGATTCCCAGAAGTGTTCGAGAATATCGACTTTGAAATATTCCGCAAAAATTATGAAGATTGAAATTAAACTACAAAACACAATTACAATAGTCTCCTGGCAGAGTGGGGTAGCGAGCGAGTCTCGTAAACGGAAGGTCTTCGGTTCGCTTCCCATCTTAGACAAATTTTTGTTTTCTTTAATTTATTTTAATTTTCTCCAATACGTATACCACGTCATTTATGTTAAAATTGATATAAAATATACTTATGCAAACAGTGCCTAAGTGCCTAAAATTTCTATTAGTTCTTTGTTTATCTTATTTAATAAATTTTTATTTTGTCGCGACAAAATACTCCGACAAGAATTTATTCTTTAAAAATTTACCGTTTTAGAAAGCACCTGATTTAATCTTATTTTTGTGTTATCTAATTTATATTGTCATATTGAATTTCATCTCTAAAAATTTACTTCAAAAACCCGAAAAACTTCCCTATTTGCTGAAATTGTTTAATAATTAATTTTTCACTAAATCATGACTACCTACTCGGTACGAGTAGTTTCTTATTGTTTTATCTATAATATTCTCAAAATTTTTCATTGCCATAAATACTATAGTATAATTCTATAACTTGATTCGCACTTGAAAAATAGAAAGAAATAATGTAATTTAAATTTAATTGCGTTTATGTACTGTTATACAAAAATAAAGACTCATTCAGGTAGGGATTCTTAGGATTACCTAATAAGAATAGTAGGTAAGTAAATAGGTTATTTTTAAAGGATGAATGAGATTTACCCAAGATATAATAACGGTATCTTTAATATTCAAATAAAAATTTTAAATTTGTCTAGTATTTATAAAAATAGGTACTTTTCTGATAACAATGTAAACGTATAAAATTGTAATGCACTCTTTTCGCACTTTATTGGACTTCATTATATAGTTTTCACTTGGTAATCGTAAAGATACAGGAAGACCGTGAACTGACAAATAATATTTTGAAGACAAATTTTAACATTCAATTTAACGTTATTATTTTTTTTATTTGGTTATTTATTGGTAGTCGGCATTCAACATAGTAGAGTAACCAAGTAAAAAGTAATAAATTTTATTTTAAATGAAAGAGGCTTATATCTTACTACTTACTTTGTCCTTTGTCGGTTTGTAATAATAATATACCATATTTTTATAAAATCCAAATAGTACCTAGAAAACATTAAGTAACATCTGGACATTTGTTAATTTTAAAATTTTGTGACAATAGTTTGTTTTCCTGTTCAGAAGTTCTCTGTGATAATATTTTTTTAACCAAATATTTCGGTTTTAAAGTAAACCTACAATTTAAAAAAAATGTCCTAAAGAAAACATGTACAATATTTGCTAAATGCTGCAAACATCTATAATGCAGTTTTTCGTATGCGTAGGTAGATGGGGGCCCCTTTTATAATTTTGCTTAATATTAGTATTGGTTAACATTAATACTTGAATTATATTTTATTTATAAAAAGTATATAATCGGCATATTGGGACTCCTAGTGAAAAGTTACTGCTTACGAACTATTACAATAAATATCGAAAAACTGTAAAAGAAGCGTTTCTAGATAAGAAAGGACAAACAAAACTGACTGAGTAGGTATACTCTGAAATCATACTCATCTAATCATACTAATCATCATATGAAATAATACTAGAAATCTGACCGTCTTATTGTCGAAAATCTACAAACTTGAATTTTTTTCAAATTTAATATATTTCTTATACCTATTGCAAAATACCACGACATTTTCCCCGAATAATACTAAAATCCAGATTATTTTAAAAATCGTCAATCTTATTTAATATCTCTGGTTTTTCAAATAAAATATTTTTGAGCAAATTTGTGCTAAGAGATATTATTTTATTTATTAATTATTTTGTGATATTATTATGATGAAAAAAAATATAACTTTTAAAAATTTAAATCGACAAATTTATGTTTTCTTGCGTAAAAAGTAAATAAAAATTTATAGTTGGAGTAGCTGAGGGTGAGAGGTGGGTTATAGCGCAACGCAGAGTACAAAACAAATAATACATTTACTTTAGTTATTTCTATTATTTTTAAATTTTCCTATTTAATAAATTTTTTTTGTCGCCGCCCCCGTGATAATTGTCTGGACCCGCTACTGCCCCTCCCCTATATTGTTGAAATTATTAATTGATATATTACACGATAGTTTGTTACTATGGTACCTACCTATAACTTTTTTGTTGCCGACGGCTGGCTCAGTGGTTCTAATATTTGGGCGTGGTCTACTCAGGGATGGTAACACAATTAAAACACACATAAATAATAGATCATTTAATGTCTCCCTTTGAACGTGAAATCCATAAACTCATAATTAAACAACAAATGCTTACTTTCCTAAATATAAGTCAACACAAACGGTAAATGATTGGCAACAGTGCCCGTAAATACAAATAATTACAATCATGACTACATCACTACAATACCGACTTTAAGATTTGTACAAATGACATAACAAAGTCTACAGGTACGGCTCCAGCCAGACCAGAATAATTAAAGATCTTCTGAACCAATCAAAGATGCAGACAGCTGGATCAATGGGGCAGCAAAATCCCCTATTGATCAGCTTTACAAATTACGTTGACGTAAGTGTCCACTGAAGGAGGACATAATATCCTTTTACAAGGTGAAACAATTCGGTTGAGCACCGGCGAATGATGACAGACATGAGTTTATCGAAAAAACTCTGCAGTCTAGATATATCGTAAACACAATACGACAATAAATTTCTTTAGTTGACTTGACAAGTCACTGGACGTGCCTAACGCACCAAGAAGGTACTAACTAAGGTTTACAAATATAACGATACCTTTTTTTATTATAAATTCCAGCCAACAATGCAGATGTCCTGGAGAGGATAATTAACAGGTCGGCATCTGGCACCTCGAAGTTCCAATTACCAGAAGCTATCCTGCGTGCAATTGATCATACCAACAGCAATCAGTCCGAAGGGCTCAGCAACACAATTATGACCATCAAAATGGAACGTTGTTAACTCGAAAGTTCAACACTAACCGCAGTAACAGCAAATGACAACAATTTGGCATAGCGACAACCAACTATGAAACTTCATAATTTTACTAAGTTCGTAACGCGCAGTATTAATAAACCGTAAGAGTTCAATATTTCTGCACTTTAAAATAACGACAATAATAAATTTGAATATCTCGACA
This sequence comes from Cantharis rufa, assembly GCA_947369205.1. Taxonomy (NCBI): domain Eukaryota; kingdom Metazoa; phylum Arthropoda; class Insecta; order Coleoptera; family Cantharidae; genus Cantharis; species Cantharis rufa. The sequence goes on from OX376309.1 coordinate 20,510,024, forward strand.
ACAAATCGCACTGTCATATTCCTTGAACTAATTTCTTAGAATTACCGGCAACATGGTTTCCAGTTCAAGCACATTCCATGCGCGAATTGCAACACCGTAACCATTACCCGCGTTTAATAGAGTCGAGAATCGCCTGGCGCGCGTCACTACATAATGATCTCAATTTTTCTTCAAAAATTCACTCTTTCGCGAAACCAGAATTTCCACCAGGAAAACGTAAACCTTCTAGATAATTCCACCAGGAAACATAACTTTCCACAATACTTTCACCCAACTAAATTTTACATTCAACATTAGTTTTCTTCATAGCGAGCGACTTACTTCCTTCGACCTCAGAAGTCAAGTAAGTAAAAATCGAACGTAGCTTACCCCGACCATGCGCGGTGCGCAGACGATTTGCGCGGTCACTAGGGTTTAGAAAACCATCGGCGTAACACACGGGGGATCGTCAAAAAAAAACTTTAAAAAAATGGGTTAAACCACTCTAAAGACAAAAACTCAAAACTAACATAGCCTACAGCTACTACACGGAAAATCTAATTCTTCGCCAGAAAATCCAATACGTTGGTGCGTACCGGGCGAGTAGGCGGCGAAACGCGTCTCTGGGGAACCCAGGATCCAGACCGATCAAATTACCCACTCTAATACCAAGCGTCCGCACTGGACTGACCTAGTAGCGTAATGGAAGCCTAAATTCTTTGGAAAGCTTCAAAGAACAGCGGGACCAACCTAACCATTACTAAAAATGTACTCCTTAAAAAGAGCCACCGGGACTAAAGCACACCTAGCAACCACCAAATTGCAGAGGAGGCTGAATTCGATCAAAGCTTGCGCTATGATGGAACAAAATGACAGAAGAAGGACAGCAATAACAATAAAAAATGTGGCAGCGAAAGAATTCGCTGAACACTACTACTCTAAAGGGAGAAACCAATTCTAATATAAGCTAAGCTAACCTAAGCATGAGGCTGGACAAAATTTCCACTGATGGACTTACCCAACTCTACCCAACCTACTATGCGTATTAAAACTAAAAACAAGCTAAAAGCCAAAAATTTGTTGGACGCCACTTATTTTTATCAAGAACATTCCGACAGAAAACAAGAAAGATTCAGAATGGAAGGCCAATCATATTTACAAGCCGGGGAGGGCCAGTAACGAAAACAAAACGGCAGAAAGCGTACAAGGAGAGAAGAAGGAGGGCAGATGCATTGTCAAGGGAACAATCAATTGCGAAAACAACCGAAACAGAACGGTCTTCGGACAATGCAGGGACGAGAGGGCTAAGAGATGCACGGAGGGTTCGTTACTGTGAACAAGAAGGGTATCCGATATGCAAAAATACCAGGAGAACAGAGAGCCGGGTCTATTGATATCCGAGTCAATCAACAGCCAGTTCGACACAATGCCTCTAAGCACGTCGCAAAACGGATAACGGATCAAATATACACCTAAGCTAAAGATTATAAAAGATAATTAAATAAGAATAAATTTTCACTATCACTTAACCAATTAAAATGTGACGTGATGAAAGGTAACTCGAAAACTGCCCGGCGAACGATACGCCACTGGAGTTACAACAAATTTAGAATGAGTGTTGCACGTGCGGAGTTTTCGAACAACAATCTCGAAAGTTGCAACTAAATGGAATTGAATTCCAAAACAACACGTTAGACCTCCTAACAATATTTGCAAAAACGCAAAACTAAATTGAACTAAATTCAAAATCGGAACGTTAGACCTCCTAACAATTTTTGCAAAAACGCAAAACTAAATTGAACTAAATTCAAAATCGGAACGTTAGACCTCCTAACAATTTTTGCAAAATCGCAAAACTAAATTGAACTAAATTCAAAATCGGAACGTTAGACCTCCTAACAATTTTTGCCAAATCGCAAAACTAAATTGAACTAAATTCAAAATCGGAACGTTAGACCTCCTAACAATTTTTGCCAAATCGCAAAACTAAATTCTGCAATAATCTAAATAATAAAATTCCATTAAAGATCGACCAAGTTCAGGTCAACAAATTACTACTACATAACCTAGGGTATTGACCTACATAACACGTCGTGCTTATCTTGGAATGCAAGATAAGACGAGCAATACAATGCACAAAGTCTACGATACAGAGCCGGCTTTAATAATTTCTCATAATAACTACTAATTTCACAATCTCAAACTACCTGAAATAATTTCGACAAAATTCAAAATTTAAACACTGATTCCTAACGTCCTAACTGAGAAATAAAGTCGTTTCAACAAAAGATTCATGATTTCTAAAATTGAAACTACCAAATTGACCCATCAATTCCGGAAGGTTTCACTAATGACCAAACGACAATAACAATTCAGTAGCAGCAACGATGACTCAACTAGCCGGCTTCAAATTGTGCTTACAAAAAATTCGAACTTCTGTAGCTCGATGACTTATCATCTGATAACGTAGCCTAACGCACAAAGCAATACTTAAACTTAAAGAAACTCAATCACGATAACTAACTATAATACTAGCGCTTGCTAAAATAAATATCTACAACAAAATTAATTATCTGCAGAAGGGACAGTGCCACGGAACGGCTTCAAATCCTTCACGTGCCACATTCCTACATTTTTTCCTTTTTCTGAAACTAACTCATAAGATAAATTTCCGACCTTTTTCAAAACAGTACATAACACGTACTTGGGTGCTAATTTAGCGGCAAAATTTTTTGAAGCGTCCGACAAAACATAATTTTTCTTCCACACCTTTTCTCCTATTTGAAACATCAAGGGTCGCTTCCGCAAGTCGTAACGTTTTTTAGTAAGATCATACGAATGTTTGAGATTTTCCCGAACTTTGCGATACAAATCGGAAATTTCTACATGATCAGCATCCCAACGGATTCTTTTTTCAAGTTCAACTACGTTCTTATCATCCGGAAAGGGACCAAAAAAACTACCATCAATCGGCACATAACGCCCAAACATAAGATAAGCTGGCGAAAACTCGGTAACATCATGTTTCGCGGTCCTAATTGCTTGCGCAATTTTATAAATATTTTCATCCCAAGTTTTATGCTCCTTATTAACATAGGAAGAAATTGCAGCCACTAAGGTTTTATTTACCCTTTCTGTAAAATTATTTTGAGCATGAAATTTATCGTTTTTCCAAACCCCTTGAACATGATAGTCGTCCGTAAGTTTTTTAAATTCTTTAGAAATAAACTGAACTCCATTATCGCAAATTATAATCTGTGGAACTCCGAACAAAAGAAAAACTTGGTTCTCCATAAATTTCACCACCGCCGCAGCTGTAGCTTTCGCTAAGGGCTGCACCAAAACAAATTTAGTGAACCAATCGGTCACTACCAGTAAGTGTTGATTACCCTTTTTTGATCGAGGTAACGGTCCTAACAGATCAACAGAAATTAATTGAAACGGGAACGATACTTTTTTATACTGACCCATGAGTCCGGGACGAGCTTGAGTCGAATTTTTGTGTGCCGCGCACGTACGACAATTACTCACATAATTAATAATATCTTTTTTCAACTTCGGCCAATAATATAATTCAACCACACGAGCAGTGGTTTTTGCAACCCCAAAATGACCGGCAGTAGCTTCATCATGACACATCTTTAATACTTCCGGCCTGTTAGCGGTCGGAACCACCAATTTCCAATCCGGAATATTAGAAACTGTCGGCAATGAAGAAGGCAAAAATTTGTACAGACGGTTCTCGACCGACTTGAAATGAGGGAACCCGTCCGGATCTCGACGAATTTTATCTAACATGTCACGATACCATTCATCAGGAATTAATTTATCGATATTAAGCGAAGCGATATCGCGAGAAAGGACATCCGGCACAATATTTAATTTTCCCGGCCTATGCCGTACTTCAAACTCATATTGACCCAATTGCATGGCCCACCTGGCCAACCGCCCAGAAGGATTTTGAATCCGCGTCAAAAATTGCAAAGCCGAACAATCCGAAATAACTACAAATTCGGTCCCTTCAATATACCCTCTAAATTTTTCAATGGCAAACATCATCGCAATTAATTCACGCTCAGTAGCGGCATATTTTTGTTCCGCGCTGGACAAGGCTCTGCTCGCATAAGCGATAGGATGCTCAAGCCCACCTTGTTCTTGGAATAGAACAGCACCTACTCCAACTAAGGAGGCATCAGTTTGAATAAAAAACTTTTTATCAAAATTTGGACTGATTAAGATCGGAGCAACAGTGATTAATTTTTTAATTTCTGAAAACGCCGCTTCAGCTTCAGAATTCCAACTTATAGTCTGGCCCTTTTTTTTATTTTTTATTAACGCGGTAATCGGAGACGATATTGTCGATAAATTTGGTAAGAAAATTCGATAGTAACTGATCAATCCAATTAATCTTTTCACCTCCGTCGTATTAGTCGGGGTCCTAAACCGAGTTATAGCTTCCACCTTCTCCGGATCGGTACGAAGCCCTTGATCATCAACCACGAAGCCTAGAAACTTAAGCGAGCTACGACAAAATTCGCATTTTTCAATATTTATTCTAAACCCTACAGCATTTAATTTTTCAAAAATAAGATTGAGCGTCCTAATGTGGTCTTCAAACGTGGACGAAGCCACAATCATGTCATCAAGATAAACATGCGCGTCACCTTGGTGGAGAATGGAACCAAGTACCTTCTCCATGGTACGTTGCAACGTCTTGGGAGCGTTTGTAACACCAAACGGCATAACCAAAAATTCAAAAAGGCCAAGCCCTGGGGCCACAAAAGCGGTTTTCTCTCTAGAGTCTTCATCTAACGGAATCTGCCAGAATGCTTTCCGCAGATCGATTGACGTCAAAAATTTGGCCTGTCTAACACGATTCAAGATGCAATCGGGCCGTTTAAGGGGGTAAGCATCTTTACGAGTGACCTTATTAAGAGAACGGCCATCAAAACACACACGAAGCTCCCCATTCCGCTTCTTAATTATTAACAAGGGACTACACCAAGGAGAATTACTCGGTTGGATCACTTGATCTTTTAACATTTGAGAGATCTCCGTCCTCAATTTGGCTTGCATCGCCGGACTCAACGGATACTGGCGAGTCTTAACAGGAGGAGCATTTCCGGTATCGATGGTGTGACTCACACCTTTAACTCGACCCAATTCTTTAGTAGATAACGTAGCAAATTTCTTAATAACATCATCTAATTGTTTTTGTTGACTTAAGGTCAAAGATGCTTGATTGACAATACCTTCCGAGGCTGCAACCCGCGGAGCAGTGGTATGCCACGAAAACTGATCAAAATGTAGCGACAACTGAAATATTTTACAAAAATCCGCACCCAACAAAAATTCATAAGCTAAATCTGGCACAATAAGAAATTTCACTGTCTTCACAGTACACCCCAACTGAATCTCTAAGGCGATAATACCAGTCACTGGACTACTAGCCCCATTCGCTACTTGAATTTCCCCAACCTCAGACGGCAATATTTTTCCCACGCCAGCATTTCGCAACACTTCAAACCCTTTTCCCCCTAATATAGAACTCATTGCCCCTGTATCCAACAATGCGGTAAATTTATGTTTTTGTATATAAATTTCCAAATGAGGTCGATTATCAAAAGGTTTCTTAGTCATAACAGGCGCAACAGATTTAGACGCATAAAAATTTTTAACTGCTATCAACCAATCTTCCCATTCGGTTTTACTAAAATAATTCTTTAATTTTTTCTTTGAGTCGGAGACGAAACGTACGCGCCTCGGCCTCTTCCACGGGGAAACTTTTGACCTCTCAGACTCATTGTTCCGAACGCAGCTTCGAAGGGGTGACACAACCTCGTTCGAGTTTTCCGAACTTACATTATTAACAGACGTAACCGCTGAAGAACAACGTGAACATTGATTTTTATATACATTTTTTGTCCCACAGCCATAACAAAAAATATTTCTAGCCATTCCACAATTTATGAAACGGTGACCCCTTTCGTTGCAATTCCAACACAGTAACCCGCCACTGTCAACAGGAATGTCACGATTAACCGACGCAGCGCGAACACCGGAAACGCTATCTACAAAAAATTCTGGTTCGCTATGCAAACCATCTGACAATGTGCCACTATCTATTGACCTCGAGTCACTATTAATAGCGAACGCACGTTTAACCGGCCGAACCACTGGGGTATATTTATCATTTTTTAATTTTAACTCTTGGACGCGCCTACAACGATCTTTTAATTTTTCTAGATCTGCGTAGTCGTCCAAAGCAATATGCATTGAAAAAAAAGGATTCAAATTTCGAACAATTTGATCGACAATAATTTTTTCCGAGGTTTTCTTATTAATTTTCAAATATAGGGATTCGATAACCATTATAAAAGACATGACGTTTTCATTTAAACCTTGCATACGGTCCTGGACTTCTTTATGCAATTGATATTCGAAATCTTGCGGCAAAAATTCTTTTTTAAGCGCTTTAACTAATTCCGCCCAATTTTTTACTTTATTTTTCTGATTACGCAACCAAGTAATAGCACTGCCTGACATAAGTTCTGTTGCACCGACAAATAATTCATCATCTGAAACACCCCTCGATTCTTTACATTCTTCAACTTGTTCCAGGAATTCTAAAATTCCGACTTTGTCTGCATGACCGTTGAATTTCAAATTCCACTTAAAAACAGGAATTTTACTTCGGTTTCCTTTATTAACATTTAAACTTGCTACCGGGCTAATTGATCTACTACTGCCTTGATTTGAGTCAAACGCCGTGAGCGCCGCTCCTTCTAAAATTTTTAATTCTGCTTCAAGCATTGAAACAATGTGCGATTTATCATCTTTTTCCGCGATAATTTTAAGTAACGAGATACGATTATCTAAGTGCAAAAACCTTGATCTCAACTGATCTTGTATTTCAAATTCGATATTTTGCCCTTTGCTGTCTAAAATTTCAGCAATACTAATTAACGATAAATTTATTTCTTTTTCTTCGATATCCCAATCAACATTACGTAAACTCATTTTGACGCTCGGATTCTTTAAAGCTATATCTAATTGAACTCGCCTCGACACTTCTGTTATTCGCGGTATAATTTCGCGGCAATTTAACTCAAACTGCAATTCCGTACTACTTAAATGCTTTGGTTCCATTTTGATGAGATTCAAACTTTGTTGCTGACGCCGTAACATAAAAATACACAGTAAGAAAATAATTGGAACTACGACGCACCTACAAAATTTGCCGAACCTGAAAATTTTTAATTGTGTCACCTTCCTTAAGTAGTAAATTGCCCCACGTTGGGCGCCATGTGTTACTATGGTACCTACCTATAACTTTTTTGTTGCCGACGGCTGGCTCAGTGGTTCTAATATTTGGGCGTGGTCTACTCAGGGATGGTAACACAATTAAAACACACATAAATAATAGATCATTTAATGTCTCCCTTTGAACGTGAAATCCATAAACTCATAATTAAACAACAAATGCTTACTTTCCTAAATATAAGTCAACACAAACGGTAAATGATTGGCAACAGTGCCCGTAAATACAAATAATTACAATCATGACTACATCACTACAATACCGACTTTAAGATTTGTACAAATGACATAACAAAGTCTACAGGTACGGCTCCAGCCAGACCAGAATAATTAAAGATCTTCTGAACCAATCAAAGGTGCAGACAGCTGGATCAATGGGGCAGCAAAATCCCCTATTGATCAGCTTTACAAATTACGTTGACGTAAGTGTCCACTGAAGGAGGACATAATATCCTTTTACAAGGTGAAACAATTCGGTTGAGCACCGGCGAATGATGACAGACATGAGTTTATCGAAAAAACTCTGCAGTCTAGATATATCGTAAACACAATACGACAATAAATTTCTTTAGTTGACTTGACAAGTCACTGGACGTGCCTAACGCACCAAGAAGGTACTAACTAAGGTTTACAAATATAACGATACCTTTTTTTATTATAAATTCCAGCCAACAATGCAGATGTCCTGGAGAGGATAATTAACAGGTCGGCATCTGGCACCTCGAAGTTCCAATTACCAGAAGCTATCCTGCGTGCAATTGATCATACCAACAGCAATCAGTCCGAAGGGCTCAGCAACACAATTATGACCATCAAAATGGAACGTTGTTAACTCGAAAGTTCAACACTAACCGCAGTAACAGCAAATGACAACAATTTGGCATAGCGACAACCAACTATGAAACTTCATAATTTTACTAAGTTCGTAACGCGCAGTATTAATAAACCGTAAGAGTTCAATATTTCTGCACTTTAAAATAACGACAATAATAAATTTGAATATCTCGACAACAAATCGCACTGTCATATTCCTTGAACTAATTTCTTAGAATTACCGGCAACATGGTTTCCAGTTCAAGCACATTCCATGCGCGAATTGCAACACCGTAACCATTACCCGCGTTTAATAGAGTCGAGAATCGCCTGGCGCGCGTCACTACATAATGATCTCAATTTTTCTTCAAAAATTCACTCTTTCGCGAAACCAGAATTTCCACCAGGAAAACGTAAACCTTCTAGATAATTCCACCAGGAAACATAACTTTCCACAATACTTTCACCCAACTAAATTTTACATTCAACATTAGTTTTCTTCATAGCGAGCGACTTACTTCCTTCGACCTCAGAAGTCAAGTAAGTAAAAATCGAACGTAGCTTACCCCGACCATGCGCGGTGCGCAGACGATTTGCGCGGTCACTAGGGTTTAGAAAACCATCGGCGTAACAAGTTTCTTATTTTGTATCTATAATATTTGCGAAAGTTTTTATTGATATAGAAGATCCACATACACCACCGTCTGTAACTTTAATCCCACTTGAAAAATAGAAAAAAATAATGTAATTTAATTTCTTTTATGTGCTGTTATATACATGAATAAGTAGGTAAGTAAACTTCAAGTAACAATTAAAATGTCAGGTAATTTTTAAGGGATGAAACCCAGGAAATAACGGAATTTAAATAAAAATTTTTAATTTGTTAATTTTGCAGTAATAATATTTTAGACATTAGAGTGTTATTTTGATCTATTTTACGTGTTTACTAATTGTATATAAAATACACGTGGTTTAAAATTATTTTATATATTTTTTTTAAGAAATTGCATTGCTTGAAAAAAATATGATACACGTGTTTCTCGCTTTTCTGCCACTTTCATATTTTTTAACATAATTTATAATAATAATAATTGAACTAAAACATTTTTAAAATGGATTAATATAGTTATTATTGAAAAATTGAAATTGACCGTTAAACAATCTAAATTCTTTGTACACCCCAGATAGGTGTGAGCGTTAAGTGGTATGCTTTCAGATGCAAGAGCACATGCAGCATGGGTTCGAATCTTGGAGAGGGCCATTCAGAAAAAAAAATGTAAGTACGTATTTGGTGAATAATAATTAATGTTAATTTTCAGTTATTTCAGGAATGGATTCTCCAGGAATAAGCAAATTATGATTAAATAAATATAATATATGTAATTGTAACATCTGAATTAATAAAAAACAACTATTACCTTAGTTAACGAATTTCTAAATAATTACAGAAATTAAATTTTTTTATTATTATTAAATATTTTTTAATCAATATCAGTGCCGATTAGGCACGTAAATTTTATTAATATTAATATTTTATTAATAATATAAATAATATTCCGTTCATAAAAAATCAACACATAATATGTGTAAAAACGATACACCAATTCAGTAACGGCATAATAGGCAAATCAATACCGTACCGTTACGTAAATACCTGTACCGTTTATCTACATAATTGATACCGCAAAACAGTAACGGCAAAATGGGCACATCGATGCCGTATCGATACGAAAATACCTATACCGTTTATGTACATAAATGATATCTCAAAACAGTAACGGCAAAATGAGAAAATCAATGCCAAACAGTTACGAAAATACCTGTACCGTTTATGTACATAATTGATACCTCAAAACAGTAACGGAAAAATGGGCACATCGATGCCATACCGTTATGTAAATATTGGTACCGTATATGTACATTTTTGACGGCTTTGTGCTGCTTGGGATACGTCCAATAAGTTTGACTGCAATCGACGCAGAAATGCCGAAGAAAATCGATCGACAAAAACTTTTTTCATGTTTTTGCCAAAAAAGTTAATTTTATTTTGTTCATGTTGCATTACTGATTTCTATCGAAGGATTACATATGCTCTCATATCCGTTAGGATCAATGTACCTACGTACCAAATTTGGGTAAGATCCCTTCAGCACTTCTTGAGTTATTCACTCTTAAAGTTTCAACTTTGACAACTTGTGATTTTTGACAGACGACAGATATGTGGGATATGGTATAGCATCAAAAAATAAGAGACCGATAATTTATTTTAGCTGTTAACATGCGGGTTTAAGGGGTGTAATCGCCCTTTAAAAATAGGGTGAAAAATGAATTTTTGAATTTTTATATAGGAGGTTTTAGATTTGAATGAAACCAACGGTAAAATACTTCATTTTATAACTAATAACAAATATAATTTTTTTGAAGCAATTACTTAATATTTTCGGAGGTGGACCATCCCCCAAAATTTCAAACCTGCATAAGAGAAGGGAAAACTCTAAGTTATGTGTTTTTGGATTTTCCCAAAAATCACTTTATTTATATTTAAAATATAAAATATTTTCAGAAAAATATTTGAAAATTTTTCATTCGAAAATGACAATAACATGGCAAAGTTAAGAAAGGGGTTGTTGCCTCTTGAATATCATTTTTGGAAAAAATCCAAAAACACGTAACTTACAGTTTTCTCTTCTCCATAACATATATTTTTTTCGAATAAATTTGATGACGTTAGGGATGCTTTATGCAGGTTTTAAAATTTTAGGGTATGGTTCATCCCCAAAAATATTAACCTTAACATTTACAATAAATTTTTAGAATATCGTTCTTCTTCGCCTAACCTTTGCTCCTTGATATTATTCTTCTCGCTCGCACTCCTCCACGTTCCTCACTGCTCACTCTTTTATACCCTACAGTTTTTGCTGTTACCAACTGCTGCCTCTTACAAAAACCCTAGTTGCGACCTCCGCCGTTAATCCTTTCAGTTTATGAACCCGCGCACAATATTTAAATTTGAAAAAGCCCAAAACCCTAATTTCCTATAATACCCCTCTGAATGTATTCCTGATATGGGAAATTTCTCACGGCGTCCTTTGAATGATTTCCCTATTCCCATCTTCATTTGATGTTGTGCCGTTGACTTTGAGACTGTTTTGTTAGTTGAGCTGCAATGTTGTCCTCACTTCGAATGTATGCCAGCATAATCTTTCTTTCTTAGATACAATCCCTCACTAAGAACATTTGTAATTCGATGTGTTTGCTTCGATCGGAATTTGTATTATTTTCGGCGATCTTCATTGTTCCCTGATTATCTATATAGTTCAACCTCACATTATCTTATTTTATTTCAAGCGTATTGCGATCATCAAGAAATCATTATACATTTAAAATTTGAAAACTTTTGGGAAGTTGGCTTGCCATCTTAATCATTTTGATATAACAAAATATGGAATCGTTAGGTCTCGAAAGGTCACCCGGTTTTAACGTTAGGGCATTTCTGCTTTTTTAAAGAAATTATATTCTCTAAAAATGTTTGATTTTGATTTTTGAAAGAAAAAAGTTTGATTCTTTGGAGACTGACGTTGGTCCGATAAACCGGACTCAAGTGGCCATTCTGAACTCCATAGTTTTATAGTCCCTTTTGGGACCGCTTCCCAACTGGACGAAAGTCCTAAATACTTCACTATTCGCCTAATTGGCATTAACAGGTACAATTAACAAAATGTTTTGTTCATTTTTATTTTGGGATTTATTTAAATCTATAGCCTTATTGACGGCTTGACAATGTGATTTATTGAAAGCTTAACGTATTAACCAACTTTCAAGCAATGAAAGCCTGCGTAAAAAAAATTACATATTTGAAATTTTTTATTACTTCAGAACGTAAAAAAACTTTTCTTACCCAACTGCAATTCATGCATTTAAAAGAAATGCAATTTTTCACAATTTCAAACTATTCACTGGCTGAATCACTAGAGCGAAAATTTTACTAACCTGAGTTGATGCAAAAACCCACGAAGTTGGACCCTACCTGCAATAAAAAAGAAAATTTTTTGTTAGTTATCATCGCAGATGAGAACGGTTTTCGTCAAATTACCTTTATCACTGTAGTCCTTTTGCCTTATTCCTAGTGACCAGAATAGCTTCTTCACTGTTCCTTCCAATAAACTTAAGTCACTCGCAAACCCGAACACTTTCACATTTTTTCACTTGAGTATTAAAACAAAGTTATTCGCGATTATTAACAAAGCTTCCATCAAGCTTTATCACACACCCGAATTTCGCGTTCACGCATCTATGCCGTCCAAACTGAAATCAAAAAATTAGTTATTCCTTGTTTGGTTAAGAGCGAATACTTTCAAACTTGTAAGTTTTATTTATTTAAGTGACACAAAGGCATTACTAATTATAGGGGGGAGGGAAGGATTGTAAAATATTGTGCAATATTCGTAAACGGAAATAATCATCATCACCAGTCATAAGACCTTGAAATTTGAAAAATAATAATCTTAATCTAATAAGAAATGTTATATTTTACATCGAATTTATGTCATAAAACCACCCTCAAAAGGGGTTCTTTTAATTTTCTAAAATTTAAACTAAAAAATAAACTAGGTAGAAACATCAACGAAGACAATAACTTTTTGTTTTTGCACACATTTGTCTTCTATTCTTCTAACAATATTTAGTTGGTTAATATGGTGGCGAACCTAAAATTTTTATCTTGACGACAAAGCACGGAAAAAGAAAAATTACCTAAGCAATATTTGACACATTTGCTTTGTTGTAGTATTTTTGCATGGGGAAATACAAAATCAAGTTAAACACAAAACAAAACTCGTGAGGAGGAAGTTTCCCTTTGGAAGACTTCGTCATGAATTTTCTTATAATTCCTTCTATATTCTAAATTCTAGTTTTTAATAAGCAATTTAAAAACTTACGGTATTATTGAATATTCTGGAAGAACTAAGTGTTCATTGCATTGTGACGAATTTGTATTGCTCTTGAATTGTTTCACGACCGACATTGTAAACCAAAGTTTCATAATCACCGACTTAAAAGTTCTAAAAAACAAGCTACGCATTAGTTTTCCACAGAATGCTTTTTCGACAGATCGAAACATGACATAAATTGAACACGTAGTATATATTTGACATCGAGGTGGCAAAACGGCGAACTATTCGCTATAAGAAACTTATAAGCATTGATGACGTCACATTAGGCCAGCGTTATCAAAATTTTAAACAACATGCGATTATAAAGTGAGACATAATAATATGAACTGTCAATGCAACATACAATAGTGTACATACAAGTTAATGTAAAAAAACGTATAAAAACATAAATCACTATACAATTATTTTTCACATAATGTGATAAATTGGAATTTAATTTTTATATGGTGGCGATGACAGATGTCATACCTCTGATATGTATTGGTAAGAAATATATTTTTTAACCAAAATTTTAATTTCCCTGACCTTTTAAAAATTTCCTGACAAAATTTGTACAATTTTAAATTTACAAATTTTCTTCCACCAAAAATTTTGTTTATTTTGGTTATTTTCTTGGATTTCTTTAAAATTCGGAACCTGATCAGTTTGACGAAAAAATTCTTTCAAATTTTAAGTACTTCGTAGAATTTGTTTATTTTCATTATTTTCTTGGAAGAATTTGTTTGTTTTTATTAATTTCTTGGAAGAATAAATTAGAAACAAGTAAAAAATGTGTAGAGTTTGACAGAAGACTAAATTTCTACTAAATTTTCGTTAAAAAATATTGCAAGCCAGTGGTAGTGGTGAGAACTGAGTCACATATAAAAAAGGTTACATGCAGTAGTCAGGATAACTCATGGTTGCTTCATTTGAAATTAAAAAACAAAAAATATTTCTTTAGTACATAAGTTTATTTTGGATTTGAACAAGGGGTAAATATCCAGTAAAATTTCTGTACACAAGACTCGGAATTCCAAAGATTTCCAAGAATTCCAAGGACTTCCAAAGAATTCCAACAATTTTCTAGGAATTCCAAAGAATTCCAGTGATTTCCAAGGAATTTCAACGATTTCCAAGGAATTTCAATGATTTTCAAGAATTCCAAGGATTTCTAAAGAATTCTACAGAATTCCAGTGATTTCCAAGGAATCCCAGGGATTTCCAAAGAATTCCAAGGAATTCCAATGATTTCCAGGGGAATTCCAATGATTATTTCCAAGGGAATTAATTCCAAATGAGTGTACACAAAATTTTCGGGATATTTACCCGTTGGATTTGAACGAAGGTTTTTTTTAAATTTCAATTACAACTTTGTTTTTAATTAAACAAAAAAGCAGTTTTTGCCAATCACAGTTTTTTGATTGCACCTTTACCAAAAAGTAAAAAAATCAATATTTTGTTAATTTCTTCGTTCAAATCCAAGATAAACTTATGTACCGAAGAAATTTTTTTTTTTTTGATTTCAGATGAAGCAACCATGAGTTAACCTGACTACTGCATGGAACCTTTTTTTTTGATGTGACTCAGTTTTCACCACTACCACTGGCTTATTTTGCAACATTTTTTAACGAAAATTTAGCAGAATATTCTTAATGTAATGCTTAATAATGTAAAAAATTTTTTAAAATATTAACAAATAAGGTACTCTGCAAAAAAAATCACAAAAATATGCTTCTTGGTTTGTACCTCAGACCCATTTCCCCCCTTAAAGCTGCATTGGAAAATTTCATTCTTCTTGTTATTCAAAAATTCACAGCTATCCGTGGTCAAATTTTATTTAATTAATAACTTGAGATTGGTGACCAACGTTCCAAGTACCATCAGGGAATTTATTTGGTTTGACGTGGAAATAGCAATAAAAATACGACAAATAATATATCGTTACATGACTTGTATGTTATTATGTTAAAAACTTATGAGTGTAACCACCTTTCAGAAAAAAAGTGACGAATTACGACGCGGGGCCCCGCTAGGACTCACCAGTCATTCGTTTGTGCAAGGCCTTTAAAGTAACATCGTGCTGTGCTGATCTGGAAAATTCCAGAGTATTCTACAATTAAAGTAAGTCTTTGAATGTTTTCCTGCAGACAAAAGAAAATTTATGAAGCAGTCATCCAAAAGGAAATTTCGTCCTCACGAGTTTTGTTTTGTGTTTAACTTGATTTTGTATTTTCCCATGCAAATACTGAGTACAGCAAAGTGTTGTACTTATTTGCAAAGATGTCAAATATTGCTTAGGTATAGTTTTATTTTCCGCGCTTTGTCGTCAAGATGAAAATTTTGTGTTCTCCAGAATATTAACCAACTAAATATTGTTGGAGAAGTCAAATATGTGCAAAAACAAAAAGTTATTGTCACCATTGAAGTTTCTACATAGGTTATTTTTTGCTTTAAACTTCAGAAAATTATACATAGGGCCTTAGGTGATTTTATAAATAAATCAATGTAAAACAAATCTTATTAGATTGAACTTATTAGTTTTCAAATTTCAAAGTCTCATGACTCGTGATATCTATTTCTGTTTATGAATATTACACAATATTTTACAACATTTCCCTCATCCCATAATTAGTAACGTCTTTTGGGTCTTTTAATTAGATAAAATTTAAAAATTTGAAAGTATTTGCTCTTTTCAATAATTTAAATTATTGTTTTAATTTAAATAAATCAAAAAATAATAGAAGTAAAAAACACAAACAATCTACATACATTTAGAAAGTAGTTCTTGTCAATCAATCAGATATTTATAAGTAAACCAATTTACATATTCAAAAGTCGAGACCCCTCCGGTTTTGCAAAAATTTAATTAATTTAATTAATAAGAGCTGCGGTGTCTGAGCGGTTAAGGAGATGGACTTGAAATCCATTAGGTTTAACCTGCACAGGTTCGAATCCTGTCCGCAGCGATTCTTTTGCATAATGAATAAACCATTTTATTATTATTTACAACCTTGTTTTCAAAATATTTAATCAAAACAAGGATTAACTAATTCTTTCATTTCAGTTCAGACAAAATTGGTGCGTAAACGCGAAATTCGTATTCCGGGATACGGGAGTTTTATGTGTCGAGTTCGAATTCTTGTGAAGAAGCTTTGTTAATAATCGCAAATAACTTTGTTTTAATACTCAAGTGAAAAAATGTAAAAGTGTTCGGGTTTGTGAGTGACTTAAGTAAATTGGAAGGAACAATGAAGAAGCTATCCTGGCCACTAGGAATAAGGCAAAAGGACTACAGTGATAAAGGTAATTTGACAAAAACCATTCTTATCTGGGATGATAACTAACAAAAAATTTTCTTTTTTATTGCAGGTAGGGTCCAACTTCGTGGGTTTTTGCATCAGCTCAGGTTAGTAAAATTTTCACTCTAGTGATGCAGCCAGTGAATAGTTTGAAATTGTGAAAAAATGCATTTTTCTTTAAATGCACGAACTGCAGTTGGGTAAGAAAAGTTGTTTTACGTTCTGAAGTATTAATAAAAAATTTCAAATAAGTAAATTTTTCCCGTAGGCTTTCATTGCTTGAAAGTTGGTTAATTCGTTCAGCTTTCAATAAATCATGTTGTCAAGCTGCCAATAAGGCTAGATTTAAATAAATCCCAAAATAAAAATTAACAAAACATTTTATTAATTGTACCTGTTAATTCCAAGCAGACGAATAGTGAAGTATTTAGGACTCACATCCAGTTGGGAAACGGTTCCTGAAAGGACTATAAAACTATGGAGTTCAGAATGGCCACTTGAGTCCGGTTTATCGGACCAACGGCATTCTCCCAAAAATCAAATTTTTTTTCTTTTCAAAAATCAAAATCAAACATATTTAGAAAATGTAATAATTTTTTTTTGAAATCAGAAACGACCTAATGTTGAAATCGGGTGACCGGTTCGAAATCCTAACGATTCCATATTTTTTTTATCAAAATGATGAAGGTGAGAGGCCAACTTCCTAAAGGTTTTTAAATATAAAATATATAATTATTTCGTGATGATCATAATATATTATATTTGAAATAAAATGCCACGACGCGACGTACCAGCGCGTGAGGTTGTGAAGATGCACTATTAAATAACTACATCCAATATAAAATAAAAACTTGACGGAAATTGAAAACTAGAACGAAGTTTTGTGACATGTCTAAATATCCAATGGCAATTTTTGCTAATTTATTGTCAAGTTGTAATATTTTATTGTTTATAATGATGTAATCATATTAGCCGGATAACTACAAACTACAAACTGAATTAACAATTCTAAAAGCGATTTTTGCTAACGATTGCCAACACTTTTTTCTCTACCTTTTCGACTTTTTTTGCAATTTCAATCGATTACCGTCTATAAAGTTCCCCACTCTGGACGTGCATTTTTCTAATCTCCACTTTTAAATTAACAAAGTAAAAGATATAACTGAAACTGGTAAAAATCACACAGATATTTTGTCGCTGGTTCCCGGACTAGAAGTTTCAGCTGCTGATCTTTGAGAAATTTTTTAATTTTTGATTTTTTAAATTGAGTAAATTGAGTTAAAAAAATTGAGTAAATTAGCTTGTCTCGCCATTACTTAAAAAATTCACAGAATGCAGAAAAAAACTTATTTAAAATTGAGTCTTGGTGAGTTGTTTTTGGCATTGAAAGTTAACATATTTTGAACTATATTGTCATATTATCAAGAGTAGAACTAACAAAACTGTTATAATATGTTTATATGTACACAATAAATTTCATAAGTTTGAAATATAGAAACTTAAATTTCAACTCACGTGAAATGTAGTATGTATAAAACAAAATTGTAATTAAACTAAAACTATATAGTATCAAAAACAAAAACATTATGTTTCTATACTATATTGTTTGTACTCTTTTTTACTTTTGGTTTAGTTAACCTGAGGGTAGAACTATAACAACTATTTGTGATTATAGTAATTAGATTAATATAGCTAAAGTATGCAACTTTTTAAAACTTTAGTATTTTACTAGCTTTAAAATTCATAGAGGGACAGCATTCTTGAAAGCTATAATAGTGGTACCTAATATAATATGTACCATCTTGTGATAAATAAATTGTATTATAATTAATTTATTATTAATTTAAGATACAATTGACTTTAGTACTTTAAACAGGTAGAAGTTTTTGTTTGCAATTGATTGTTTAAAGTTCTTACAATATGCAAAGCCAGCTTTCTATTCTCGCCTCGTTATGATTTTGTTGAAAAGCGCCACTAAAATGTAAAGTGCTGGTATTATAGCTATGCAAAGCTGTCGTTTGACTTTGTAAGTTTCTTTTGATGTACATCAAACTTTCTAAATGAAAATACAACGAACTATTAAAATTTTGGATCTTATGAATAACGGTTTAAGCACGCTTTTAACCTATTGGAAATTCTGAAGGGATAATGGAGATTGTAAGGATAACAAAACACCTTGGATTAGTTTATTTTTCACATCAAAAATTTGTAATTTTATGAAATAATTAAATCTCTTTATTTAGAAATTCATCGCTTGAATGCATAACTTCAAAGATATAATTCTGGCACCTAGAGTTAAATTGGCAATTCAAATTTAATCCAAAATATTTTTGAAAAACAATGATGAATTTTTATAGCAAATCTTAAATTTTTAAAAAAATCGAAAATTTAATTTTATATTGCAGTCCAACTTTATTACAAAACAAAGAAAAATGTGCGTGTTAAATAGCCATATGTTGTTCCGATAATATTTTTATTTGCTTTCACTTCAAAATCCAATTATTATAATATTTCAAATTCTATTCAAATGTAATCCTTAACATTCAAAACTCTTCAATTATTAAATCATCCAAATTACCATCATCCAAACTAAGTTATTACTGCTTCCAAATTTCTTCAAAAAATGTCCCAAAAATGAACATAAACTTCCAAATTTAATATTAAAATTAAATTTATTTCTTTTAATTTCTCTTAATTGAGACACCAATTTAAAGTATTACGGGACATCCCGTAAAACACGATCACTCCGGTCAACGCAAACGGTAAAATGCCTAGTTTCAATCAAATTTCCTGCCAATATAACTTTTTTTTTGGCGCCAACTACCATTCAAAAATTTTTACAAAGTACAAAACTTTTACAACGTCAAGTCCAAATTAAAAAAAAATCAAAACAAAAATTCACACGCAATGTAATATTATTTCTAAATATACAAATGATTTTGGAACACGACATTTTGCTCCTCTGGCTTTTGATGGTAAAACACGGTGAAGAGCCGATGGTTAGCCACAAAAGACACAGATAGTGGTCCAAAATCTAAAATAAATTACTTCCATCGGATGGCTTTCCACACGATAATTTTTTTCGAGAGTGAATGTTTATTGTTGTATGAATAAATGAAAATAAAAATGTCAAAACTATTTAATTCCACAAATACTGGTTCTGATGTTAGAATTACCGGTCCACCCTTGACTTTGTTTTTCATGATACTTATTTTGTCAATAACTTTGTTCTCCTGCTCCTCATCCCTCTTTATTTCCAATTTCATTCTAGTATGATTTTCCAAATTTCCATTTTCTTTTTAATTTCAATCTTCATTTTCTAAATTTTTCTTTTCTAGAGCAATTAATTTGTGATTTCCCAATTTTTTCTACCTTTCCAAAACAACCATATCGTTAGTCTTTAAAAATTTTAATTTGTCGTTCTCCGAATTTTTCTCTTGGTCAATCATATTTTCATTTTTCAAAATTTTATGTTGCTAATATTTTATCCAAACTTTTATTTATTTTAATCAACCCATCCAAAAGGTATTTCATTTGCTTCGGTGTAAGCTTCATTTTTATCTTGATTGTTTTGTTTCTTTTTTTATCTATCTAAAGGCTTTTTCTGGTTTATTTTCGAGTCCCTGGTTTCGTTGTACCATTAAATGCGATGAATTTTACTATAAAAACAAAATTTTAACTATAATTTGTACATCGCAGTCCAAAATTGAAATTATGATAAAATATTGCGAGATAACACCACTCGTTGCACCAGATTTTATTTTAATTTTTAAAAAAATTTTTATTTTAATCGCAAATCAAAACCATTTATTAGCAAAATATCAAATAATCTCCAATCAGCAAAATATAACGAAATTAGCGGAAACCTCCGCAAAACGCGTCGATCCACCTTGACGGACCCGGCCAAATTAAAACTTTTTATTCTCAAATAATCAAAATATAATATTCTCAAAAAAACAAACGGTTTAAAATGTATAATTACGGAGACGCTCCGTAAAAGCGACCACTCCGGTCAACGCTACCCGCAATCTCCTTGTTCCCACCAATTATTTTTGTCCCAACATAAAATTTTTGTTACTGACTATTCAAAAAATTTACAAATTATCAAATCTTTGAAACAAATCAACTTCAAATCCAAAACAATCAAAATATAATTCTCAAACTTAATACAATAACACTTCAAAATTAATAATAAATAAAAACAAGGTGGAACTCGCTTTTGCGACAGTTCTTAGGCTTCTATACATCTACTTTTTCGGTAGGTTAAATTATTTGGGCTTTATTTTATTCCAATTTTTAATGCCTTAATCTTTTAATTAGGTAGATTTTTTTACTATATAAGGAAAACGCTAACATTTTAATATTTTTTTTTTATTTCGACCTTTATAGGTAAATATTTGCAATTTACAAACCACAAATAAAACACAATTCATAATGAAATATTAAAATACCCGAAACACGTACCGAATACCGTATTAGAAACACGTAAAATACCTACTCTAAAAATACAAAATAAGAATATCGGATTAAAAAATATATATGTAAATAATCTGAATAATTAATACCAATCTAAAAATATTCTATATGAAGTAAAATTGTTTTAAGAACGTGCGTTCTGATTGGTTTTGAATTATGCGGACAGACGGACAGACGGACAGACGGACACGGAGCTAGATCATAAGGCTTCTTCCTATACGTTGTATAGAAGCCTAAAAGGAATTTTGGAACATCACAAGATATAGAAATAAAAAAAGAGCTTAAATAGTAATAAAAAATAAGAAATTTTGAGTAAATTTGTATGGTATTTAGTATGGGCGATTGTAGATTGCACCGATGGTCAATAAGTAAAGTATTAGTTAAGGTATTTAATTTACAAGTGTACTTTTGGATTATCTGCTAAATTGTTTTGAATGACAAAGAAATAAATTTAGGTGCCGCTATAGCGTGCGGTCTATATACAAGTCTACATAATATATACAAAATTGTAATAGTGGCACATTTTGTCGAGTAGTACAGGTGTAGCCGGGAATTTCAACCCCCTTTTTTCACCCCCCGAAGGTAAACATTTCCTAGTGAATTTTTACAACCCCCGGTAAAGATTCCCTAGTGATATTTTACCCCCAGTAAATATTCCCTAGGGAAATTTTACCCCCAGTAAAAAATGATTAGGGGGTAAAATTTCACTAGGGAATTTTTACCGGGGGATAAAAAAGGTCAAAATATTTTTAGTGAATTTTTACCCTCTTAAGAAATTTTATAGGTAAATAAGAATTTTTATATCTGTTTATGAATCAAATTTTTTTTTTTTTTTTTTACTCATATTTTACTTCGAAATGCTAAAATATCTACTTTAGATTCCTAACATTTGAAGAATAAAATAGGATAATTTAAAAGTTTAACACAAATTTATTTAAAAATTACATTTTCTTATACGTACACTTCTATTTACCGAAACTATACTACTTCAAAATTATTTGAATTTTTATGGTTCAAATATATTGCCAGATTTTTGTAATTAGGTTCGTCGGAAAGGTGCATTGAACTTGGAAACATTAGCCATGCAGGATTTTTTGAAATTTGAGTAAACGAATATATATATCGGTTCCTATAAGTGCTTCAGTGAAAAACATCTCAACATCTGTAGTCCAAATTGCATTTTTGTCCATTTTCGTGATATTCATGTAATGATCAACACTAGAAAACAGATCAATTTCTTGTTTTTGAGTTTTCCTAAATTCAGTAATTAGCTTTCGTACTCCCTTGTGCTGATTTTCGCTACCGGTATTGCATCTAAATAAACAGTTACTGTCTGCTTTGACGTCTATAACAGTGTGAGGCGAATAGAGTAACGAATTTTTTGTTTTTGCCAAGTCGGAATTCTTGTCAAATGAAATTCCAAGCTATTCACAAAGTCGTTTTTGCAAAATATTATTTATAGGACAGAAACAAAATTTTGAATTTTCCGTAATAAAGTTAACTTCTTCCACAATGATTCATGTTTTTCATTTTCGCCATTTTATTGAGATCTGTTGTGTTAATGTTAAAAATGTTTTAGATTTTCTACTTTTGACCGTAAAATGCAGTTGCCATTGCTCAGAATTTTTTCAATGGCGTACGGTTTTGTATAGGGTATACTTTTACCCAACCACCTTAGCAATCGTCTCGTCTACAATTTTGTACTAGTACCGATTCTCTAACTTATAAATATCACTGCATTAGCACGGCGCTTATCATAAGAAGTGTTTTGCTTATTTTATTTAATTTTATTCTTCTGAAATCTGAGAAAGATATTTTAACATCTCAGAATAAAATATAATCGAATTTGATACATTCACAGTAATAAGAATCCTAATTTACATACAAAATTTCATATGGGGGTAAAAATTCACTGAGGTTATTTTGAATTTTTTTACCCCCCCCCCCCCGGTAAAATTTCTATAAGGAAATTTTACCCACAGTAAAAAATGATTAAGGGGTAAACTTTCACTAGGGAATTTTTACCGGGAGGTAAAATTTCACTGGGGTAAATATTCCCAGTTACACCGGTCTAAGGAAATATTCTTAATGAGTAACAGCGGTGATTGAATCTAGTTCAGAATCTGGTTCTGCAATCTCAGCAGCGTTAAAATACTGACCAAATAAGTGCAATCCAAATAAAATCAATACAAAAATATTGTATCGGCTACAATACGAAATGTAGTCATCTACTGGTTTTCTTTTTGGATTTTTTTAGTTTAAACATTACCGGTAAGCCTTACAAACTTACTGGTAAGTCTTTCACTTTAAGAGATTAAGTAATATCGGTGCAATGCGCTTGTGTCCATCGGTGCAATTTTTTAAAACTTAAAAAAAAGACTTAACTTTTGACCATTGGTGCAGTGTTCATACGAGTACGTCCTTTAGTATATTGAAATGATATTTTATAATTCTCAAATTCTTAATTATAATACCTTAAAATTGTATATCAAATCAAAATCCAAATTATTTTAATTCATTTATAATAAAATTTTCGATATTAAAATGGAAACACATATCGAAATATAACTTGACCGTATGCGAACGATATCAATTTCATTTACGCTGCCTTCAAATTTAATCTTGAATTTTTTCAATTTCACCATTTACAAATATTAATCATTAATTTCAATTGTCCAAAATATTTTTTCTTATTTCCAAATTCAATGTTCAATTACCAAAAATATCATTCTTTCTCCAAGTTATCCAAACTTTGTCCAAAACTGGGACAATTAAATTCCAAATAATTAAAAATCATTTACTCAAAAAAACATAAATTATTGAATTCTCAAATAAAACTTTTCAAATTAAAATATCAATTAAACGTAGGATACAAAAAGCAGAAAACCAGCGAATACAAGTTTAATACAAATTTTAAAATAAATAAATTTTTACAAAAACATTCAAAAATTTTCCAAATAAAAAATTAAAATATTCAACAAAGGATTTTGGAACATGTAAAATTTTAAACTTGTAAAATATAGCTTTGTTAAATATTAAATAAAAACAGAGTACTTTCAAAATTAATAAAAATTGGAAAACCAAGAATAAGGATTAGTTTGTTGGAATTAAAGAAATACCCCAAAGACAATTTAATTAAACTCAATGAAAAAAAAAATAGTAAATAAAAAAACAATTTGTTGTCATTAAACTTTTCTCGCAAGGAAATAAAGGAGTAAAAGTTTTACATTATTCTATTACTCAATTAATTTACGGTAGTGATATTCAAGTTTCTACATTGTGCACGTGAACAATAGTTGTATCATTTCTGTTGTTTTGTTAATGATCACGAATATTTTAAAAATAAAATAATCCTCGTGATGAATTTTGGTAAAAATAAACAAAAACATTTTAAATATGACAATATGGACGTATAACTTCATTAGAGCTATTGATGTGTATAATAACCTCACTGAATATATTTTACATTATTTGATAATAATGTTTAATTAGTATATGTGCCATAAGAACCTTAAACAGAATCGAATTATTATGTATGGGATGTAAGCGTCGACTATGCTTATCGATAATTTAAATACACTGTAATACGTGCTTATAATTTTCTAATAATGAATAGATAATTAAAATTTTCGGTGCATATTCTGAATTTTATGCCTCTATAATCAATACTTTTCATTCAGTAGTGATTCATCGCACTATAATCTTTTAACTTTAAAGTTAAATTTCAAAAATTAATCTTATATATTTTACATAGTCTAGCATTTGGATGGGTGACCGTTTGTGACCAATTCAAAAATATCGCGTGTTGGTATTTGCTTTTTTTTTATTGGTTCTTGCCCATTTTCCTACGTTAGTTTCCTTAGGCAAAATTGTCATTAGTTGTCTATTTAGGTAATTTTGAATTTCTGATATTATTATTTAAGGCCCTTACAGAATTTTGAAGCCATTAAGCAAAACAAGTTCGCACCTTGCTTTTTTAATTAGCAATAATTTAAGAATTACAAATTGATCGATGAAGTTGTTTTCAAATATCAATTAATTTCCTTTTAGTTTATTTTTATTTTAAAAGAGAAAGAAGTTGTAATCATAGTTGGCACATAGGTTTCCACGTTAAATAACTAATATCGTAATTGAATTCCGATCATTAATGGATGCAGTACGTTTTTGTTTACAAATTTTTGCAATCGCTTGTTCGCTTTTCGATGGAAATTGTATTAATTTCACTATAATTTGCAAATCAGTAATTAAGTAATGTGTAGCGATTGCGTACGAGTTATTTACCTTTTTTATTTTTGGACATTACTGACATTCTATCAATCCAGATATGCTATGCAAATCGAACGCGTACCATATAATCAACATTAATTGACCGTTGTCTTCAGTTTTTTGTTTTTTCAGAGATATGTATTGTTGTCAAATTTTATTAACACCTGGAGACAATAAATTGTTCAACTGTATCTAGTCGTTTGGTAATTAGTAGAATTGGTTTTACACATCAGCAGATGTGCACTATTCTGTCAAATTATGTCACATTTTTATTCTTGTCCTGCAGCTAAAATGATGTTAATTTTGTAATTTTCAAGCAGCTATGAGTACATACCAAAGTTTTGTTGGTGTAGTAGGATATTTACTAGCGTAGATATGGACTGGTTAATATAAATGATAATGTAAAAAGAGGATGTTCGATCGGCTTAATCTTTCGTTTAAAGATTTCCTGGTGTGGTTGTAGAAGTGCAATTTTGAAGGATTGCATTTGTAGCAATTATATTGTGATTTGAGTGGAAGAATGCAATCTATAATGTTACGGATTTATGACACAATTATTGAGTAGTGAATTTTGTTTGAATATGTTTTGCTTTGCTTTGATCTTTTAATGATCTTACTCGAGCCATGTCATTAAACAGGAGGATAGGAAAGCTACATACGATTTGTGTAAAGTGGACCATTGAATCTTGTAACAAAAAGCTGAAAGGGTCAGTTTGATTTTAATATCATTGTGGGACTTATATTTTTGAATAGAAAAATTAGCTTTTATAATTATTATTTTTTTGTCAAAAGTGCCTGCTACAGCCTCCATTCAAATGCACACAGCTTTAGGGCTGGGTTTCTTCCTCAGAGATTCCTCGCATTGATTTGTGTCTGATTCGAATCTTCAACTTGAGATTCTCATGTTACTTGTTTCTGTTTGTGACGATTCGGGATGTTGGAATGTCATCTAACATGTCTACCCTGTATTTGTTAATAAATAAACAATATTGAGAGTTGTGAATTTTTATTTTTTGGGTTTGTTTATTAGGTAGATAGGAGGGATTTAATGAAACTTACCTCGGCCCTTGTATATCGTCGGAGCATAGCCATAGATGAGCATGGGGTTACACGTTTTTGAAACAAGTGCTTTTGCATTTGGTAAACGGAATCTACTTTTTGGATCGGCTATGGTCGGCGCCGAGAATGTTGATAGATTTTACGTCGCGGCGTTTAATAGTGTTAAATTGTTGTCACATTGTCTATCTATGTTGGAATAATTAATTAACTCTCTTACCATTAGTTAGATTTATTTTAAATTGCTCATTTACTATCGTTTGGTAATTTGTTATTTACCGAGGGAAACTTAAGCTTTATCTGAAAACCCTATAAAATAGCTACACAGAGAAAAATATGTATTATTAATGCACTCAATTGTGCAGAAAAAGTACGCAATTGTGTAATTAAAATATAAATCCCTTTTTAGCTTCTCCGAAAGACACCAAGCTACGCCAACGCTTGTAATACCATCTACGGTTGACCAAGTGGCAATTGTACAAAATAGAAAAACTTTTTTTTTATAATAATTAAAAATAACTAAAGTAAATTTTTGTTTAGTGGATAGGTAACATTAATTAATTAAGTTAATTAATTTACTGTAATAAATTGGTATGCCAATGTGATTTCAATTACTTATTGTACTACAATAATCAGTTGTTAGTTATTTTGCACTTCAATCCATTTTACCCTATATAAAGAGATTGTTGATTTAATTTAATGTATTTTGTCATCAAACGCTGCTGTATTCATTGAATGAGTTAGTTTATATTGACTTGCTAATTTGGGAGTTATTTACTACAATTTTTTCAGTAAATTATGTAAATTATATATCAGTTTCAATCTAAACTAATTAAGAATGTTTGTGCTATTGCACTATTTAATTTTTGAACAAAATTTGCATAAAAAAATTAATTAGAATTTTTTTGATAATAAGTTATATTTGGCTTAGTGGAATTTTCCGAATGATATCTGCCTGAAAAGTAAATTTTGAATTTCCTGATTAATTAATAGTTTTCTCACTAACTAATCAATAATTTCAATTTGGTTAAATTAATACAAATTATAACTTGAGTCCGGTTCTGCAATATTAAATTTATGAAACTGTATTTAGGTCAATTAGCACATTTAATTTGTAATATTCCTTTTGTTATTAATAAACCAATTTCATAATTTTTGATTCAAAACCACTTTACATCAGCCCTTCAGAAGAATCAGCATTTAGACTCCACTGCTACTTAAAAATCAACTAAGATGAATCCTAGTGTAAGGTCAACAATATTACTGAATAAAAGGTATATTTATTTATTTATTAACCATACAAAAACAGCAATTCCCACAATAAAAATATCTACAATAACATATACGGCCAAATGTCCTTATTATGAGACAAATTATTAATAATTAAATAGATTGGGTAAAAACATTCTATATTTTCAATTGAATTAAAATTTATTTAAATTTTAACTGTATAGTTTATAACTTATAGTTATAGTTTATAGTTTATATAGTTTATAAGTTTTACAAGACACTTTACCCTGATAATGAACAATAAATGATCGAAACTAGTAGATTAGAAAGAATTTGTTTTATTGCAAGGATATACATTTTATCCACTGATAAAATAGTTTTGTAGAAATTATGATGATAAGTTACCAGTATTTTTCTTTATCTACGCCAAAAAATTTTATATCTCACCTGAAACGAGTTACTCGGTAACTCAATTATTACCAGTCCGAATCTGTTCCTAAATAAAAAGTGTTTTTATTGTATGTAACCTCGATTTATTCAAATTTAACTGTCGCGCCAATAATATAACATCTTGAATCGATTTTCTTGTTTACAGATAACTAGTTAGTAATATGCTTTGGCGTCGATGGATTCCATTATCGGTTTACTTGTTGGTGAAGTATAAAATTAATTTGCATTCTAAAAATTGCAAATAATGTCAATTTAATTTTAAAGCAGTTCATTTGCAATAAACGTTACGCAGCGTTTAAAAAAACTAATACAACAAAATACTTAAAAAAACAAATACTTCATATTTTTATTATTTATTTAAGTGCTTTAACAAGATTAGTTGTTCAATGTTTTTTTTTTATTGTAAGCTAGAATTTTTTCTTGTTTTTGTGAGTTGCATGACTTTTTGATAAAAGAATGTGTTCGATTGTCAGTTCTTGGCAATTCAAGAGAATCTTTATAGAAGGGTATTTTTGCTTAGATTTTTTTGAAGAATTATTTGTGAGGCGCGTCTATTCTAAATCTTCCAAAACTACTTCAAACATTCCGTTAGTTAATTTGCCGTTGATCAGATGTGGTATATCTGCTGATGTCCTCTTCCATTGGCTTTCAGTTTTTTTATATACTATTTTTTCCTGAGATAGATCTATGTAGCAGGACCCACATGAAAGTTGAATGGATAATGATCTTGGTTGATTGGGTTGACAATATCACAGACTTGCTCCAAAGATGTTAGTTATTTATTTGCACGATGTTTGCTTGCTGAAAATAGTAATTTAGTTTGATTGCTTCCATTAAGTACATAGTAAATTTACCCTGACTTTATATAAGATAAAAACCTTTGAATAATTAAGGATCAAAGGTATCAACTGCATTTCTGACTTATTAGTCGTCTTCAGTACCGTATACAAAATGCAAGATTATAAAGCTTCATTTACAATCTCGCACTTATTATTACTGATATTACTGATAAATTACTTGAAAATTTAATCTTCTAAGCTGTTTATAAAATCCTTCACTCCTGAAATTACAATAGCATGAAAATTTTATTATTATTTAATAATAAAGGTACCTACTACATATTTATGTATCAGTGTTGTAGTTACCTGTCCGTTTTATTATCGTTTAACTGTTAATGTTCTTTCAAATTAAACTGTTAATATATAAATGATGATTATACCAAGAATAGACATTTCAAAGCGATTTTATCGAAATTACGTAATTTTAACGTATCATTTTATTAAATCAAAAGCTCAGACAGCATTAAATTTTTTAGTTTTGTCCTTGAGTTCGCAGTAATTGACTAGATTTATATTTTCAAATATATTTTTGATCCACAGTTGTTGTTGAATTACACTTTCAAAAGTTAACTTCAAAATATTAAATATTTAGTGCGAGGTCTTTTCTTACATTTATTTTTAATTTAAAAAGTTTTTATTTAAAAGATCGGAGTTCGACAGATGACCGTTTACACGTATAATACATGTAATATAATTTATGTGATGGGGGTTTTCTATGAATTATAAAATTTTACAACTTTACTTTTTAAATAAAACAATAATTTAAATTATTTAATTATTTTTCGTTTTTCCTTTGATTTAAATATTTCACACAAAGGGGTTTTTGCATCGTATTGTTATCATAGGGAAATCATGGAGGCCACGTGGCCATGCTTCAACGTCAAGAGCCAAGTCGAATATTCATGGAAAAAAAACTTACGTTGTGTATTTGATCGTGTGTTATGAGTTGCTCAAACGGAAGTAAACCATTACTGGGGCTCTCTACCAAACACAATTGACAAAAATGAGCCGGAATTTCAAAGAAAAACGGGATCACTACTACTCTAGACCTGACAAAATTACTCCTCGGCATGTTAATACTCGTCCACTTGTTGCGGCGTAGGTTACCTACTTGGAAACACTAAATTATCTCAAAAAAACACTCCTACCGCACCCGCCGTATTCACCAGATTATCACTTGTTCCGATCGATGAAACAATTGGGTCGATTCGTGGATAGCCTCATAAGATACGTTCTTCCGAAGCGGTATCCGTGTACCGCCAGAAATATGAGAAAAAGTAATGGCATGCGATGAATAATATTTTGAATAAAACATAATGAACCGTTATTAAAAATTTAAAAAAATTAAAACACTTCAAGTTTTGAAAACTTTCGGTGTAGGTAGATCGTCTCTTGATTCTATCGCAAATCGAAAGTTTTTGACATCTGCAAATTACAGTGAAAAAACATTGCTTACTTCCTAAGCATTTCAAGCTGAGACTTCTGATGGGAAATCGAAATGGTGTTTAGACAGTGGTGCTACCTCACACTTGTGTATGGTCTTCAATAAATTCGTGGAAATCAACGACTCGAAACCTGAAACATTGAACCTGGAAAACAGCTCATCCATTAAGATTTTGGCAAAATTTTAACCATATTCGGCAAAAATAGTAAAGTCAAAATGATAGCCGATCGAATAGGCGACTTAAATTACTTATGCATAAATAAGGATTATCAAAATCATAACTCCCCTTTTCAAAGAACCTACGAAGCGCTAACAAGAATTAACATTCTAGAAGAAGAAAACGTTCTAGAAGAAAAAGGTATCCTACGAAACGATCGAGTTCCAAAAGAGAACAACACCCCAGAAGAGAAAAACGTTCAAGTAGATGATGTTGCTTTACAACAAAATCAAGAAACACGCGGAACACGCGGTCGTGGAAGACCCAGACTAAAAAATATCGTCACTCTCTGCCGCAATACCTCCAATCACCAGCACACCAAATTTTGTCCGGAGATACGATGACATAATGTTCATTTTTGTTTTCTATTGTGGTAGCCTTAACAAAGATATCGGTAGCCCTGGTAAAGATATCTATATGTATCATCCCTACCCTAAATCTATCTATAAAAGTTTTTTTAACAAAATCTAAAATGAAAAAAATTTTTTATTTTTGTACGCCACTGAATTTTTTCCAAAATTTTTATATACGTCACATAATACCGTAAGAAGTCACAAATAAAATTTCTCCAAGATTGGTACAACAAATTTTTTCGGTCATCTAGCGGATTTTTCGAAAATAAATTTTTGTAAATTACTGACTGCCGATTTACTGATTCTGAAAACATTTGCGAAAAAATTTAACAAACAGCCTAAACTTGGTCGCTACCTAGTGGCAGAACTTTTTACTTATAAAGTAACGTTCCGTCAGTCCGTACGACGATATTATAAAATATTTCCCACCAAACCACCTATTTTTGTATTCTAAAATAAATTGTTGAAAGCCCTAAACTCAACTCTTATGCTGCACTCGGTATACAAATCAACATTAACCTAATTTTGACACATATGTCACAAAATTATGACGTTTATTAAAATTTTGAATATATTGTTTTATTTTTGCCAGCCATCTGACAAATTCTCACAAAAAATATATAAATTAAGATTTCAGTTAATATTTTCTATAATTTTTCTGACCTGCCCCGCCCTGTTACAATTGGCTCGGTTTGTTTTCTCACCAATACTTATACTTTCAAAGCTCCATCGACACACCAAATTTTAGCTGAATCGGTTAAACATTTCCGGAGATACGACGACATTTTCATTTTTTTAAATTTATTTTATTGTGGTGGCCCTGGTGAAGATTTCTCTGGCAAAACCTTATTTTCACCATTCCAGCCCACGAGGCATACGTCCAATAAGTTTGATTGCAATCGACGCAGAAATGCCGGAGAAAATCGATCGACAAAAACTTTTTTCATGTTTTTGCCAAAAAAGTTAATTTTATTTTTTTCATGTTGCATTAGTGATTTCTATCGAAGGATTACATATGCTCTCATATCCATTAGGATCAATGTACCTACGTACAAATTTGGGTAAGATCCCTTCAGCATTTCTTGAGTTATTCACTCTTAAAGTTTCAACTTTGACAACTTGTGATTTTTGGCAGACGACAGATAGAAGATTAATTTTAGCTATTCTGGATAAAGCCTTTTACGGCCTTTGAAATAACATATCGCAAGACAAAATATTTTTTAAAAATCCCGTATTATTTTCTTGTGGTGGCACTCCTGATTGATAGATCGCGACGAAAACCTTATTTTCACCTTTCCACCGTGAACCCTACCACCATACCAAATTTGGTCGTAATTGGTTGGATGGTTCGGAAGCAAATCGATCGACAAAATCCAACGACAGACAGACAGACAGACCGACAGACAGACAGACCGACAGACAGACAGACCGACAGACAGACCGACACAAAAATTTTTATTTTACTTTTTGCAGATCTTTACGTTTCTGAACACGGTGATCTCGAAAATGCAAAAAAAAAAAGTTGAAATTTTTTTTCGATTACCATACCTCCAATTTTTTTTTTAAAATTGATTGGAGGTAATAGAACCGATTCTAAAATTCAAATACTGATGCACCGGCCAAAATTGAAAGCAATAATCCGAAGTACTATTAATATCACAAGTCCCTTTCAAGAAGGCAATTAACGGACCCGAATCTCAGGAATGGCACGAGGCTATGGCAAAAGAAATTAAATCGATTATCAACAAAGAAACCTGAGATCTTGTCAATCGACCGCTTAACCAGGACATTATATAGGTAGTCAAATAGTGGTACGAAATAAATTCACTGCTGATGGCACCTTAGAAAGGAGAAAAGCACCACTGCTTATTTAAGGGTTTAGTAAAAAAACAGAAATTCTCTGTAACAAAACTTTTGCACCAGTTGAACGTCTCACATGTAGAGAGTACGAGGTCCACATTTTTGTAAATTTTCCCACTTATCGTGCTGAAAGATCAGCCCTCGAATAACAATTCCCCAAAGCTGTTCGACCAGAGGGCCAGAAATTTTCGAGAAAATCGACTTTGAAATATTGCGTAAGATTTATGAAGACTAGATGTAAAGCAAATGTCAATAGGCGTTTCGTGGCGTTGAGGTTAGCAAGCGGTCTCATAAATGATGGGTCCCTGGTTCGGTTCTCACTTTTGCCAACCTTTTTTTTTCTTTTTAATTTCATCTCTCGTTGAGGGACCAAGTAAATCAATAGATTCAATATCCGACATGATATTTACTTTTTAATAACTACGCTGTATAAATGTACTGTAATTTCTAAATAAACTAAATAAGCACAAATGGTAAAATAACGTTGTCACAGCAAAGAACTAAATTAAACTGAAAGAATGTTTCACAAAAATATTAAGGGAATGTATTATACTACATAAAGTTCACACCAAAATAGTACATAAAAAAATTATTTATGGGTTTACAATGCGTCACTCTAATTTATTACCAAACCGTTATTTTTAAGCTAAAGCTGCCGATCGTCATAAAATTTAGAGTAGCTTAAAATTTTTACCATATTTATATAAATACCTATTTTATTTATTTCATTTAAATATAATTATTTTGCTTAAAAGTGACATTAATTAATAATAAATACTAAATAATTAAATGGCAGCAGACTTACACAGTACTGTAAATGACGTGATATGCATTTTTAAAATAAAAATAAACAAAAAGGTTGCCAAAGGTGAGAATCGAACCGTGGACCCATCGTTTATGAGACTCCTTCCTGACTTAGACGCCATGAACCGTCTGTTGATATTTGCTTTACATCTTGTGTTCATAAATCACATAGCAATATTTCAAAAGTCGATTTTCTCAAAAATTTCTGGCCATCTGGTCGAACGGCTTTGGGGAATTGTTATTCGAGAGCTGATCTTTCAGCACAATAAGTGGGAAAATTTACAAAAATGCGGACCTCATACTCTCTACATGTCAGTTCGATTGGATTAGTTAGCGCGATAGCAGCTCAATATGAAATGGAGATGCATCAAATCAATGTGGCAAGCGCATACCTGAATGGCAAGATGGAAGAAATCATCTATATGGAATCTTCAAAGCAATTTCTACAGATCCTGGAATGACTCTCCAAAGAAGACACATCCGAATTAGCTACGAAGGCTGAAAGTATGTTAAGAAAATTACAAAAAGGCGAAAAAGTAGAAAGTACTCAAGAAATCGCTATACGGATTACGATAACCTGTGTGAACTTAACTCTAAACCATCACAGTTAGATTCCTGCTTATACCGCTTGAATCGAGGGGAAGATAACGGTATCTTCTACATCTATCAATCTATACAAGAATTAGTACGGACTAATTACGGACTAATTCTTGTATAGGAGTCATTCCACGTCAGATCGGACAGTTTTTGACACTAGGGTCCCTGATTTTGAAATAAATTTTTTTACAGGTTCTTTGCAACAAATGAATACAGCAAACAATTTTTATTTTATTTTTATCGCCCCTAGTTTAGAAGTTACAAGGGGTTCAAATACTAATTAACTGCCAAAAATCGAAAACATGCTCTCCTTCAACTGCCCATATCTCTGGTTCTATCTATCCTACAGACTTCTACAAAACGGCATTTTTTAGCTCTTGAATGGCACTTTCTGGACATATTTATTGTATTTCATGGCCATCAACAATTTTATTTGTTATAAACAATTACATTATTTAAACGTAATTTTCGAGGCTTTCGCACGCTCTGAAAATTTTTAAAAAAATACCAGCCTATTCTTTGATCAATTTCCTGTAAGAAACCTCAACTTCTAGAATGGGACATGCATGGACACTGTGTCAAAACTATAGATTTATAAGTGACGGCGGGCGCGACCGCGCTAATCGACGCATTTCTAGAGAGTGTGGGGCGCATATAATATTTATACATATTAAAATTTATACATTTATACAATAACGTTTCAATATATACATGTTTTTTGAATATCAAAGTAACATAGTTTATATTATATAAACTATATAAACTATATGTAATAAAATAAAAATTGTTTGCTGTGTTAATTTGTTGCAAAGAACCTGTAAAACATTTATTTCAAAATCAAAGACCCTAGTGTCAAAAACTGTCCGATCTGACGTGGAATGACTTATAGATAGATGATACGCTTATAGTTTCAAAAGATAAGAAGGCAATCACCAATCTGAAATCAGAACTATCTAAAAGATTTGAAGTCAAAGATATGGGGAAGGTAGAATACTGTCTTTCAATTGCGTTTTCACGAAAAGGCGATAAGACTACACCAAAAAAGCATACACGGTCGACATATTACAACGATTTGGCATGGAGGATTCAAAACTTGCTAGTACACCAATCGATTGTGACAAAAAACTGCAAAAACCGGCAGGATCTCCCACAGATCACACGTTTCTCCCTTCGGAGAAACGAAGCAAGCATAATGGTCGCAGATATACTGACGAAGGCTCTGTCAAAAGCCAAACACGAAAAATGCATCGAAATGCTAAAACTTGGTCGCCCCATGAAATCAGTCACGTTGCGTCTCGAGGGGATTTACGTTTTAGGACAGCTATTATGATGATTGTAAAAAGTAGGAGAGTATTCCCGGGTATGAGACGGGTTTTGTTTTTGAGCCAAAAATGTTCACCAATTAAATAAAATCGGGTGTTATAATATACTGTTGGAATGGAAAGGTAATGAAACTACGCAACTTATATCCTAAGAAAGTTTTTTGATTACATTAACATGTAAAATTCTATGACAAATTTGTTGAGGATAGGTTTTTTGACAAGAAAAAAATTTGTACCCAGGTATGAGACACCTAGAAAATCCATTAAAAAGTGTAAAATATAAAGTGAAACCTCATATCTATTTGAAAATATTAAATTGATTAATTTTTAAAGCCTTCGACAAAATGATGGCAACATGTTGATATTGGTGTTGCCAACACATATCCCGGTAACTAGCAACTAGTTGATGGATACTCGTCAACATCGGTCGGTATGACATACAGAAATTTGTTGCATGTTGCTTGTATCCATGTTTTCCATTTCGCATGGAAAACATTGCTCAGTCTATACTTTTTTTTGTCTTTTGGTTTTGGTTTAGACGCGCAACACTGTTGAAAAATGTATGCGGACATAAGTTGCTGTGTCCAACTAATATGTTGCCAAGATCCATCAACATGTTACCAACATTTTGTTGCCCGGTTTGTTCTTACCTTTAGAATCCTTTTGTTGGTGTTCCTTTTTCGCTTTTGGAGTTGACATGGCTAAAACAAAAATAAACACCAAAAATTCGATCGAAACACCAATTAAGTGGTGTTTTATATTGAAAAATACTGCAGAAAAAATTTAAAAACAGATTCTTTGATTAAAAATAAATAAAAACTTTCCTATTAACGTTTGTTAGGAAATGTTTCGTTACCGAGATACAGGGTGTTAATTTTTACCTCCAATCAATTTAAAAAAAAAATTGGAGGTATGGTAATCGAAAAAAAATTTCAACTTTTTTTTTGCATTTTCGAGATCACCGTGTTCAGAAACGTAAAGATCTGCAAAAAGTAAAATAAAAATTTCTGTGTCGGTCTGTCTGTCGGTCTGTCTGTCTGCTGTCGTTGGATTTTGTCGATCGATTTACTTCCGAACCATCCAACCAAATACGACCAAATTTGGTATGGTGGTGGGGTTCACGGTGGAAAGGTGAAAATAAGGTTTTCGTCGCGATCTATCAATCAGGAGTGCCATGCCACCACAAGAAAATAATACGGGATTTTTAAAAAATATTTTGTCTTACGATGGTTATTTTAAAGGCCTTAAAAGGCTTTATCCAGAATAGGTAAAATTAATCTTCTATCTGTCGTCTGTCAAAAATCACAAGTTGTCAAAGTTGAAACTTTTAGAGTGAATAACTCAAGAAGTGCTGAAGGGATCTTACCCAAATTTGGTACCAATGTACCATGTAATGATCCATTAGGATCAGTATCCTAATGGATATGAGAGCATATGTAATCCTTCGAGAGAAATCAGTAATGCAACATGAAAAAAATAAAAATAACTTTTTTGGCAAAAACATGAAAAAAGTTTTTGTCGATCGATTTTCTTCGGCATTTCTGCGTCGATTGCAATCAAACTTATTGGACGTATGCCTCGTGGGCTGGAATGGTGAAAATAAGGTTTTGCCAGAGAAATCTTCACCAGGGCCACCACAATAAAATAAAGAAAAAAGAATGAAAATGTCGTCGTATCTCCGGAAATGTTTAACCGATTCAGCTAAAATTTGGTGTGTCTATGGAGCTTTGAAAGTATTAGTATTGGTGAGATAACAAACCGAGCCAATTGTAACAGGGCGGGCAGGTCAGAAAAATTACAGAAAATATTAACTGAAATCTTAATTTATATATTTTTTGTGAGAATTTGTCAGATGGCTTGCAAAAATAAAACAATATATTCAAAATTTTAATAATCGTCATAATTTTGTGACATGTGTCAAAATTAGGTTAATGTTGATTTGTATACCGAGTCCAACATAAGAATTGAGTTTAGGACTTGTAACAATTTATTTTAGAATACAAAAATAGGTGGTTCGGTGGGACATATTTTATAAGGCTTGTTCCAACAAACAGTTCTTTCCAGTTCTCGGACTATACGCATGCTCTTTAGTTAAAAT
Source organism: Cantharis rufa (assembly GCA_947369205.1). Taxonomy (NCBI): domain Eukaryota; kingdom Metazoa; phylum Arthropoda; class Insecta; order Coleoptera; family Cantharidae; genus Cantharis; species Cantharis rufa. The sequence goes on from OX376309.1 coordinate 20,547,378, forward strand.
TTTAACGAAAATGATCTTTAATGCTTGCAAATTTCGATAAAGAGCATGCGCATCAGTCCTAGAACCGGAAAGAACTGCTTGTTGGAACAAACCTATAATATCGTCGTACTGACTGACGGAACGTTACTTTATAAGTAAAAGGTTCTGTCACTAGGTAGCGACCAAGTTTAGGCTGTTTATGAAATTTTTTCGAAAATGTTTTCAGAATCAGTAAATCGACAGTCAGTAATTTACAAAAATTTATTTTCGAAAAATCCGCTAGATGACCGAAAAAATTTGTTGTACCAATCTTGGAGAAATTTTATTTGTGACTCTTACGGTATTATGTGACGTATATAAAAATTTTGGAAAAAATTCAGTGGCGTACAAAAATAAAAAATTATTTTCATTTTGGATTTTGTTAAAAAAACTTTTATAGATAGATTTAGGGTAAGGGGTGATACATATAGATATCTTTGCCAGGGCTACCGATATCTTTGTTAAGGCTATCACAATAAAAAACAAAAATGAATATTATGTCATCGTATCTCCGGACAAAATTTGGTGTGCTGGTGATTGGAGGTATTGCGGCAGAGAGTGACGATATTTTTTTCATTAATTTACTTTTGATAATTTAATATTTCAAAAGCCTTTTCTTCGATGTAATTGATGATTGGCAGGTTAAAATGCTTGTAATATAAGCTGATTTTTGTGTCATTATATTTTGCTTATTTAATCCCGGAGCGCCTCCGGATGTATTTTATTTAATATTAATAAGAGAAAATAGGGTACGCCACTGTTTCAGTTCGATAATTAAAACTTGAATTTTTTTGCAATATTAAAAAATCACCCTGTATAAACACTTTATGCTGACATAAATGACAATTTTACTTGACAGTTGTATATCATTAGGGTTCGAATAAAAAGTGTCTCATACCCGGTGCCATGCTGTGTCTCATACCCGGATTATGACACTATTTTGAGAATGACGAACAAAAATGCTTCTATTTTTTTTCTTTTTTTTTTTAAAGTAAAACACTGAATGCTAATGCATTACACTTACCTTTTTCGATTTATTCACTCGAAAAATAACACTTTGAAAGAGATCAAAAAAAGTTTTACCAGTGCAATTTCGAATACAATGTTTGCACTTGATACAAGCACTGCGTCGATTGATTTCGGTGTTAGCACAAAAACTGACCCATGAATAAAAACCAGATAAATAATTGACTTTCTCATACCTGGTGCTGTCTCATACCCGGGAACATACTCCCCTATATATAAGAATAATTGCAAGAAGTTTTTGGCATTTTTTACCAGAAATTTTGAATGATCACATTTAATGTTTGTATTTCTAATTTTTAAAAACATTTTAAATTTGTGGTGCCACTTTGGGTGCTACCCCCAAATTACTCGTGTTTGATTATATACTTTTATACTGTTATTATACAGAATGACCCCGCGATTGATGTAATCTTGTAGGTACTGAAAAACTGAAACCCCGCATTTTTGATAATTAAAAACTAACTACGATGCCACGTTGTGGCGTATATTTTTATATTTTTTAAAATTTATTTTGAATTTTATAGAGATTGTTTATTTTGGGGTAGAAGTTAGCCTGGCCATTTATAAAAATTGAATTAGATTCTACTCGAGGTATAACGTTGTATGCTGTAAATTTTTACTTTTTATTTTGATTATCGATAGAAGTTAGTTCTGTCATTTTTGATAATTCTAAAAATTAAAATTATATTGGATTCTACTCGACGCGACGCGACGTGTGCTGTAAATCATAAAATTTTATTTTGATGAACAACTATTTTATCGGACGCAATATATTATACAAATATAATAAAATGCACACATCGGGCACAATATTCAGTTTTTTAATTGTCAAAAATGGCGGGCTATAACTTCACGGACATGAAAAATTTTAACATTGAGAAAAGTTATTGCGAGAAGATGAGTTCAAAATTTAATAATAAAATTAAACTTATAATGAGCTTAGAATAAAGCTCCAAATATTTAAAACATATTTCAAAACAATTCAATATTTTAGTTTTAGTGATTTTATAAAATATGCAACGCTTTTGAGTTCGTGTTTCTTTTCTTTTAACCAATAGTCAATGAAATTGCAAGAACGTTTTCTGGATAAGGGAATACAAACCTTTTTTTGTTGTTTGTTTGAAATTTGGGTCGCCAGGGGGCTGAGCCTCCCTAGCATGGTAATATAAATATAGTATATTTAATAGTAATTATTAATTAAATATAAAAAGTTTTATTCAGTTACCTAACTTCAACATTGTTGTTTAACTGGAATTTATAATATTATATTAGAAATAAAATAAATGGAAAATTTATATACCGAATATTTATTTGACTAGCGAATAAAATCTTACTTGATGCCAACATTGTAATTAACAAAATGTTTATTTTTCCCGGCAAGGACGGTAGACGTCTGTCACATATACTACTCCAGCCGAGTGAAGTATTGATTACAGTAAATTAAAAAAAATTATAAATGCTCTTGCTTGTGTTCTTTAATCGATTTAAAAAAATAATGCTGTTACAAAAATAAACTACTAGAAAGATAAAGGGGCTCTCAAGGGATGCTGTCAAAAACGTCGGAGGAAAATAACATCTTATGGTCATAATGGAAAATGGAGATATCATATTCTAGCTAAAAAAATTTCATTAATTATGTAGTAATATATAAATGTGTACAGTATTACCCGACAGTCAACAGCGAGGTAATACTATAAATATTTCAACATCAGTTAGCATTTTCAGTTACTCTATTGCAAAATTAAAGTGATATTAAATATGACATTGATATAAACCTATGGAATATCGAGAAGAAAAATTGTATAAATATTATATTTTAAAATTTTGAAGTTTATAACAAAACTTTGTAAATTTTTTGTACATATCTTAAAAATTAAATCCACACTGAAGATGTTTTAGATAAAATCTTAAACGCATAAAAGAAATTTTCCGGCAAAGTTAAATCTTAGTGAATTATTTAAAAAGTTATTAGATCATAATCAAGTTTGGAAAAGAAATTTAATAAACAGCGAATTTAATGTACACGGTTGAACAATAGTTTTCTTGTAAACAACGATATTTATTAAATCTTTGACTATATAGGCTTACAGAAATTCCTGTCATTCCTTGCCGCATTCTTACCTTTTATTCTTAGCTGATCGCCGAGCATAAACTGTAGAGTTTAAATATCCTTACAGGAAACAAACCTATAGAATTTAAAAGCAGAGAACAAGCGGTCTATTTAATAAAACCTTTTTAGTTTATGAACATATCAAAACATGCAGAGCATTATATAGCGGTACTAAAAATTGAGGAACATTTTATTGTTTTATTCTATTTAGGAAGCTGCGATAAAATCAATAGATTTGTAGATGTTAATCAGAAGAAATTGATACTGAGAGTCGACGATAACAAAGCGATAAAAACGTTTCTTACCTACCTCTAATTTGCCATTTTATTCCTTACTTTTCTTACAAGTTGAAATATAATTTGATATTGATAAGTAGAGCAGTTGATGTTACCTACCGTTGGAGGTTACTTGCCAGAAGAGGAAGAGTGCTTACCGGAGTCTCTTATCAAAAGCTATAAATAGTCAGCATCGAAGATTTACTTTGCAATATCTACTTTGGAGGAGATATAAGATCATTTATTCTCGATTGTGGAAAGCGTATGCTGAACCCTTTCATTGTTCAATAGTGCGTAGCGAGGATTCACACACAGAAATTATTAAATTTCTAGAAACTTTTTATAGCTGATTTTATGTTTTTGCTGAAAAACAAAATCGTGTCGGCGGTGCTAACTAACTTTAATGAGGAACAATTAGGTTAGGTTTTAAAAAGAAGATGGTGCGTGCCATTAATAAGTACATTTATTAACAAACTGTAATACATAATAAATTACATTCAACACAAATACTTTTTTTGATAGTTGAAGTATTTCTAATAATTAATGCTCCATAATGAATTGGTTAACACTAAACGTATATATTTGATTTTTGTAAACACTTGTATCACATGGAACAATAAGTTTCACAATTCATTTTTAATATTTACATTTAACATACTTACTAGTTAATTAATTAAAAATAGTTTTATAGTATGAAAGAATTCTAGATATAATTACATTAATATACTTATAAAATTTTTGAGTATTTTCTATCTATCATAAATGTTTTTTACTTTTTAATTAATTACCGACTAGATTTTTATAAAATAAAAAAAATATAACTTTAAAGTTATAGTAGTTTTTGCTGTAGGTAAATATTCTAAATTATTTTTAACAATTACCCTATTAAAATAATTAAATTCTAAATGTGTAAAAACCATTTATATATTATTATTATTATTATTTAAAATATAAATCAAATTCATATTAGGTACTTATAAGACGTGGTGATTTAAGAAATATTTTAGTGTTTTATATTTTTATAGTGCCATTTTTTCGATATAAAAAAATATAAATTTAATAAATAGATAACATATAAATTACTGTGAGAACTGCACAAGTGTGGGCGTGCAAGCTTGTCATTAAAAATGTAACACCTAAAAGTTTTTAAATTTTAAATCTAAAACACTTTTATCGTTAATGCTGAAACCTTTTATGGTAATTTTAATTTATTTTACCAATTTAAACATTTAATAATAATAATTTAAATTTGTAACGTGATTACAAATTTAGAATAATAGGTAGCAAGGAATATTCAAAAGTAATATCTCTAACAAAGTTTTATAAAATTTTGTATCAACTCAATTTGATATTTTTTGGATGGGCAAATACATCCAGTTCTTACAACAAATTTAATAAATTGGCGGTGGTATACAAGCAAGAAAACAATCAAATATTTCAAATGTTGACTATTTAAATTTTTATTTTTATTTAAAAATAAAATTTTAAGATTAAGCGTTCAACAGAAACAACAATCAATATGTATTATAATTTATTGTAAACAAAAATAATTTTTGGTTGAAAATACTCTCTGAATAACCGAATTTAATATTCTCGAATAAAATATTTTGTTTTGATAAAACAGACGTTAATTTAAAAAGTTTTAAACCGAAAGACAAATTCAAAACTTAAGAAACTCTCATTTGGATTAAAATTTACAGATCTTTATTATAAACTATATTTTTATATATATTTTTTTACAACTTCGAATCGATAACAAGTAATTATTGTATATAATATCCCTGGTGATTGCAAAACTGTCGATAATTTTGATCAACTGACACGAATCTCTTCTGCTAAGATTGTAGAGTTATTATCACAAATATTCAAAAATACAAGACACGAGAGAAGGCTCAGTTAGTTAAAATTATCCGATGTCATTGCAATAATGCGAGATATTTATTTAATTACTTTACGAATGTTAAAATGACATTCTAACCAATCACCGTCAAATTTCACGTTGATAGATTAGGATTTTAAAATGTACAAATGTCATTGGCTTATCTTCAAACATCAAACTAAGTTAATAATTATCAATCTACGTATTTAAATTATCACAGTTAAGACCTTAACGATAAACACATAATAAAAATATTTCAAATTATTTAAAATATTTTTATTATTTAAATGAAAATAATATAAAAAATCTTCCGACATACCATGACAACAGTTTTCACCAAAATTATACCCTTTTCTGTATAATATACCTATTTAGGTGTTACCATTTTAATAGTCACGAAGTAGAAAACCGTGTTTAATATTGCGTAATATTTAAAAATTTATATTTTTAGTGAGTTTGTTTAAATGATTGCTTTTGAAGTATAAATTAAGTGGTTGAATTATTACTGTTTGGCATGTCAACAGACAATATATTCTAAATTAATCTATCCAGTCGGAAAATTTACTATTGATTTGTAAAAACGCGTTTTACAAATTACTAGTTTCTATTTCTTAGGAAAAGTTAAAGATAACATTTACTTTATATTATATAATTTAAATAATTCAAGTATAATTAATACCTAAATATAGTTTAATCTACACACTAATTATTATATTGTATTACAGCAACATTGTCAGTATAGAAATAGATTATTTAAATAAACAATTTTTATAAATTACAACTTTTATTTTAAACTTTGTTAATTATAAATCTCACACGAAAATAAATTGCGGTTTTTTAAAACTTTAAAAGTTAAAATGAAATTTTATTTTTATCTATAAAATAAAAAATAATAAATTCGAATAGGTTCCCGTTACCCCAACCCCCATTCAAAATTATAATTTTTTCTGAGATGTTCACTCCGAAAGAGAAAATGAGAGTCTCGGGTGAAATTAAAATTACAATTTTGAAGTTCAACTTTAATCTTCAGTTACATTCACGATGGTGCATTGTAAAAATCGAATTAATTTTTTTATTGCGTTATTGTAACTTTATAAAAAAATTATTACCCACTTAACAATTTTTACTGAAAATCCACAAATTTTACGCTGACGTTTTAATAATTTCCAGATTATCTCAGGGTGGGAACCCTAGCTTTTGAAAGTTAAATTGTACACATATTTAAAATATATGTACATTCATATTATAATGTGGCGACATAAAAGATATACATAGATTTGTAATACATTATCACAAAGATGAGTGCAATTTTGATATTATAGCGCCAGTTTTACGTCAGATGTTTACAAATTATCCTGCTTTGAGTAATTCAGAATTATATTTACACATGGTAAAATTTGTTAATTTGGTAATTAAAAATTAATAATCACAATAATATGATTTTATACGCGGATGTTAAATTAATGTTCCAACACCCACGTTATACCAAAACTGCACTCTAAATTCAATTAGATTTAACAAAGGGGTTAATAAAAATATGCAGGAGTAGATATAAGTATAAAAATATGTTGTATAGCACATTTTTAAAACAACAAAAGTTGTTTACCGTATTTAATCCTCATACGAAAATGTTTGTTAAAAAGCAATTAATTAACATAGAAATACAGTAAATTAAATTTAATAAAAACTCTTTTGTTTGCCTTTTTCCTAAATTGAGATATAAGTCGAAATTCTGTTGAGTTAAAGTTTATCGTTGTCAGCAGAAGTCGGAGCATTACTTTAATGAATTAAATTAATTCTTACCTGAAAAAAACTTACCAAATCGATTACTAAAACGGCTCCTTTTATTGTTAGATTTTTCTATACAAGGTTTATACGTGGCTTTCTTTGATGTAAAAAAAACAGCTATGTTTTTATGTAACGAAACAATATCAACAAAAAAAGTATTGAGCTAAATATTTTCATTTAATGGCGCTAATTGCTTAAAATTTATTGCCAATGTTAGTGTAAGAGCAGATTTTACAAGCTACTTTTAAAAATTTGCAGAGCTAAATTTTTATTTGCAATCTTAATTCGTATATCTATAATTGTATTCTTTAAAAAATTCAAGATATTTTACAATAAGTATAAAATATTGATTAAAATATTCAAATTCATTTGTAAAAGATTTATCATAATTTTTCAGTATAATAACTATTTTTTAAATATTTAATCTAATAATAATAAATCACCTTTTCATATACCTCACCGACGAATCTTGAAGCCGAAACAATCGGCCCCCTTTGAGCCGTTACCTAATTATTTTTATATCACATACTAAATTAAACAAAATATTCAACAGTACTTGAGCTCTAAGGGGGCCGACTGATGCCATTGCCCCCTCAGGATTCCCCAATGTTAAACTTCAACTTAAAAGTATTTATGCATATCTTAAAAATGTAATCTTTTCATATTACAGAGTTGTGTATCAGTCTAATTATGAAGATCAAATTAAAACTTATAAAATGTAAATTACCATTGAAAAGATTTTTGACGATTTTCGTTAGCACCTATAATAGTTGAATAAAACTACCTAACTTAATACGCGAATCACTTAACCTATTTGCATCAGTTGGAAATAAGAACTTCGCGCCGTCTAGCGGTGTATTGCGCGAACCGCTAAGTATTGTTCAGTATCTTAATATTAATTAATTTTTGAATGTTTAGGTTGATGCAAATGGGATAACCTTCACCATTATCGTGATAAGATAAAATAAATGAAATCGGGCGGTTATATTTTCAATTTGCTCCGTTAAAAATGGATTTTGAAAATACTTTAGGATATTCGAATACTCCATTTTTTATATTAAATATTTCGCAGTCACTCCTTTAATTTGGGCTGAGTTTGGGGTTCAAAATCGAAAGACTCTTAACCTTTCTACCACTAATGTAGACTTGAGTCAATTACTCGTTTATCCTGCCCTTCATCTAACGGTTCAATCTCAGCTGTACACAGATTAAATATTGAAAAAGCATTAAATATCTCTTGTAAAATTAGCACGAAATTTTGTGTGGATAAAGTAAATTGAGTGCGGTTACCTTTGAAAAATATATAATTTTAGGTATTTTTACTCTCTCCCAAATTCAAACCGAAATTTACGGAGCAGTTTTACCCGACAATGTATAATATAGTAGCTTATAGTAAATTTGACACTATAAACATCTATTTAATTTTTAAGAATGATTACGTTTTGTGTTTAAGAATATTTGTTTTCAAAAATAGGTATTTGGAATTTTAAAAGTTTCAATTCAGGATAATGGTATATACAACATGTGATTAACTGATACACCCTGTAAAATTAATTATATACAAATTTAATGTACAATTATATTGAGGGTACTTAAAGTTAAATTAATATTCTATTACTTGTAATAGCCATATATTTATATTGACGATGAACCTGATAGCTACCTTTGAGAAAACGACATACATGGTGAATTCAATTGGAAAGACCTGTTTATGGATGAGTACAAGTAGCTCACAATCAAAAGAAATATCATATTTATACAGCTATTAGATAATCCTGCTGAGCCAGTTTGCATAGCGGCTGGTCGTTCTCCTGTAAAAAATATTTCACATTTTAAAACTGATTCTAAAATCAAATGATTGAAAGATATTTTTTAATTAAAATTTAAAAATTATCAATTCAAATTAATAATAAAAATCATCATTAATTTGATGGTTCCATGAAAACTCCAAGATATTTCTGAAATTTCTGATTGAAATATCCGATTCTCGCAATCAAACTACTTTAAATTGCCGGTGTCGTTTTTTCTGTCGTGCAGCCTTTGGTTGGTTATATATACAAAATTATAAATGTCTGCTTTAAACACTTGTATAATTTATAGTTTTTTTATTGTTTATTTAATATTTAAATTTTAATTCATTATTAAATTTATTTGGTGAATAATTTGTTCATTTTAAATTATATTTTTGTAGTTAAAAAGACTAGAGGTTGGAAATATAAATTTAAAATTGCGAAAGAATTTCGATTATAATTAAGTTTGGGTCCGATTAAACTTACTCATTTTTTAATATGTAAATTCGTAATCTGCTCCAGGTAACCTTTTTGTATTAAATTATTTTTAAATCAGTTTTTATTATTTTAGAAATAAAATAGTAAGTTATGTTATAAAATAAGTAAATATTAAATATAATTAAGATATTAACCTAGATATGCCCAAGGTCCTCTACATATATATAGGACGGTTATAGGGCGTCCTATAAATATGCAGATATGCCTTATGTCATATATCTAGGACGGTTATAGGCCGTCCTATATATAGGACATTGGGCATATCTGGGTTAAGAAACTGTTAGTTTTTCTAGTTAGAATAAAAGTTTATCCGAACGACATATAAGAGTTTATCATTTAATCAAAGAATATAAACCTAATAGGAACAAGAAGGGTCACTCGCCAAAGTGGGGCCGGCCGTTTTTCAGTGCGCAGTCTCACCAACAATATGGCGGTTTGAATTTGACAGCTGTTTGACGTTAACATGTATTTGTTATTATTTATATATTTGCCGCCATTAATTCGATTTTTGGATATTTTGACAGATAATGAAACTATAGTTGGTTTTTTTAAGAATAATATAAAAATTTATACTAAACCGATGACATCGAAATAATTAACCAATAAAATTAGTTTAGAATTAGGCAGTTTTATACTACCAAAATTTATGCTTTGTTTACATCTAATTTCAAACCAATTTAATTGGTTAATGTTTTGCGGTCATCGGTTTAGTATAAATTTGGACCCGCGCTCCGGCACTTTTTATGGTATATCTTTCATTTGCCAATATAGAAAATGTGAAATTAATAGGTCTATAAATGATACTGTTAGTACTTATCACTTCAACAACTTATTTATTACAAATAATGATGAAAAAGAAAATAGCAACGAAGTATTATTTAAAAATTGCAAATAACATCATGCAATTTTTAATTTAAAATTTCCGCATTTTAATTGCGCAGTCTCACCAACAATATGGCGACGTGTTTCAAGGTCAAATAAAATGGCCTGTTAAACAACAAAGAAACCGCCGAGAGTGTCGCTTCTTGTTCCTATTAGGTATATCTTCTTTGATTTAATAAATTAATAAGAACCCGTTTCACAGTCATTTTTAAGTCAAAATGACTTTTTTTTTAGACGAGATTTGTATGAAACTATTATATTTAATTCGAAAAATAAGTGACCAAACCGTTCGTTACTTCAATGAAATTTGTATTTAGCGCCTGATGTACAATTTGAAATAATCACCAAATGAAGGAAGGAAGGAATTTGAAATCCCGCGTAAAAACTGGTGAGCGTAGCATGAACTAACACGAATACTAGAAAAGAGGAGAGGAAACTGACAAAGCACGAGGTAGATTAAAATCATGCTATCTTAGAAATCGAAAGCAAGCTAGTTTATCTTTGTTATATTATTAGAGTAAGAAGTTAAGGGACACTTAATTAAGTAGTGCAATGGAAATAAATGGCTCTTAACGATTTAAAGGATACTTAACACTTTTAAGTGCAGGTGGTGCAAACTGGCATGGCGCTACAATTAAAATTTAAGTGTTTCTTAAATTGGTAGTGTCACTTTACATAATATAATATTATGTAAGGGAAGCTTACAGTTCAAGTGTAGGTGGTGCAAACGGGTATAAACGATACCTGCTAAATTCTGCGATTTAGCTTGCAAATTATTTCAGGTAAATAGTCTTTTATGTGAGGTTAACCTAGTGTTTTAACAGGATCACTACTGCTGAAATAGACGACTGTAAGTTCCACCGATCGGTAAAATCTTTTTAAATCACAATTGTAAGTTCCACGGGTCGGTTTTAGGTTACTATTGTTATTCCATATGTAATTTCCATCGATGATCAATTAAGTTATGGCAGTTAATGCTATTATTAATTTTTTAGCCGTTTTACGCTTTCAGTGTTGAGTTACACTCAAATTATAAAAAAGTGATTTATGACGCAATTTCGATTCAATTCTAGACAACCTACATATATCGCTCTGATTTGCGCGAGGCTATACAATTAAAAAAATAATTAAAACAATAGTAAAGTGTTCAGATGGAAAGTTAAATGTCAAAAGAAAACCAACTTGATTGACACATTTATAGGAAAATTAGGAAATTTTCGAAATTATTATTTTTCATTTTTGGTTTTTATTTTTTTTTATTTCAGAAATACGGTACTTTTTGCATTGAAAATAATCTCTTGCCTACCAGTTTCGGTTTATTAATCATCATCAGGACACAATTGGTCTCATAATACGAAGTTGATCTTCTTTTCTGTGATTAGGAATTAGCAATCCAAACATACACACTTCATTTAAATTTTTTAAATTGTTGTTTTTTGATTGTTTTTAATGCAAAAAAATACCTTATTCCTGAAATAATAATTTAACTTTGGCAAAATCAGATATCGGCAAAAATCTGCTGATTCCATAACTGTAAAAGCAACCTGTTTTTGGAGTACATTCCAACTACATGGTAGTGTCGACCTATAAATATCAGCTATTCAAATCTAAAATTTTCGTTTTGTAACTTAACTTAGGATCACACCAATCCACTACTTCGATAAATAATAATTATTACAATACAAAATAATATAAATAATTATTGAAATATACTAATTAGAATTATTAAGATTTCATGTTAAGTGTATAAGAATTTCTCCTTATTGATTTTTATAAATTTTTATAAAACAAATCTATTACTACCTTATTATTGCTAATTTAAGTTAGATATAAAATAATTAAAAAAAACCAATTGCAAAAAGTTTTGTTTTTAATTAATCGACTGTAAAACAAGGACATAAAACGAAAATTTTTTATTCAGATGAACATTATATGTTTGTTGCTTTGAATTTTTTTCTGCCTGAAATACATGTTTTTCATGTTGACTAATTTAAAAATCGTTTTTTTAGGCGGAAGTTGTACTTATTGGTAATGGATTTAATTATATTGTTATACTTATATATTTTTATTTGAAAATTTGTCAGAAAAATTTAAATATTTTATTTTGCATTATCGAAACATTTTAAAAATAATTCTCATGTTTCACAAATACCTATTTTATATTTAAATTACAATCATATATTAAAAGATCTTTAATTGAATCGGCTCGTGAAAATCCTCTCGAAAAAGTAAATCAAGTTTGAAGAGTTATAACTGAAAGCTTGTAGTTGTTTAAATATAAATTTTATTAAGCAAATGTTTTCTTTAAATTCTCTAAAGCACAAAAATTATTGGTTAAAAAACTTTAATTTTAGGGTGTTAATTGGCTTGCCTTTAAAGTAAATATACCAATTTTTGTAGAAATTCAAGAGGTCAAGAGAATGTTTTATTTAAATTATTTAACATAGAATATTAGTCGTTAATTACTGTTCTTATTATATCGGGTTCTCTAAATAACTGCATATTTTAAACCATAACTTATAAAATATTTTGACAAAGTTATTATAACTTAATTTTCTCTGTAATTATGTTGGAAATTTCCTGAATGAAACTACATAAAGCTCAAAATATTAAACATTTAAAAAGTAAATATCTCATTAACTGATATTTATATTTTATAGCTCTAAATTTAAGTTATTTGAAAAAGTATGTTAAGAATAAAACAATTTTGAGATTTTGTTATACAACCAGACAAGTAAAAATAAATTTTAAGTAAATGCATAGTCGAAATTCAAAAATAGTAGTTTAAAAAGAAATATATCTGTTAAGTCTATTATATTTAAGTTAGTTTTTATCAGAATTACGAAAGGTTTTATAGAAATTTTGAATATATTTTCTTAAAATATAATATCATGTATAATAAAGGTGCATTTTAAGTGCGGAGAGGATATTTCCATTTGAGATAGAAGAGGATGTTCTAATTGCTTGCAGGCTAAATCTACTTCATGAAGAAGAAAATAGCAAAAATAATCTTCAAGGAGATTATTATTTGATGTTGCAAATTATACAACCATTCGTTTTCCTGTACTGCGGTTAGAAAATTATCCTTGTTTATAGTGAAATATAACTTGACATAGAAAGCTGTGTTTCTGCAGTAGTTTACAAAGATGTAACCGGCTAATTTTAGTATACGACTGACAATCGATCTTCGGGCGACATGAGAACGATTTAAGGGCTACCGGTTTAAATCAAGGATTGTCTTCAAATTAAAAGAATTTTACTTATTTAAACACTGCAGAGAAAGTAACACCATCAGAATAGGACATAAATACGTACAAATATGTAGGTAGTCAAAAACATGTATCACAATGTATGTAGTATGTATGTAGTGTAGTATGCTACAGACGGTTTCGGAATTGCTTAGAAAAGATTGACACCCGATGTGATGATCATCTTTCATAAAACCAAAAATAATTGAATACCAAACTAAAGCCGCTTTCACACCAAAACAACACATTAAGGAGTTAATGGTTACCCTTTGTATGAAAAGCGTCGAAAAATATGTATTATTTAACGATCTTTTATGAAAATCGTTGAGTAATGTTTATTAAACTACGATTTCTAAAACTGATTTGATTATGAGTTTTGAACACAATTTGTGATTCCTAGAATGACGTCTTTACCCATGAAATTAAATAAAATAATGTCAATTAATCCAAATAAATAATTTCTCGATCACAATCAGAATTGAGAGAAAAAGAAGATAAAGTGGAAGGAAGACAAAATTCAATCTAAAAAAAGTGAACATTTTAGAGATAAAGGCGAAAACAAATGAGAAGATTAAGAAAAAGAGGAATCATAAATATAAAATGCCAAGAAGCAGCTGCTCCAACCTGTAATATTTTGGTAACATTTTACCAATCCAAAAAAACACATTCATTGGTCGACTTTTTTGCCAATCAAAAATATAAGGAATATCGGTAATAAACTCTCTCAGTATTGAGGGCCCTAAAAGAAGAAACGGCGTAGGTTGCGACCTAACCAAGTTTGTTTCCTCAATGCAATACTCAAGAAATTACGGGGAAAACGGCTAAGAGTAACAAACCAACCGAGGCCGCTTCATGCAAATCTGATCATTCAATGACAAGCCTCAAAGGTACATTAGGTTCCATATTAAATAAATTACACATCAATCGAGTTCTCAACCAATCGAGTTGCACATTAGGAGAGTTCCATATCAATCGAGTTCCACGGTGTTTACTATTAGGAAGTCGTATATAATTATTATATATATATATTATTTCTATATTTTTTTAATTAACTAATTAATAACACAATAACATAGACAAATTAAATTTAAGTAAAATAAATAAAAATCGATAGCAAACCCCATACTAAAAGGGTAAAAGGGTATATTAATATGCTATAATAATATCTTATATTAAAATCTGTTGCTTTAAAATTGAATTGAATTGTTTTCAGATTTTTTTCAAAACTTTCAGAACTCAGATTTTTTGCTTCTTATTTAAAACAAAAACTTATTGACGTCTTTATTACAATATATTTAAAAAAAGGTTAGCTTCTAGAATATATTAAATTAATAATGATGAAAGACCGGACTTTTATGCGTTAAAAAAATCGAAATAATTTTTTTATGGAGTAATAATGGTTAATATGCGATTACATAAAGACAAATATAATCTGCAAAATTAAAAAATTAATAGTTTTCAGTACAATATTTATTACTAATAGGGTTACCCAGGCGATTTTCCAGTTTCTTTATGTAAAAATAACTTAAGTCAAATGACATATTTAGACTTCTGACGGTTTAAGAACTGTAAGATATGATGTGTTTTTGACTCATCTCACTCAAACCATTAAACCTTTTTTTTTAGATATTCTTAATTTTCCGCACAACTACAGGACAGGCCCAATATTTTAAGGCTTCTGCTGAACTCCTAGTTAATGGAGAATCCTAAAATGTAGTGTTATGTGCACACATGTTTACGCTATATTTATATAATGATTACAATACGGAATTAATATTCTATTCAGATTTTCCATCATAAAATTATTGCTTGGAGCTAAGATTGTTATTGTAGCATGAAATTAATTGCTTTACAACACATGATGCAAGATGAGCATATTTCAATGTTACTATCACTATGCCTGCGGGGTTTATCTAGACATCTTCTACTTTCGAAGCATCATGCTGTCCAGTTTATTTTATTATTTTACTACCTGTAGAATCAGGGATCAATTTCAAATTATCTATGACATCTTTTGACATTTTAAATGTCATCTGGGTTGTTTAGAAACAAATAAAAATGAGATTGGCTCAATGAAAGCCCATTAAATTAAAATAACAAATTTTAAGTGTTTAGTGCAGTCGGGTCATGTGAGGTTACGAATTAAACTTTAGTTTACTGATTGAATATGTCAGTATGGGTAGGAATAGGAACTCAGATTATTTTACGTTGGTAGACGGGAGTAGCCGGTGCTACCAACATAAAATATATACATAACTTAATCATGTGCAAATTTTTAAATAGTCATACCAGATATTGACGACGATATAATGCGGTCATATGCGATTATATGAATAATAAATATATATGCGGTTAAAGCCTTAAATATTATATAAATATGCGCAATAAAACTTTTATTTAGGTTTCTTTCAGTGACTACCGTATAGATACCGAAAAATTATGTTTTTATGCTCCATACAATCGCATACAGATCCGGTTTCTAATAATGATTATTTAATAAACCGGCAATCGAAAGCTTGTATAATTTAAATTTTATTTGAAGTATCTAAAAAAGTTATGAGTACCAATTATTTATCAAAGCAGTTCGATTCATTGTTATACTGTTTATTAAAATAGGCAAGAAAAGAGGGAAAAGACTTCTAAAAGCTAGGAAATACAGTGTACAATTTGATTATTGTGTGTCAAGAACGCTTACCGTTCAATACGTGAACTCGAACACTTGCTACGTCTGCATTGGAAGGGCTGCATGAGTATTTTCCGGAGTCTGAAATGTCGGCGTGCTGAATTAGAAGAAAACTGGTTGTTTCTTCACCTTTTTCCGTAATGACAGTTACACCGCCTCGACTCGAGTCGTAACTAATTACCTGTATAAAATAAACATCACCAAATAAATTCTCTAATATTAATTAATTTTGCTTAAAGCACTTTAAGCTAAACATTAAATAACTTCCCAAGTAAATATTAAAAATAAATAATGTACAACTCTTACAATTAGTCTTTCTTTGCTCTATGTACTGCATATAATTTAAAAGGGGTTGTTTTACCAAGTTAACCTTAAAATCAAGATGTCTGTTATTTCAAAGATTTTTTAACCTTAAAAAAGTTTAAAATACCTAACGTAAATGTTTATACAAGTTTATTTAGTTAACATTTAATTAGTCGATATTTTAAGAAAGATTATTTAAGCAAGAAAATTATTGCTTGTTTATATTTATTCTAGCAGGTCAGGTGGTCTACTGGTCGACCTCACTTTCTACTTTTGGCATCGTATATTTTGGACAAATTTAAACCCCGACAAAAAAATCTTAAATTCAAATTCTGCTTAGCAACTCGGAGCTACTTGGCAACTTGATAAATCCAACTTCTGAAGTCTCTTATTTTGAGAAAATTAACCAAGGGTTAATTTCAACCTTAGGTAGAACAAACGGGCAGAATAGAAACTTTTTCCAATATTCCAGGTAAAATAATTGTATAATCCAGACCCTGTACGGGTGCATTTCAATTGGGCGAATATTGCTTCGGTGTAGACAAAAAGTCATTTTAATTTGTATTTGTATGTATGTTTTTATTTTCAATTTGTTAATAAATTTTTCAGCTTTACAATGTGTCAACAGGTGTGACATTGTCACACCCACCACACATGCTAGACAGTCGTCAGTAAATTTTTTAAAATAAATAATCACTTTATCAATTAAATTTTTTAATTTTACAATTGAAAATTCTGACAAATATTTTTTTGGCATACTCTGCTGTCTTAAATTTATAAATTGTGTTAAATTTTTGAACTATGTCCTATTACTGACGTAGCAAGGCATTAGTAGATTGGCTTTACATTGATTGCTTTTAGTCGATAGTTTTAATTTTGCTGCGGTGATATTAATGAAATTGTTTGGTTTAATCTTTTAAAACCATTTAATTAAATCTACACTAAATTGTTCAAGTGATCAATTTTTATTGTTAAAAACCATAAAATGAAGACGCAAAATGTTCGATCAACTGTTCAAATTTTAATGTTAAAATTTTTAAATGCGAATTAGATGGGGTAGAATGTTTTACCTCGTTTGAAATTAACCTTTTCAATAATCAATATTTTGTATTTAAATTACATTTCTAACTTTTTTCTTCTTCTTTTCGTTCAGAATGTTCATAACATGTTGCGAGCAACAACATGTTGTTGCCTACTCTAGGTAATTGCGTGGTATACTCACAAATACTCTAGGTAATTGCCATGCAGTTTTCTTTTGCCTAGTAGTGTTTTCTTTTTGTATAATGCAACCAAGGCAAAAAAGTTTTTGTTGTATTTTTGGTAACAACAACTCTTTCTCCTTATACATGGTGGTTTCAACATCCTGCGATCAAGTCACATTTCAGATGCATGACTTCTTTTCAGCCTTTTAATAGATCTTTGATTGATTTCATTATAGCAACTGCTTGGTTTGTTGAATTTTTATTATTCGCGTAGCTTATAGATCAACATTAGAATATTCAAATATATGTATCATGGAAAATAATAAATCAGATTTTAGAGAAATAAATCTAAACCATCTAGCCAAGTGATTGCATTAGATGTTCCAAAAGTTGGGTCGAAAACTCTACATTAAAATTAACGGATTAATTAAACAATAAAATTTAAATCATTTTTATTATTGCTCCTAGAATAAGTTCATTTGTGTTGTAAAATCTCTTTTAAAGATTTCTACCTGCTTTATTAATTGTTGTTTTGTATTATATTTACCGCCGAAATAAATAACACTTTCTAACATTGCATATTTTTTTAATAAAAAATTCATAACGTTAATTTAGTAATTCAATTTTAATTTTATAAATTGTGTCCATGCCCACCTGATATATACAGATAAATTGTTAAAATTTGTGTTAACGTGCACCTAGACCGCTCCGGCTATCCGCACAAAAAGTTTGTTAAATAGTTAAGCAATGCTTTTTGGATAGCATCATTTAATTAATCTGCAAAGTTTTACATTTTAATGTAGAAATTTAGTATTGTTATTGTTTTTTTTTTGGTTTATTAAAATATGTAATTTCAAACTATACATTCTGATTTAGAAAATCCCTAAATTACAAAGTTTAAAACGAGTGTAAAATATTTTATTCTACCTGTTGAAGATAAAACTTAAAGCGTAAAGCTTAAAATTAAAGTAGGATATATAAACTTTTATTCATTTTTCTCCATAGATACTCGTATGTAAAACTACCAAATGTTTAATCTGTAAAATTAATATTAACACAATCGTTTTCAGTGTTGTGCAAACGAAATATTTTTATTTAATTTATTTACATTTAATATATTTAAAATAATTATATATAAATTAATTATTATGGTATAGCTAAATAAACATAAACAAGATTTATTTATCCCAAATTAATAAATTTTACCTTGAAAAAGAGGACATAAATCCTCGAAAGCTTGGGATAAATAAATCTTGTTTATGTTTATTTAGCTATACCATAATAATTAATTTATATATATTTTAATAGCTAATAATTTAATTAATTAAAATAATTATAGTTACATAGTTTGTTCTACGAAGTTAATTTTTAATATATTAAAAATTGTCGAGTTTGCTTTTCACATCTTAAAAAAATTTAAGGATTTTCATGATTATAACATTAAAAAATCATATTATACTAAATTTCTGACTGAAAAATTAGTTGACGGCGAAGTGATTGGTTTTCTAATGCCCCAATACATAGATTCGTTTTTCACAATAATAACATAATAATTTTTGAAACTTGAAAACTTGTTTTCATTATTGATTATAAAATTTAGTAAACACATATCGGCTTCATCTTTTACTATCTTTGTACACAGAATTCGGAATTTTAACAATGCCCATTCAATTTTATTTAATTATATATTATATTAAAATATTTCAACAACTTTAAAGAATTTCAGAGATTTATAGAAAATTCCAGAAAGTTCCAATATATTTTAACAGAATTGAAAACAAGTATAAGTCTAAGAAAATTCATGGAAAACAATAGTTTAGGAGGAATCTCAAAGATTTTTAAAAATGTCATAAATATAAGAAAAATTCAGTAATTTTCAAGCAATTGTTGGAATTTACAAGTTTCAGGCCGAAGTAATTTCCAAAAATTTGTGCATACATCATGATTCGGTGGAATTTTTTTGGAATTCGAAAATACTTTGAATTTTAACGTCTTTGGAAATTTTTGTCTTTGTCTTTGGCTTTAGAAAATAAAATAAGAAATTTAATGAAAATAAATGGCACTGACCTGGCCGCAATTGACAACTATGTATGTAACACGACATAATTTAATGTCATCGACGTAATTATTTTATTTTTAATTGCTGTAATCAAAATACTTGAAAATTATTGAAATTTAAAAAAAGGTTTGTTCTATATCGAATAGTTAGTTTTTCGGGTTAGTCCCACACTGCCGCACTTTAAAAAAAATTAATTTTTGAAAGTTGTTCCAGGTTGTTCTGGGTTTGTTTTATATTGTTCCAAAATATTTTTTCAATAACTGAAATATTAACACGAAAAATCACGAAAAACAATTTTTCCAATTAGGAATATTTATTTCATTTAATAAAACACCAACACATGGCGCTATATTACTTTATTTTTAAGAAATCTAGGAGCAAGTGCATGATCTTGACAAATATAGACTATTACTATAGAATTAATACTACACTATTGAAAGGCCGTTAATTGGCCAAATCACTAATCAAATGTATGTTGGTAAACATAACTTTTTCTGAAGTAAAATGGAAGCGGTAAATTTAAACCGCTGGAGTAGTCTAACTTAACCTCCTGTTAAACTATCAATAAATTGACAAATAAATCAATAAATCACGATAAACGAAAAGATTTTGAGTCCTTCATTTCGGCGGTAAAGAATTTGGCTTATGACTGCAAATTTGAAGAATTTTTAGATAAAGTACTGCGGGACCGATTGGTTTGTGGGCTGGTCAACGCGGATATGCAGAAGAAGTTATTTGAAGAAATTGAAAACTGGACGTTTAGAAGCAAGTGAAATCGCAATTAACTATGAAGTGGCAGGAAATCAAAGATGAATCATTCACGTCAATGAGCAAGTTAACCAGTTACAAATGAAAAAAATTCGAAGAAATGGTCAAGGTCAGAACGGCCGCAAGTGGCTCGGCTTAACTAGTGATTCGGCCAATTAACGACCTTCCAATAGAGTAGTACCACTTGTAAGATTTTTGAAAAATAAATGTAGAGCCATTTATTGATATTTTATTAAATGAAATAAATATTCCTAATTGGAAAAACTGTTTTTCGTGATTTTTCGTGTTAATATTTCAGTTATCGAAAAAATAGTTTGGAACAATATAAAACAAACCCAGAACAACCTGGAACAACTTTCAAAAATTAATTTTTTTGAAAGTGCGGGGCTGGTCAGAAATATTGCTCGCGCTCCCACGACTTTATTTTTGAATACATGAAAATGATTTTCTGGAACAATATAGAACTAATTCAGAACAACCTGGTACAACAACAAAAATTAATATTTTTTTTAAAAGTGCCGGTGTAACCGGGAATATTTACCCCAGTGAAATTTTACCCCCCGGTAAAAATTCCCTAGTGAAATTTTACCCCCTAATCATTTTTTACTGGAGGTAAAATTTCCCTAGAGAATTTTTACCGGGCGTAAAAAAGTTCAAAATAGCCTCAGTGAATTTTTACCCCCTTAATAAATTGTATAGGTAAATCAGAATTTTTATTAGTGTTTATGTATCAAATTCGATTATATTTTATTCTGAAATGCTAAAATATCTTCCTCAGATTTTGGAAGAATAAAAATAAATAAAATAGGATAATTTATTATTTAAATAGTAAAAGTAATAGTAATACATGGTGGGGCGGGGGAACCTCCCACATTTTAAAAAATCGCAGTGGAGGAATGGGGTCCCAGAGCGGCGGGGTGGTATAGTTTGGAAGGGTGTATGATGTAGATTTCACACGCCACCATGCCCTGGTCAGGGAAGCAAGGTGCGTTTGTGTTCGAGACTTTTATTAAAAATTCAAAAGTGTGTATTTCAAAAGACCGCTGAAAATATAAAGGAAAGTCAAGAAAAGCAAAAAACTTCTTATGATAAGCGTCGTGTAAATGCAGTGAAATTTAAAGTTGGAAAATCGCTACTGGTACGAAATTGCAGACGAGATGTTCGCAAAGATGGTTGAACAAAAGCGCCCTATACAAGACCGTACGCCATAGAGAAAATTCTGAGCAATGGCAACTGCATTTTACGGTCGAAAGTGGGAAAATCTTTGAAAAAGAGGTATCCTATCAGTAATTTAAAACATTACCACGACAACGGATCTCAAGAAAAAAAATGGCAAAAATGAAGAACATGAATCATCTCTTGAAGAAATTAATTGCATAACAGAAAAATCAAAGTTTTTTAGATGCATATTTTTATGCATTACCGGAAGTGAAGATCAGCACAAGGAAGTACGAAAGCTAATTACCGAATTTATGAAAACTCGAAAACAAGAAGTTGATCTGTTTTCTGGTGTTAAGAATTATATGAATATGACGAAAATGGACGAAAATGCCATTTGGGATTCAGATGTTGAGATGCTTTTCACTGCAGCACTCATAGGAGCCGATATATATTCGTTTACTCAAATGTCAAAAAATCCTGCATGGCTAAGGTTTCCAAGTTCAATGCACCTTTTCGATGAACAAAAAAATAGTTACAAATATCTGGCAAATATTTGAACCATAAAAATTCAAATAAATTTGAAGTAGTAGTTTCGGTAAAAAATAGTGAATAAGAAAATGTAAGTTTTAAATAAATTTTGTGTTAAACTTTTAAATTATTCTATTTAATTCTTCCAATATCTGAGGAAGATATTTTAGCATTTCGCAGTAAAATATTATGGAATTTGATACATAAACAGATATAAAAATTCTTATTTACCTATAAAATTTCTTAAGGGGGTTGTTACGGTACAAAATGACACACCGCACCCTCCGCAGGTTATTAGTTTGCCGGCTAGGCTCAGTCCGGGGTGGTTCACAAAAATTGTCGGAGAGGGTGCTTACTTTCTCGGTAATTATGTCACAATCGGGATTTGCCTTAATGAGCGCCACCGTTATTTTAAAATCTCGGTAATAATGGCTTACGCGCAATAACGGAACACGAAAGTCCTTACCATAAATAGTGAAAATTATGTCGAAAGAATCCTCAGCAGTACCGTCCTTACAAATGCTGCGAACAAATATGGTTAACAAAATAAAACACACATTATACATATAAATAAATCACTGATTTAATAGTGCTTAAAAATGTGGAACACTTTAATTCGTTGTTTCGATACCTCACAACTTTGATTGGCATCAAAAAGTTTGTAGATGCGATAACACATAAAATTGACGATACACAGATAGCAAAATAACAATACTTGATGTTGAAAACTTAAATTTGGTGACGTACCATTGAAGATAGTTATGACAATAAATACTTTGATCGATAAAACATAAGTTTGTACTCACATAAGTAAAACATTCAGTACGATGTAACATACGTACAACTGCAGCTGGATGCGGTCCTGGAGAAATTCTTTCGACAGGTGCAGGAATGAAACTTGGCGATGAACTATCGTGGCGTTATTATTTTGTGATTAATCCTCTATGAGATGAATGATTGTAATAACCATTCGGCGCAAACGGTGGCTCCCATTAACGTGTTTTTGAAAGTATGATCCCCTTTGAACGGGTATTTTGTAATAAAATTTGCAACGTAACGTTAGCGAGACGAACAGTAAAAGAAAACACGGGACACACTGATTGCATTAACATTAATAACATTCACTAGATCGACACCAAATTTTTTGACTGCACTATCCAACAAAAACCAAAAAGTTACTCCAACAATAATAATATTATCTCCATGACATCCCAAAATAAAAACTGACAGGGCGTCATAGCCGCAGTAGATTAATTTTATATTACATCCCCCCTAATTGAAGAGTGATTTCTCAAATTACTCTCTCGTGAATAAACTAATCTAAGCTTAATCGACGAGAACAATATTACTAACAGTAAACCCAACAAAAAAAATCTGACGTTATCTAACAAAACGAAAGTGAAACCAGTTTAACGCCATGTCCAGGGCAACAGTAAACTATTAACAACTCATTATCTTAACTGCATAAATATCTGGCAATTAAATACCAAAAAAAAAAATCTCTTTAACATAATTAACCACTATATCTAGCCAATCGAATTTCCAAACACAATAAGTCCTGTCCCAAACTGAATTAACACTGATTGATAAAGAAGGCGTCGTACACTTCACGAATATCCATGTCCAACGGGATCCTACAATATCAAGAGTCGAAACAGTTGTAACCGATCTCAAAGCATTTAAATCTTCAATGACCAATTCAAGTAGTCCTAACTTGTTACCAACTTAACCAAGCAAGTGTTCAAAATTTTGCTAAGCGCAAAAGATAAACCTAACCTTCAAAAATTTAACGTCAACAGACGGACAGTTTAGCGTCATGCACGGACGAAAGACTAACGTAAACTAATCTCACTGCGGACCTGACTTCAGGTCTTTGGCGTGCCAAACGCCTCGAAGACTACCGGAAGCATCAGATAATTCGTAAGTTGAATACGAAACTTTTTTATAGATCATAAAAGGTCCTACAAATTTAGGCGCTAATTTGGCATTAAAATGCTTAGCCGCATCCGATAAAACAAAATTTCGGCGGTAAACCGTATCACCAACCTCAAAGGTAGCAGGGCGCCTACGTAAATCATATATCTGCTTAGATTTGTCATAAGCAATCTTTAATCGTTTAACGATATCGTCGTAAACTTCTAATAGCGCGGGAGCGCGTTGTATGAGATTTTGCCTATCGGCAAACGTTACGTCATTAATAGTTTCAGAATTTATAGTATTTTTATACTCCTCGCCAGAGAGAACCATCTCTCGACCAAAATTAGCGAAATACGGAGTCATTCCTATCACCTCGTGAAGAGCGGTACGCACGGCACACGAAACTTTAGGGAGATAAACATCCCAATTCTTATGATTGTCTTTCACATATGATGCCAACATGGTTTTCAATACGCGATTTACTCTCTCAACGGGATTTGCTTGAGCATGATAATATGCGTTGTACAAAATTTGAGTTTTATACTTCGATATCATTTTCCTAAAATCGTTACTCTTAAACTGAACTCCGTTATCGGTAAGTAGATATTGAGGTGCGCCAAAAACAAGTAAAACGTTATCTTCAAGTCGTTGAATGACTTGGGACGCGGTAGCAGAACGTAACGGGTAGAAAAGAGCAAATTTCGTAAAACAATCTACTACTGACAAAATATGTGTGTAACCTTTAGTTGATCGCGGTAAAGGTCCAACAATATCGATAGAAATCATCTGCCATGGTTTATTTACTACAGGGTGTCTACACATCAAGCCAGCGGGCTTTTTCTGTTCTACTTTGTGAGTTAAACATACGGGACATTTATTAACATACCGAACCACGTCAGCTTTCATTTTAGGCCAAAAGTATCTTTGGGCTAACCGGTCAAAAGTCTTAAGTATTCCGAAATGTCCGGAAGTCGGTACGTCATGGAATTCATTTAATAATTTAGCTCGGGCAAATTTTGGTACAACTTTTCTCCACTGATGTTCATCTTCGGTAAGAGCGGGATATCGCATTCTAACACGTTTAAAAATTATCCCATTTTCTATTCGCCACTGATTAAACTTAATTGGGTATTTTTGAATGTTCGAAACCATTCTGTTATACCACCGATCGGTACGAGCATTTTCTACTTGGGGAATTGATTGACTATTGTTTTCTACTGAAGCAGAAGCGTCATTAATTTCGACAGAACTAACTGAAATTGGTTCGATAACAGGAACAGTACGAGACAATGCGTCAGGAACGTGATGATCTTTTCCCTTACGATGAATGATGTTAAAATCATACTGCTGGAGGCGAACCATCCAGCGGCAAAGTCTGCCAGCGGGTTTCTCTAAATTATTTAGCCAGATTAAAGAATGATGGTCAGTGATAACGGTAAATTGAGTAGCTTCGAGATAAGGTCTCAGCCTTTCGATCGCCCAAATGACAGCCAAACATTCTCTCTCTGTGACCGAATAATTTCTTTCGTTACGCGTTAATGATCTACTAATGTAACAAATCACGCTTTCCTTATCGTCAATACTCTGGGTTAACACTGCGCCAATTCCATAACCGGACGCGTCAGTCTGTATCGTAAACGGAAGATTAAAATCGGGGCACGAAAGTATGGGTGCCGATACTAAATGATTTTTAATTGTGGCAAAAGCCACATCACACAATTCAGTCCATTGAAATTTACTATTTTTTTTCAATAATGCGGTAAGAGGAGCGATAATTGACGAAAATTGTGGTATGAACCGCCGGTACCACGACGCCATTCCGATAATACGTCTCACTTCTTTAGAATTTCTAGGGGTGGGTATGTTCAAAATCGCACTAACTTTATCTGGGTCTGCGAGAAGACCTTTCGCGCTTACCACGTAGCCTAAATACTTTAACTCGGCTTGACAGAATTTACATTTATCACGGCTTAAAGATAAACCGGCTTGTTGTAATCTTTTAAAAACTTCATTCAGCATTTCTAAATGTTTTTCAAACGTAGGTGCGCAAATAATAATGTCATCCAAATACACGAAAACATACGGGGCTAAGTCACATCCTAAAATTTCATCGATAAGTCTCTGCCAGGTGGCGGGAGCGTTATGGAGACCAAACGGCATTCTTGTGAACTGGAATAATCCACGTCCTGGTATCGTAAAAGCCGTATATTGTTTAGAATCGGGATCTAAAAGTATCTGCCAGTAGGCGGATTTAACGTCTAACGAGGATATAAATTTGGCGTCTCTTAATCTGTCCAAAATGGCGTTAACGTACGGAATAGGATAGGCGTCTTTTTCGCTTACTTCGTTAAGCCGACGGAAGTCGACGCAAAAGCGGAAGGATTTATCCTTCTTCTTGATGAGCAGGATCGGGTTAGACCACGCGCTCTTTGACGGTTCTACAACACCTAACTTTAACATTTTATCTAACTCTTGATCGATATGTTCTTGGACATTAGGGTTCACCGGATAATATCTTTGCTTAATCGGAGGGGAGCTAGTCTTAATAACATGCTTGACCAAATCGGTTCTACCTAACTCACGATTATTATTCTTAAAATGTCGTTCGACTAAAGTCGTTAAGTCATTTCGTTGACTTTCAGTAAGTTCATTGGATGACGATAAAGGAGTAGTTTTGCTAGTTTGTATGGTAGCAATATCTGGCTTCGTAAACTGCCACTGATCTTTACGCAAATCCGGGACAAACCCGATAGATTCCCAAAAATCTACTCCAAGAATTAAATTCTGCTTAATCTCCGGTACTACAATGAGATCAAGGGTAACTACACGGTCTTTTAATTGAATCGGGACGGTAACGGTGCCTAAACTATCAAGAGATTCTCCATTAGCAACGGTACAAGTGGGCATTGAATTTTTACGTATATTTAATTTAACTCCGAAAGATTCTAAAATATTCCATCCCTGTTGCCCTAAAATAGTGTGGCTGGCACCGGAATCTAATAAGCCTAACACTTCACAACCTAAAATATTCACCGTCACATGAGGACGTCGATCCTCAGATGAATTTTCTAACACGAAATCAAGAATCACTTTATTCTTCTCAAATTTTGTTTTACGGTCCTGCATTAATCCTGAAATATATCGCGTCGAATTCACGAAAGTGCGGGAAAACATTCTACGACCATTTAATGTCTCCCTTCGGAGTTTTCCGACGAAAATCTATCACGGTAATTACTATTACTATTACTGCATGTGCTACACGTACGCGTTGTTACACCGGGATTTCCACAGCGATAGCAATACATCTGCCTCTGAGGTTCAGGGCATCGAGATGCAAAGTGATCGGTACTATTGCAATTCCAGCACGATTGCACTGTAGTTGCATGAACTGTGGTTGCACCACCACGGCCTCTACCTCGACCACGACCTCTAACAAAATTTCCACGATTGGATTCATGTGTGCGTACCGCGAAACTAGTTGCCGGTAAATCATTACTTTCCTCACGAGAGTTTGAATTCAAATTTAAATAAGCTAAGTCAGCTTCCAGGTCATTCTTTTTCCTAGATGGAGGGACATAGCTCTCGATAGCGAAACGTCGTTCTTCAATAGTGCGACCACAAGCTAACAGTTGATCGAAACTGGTCACCACGGTCAAACCTAACTGATTTTGATAAAATGGCGTTAAATTGCGTAAAACTATTCTCACTTGTTTGTCTTCGGTAAGGGATTCTAATAGACGCGCGAACATTGTCTTCATGACAGAAACGTAAATACTCATGGTTTCATCTGAACCTTGGGTGCGTCTTTTAATCTCATCTAACAATCTGTCGTCGTAATCGATAGGGCGGAACTCTTGGTTTAATAAATCAACTAATTCGAACCAGCTATTGACTCTACTTTTATTAGCTCGGAACCAAATTAATGCTTTCGATATAAATAGGTCTATTGCCTCGTCTAACAATTGAGCGGGATCAACTTTACGTGCGATAATCAGTTCATCAACTCGTTCGAGAAAAGCGCTAATCGAGATGGAACGTGGTTCCCCGGAAAATTTTAAACCCCACTTCGCGACAGGAGTTGACTTCACCACGATATTTTTAATTGGTTCATTTTTATTCACGGGTGTACTAAGAGCCGAAACATTTTGTTCTATTTCTGCGAGTTCCGAAATAGCTAAATTTACTTTCCCATTAGTAGACTTGGTTATCAAAAGTTGATAACGGGACATTAAAACGGCGAGATTAACGGTATACTGGGTCTTTAGTATTTCCTCGTCCACCGAGACGGGTACCGAATTATCAGCGCGATTGACGTAATGCGTTAATTTTGTTTCAATCGTGAATGCAGTTTCCTTAGCTGGAGAAAGTTCGAAAGCACCAATTAATTTTTCAATTAATAGTGCTCCAGCGCGAATGGCTGTAGCGTCTTCCTCGAAAGAAAATGGATACACGAAAGTTTCATCTACATCTTCTCCTTCCGCTTCTTTCTTAATAGCTTGCCTTAGTGCAACGCGTAAGTTCTTTACTAAGTCATCAGCCGGTATGCCTCTAATTCTCAACTCATATTGAAGTTCCTCCTTCACGAGTCGCTCTACTATTAATTTTAACCCCATAGCTAAATTTAAAATTTAAAATTGAGTCACAAAAAAAATAAAACTAAACGTTAAAAGTATCAAAACAATATTAGTACTGTCAACAAAAGAGGTGCCGTCACTGATTGAATTGAATAAATTATCGATATCGAAAAATCGGCCCCGAAAAGTTGGGCGCCAAAAATAACCTGTTACGGTACAAAATGACACACCGCACCCTCCGCAGGTTATTAGTTTGCCGGCTAGGCTCAGTCCGGGGTGGTTCACAAAAATTGTCGGAGAGGGTGCTTACTTTCTCGGTAATTATGTCACAATCGGGATTTGCCTTAATGAGCGCCACCGTTATTTTAAAATCTCGGTAATAATGGCTTACGCGCAATAACGGAACACGAAAGTCCTTACCATAAATAGTGAAAATTGTGTCGAAAGAATCCTCAGCAGTACCGTCCTTACAAATGCTGCGAACAAATATGGTTAACAAAATAAAACACACATTATACATATAAATAAATCACTGATTTAATAGTGCTTAAAAATGTGGAACACTTTAATTCGTTGTTTCGATACCTCACAACTTTGATTGGCATCAAAAAGTTTGTAGATGCGATAACACATAAAATTGACGATACACAGATAGCAAAATAACAATACTTGATGTTGAAAACTTAAATTTGGTGACGTACCATTGAAGATAGTTATGACAATAAATACTTTGATCGATAAAACATAAGTTTGTACTCACATAAGTAAAACATTCAGTACGATGTAACATACGTACAACTGCAGCTGGATGCGGTCCTGGAGAAATTCTTTCGACAGGTGCAGGAATGAAACTTGGCGATGAACTATCGTGGCGTTATTATTTTGTGATTAATCCTCTATGAGATGAATGATTGTAATAACCATTCGGCGCAAACGGTGGCTCCCATTAACGTGTTTTTGAAAGTATGATCCCCTTTGAACGGGTATTTTGTAATAAAATTTGCAACGTAACGTTAGCGAGACGAACAGTAAAAGAAAACACGGGACACACTGATTGCATTAACATTAATAACATTCACTAGATCGACACCAAATTTTTTGACTGCACTATCCAACAAAAACCAAAAAGTTACTCCAACAATAATAATATTATCTCCATGACATCCCAAAATAAAAACTGACAGGGCGTCATAGCCGCAGTAGATTAATTTTATATTACAGGGTAAAAATTCACTAAAAACATTTTGAGCTTCTTTACCCCCCTGTAAAAATTCCCTAGTGAAATTTTACCCCCTAATCTTTTTTTACTGGGGGTAAAATTTCTCTAGGGAATATTTACCGGGGGTAAAATTTCACTAGGGAATTTTTACCCCCGGGGGTAAAATGAAAAACTAAAAAGTAAAAAGGGGGTTAAAATTCCCGGTTACACCTGGCTAACTCGAAAAAGGGTTTTAATTCTCGAAAAAATATTTTAGAACAGTATAGAACAAACCTGGAACAACTTTCAAAAATTATTTTTATAAAACACACGTTATTTTATATCATATTTAATGTTATAATAGTCATTAAAGTTAAAGATGATGCTACTCATCACATTATGTATACATTTAAGCAAAAACCGACTGTAGCATAAAATGCCCAATTTTGCTCCAATAAAGAGAAAACGGAAGACGCAAATGCAATTTAGTTTACGTTTTCAAAACAAAAATAATACTTCAGCAAATACTTTGTTAGTGAAGATATTAAAAATAATACAAATTTGATTTTTTAATGTTGCAAAAAACTGTTTACATTTTTTTATTACTTTCCGCTTACATATTTGGTTTTGCACCCTACATAATATATTTAAAAATAACTTACTAATAGGTATAACGAAATGAAATACTAAACTGCTTATGCAAATATTTCAAAGTTAATTTAATTTCAATCTCTTTGCTCTAGAATATTAAGAAATTTGTCGAGCTTATTAAAATCTTGATTAAAGTAATAAACATAATTATAAAAATAGCTTAAAATAAAAGAATTTAATTGGAATAAAACTAATTTAAAAAATCTATTGAATGTTTGATAAATTCCCCTGTGGTGAGTTTTAGGAAATTTAAACTGATGTAGAAAATCCTAAAAAATCCAATTACAGTAGTGCTATAAGACCCTATTGAACTAGATAGAGTTATCTCGTGAATTGAACTTAATTTTTAAAATTAACAATGTTTTATAAATCGACAAATGCTCTCTTTTAGTTATCGATTTCTGATTATAAAATATAACATCATAAAAAGAACCGGTGAAGAGATATTGCAGTTAATAAATTGCTTGAAGTTAAATTAAATTTCATTTAAAAATATAAAGGATAATAATCACAAATTTTGTAAATACATTTTTTACAGTATAAACATTGCACTTCAAGAACCTATGCAAATTTTTTAATTGTGCTTTCAAATATGTACCTACTGTAACCGTATCATTTGCATACATTAAAATAATTGAGCTGAATTGATATTACAATTGAGTGAAACTGGGGGATTATTATCAATTTTGGGTAATTGATTGTTATTATTGCGTTGTCATAATTTACCCTTACAATTAAATCGCGTTAATTCCGAGTAAGTCGAATTTGTTTCATACAAATTAATATACATTATACCTATGATTTAATTTTTGGTATTATTTATTTTGCATTAATTCTTTTCAACCCTAATATTGAAATAACGTGGAGCAAAAAATGAAAGAGTAAACATCGTACTTGAATATAATTACTAGGGATATAATATTAATTTTAAGGTATTTCACTTTCTACGTGAAAATTACCATGCAAAAGATGGTTATTAAAGCCATAAGAAGAGCTTACAATGGGGTAAGAAAGCTAATGACGTGAACAATTTTAATACATTTTAAATGTGTCTTCAGCCGACAAGTATTCTTAAAATCCCAACAAGTGTTTGTAAGAGAATAATTATTATTCAGAAAATTCTTTTTATAACAAGATTTTTTTAAATTTAATATCTGCTACAAACTAACAACAAATATATTATTATACTCCTGTGAAAACACGATTAAAAAAACAAACAAAGCATAGAACAAAAGCTTAATTTTTTTAAAAGATGTAATTGTAATCAACGCAGCACTGGAACCAATGTGTCTTGTACGAAAATGTACACAGTAGTGAAAACATCCTAATTTGAATTATTAAGTGTTGAAACATTTATGAGTCGAGATTAAGGAATATTTTCTCTGATGGTAACATTCTTTTACGTTGATATTGAATAAGAAAATTAAATTTATTAAATTTTGTTTTTGTATTGAGTGCCCTAGGGTAGTATCAACTTACTTTCTGGTAAATTCAAACACTTTCGTTTAACCGATTAAATTGGTATTGACGGGTTTCTAAATCCAGTAATATTTTCTAGCGAAAAACAAATTTTTAATGTTTACTTTCAACTTTTTTTTTGTTGCAAAATATATAAACTCACGAAAATCAACTTAAACTTTTTCTTGGCTACATTGAAAACTTTGATATTTTTAATAATATTTGTTTGGTAATTAAACAAATGACGGTTATTGACCTAGTAGATAACGCGATCAACTGCTAACACTATGCAGTTGTGTAAACCTGACCCAAATAATATAAATGCGTTTCTGCGCAGGATATTTTTTTTCGATTCTATTCGATTTTAAGCAGTCGGTGAATCTCAATACTTTTAGACATTTAACATTTTACAATTTTTCTTACACCCCTTCACCCATTTTTACTTGATTTAATTAAAATTAATAAATATCTTAAATATCTTAAAAGTTGTTGTCTTTTAAATATAATTTTTACAATTAAAATCAATTACTTCGCCCAGCAAAGTTTTTGTGAAAATTTATAACATTTTTTAAATGCTTACATTGTATGAATTTATTCGTTCTTCCTGCTAATAAATTTAGTATCATACCATAATATTTATACTACATCAATGCTTTCACGGCTTTCTGAACGAATAATATATTTCATGATAACTAAATCATAAATACGTTTTAGATTAAACTTTATATTATTCAAAATCAGCAAAATTGGGTTTTGACTTTTTCAACCTTATATATTATTTGCTTTACATATTTGGGATTATAAAATAGCTTTGATATTTTTAGTTAACATAAAATATTATGATATACTCGAAAGTTTTGTTAAGAATAATTCTACAAATAACTCAAAAGCATTATAATTTAACTAAAGAACTAATTAGAATTAGTATAAATAAAATTGGTGTAAAATAAAATCAATCGCCTCATCGTACAGTCGGTTAGCGTATGAATTTGCAGCTACTACGTTCGAGTTCGAATCCAGATATTACTCACATTGTATTAATATTTTTAATACAAATATTCATTTTGGTACGCCTATTTAAATTCATGGTTGAAAAACTTCGATTATTTTCTATTTTTCAGAATTATTTTCAGTCGATCCAATTTTAATTCGTCAAGATTTAATTATTCAATCAGTATTAAATGGGATTGTATTTTGAGATCAAAATCCGCCGATTCAATCTGAATTATGAAAAAATTAAATCATCAATTAGCACTGAAAGCTAAAGCTAAAAATTGAAAATTTATTAGACAAATATTTCTGTCATAGAAAATTTCAAGATTGTGCTACGACTATTTGGTGCGATTAAGTTTCACCTGTATATCCAGTATACACAATAAGTATACATAGCAAATAGTATATCCGCGCTCTGTACTCTACGTTTTCAAAATAATCAAAAGAGTTTAAGTTATAAGGAACAGCAACAAAAAACTGGTTTATGTACAAGAGTTTTACCTATTAGCTGAATATATGAAAAATTGTAAATTTGTACACAGCCGTAGAATCACACCATATTGGACATAGACGTGTGATCATGTTAGAACTAAATTATGTAATAACGTAGAGCCTCAGGTGTACGATGAATTTACGAAACATGGAATTCCAGCAGAAGGCAGTACCTAAATTTAGTTTAGATATTGAACAATGATTACAATGTAGTTATATTAATTGAGATTGTTTAGCTTTAAGGCCCACCTCATAGAACTTATTATAAGGTGCTGATAAATCTTATTGTTTTTTCTTAAAAATTTAATAATTTACGTTAAAGGTTGTGGCGTCTTAATTTTTGTACAATCGTGGAAAGTGCTTTACAATAAATTAGTAAATGGTAACATATCATGCTGTGGTTCGGATTACACGTAAAGATGTATAGACTTGCGTTTAGTTAGCAAGTACTTATTACTTGGGATAGCGAGTTTATCCCGATTTTAAAATATTTTATCCTTAAATTAAAAACTTTCTTTTAATATTTCAATCAGTTCTCCTATGCAAGTTTATTGGAAAATTTAATAAATCAACTTTTATAATCTTCAGTCTTTTTTGTATATTTCTTAATTAAGAAAATGGTTAAAAAAAACTGACCCCAGTTTTAATAAAATCGGAAAAGTCGGAAAAAGGTGTGAAGTAATTTTAAATGTTGCTCGCTGCTGGGAATGTAATGTAGGTAAAGACCATCTGTGTTCAAGTATGGTAGGTATTAAAATATTTCTACTTGAAAAGTAACAAAATCTAGAAAATGTATTTTCGATCAATTTGTAACATATTACCGAACATATAAATCAACGTTAAAGCGGCGTTGGGTGACAAATTTTATTTGAAAAAATAGTTCATTAACTCAGTCCCAATATAGCAGAATTTTATTTTAAATTTTCGTTCTAGTGATTTATATTTTATTCATAATTATTATTAATAACTTTGAAAGTTAATCAAGTTAAATTACAAAATTCAATATTTTCAGAACTTTCATTTGCAAATTGTTATGTTATGAATTTAAAATCTATTGCTTAAAAAATTTGCACTGAAAATGCAGCTGACATGCAACTAAAACGTATCACAATACTATCTTGATGAATTTATATGTTGGATATATGTTCGGAAAAAAAATGAAATTTTAAATTGTGTTTTGTACCGCCGTTGTAAAAATTTACTTTAACTTTTTTCTGTTATAATTAAAGTGACATTTTGTTACTTTATATTTATTACTTCATGTGTTGATTCGCTAAAAATACCTCATAACTTGGTGTAATCTGTCATATGTTTGTAAATTTATGAGCAAGAAAAATTCATTTTCTGAGTTTGATTACATTTTTAAATATAATTGATATTTGTGCAAATATGCGCTTGTTTGGTTGGCTTTAACTTGATTTTACCTCAAAAGGGTTGACATGTTTTACTTAAACGTTAAAATTGGAAAGCATAAATCGCGACCCTAATTTAATTATTATTTGAATATATAATTTAATTTGATTTATTTGAGTGGTTGCACCGACACTGTTTTGCACTCTTGTCAGATTTTAATTTGACATCTATTGCGCTTTTAAATTGTAAAATAAAAATGGTAAACTAATAAAATTTTAAGTAAATTAGACGTTGATTAGTCAATTGAACAAATAGGTAAGTTAACAAATTATTTCAAATTAGTTAAGTTAAATCGTGCAAAATTACCATTATTAGGATTTAAAGGTATATTTGGTTAATTGGTAAAGTTGATGTAAAATCGAAACTCTGTTGTGGAACAACATTATTGCAATAAATTAATTAAAATACAATATTATATAGTACAATGTTTTTAAATTGAATAGTTGAAAATGCATGACTACCTCAATTTGCAAAAGTAGATAATTGCAATATTTATAAATCTTATTATATCACAATTGTAACCGTACAAAGTAATTTTTATCGCTTTCAGATTTATCTTAATATGTAATTGGGGTAGCGATTATTTTTTGGGTTTCTATATGAATTTTTACATATAATTTTCGTACAGAACATTTTGTCAAATACTATGAAGGATTCAATGAGGATCTTCAAACAAGGATCAACTATCCGAAAGTTATCATGATTAATTAATCCATAATTTTCAAATGGGCAGTGGATTGTCTTTGGAGAAAAAGAATCCAAATTTTTTTGGATTTGACTTGACAAGTGTTATATGGACTTCGCTCAATCGATACAAACGGCAGAGAAGTAGTTTGCTGATTTTAAACGCGGCCGTACAAACATCAAATTCGGCAGTTGTTCCAGAAAACATAAAAAGTGCAAAAAATCGTTTTGGAAGACCGTAAAGTGAAGTTGCGTGAGGAAGCTCTGTTCGATGTGGGTACCGCTCGACCAAAAACAACAATGTGTTCTGGATTCTGGATTTTAGGTGAAAGGGCAGGGAATAATCCCTATGCGCAATTTGGCTACTAGATCGGGACCATTGCACTGCCTTCAATGAAGCGGCTCTCCGTCCTGTCACATTTTTGGCAGACAAATTGTCGTTGATTCTGGCCATGTCAGGCCAGAAGTTTTCTAGCATGGCACCTCTTGTTGACGCTAATAACGACATAGACAAAGTACATGTTCCGCTGTTTCGTCTGCTCTATTGCATCACTGACATCTGAGGTTATTTACAAGCCCAGTGTGTTGAGATGTTTGTTCAGTTTGCAGTGTCTAGTTAAGATCCTTGCAATTGGCCGTAGATTGATTCTGGACAGTTTCAAATAATAATTTTAATGTTTGCCAGAGGGTGCTTTAATCGCTGTCCCTGCTTGCCTGCATTCAGTTTTATTTGCCCATCTGCTGGAGTGTAGTACTAGGGTGTGTTGTTTTAGGAGAGTATCAATAGTTTTGGCAGCTGGCACAATCATAGGCTCCGGGCCGCAAGGAAGGCCGTTGGAACCGTTTCTTGCCAGCTCGTCGTTGCCTTGATGTCCTTTCACCCACGAAAGAGAAATGACATTTAAATTAGATACCACATTTAGTGTCTGAATGCATTCAAGGATCAAACCAGATGTGACCTTGTGACTATTAAGTGCCACAAGTGCCGCTCTGCTATCCGTAGATATCTGAATATTTTTGTCGCAGATACAATTATATAGTTATCTTGAACTGCTTTTGTGCAGTGCAGTATACCCATAAGTTCCGCTTGAAAAACTGATGAGTACTTGTCCAGCGGTATGCTCATGTTAGGTTAAGTTCAGCAAAGAAGATTCCTGCTCCTGAGCCAACATCATTTTTGGTGCTATCCGAAAAGAGACATATTATGTTGCTGGTTTCAGTTGGATTCAACAGGATTTTGTATTTCCTATTAAATATAATATATTTAGGGAAAATTCTGTCAGGTTCAAGATGCAGCAGAGGCATTCTAAGGGAGTAATCCTCTAAAATCCGCATATGATCTACAGTTCCTCGCCTGTGGTTCCACATTTCCTGCACATGAAGATCAAGTGGTGGGAGGCAGAGAAAGGCAAAAAACGCCGCGGTATAGAGAGGGCGCTGTTGTAGCATGTTTAGTTTTGGGCCACCAGACAAATACGTCGTAGCATAGCATAGGTCTGACGACTGATCTTAGGGGAAACACCCCATGATCGTCCCATTGCCCTCCGACACTGCCAGAAAGCCTCTCTACCTTGCTAATTTTGGTTTTCAGATGTTTTGTCAAGTATTATTCCCAGATACTAGACTTCGTCTGCTAATTTCGGAGGAGTTCCCATTAGTTTAGGTTGACCGAGATGTTGCGATGATGTATTGATGATTCATGCGGTAATTTTTCATGCAATATTATGGATTGATCACTACACTACTTCAGAGTCAAATCGGCTGCCAGCTGAGTGGATGGCAACCAGCGCAAGTCATTCAAAGCGATCAAAAACGCAAAAGTAGCCTAGGTAGGTTATGCCGTCCATATTCTGGGATGCGCACAATATAGTATTAATATACTATCTTGAAGAGGGAAACAGGATCAATAATGAATATTACACAACGTTATTAGAGCATTTGAAGGACAAAATCAGAAAAC
The DNA here is from genome assembly GCA_947369205.1 of Cantharis rufa. Classification (NCBI taxonomy): domain Eukaryota; kingdom Metazoa; phylum Arthropoda; class Insecta; order Coleoptera; family Cantharidae; genus Cantharis; species Cantharis rufa. Next base: position 20,584,936 of record OX376309.1, read on the forward strand.
AACAAGAGATGGTATATGCGCATGATTTTTCCCATCAACTGACCGCTGTCTCGAAAGAGCAAAGCAGTTGTTTGGTTGCTCTCATCTTAATTGTCATCTTCCTGTGTAGAAGATGGTGTCTATCATTGTTTCCGTTTGTTCATGTGGGGATTATTCTGAACATCATATTTGGGTTTGCAATGTTTATTTTTAGTGAAGCTTTGCTAATCATAATTTTAACAATAACAATCCACGAGGTTACGGATTTTGATCGTGTAACATGACAAAATGCGTTTTGTCATTTACAATTCCTTTACAAGCTGTACGACTGAAACGCCACTGTGTTTTTTTGTGTTTTGGGATTGGTAACTTATCGGAGGTACCAATAGGAACGCCATTACACGGTAGATCTCTTCGAAGATTTGCGGGTAATCGTTTGAGTTCATTTTTAATTTCGTTATGTATGTGTTATAATTTAGTTTTGCCGTATAACGGGTAAATATAATTTTTCCATCTAATTACTTTGTGTTAACAAATTACTTTTAGCACCCAGGTTACGGGTTAATTCTGTTTAATAACAATTAATCGTTTTGGAAATATAAATATGGTCATCGCACATTGTGAGTTTATCAGAGTTGACCATCTTTTCCGTATTCAACATATGGTTGTTAATGTTGCGATGGCTTAAGTTTTGAAGAACCATCTGTTGGAAGATTTGAAGTGGATGAAATAAGTGGTAGCAATTTCCCGAAGAACGATTAGCTTTGTTATTTTTTGTTTCGATACCCATGGTAGGGATTTTGTAAAATTCGTAAGAGGCTTTTCCTTATGAATTCGTTGGCGCCTAAGGGGTCGAGATTATGAGATTGAAGAGTCAGACTTCGTGGACTTTAGTTGTTACGTTTCCGTTCGTTCGTAGATATAGATGTATGTTTTATTTGGGATGCGAGACTTCTACTTTCAGCAGATGTTTGGTTTATGAAGATGTGATAGTGGAAATTAATTTGAATTTGCAGTCACACTTTCTCTTTTGATGAGTCTTGGAAATGGCAAAGCATGTTGATTTTTTAATAAGTATTTTGTGTTCTCTATTTTGTAGACTTTTATTCCTGGATGGTGGACCAACGTAATGATAAAGTAAGGATATTGAATTCGAAGGAGAGACACTTGCCTAGTCGTGAAATTGGTAGCATTACATTCAGGGTAAGTCTCTTAGAGATGCATTTACTTATTTATTAATGATACTGTATGCCAGGTTCTATTTTTAATATCAATTATAACCGAGATAATGATCCGGTGTGTAATTAATTTCTGCTAGAGCATAACTTCGTTTTGTTGATTTGTCCTCCTCAGGGATGATCAATTGTATTTTTGTTACATGACTGAATTTACCATTCAGGTGGATGTCAGTATTTTACTTGCCTTATATATTTTCTTTTGTTGACTGTTATTATAATCTTCAATTAAATAACAGCTTATCTTGATCCTTATGTGTACGTTCTATGTAAGTCTAGTGAATTAATTAAACATTGTCGCCAACATCTTTCTTTCTATTTGTGTTTTTACTATAAGACGACTCTTCGTTTCATTTGGTTTTATTAGTATTGACTGGCGTCCACTTAACATCAGGTTTTTCATTTAGCTGAGAAGATATCTGAGTAGATGGTTACGAATCCACGAGGTTTTTCGAAACAACACGCTTCTCGAGAACTGCGTTTTAAGTAACAAGGCTAGCTAATACTTATAATAACATCTACGATTAAGCAAGTGGCATTGCGGCAACAGTTTGAGAGCGATTGTTGCTACAATCGTTGTTGGGTGCTTTTCTTTGATTTAACTAATGTTGTGTCTTGAATTTGTTTGTTTGAATGTATACCGTAAAGTCCGTAATAACTTTATTTTCTCATCGTTTTTCCCGATTTATCAGAGTAAATTAAAGTCGTAATAAATAAAAAGATGTTCCAAGTATTTAATATTAAATTAAAAATTCATTGTTTGTGTACAGTAGCGGCCATGGAAATTATATAGTCAAACAATTCTCGATGCCATTTCCAAAACCACTAGCCTTTGGCATTGGTAGCTAGCCTTTTATACAGATAAAAACTAGTTGCGAAACTCCTAAAAGTTTAAAACGATAAGAACAGCTTAGGTTGGTACTATTTATGTATGTACATATGATGTAGTTTGTTTGTGCTTTCTGTATTAAAACTATTCATCGGGGTATTTGCAGTAATTTTTGCATAATGCTACAAGTTCTGAAATGCGTTGAAAAACTTTTTTAAAACTTAATGACTTTTATTATGAAATTGTATAGGTGAAATTAATTTTCCATGCAAATTGCATTTCACTTCTATTTGTAAGCTTTATTTAATTATTTTAAATGTATTTTACTTGTTTTTTAATTTATTTCTATTTTAAATATTAATATTCGTTCTCGTCAACCAATATATTTTGATACGTGTGTTAAAATTTGTTATTTTTAAGCTAAATAAAATAACTATTATTGTCTAATGGTTTATCGATTAATTGTAGCCCATGGTTAAAATATTAAAAGTTCGTTTATGAAACCGTAATGTACTTATTTTGCTTTGTGTTATTTGGAACAAGTTTAACGAAAATGCATACTTAATAAGATTGATATTATTCCAAAAACGAAATCTAATGGTTTTTATGAAGGCGATATTTGTTCATTGATTTGTAATAATAAACCGAAGTAAATTTTCTTATTGGTCGGAAAGAAATAATTATATTGACGATACCGTAGACAAAAAATAATTGGTTAGATTTTTTAAATAATTTAACAGTATTAATAATTTTACTTGATAAAATACAGTACAGTGAAGTATTCATGCCCTAACTAAGCAGGGAAGTAAAAATATTGCGAATGGTTATGTTTGTATATTAATGTATCTCCAGGGAAGATATACTATAATAGGAGGTGTCTAGCAACTACTGGAGATACTCGAAGGACTTGGCGAATTATAAACGTTGAAACTGCGATAGTAGAGGTATTATTCAAACTAGACAATTGCATAAATATATCTCGATAAAACAACATAGCTAAGCATTTTAAGACGAAGTTGTCGAAGCAAAAATTAAAGACAATTAATAATAATAAAAGTATTCAACCTACATCCTCTTCGTGGTACCAAAATATATAAGCAGGAGGTTCAGGACTAAATCGAATTTCGCAAGTCAAATTAATCGTGCTGCCTTTGTCGTAATGTAGATCAGGTCCTCCCAAAACCAAAGCAGATGGAACTGAAACAATACTGTAATTAGCTTCATTTCACATAGTAATTTTCTTATAGTAATAGTAAACAAATTCCCCAGGCTTGCTGTTAATAAAACCTTGCATTAACAATTAAGATTAGTGTCAATAAATTCATATTCAACACATTTGTTAGTTTATTAATCATTAAAACCGAGTAGCGTGCACCTTATATTTTAGCACCTTATATTTCAGCACCTGTATCTGCAAACATTTTTTGGTAAACGTCATCATCATCTTTTGAACGTGGGCTGCCTGTGGTCGATTCCTCCTTTACATGGTCTGGATTATCTGTAATGTAATGGTAAATTTTGAAAATAATACCAACAAAGATATAAACAATATAAGTTGATAAAAATTAGATTAAATAAATCTTTCCAAGTTGAACAAATCGCTTGCTCTCTACAAATCATCAACGGCTAACTAAGCCATTGTCACACGAGAGTTCTATTTCTCTCATTGCATACAGACACCATTATCTAACGCAACTGATTTAGTTGCTCGAATAGGGGTTGATGTGAGGGTCTTGGAATTAACACCAAATATAACGGCACTGGTTTACATTAAATACATCTAGGTTTAAATCTTTAAATTATGTTGTTAAATTAGTTGACCCCGACCATATAGTAAATAAACTTGAAAATAAAAAATTTCTAGCAAAATGTGTGGTATTTAGTATGTATTTGTTAAATATCATAACCTAACTATGTCATTCTCAAAGAGCTTTCTTTTTTTACCGTTACAAACAGATGCGTTCGCAACCAATTTGATTGCTGAGAAAAGGTTGATGTGACGGTTTCAGAATTGGCAATAAATATAACAGATCCACGCAATTTAAAATAAATAGCATCGGTAGCGTAGCATCTCGTTAGCGTTGATACTTCACATTAAGTACTACACCTTGGTTGGAAAGTGTATTGAGAAATATTGCCAGAATATCATTTTGCCGAACTTTATTTAATACAATAAAAGAAAAACAAAAAACTTTTATTTAAGAACACCCGCAAGAAAGTAATTTTACTATTGTGTAGTAACATAATGGAAGCGTACATTTAGCTCGTATTAATTTGTAATAAAAATACTTGTCCGTGTCATTTATTGCTTTTTCTTGACAATTACGCCAAACAAATAGTTCAGAACTTTATATGTTGAGCAAAAAATTCGTATATATTAAGTTGCTCTCTCTATAATGTTATACTATTTAGTGACCCCGGAGATTTAAAACTTTCATTTACATTGTTGCACCTGATGTTCAAAATAAACACACTATAATCAGTACATTATTGCTCTGGCAATATGTGTAAACATCCCGCCAAGCATTATAGCTATCTATTTTGACATTACCATAATTATTACTATGCTTAGCATGGTTTGATATATTTGGAAACAGTATTAATTAAGACAGGTGATTAAGAAAGCAGTTCAAAATTTTCAACATGAATGATTAAATAAAAGAGTAAAATTATTTCGTATATTTTTGTTATTTAAAAACTGTAATTTAGAAATCTATAGAGAAGTAACTGAGCCTTCGTGACAAGTATTACATGCTGAACATGCATTAAGAACCACGTCTTTTAATTTAAGTAATTTATATTTTTATATTTCAACGTTTCATTAATCTCGGCATAATATTAATGACGTGATAATTTTTGTGAAGTTTGGGAAATAAATGATACTTACTTCTTCGGAAAAACCATTATTTACGATTGTTCACACTTATCAATTTACATTTATGTGATACATAATAATATAGTAAGTATAATAATATAATATTTATTATATAAATATATATTGGTATTATTATGTACATACCATAAAGAAGATATCATCAATAAAATATGTATATGTAGCTACAATTAAATAAATTATTGTTATTCTTTTAATTTATCTCAAAATCTTCTCTCCTATTTGAGATCTATCTGTGATCATTGACTTTTATATTAAACATTTGGTGTGCTTCATCGTGATTTCTAATTTTATTAAGAGCAACACTGATGTTCAGTACTGGCAAACTTACTTTGAAAACTTGAACAATTTTCTTGATATCTGGACAACGCGCAATTTTAAGTTTGCGTTGAAAAATCATGGGGTATTGAATTTTTCTCGGAGAAAAATCGGAGTGTTGACTAAACAACACTCAGAACTACACGCTCAATTTGTTAATATCATGTTGCATTATGTATTATATATTACTAGCAGAAAGCCCGTCCACGGACGGGCATCTAGACCCGATTGGTTGGAAACTCGATTGATGTGCAACTCGTCCCAGGGGGAGTACCGGCGGTGGTTTAATATATTTTTCGGTTGGTAAAAAAAGTCGACCAATCAAAGTGCTACTAGGTTTCCAAAAAATGACACGCAGCAGCATGCTGGAATTTTATATATTAAGATAGATTCTGAACATTCAAAAAGGAGAAATACGACTGAATTTAAGATTTTGCACTAAAGCCACATGCTATATGCCATTCTCATTTTTAAAGAGATAATGATCATAAGTGACTCCTTTGCTTTAAGGAGGAGAAACACTATAACTTCTCAAAAATTTCTGGTATTTTAGAGAATTCTTTATAGGAAAACTATACACGAATTTTTTTTCAAACCTTTACCACATTTTATTGATTACATGAGACTAAAAAAAATTTCACCTCATTTGTAGATTATATACTGAGTATTCAGGATCTAGAACTTAGTACTCAAAAAAAGGTGTCTGCTTTGTTAACAGCATTTTGGCAATCAGATTTGTCTGAAGAAACAGCAAAATGGCAGACAACTGAAAAAACGGGCAGTTTCTCTTTCCACCGATGGTCAAGAGTTCCTATAATCCCATATGACTATTCCACCGCTGCCGTTGGCAGGTAGACCGGTCGAAATTTTAATCTTTTAATTGTTCAGTCTATAAGTAGTTCTTAACATATTATATAAATTATTAAATTAATTAAAGAAATATTTTCACACTCCACCCTGAAACGAGTTTCACTTTTTTCGAGTTCCACCTGTTACGGTTAGCTTTAGAATTGTGTATTATTTAAAATCCAGCGCCATTTTCGAGAGATCGACACGCGCAGATCTCTAAACATGCAGAGGGTATCGTGGTTGTTTTTGAACAAGAAGGTCAAGAGATAAGCTCGAGCCTTTGTCGACAGGACTTTGCCTGCAACATTCTTGGGCGATTTTAGGAAGATAGGGTAAGTGCGCTTAGGGAACGTAAGTTTAGGTAAGTTTAGGGAACATTCACGTAGTAGAAGTTTTAGTTTCCGCCAAGGTAAATGCAATTACCGCAGTGTCCACGGAACCAAGTTGCTTGCCATTGTATGAAGTACCGCAATTAATTAGTTTTGCAAAGTGTCCTTGAGACCAAGTGGTTAAGTTTTCAGTTAATACCGCTCATTAAGATTAGCGATTACCGTCAAGCGTTTTTAGTATTACCGAGTAATCACAAGTGTATGGTTTATATTAAAAGGCTCATGAGTAGCAGCATTTTCTCGCCTATCACGACCGACAAGTATATACTTTATCGTGACGAGTTAACGTCAATCTTCAGTGTACTTATAAGTACGGATCTATGCGATACTTCTTCACCTAAGCAAGGGTCGGTAAAACCCGCTAATTTACGAGGAAGCTACTACAGTGCAGTTGGCTCCTGTCACCTTTATTACCGTTCCGTTGCTGAGACTGATTACATCAGTCAACATCTGCTGTTGCCACTGGCCGTACAACTAGGAGTACGTTCCACTTACAGCCCACGACGACCGCGGTGTGGTCGTGTCATTTAGCGTTCCACTTATCGTCGTTGATACTGCAATAGGACCTATGTGAATATGCAATGCCATTTGAAATTAAGATGGCAAAGTATCCAAATTATATCAAAAAAAAAGAAAAACCTAATTCATCAGTTTTTCAGCTAAATCATCAGTTAAATCATTAGTATCAACATTGCTTATGCACTTTCCCTCTCCTGAAAAGAAAAGGTCCTATTGCAGTATCAACGACGTTATACGTTTTCGACCACGACGACCACGGTCGTTTAGTGTATAGTGGAACGGCTTTTGTGATCTTTGTGGGCGGCCTAATGTCATTTTGAATTTTTATATTAAAATTTTAAAATGTAAATCTTGATGTTGGTACCCTCACAAGATTTGCACAAATTATTATTATGAACAGTTAAAACAGAGCAAGTACAAATTTTTCTTTTGCATATTGCTATGAAAATGAAAACATTTTTATCAAAAAAAACATTATTTTATAACAAGTTATGGGAAATAAGTTCACAAGTTAACCAAAGAATAATATATTTATATATTTTAATTTGATAAACAATTTATGATAATTAGATAATAATTTATCTGTTTTTGATCGATTTGCATCAGCTTTAGATACTACCACTTCGAAGAACTTTTTCAGTGTCGACATTATAAAATGCAATTTTTTCGGTATCCATTCTTAAACTTTCAAATTTGCGCGCGGAAAAACTTTCACGATCACGGCAACCCACCTTTCACAGTGGGGCTTCGTGGTCGTGGTGGGCTAGTAATCGGTGACGCCCTTGATAACGTTTTGAGCTCGACCGCAACGACCGCGGCTTTAGGTGGAACGCTTAAAAGTCGCCCGTGGTCGACCGAGGTCGTCGTGGACTGTAAGTGGAACGTACCCTAGAACTACTTACCTCCAAGTTAGTAATTATTTCTTTGTTCAATGTTTCGATTTTACCACTAACTTTGCGTCTGTAATTCTTACGTTGCAAACTGTCGAACGATAGTGAGAATTTAGAGAATTTTAGATGCAAGTGCACCCCCCTTATTATATTTAAAATTATATTTAAATATAATAATAATCTTGTTGCACGACGGTTTAACATGGTGTAATATATAGAGATGAGATTTTTAGGTTTTTACCTTTTTTTTTATTTTAGCTCCTATTTTTATGATATTAGTACCAAAACTTGTTTCATAGAAAACTACGTTATACAGGGTGACCCAGAAGTCGTAGAGAGTTGGGCTAAAAAAATTTATTACAAAAGCCCTGATGACGAATCTCATGGAGATATTATTATTTCCGCGAAAAGTCGGCACCCCTTTTAAGGTATATTCGACTTAAGTTATTAAGTTATTATTTTGATTATTTTGACTTTATTTTAAAAATTGGTATTCAAAATCTAGCTATCGGGTTTGACAATAATTAATAATTCAACCAGAAGAGCTCAACAGTGTTTAGAAGTAAATGGAAGACATTTTGAACACTTGTGACATTACTCTAACGCGGTAGCTGGATTTCAAGTGCTGACTTTTAAAGTTAAGTTCGTTATAAGAAATTGAAATTTAATAACTTAAATCGAATATAACTTAAAAGGGGTGGGAGTAATAAAAAAAATTTTCCTACAAAACTTGCTTATTTTTTAAGGAGCTTTCCAACGATACCACTTTCGACATATGGTGCCATTTAAAATTCTGGATTTATGGACTTTCTGGAGCAAACTAATCTGGATGCCGACTTTTCCCGGAAATAATATATCACCATTAGATTCGTCATTAGGGCTTTTGTAATAATTTTTTTTAGCCCAACTCTCTACGACTTACCATTTTTGAAAAAAGTACTGATACGGGTGGTCTGAGTCACCATGTATAAGCCCTATCTGTTTTGATCTTTTTTTGCCTTTTTTGTCCATTTTTTATTTTTACGACCTCTTTTAACATTTTGGAAACTTTTTTTAAATTGCAGTTGAAATTGAAAAAAATTTAATTTGGTTCAAATTAATTTGAATTAAACTTTTTTTAATTTAAATTTAAATTTGAGATCCAGTGTACCAACCTAAGAATAGTTGGTTTGACGTTTTTTTTTTGTAAAATTTGGGGTAAAATTTTAAATTGTGAAAAACAATCTCATCTTGTCAACACGAAGCATCTAAAATTTCACAATACCAACCTAAAATAGCATTTTTAGTGCCATTTTAGGTATCTTTGTTCTTCGTTTGATTTTATACGACCTAAAATGACTATTTTTAGAATCTTTCTAGGTGCCTTTTTTTGAATTTTTACGACCTAAAAATTTCATCTCTATAATATAGATTATTTAAACAGGTTAGTAAGTTCAAAAATTCTCTTTTTACCACTGAGTCTTGACCTCAAAATTAATACTAAAAAATTGTTATTGGGAGCGGGGGGGGGGGCGGCGATAAATCGAACTAGTTTGGTAAGAAAGCGTTCATAAATTACGTAAGGACAAATTTTGTAATTTTTAACTTCCTCTTCTCCCACATAAGGACGCTGTGAATTTTTTCTGTTGACTATTTTCATTTATATAGAAACTATAATATAAAAAATGGGTGTAATTGCATGTAATTTCAATTCGTTCAAACGTCTCTGCGTTCAAACAGCCGCGTTCAACCGGCCGCGTTCAATTATCCCGCTTCGATTACAAAAGTTTTGCAGGTTTATTAGTTATCTTTTTGAAACAGCCAAAAAAATTAAAAATAATTTATAAAAGCTGAATGGAAATGTATAGAGGTTTTCTGATGGTTTCGATGTAAAAATGAAAAAGCGCGACTATTTAAAAATCATTTTTGTTATTTTTAAACATTAATACTATTTTTCGTGCTTGAATAGAAATTTCCTTCTTTAAAACAACAATATAAACATTTTTTGTTTCCACTTGATTATAATATACACTTTTTTGTTATTTGATTGTGTTTGTTTAAAAAACAAGAAAAAAAGGTAGTAGTACTTTAAAAGCAAAGTTTGGCGTCATATTGAGTATTTCTTTTAAAAATGTACTGAAATTGAAATAAGCTAGACATGCCGCAAATTTTTTACCCTCTAAGCCATAGAAACGTTGCGTAAAACTAATTTTGAAATATACTGTTATTTAAAGATTCACAAATTCTACATTACCTTTTACGCGATGTTTCTATTAGTGATATTCTAAAAATAAATGGCATTAACTACCCAAATCAGTCAATACGAAACAGTGTGTTTATTATAAATACACTGGACGTATAAATCAATTTTTGAATTAATTTAGTCTGGTCCTGTATTATAGTTTTTTTATAATATTGAAATTGGTTGTAAATTTATTGATATTTAGTATTTTACAAATCATTAAAAGAATAATTACATTTTATGAATTCATAATTTAGAACGTTTAACAAATAAAAACGTTCTCATTTGATGTCCTTATTTTCAATTTCTTTGTTCATTATGCTGCGTTTTAAGTGGTGAACGTTTAAGTGCTTTGTCGTACTTTGGTCTTTGTTTAATTAGGTTTCTTATCCATCTAGCATTTGTTTTTTTTTCAATAATACTTACAATTTAATTCACTTTATTAGATTACGTTTTTTATAGTTTAAGAACTTTTTCCAAAAGAATTGCTTCTTTTATATGTGTAAACCAACTTTTATTAGTTAAAATTTGCGTAATTTCATTATATTTCAGAAAAATTTCGATATCATAAATGTTTTGTAAAAATATAAAAAAGTTATTTTTATGTAAGAATTTTAAAAGTAAATAAAATGCAAAAAATGTGACTTAATAGTGTAGTAAATCCGATCATTTTCATAATTTAACATTTATTTAACTGAATCGAATAATTATTACTGTACTGAAATATTCCCTACTTCTGAAATTAACAGCTAAAAGTAACTTTAATTTGAATTCTAAATTATAATTAAAATCTACCAATACGTTTCATTAATTGTGCGGCCTACAAGCCGCATACTGTCTTATTACCATAATCGGTCATGTGTTCTATAGATTTAGATATTATAATTTCAATAATATTCCATGTTTAATAAAAAACTAATTCGCATCTTAAATTGATTTAGGTAAAATAATGGATTGTACATTTTCTAGAAAGAATGTGTTTTTTACGTTTAAATAAACCAGCGCATTTTAACGAAAATTTTAATTAGAGGAATATTTGCTCGAGATATATTACCAACGTAATTTTTTACTATATGGCAGTTTTATTTTGAAAGATAAAATTCTAGCCCAGTAAATATTTAGTTACATTGCCATTTTTATTATTTCGTTACGATGATTAAATCAGTTTTCGTACAACTCTTCTAATTTTAATTTGTATAATTTCTTAAAATTAGACGAACAGCACTCTATATTGATTGTTTTTACACTTTGCCTGTGTGGGTGGCCAATAATACAATTAAAATTTACTAACTTTTCAGGATTCCCGCTATTAAATCTTTAGATAAATACAATCGTTCAAGCGTATTTTGAGTCTTGCGTATATAAATGCTTTAAATTAGAATTAAAATATTTCAGTAAAGAACAGCAGCGTAAATTACTTGTGAGTTCCAACATAAAAAAACAATTAAATCCAAATAATCTGCAATTATTTGATGTAGAATTAAATAATCAGTAATTGTTACTAAATAAACGTACAACGGTCTACCACTTAACGTGGAATCTAAACTACGGCATATACAAACTAGTAACAATAAAATTGTAGTTAATTTTTTAAGAATTAATAATTGTTTGCGCCACTTATTCTTTGCGCAGAGTCGACTCCCGCCGAATCGTAAATAAATCGGTGTTCTTTAAATTATGTTCAAAAAAGGCTGCCTGTCCGACCTGTATTTTTGAAAGCATTCACAAGTAAGCTAATAAAACAAAAAATAAAGTAAACCAATTGCACTATATATTGTTTGCATTTGCACCGAATGAGTGGTCAATAATACAATTCAGCAACTTTTCAGAATCAATGCTGTTAAAACTTTAGTTAAATACAATCGTTGAAGCGTATTTTAAGTCTTGCGTATATAAATGTTTTAAATTAGCATTAACAGGAAATAATGTAGAAAATTGTTCAAGTCACAGTTTAATTTTAATTAAACATAAAAATTCTATGCAGCATTCGCTACCGCATTTATTAAGTACTGTAACTCTTAAGTAATTTTATTACTTTACATATTAGAAGTGTGACATTTTGTGACAATGGCAAATACACTCATACATCAGATATTACTAAACAATTGTATAATCCACACAAAGTGAAGTTACTCACAATCCGTAACTTTCTAAAGACATGCTCTGAATTGTTTCGCAATCTTTGTTCACATTTGAAAATAATAATTCAAAATAAAGAAATGTTAAAAAAATTTTTTTGATTTATGTTACACATCTTAAAGCTACGCAATAATTAATTTAATTTTCTGAAGAAGTGATTAAAATAAAATTTATAATGTGTATTGAAAGTTAAACTTGTTTTTTGCTCTTTATTGCCTTCCGGAAGAAATTATTTTGGATGCACATTAGTCTAAGTAATTATTTTTGTTCCTTAATTAAATTTACCTACTTCATCTGCTGATGAAACTAGGTATTTCTATTTAAACACCTGTGTATATTATGCTTCTCTGACATAATTATATTGCGAGAGAGAAGTTATTTTATTGAGATACATAATATCTGCACGTATCAATGTTACAGATCTTCATTAATATTTATTTTAACCATATAATACAATGTAGCAATCCAGAACTAGTAGACCAGACCCAGACTCTTTGACTTCCTTATTCTATTCATTTTTTTCTTCATATTTTCTTCTTAGAGTGCCATTCACTATTAGGCGAGCAACGTGGCCGAAACCAAGATGACTGACTTGGAAATATAATTAGTGAGGCGGTTTTCCATTGATTTCGCCATAGTCCACGGATAGACATTGGGCTTTAGATTACATCAGCATCATACAGAAAGCATCTAATCTAAACATCCTAATCACATCATGATGTGACTGGGATGTGAACCGAAACCACCCACTTCCAAATCGGTCGGTGCAAGCTTTCCTAATTCAGATTGTAGTTTTCCCAATTCTTTTGTTCCGTAATTTTCTTATATTATTTATTACCGACGAATTATTCTGACTTCAGTTTGTAATAGAAAATTTGATTGTTGACACCACGATGAACTTTGACAGAGTGATTACTATTGTCATCATCATTGATTGAGACCTACGTTATATAATGTATTAGGTGTGCTAAAAAGTTTTAGACAATAAAAAACGACGTCAAAGTAGATTATCTCTGAAACTACTTACCTGATCGCATATTAAGATTATGTTATTGGAAAAATGACACTTTTAGCTAAAAAACCAAATGTAAGATGATTCGATTCTGCTCATGCAGTTGTGAAAAATTGCTATTTAAAGATGGGGAACTGTCAGTTAATCTACATATACCACGAATCGAGCCTTGACTTTTACACTATTGGAAAGAGGACAATTTTCTAAGCATTTTTTGTAATTACATTTTTGCGGATTATCCATTAGTTTTCGAGAAAACGACATTTGAAAATCAAAATTTTATATGCATTTTAGATAGAGATTTCAAGTAACACGAGCGTTCTATTGACGGTACGCGTGGATTAATATACTCTTACTGACAAACATAGCACTTGTATTCTGTTTTCTACCACCGTTTTTAGGGTGGATTCTCGATTGCCTTGGTTGCGTTCGTCAAAACGGTGCGTAGCGAGGGGTTGCGGAGTGTCGGTTCTTGCTGAAGACTTGCTGAACTTGCTGAAAACATCCCCCTAGATAGCTCCAACTCGCCAAAGGTGCTACTCGAAAGAGGTGAAACTCGTTTTTAATTATTAGCCCTTTTATTATTAATTATTAGCCTTTAATTATTAGACACGCACGATGTGTACTCGACAGCGTAGCAATCGCGTCTGACGGCTAACACTAAGACTATATCAGAACACACGTACGGGCAATAAGAACACTCGTGTGTGCAATCCTTATGGAGAAATACGTGTAAAATTTTAATTTTAAAATGTCGCTTTCTCGAAAAATAATGGATAATCCTCATCAATGTGCGGTCTCAAAATGCTCAGAAAATTGTCCTCTTTCCAATAGTGCAAAAGTCGAGGCTCGATTCGTGGTGTAGTAAATTAACTGACGGTAACCAAAGATGGAAGTAAATAAAGAAAAAATTCCTTACATTTTACAATTTTTCTTCGATGAAGGAAAAAACGCCGCAAAAATTTGTGGTGTTTATGCTCCAGATGCTCTATCGAAAACAGGAGCAATATAATGGTTTGAGCGTTTTCGTTCTGGAAATTTTGATGTCAATGATGCAAAGGTGCAGATGCAAAGATACCGAATGGTCGGCCATTCATTGAAAAAGTTGAGGACATTCTAGAAATTGTGATACAAAACCGTCATCTAAGCACTCTAGAGATCACCAAGAGCGAATGGTGGAATTTTGAAGCGAATGGTTACTGGAGATAAAAAATGGATTACACATACGACAACGTTGTGCGCAAAACATCGTGGTCGAAGGGAGGTGAAGCTCCCCAACTGTGGCAAAGCCGGGACTCACCGAAAGGTGATGCTGTCTGTTTGGTGAGATTGGAAAGGTATTCTCTATTATGACTGTTCAAACGATTGATTCTGCACGCTACTATCAACAATGAACTAGATTAAAGCAAGAGATTTAAAAAAAGCGGCTAGAATTGATCAATAGGAAGATTCAATTGATCAATTGTGTTCCATCATGACCACGCCAGACCTCACGTGTTTTTTGTGGTCTCACGTGAGACCATTTGTTTTGGTCTCTTCAGAATTCCCTTAATGGCGTAAAGTGGACTTGAAAAGAAGCCTGTGAAAACCGCTTGGTTAAGTTTTTTACGGATAAACCACAGAAGTTTTACAGTGATAGAATAATAGTTTTGCCCGAAAAGCGGCAAAAGGAGCACATTTAGTGTTTGAAAAACTATCTAATTTGGCGGGGAACTTTATAGCACACCTAATATTATCTTTCTTTAGGTCAGCTCTAAAGATTCATTTCGACTGTAACACAAGCAGTCTGGTGAAATTCGTCAAATCGTTTGTTGATTATCTTGATTACAGCAGTGGAAGCTTATGATACAAATTGTATAAGGTTGAAATTTGTAGACTTAATAATAATTTATTATTTGTGTTACCCTCGAATTTACCTCAAAAAATTTAAATTGTTTTTGCAAAATCACTTTTTTGATTTGTAAATTCAAAAATCTTGTAATGTAAAGATGCATTAGTTTCCCTACTCGTTTCAAATGTGGCTCAACGGATTGACTTCAAATTTTAAAATTACACATATATGTACAGTAGCAGTCATGGAAGGAAATTGCATTGCTGAATATTTCCGAATTAAAATAACAATTCTCAATGAAATTTGTATTTTTGAGCTTATGAGTTTCAAATCAAAAATCTATTTTTTTATCTATTTTCTATTCATTATTATTAAGAATATAGGTAATATACTTAAGAAATCTATTTTTTTAATTTGGAAATAATTTCCAATGCAATTTCCCTGACCGCTACTATATATGACATATTAACTGAGCACCACATATTACTTTTACTTTAAAATTCATAAGTAAGATTTGAGAAAAATAATCTGAAGAAATCTCATTACACACAAGTAGCACAGTGTTGCAGTTGAATTTGTACATAGCCGTAATTAGTACATAGCTGCTAATAATGTGACTGATGATATGCGCAAATATGAACTGAAAGATAAAAACTTTTAGGGAATAAAAAAAATTATATTTCATCTACGAATGTCAATAAAAACTACTCAGATAAATTATTTTTTTATTAAAGTCCGTTTACTGAATGATGTGCGTTTCTAGGGATTACCTTAACGGCAATGGTGCACATGTTTTGCTATAAAATTTATGCGTCAAAATACTACATGATATAGTAAACAGTAAGTTTACAAACGCCAACTTGAAAACGAATATGATTGGCTGAAATTTGCATCCAGGTTCACAATCCTGTAATTTTGTTATATTATACCTATTTTTTTCATTTACAGGATACAAAGCACATCAAAATTTAGCCGACCGTGCTTTCCTTACTACGTACTGGCAACATCTTTGAAGCAATAAATACTAAAAAATAGCATTTTCATATTCAAATTAAAACAAAATTATTAATATTAAATTGTAATTTTTTTTACTTTTGTATGTTTAAATCGTACTTGTCGCTCGAGGCGCTCACCTTTGAAAACTAATATGATAGTAAGGAAATTGTTTATAGAACACAATACATTTCTGATTTTGGCTAGCGTTATCCTTTGTACAAAGCTATTTCAATTTTATTTAAAAGTTGCCTACAATAATATAACTGCTTGATTATTTGCTCTGAAAGTTTCAACAGATGAAATAAAAATGTATTTTAAAACTGTTGAAGTCAATTTTTGCTTGCTGAAAAACTCGTTCTTGTACTTCCCTAATTGCATCTAATTAATTTTCAATCAAACAAAAATGCAGAAAGGTTTTGTGTATGATCTGCATTATTTTCTTACAATTTTTATATAATATTCATACATATAAAAAATTAATGTTTTTGTTATTTTCATGTACCTACCAGAAATTCAAGTAAAATAAATTGCCGTTTTTCTCTATTCTAAACTGAGTTCAAGGAAACAACAGTTATTCAAAGAAACCATAAATTGTATTTTTGTTAAACCTAAATTTAGTTTTATTGACGAAGTTAAACAGTTTAAAAATGGAATACTTTGTAAATACTTTTTTTTAAGAAGGAAGTTTTTGATAAGAAAAGAGGAAAGAAAGGAGCGAATAAGAAACAGATTAAAGTATCAAGTTTAAACAACTACATCAGGAAAAAAAAAATAACGAGGTTAAAAACAATGTTGTACCAGTTTGAGAACAAATATCCAGCGGATAATACATAAATTCAAGTTTTGAAATATTTCTTTGTGATTTTATTTCAACTTACCTACAACAATTAAATGCACGAAGTAACTAGTAACGGGCTGTGTGCTAATTTGACACTCGTATATTCCAGCATCTCTTTTTTGGGCCCATTTAATTTGCAGAGTCCAATCACTAGTTTTTATATGATGTGTAGATTGAAATCGTTGGTCACTTGTGTATGTATAACTTCCTACTGTTAAGATGTGTATATCCCGATGCCTAATCCATGAAACCTAGAACAAAAACGTTCCTGTACACAATGTATTATTCAGGTACACAAAAACAATCAAGTTAAATAAGAGTTATCAAGATAAATTAATCAAACACTTTAATAATAATTATTAATATAGCTTTAATTGAGTTGTGTTAGATTAAATGCTCCTCTATAAATATGAATAACTGCTTCACTATGTGCAATAATTAAACCATAACCTATATTTTGAAGAGTTGGCAGCATTGCAATTGAAAATCGCGGTATATAATTATTTGAATTAACATATTGATTTAAATAAAAAATGAGTTACATATAATGAGTAGTACATATCATCAGATTAATTGAGTGGTTAAGCTGTCACTTTTTAACCTCAAAATCTTGGTCAAAATATGTAAGATATCATTTTAAATTTACATTAAGTGTATCCCTCAAGAGTTAATAAGATCTCGGCTAATTAAAAATACAAACGTGCCATTATAAAATAAATATATCATTCGCAAAGTTTTTTTCTTATTTTGTGCAATCGTTTCAGCTGTTTCAGTTAGTTTAAGCTGCTAAATATAATACCAACATGTTGCTAAAATTACACTATTGCTTTTGATGAAGTCTGGAATATTTTTAAAACTTATTTTATTTTTGTAAATATTTAATGACATCCTTAACAAACTTACATTAGTTTACATTTCTTTAACTAATTTATGCTAAAATAATCAAACTTTTATTTATTTCTATAAATATTATTTCATAATGAAAACATTTGACTAAATATTTATTTTTTATCTAATACGTAATATAGAATTTACAAATATTTAAAGCTGCAAAATTTCGATCAAAACAAAATTCTATATTGTTGAAATCAGCTATATAAATGAACTTAAATAATTTTTTAAGGTATAATGTGTACATCAAAGGTCTTGTTAACAAATAGGAATTTAATTATGTTTTTTATTTTGAATAAAAGATAACAACCCTATTTGGTTGTAAAAAGAAAAATAAATTAGTATAAAATTCTCCCAATTTTGAATTTTATATTTAAGATGATTGTATGTCTTTTATGTCATTTTTTACAGCTTTTGTTTTTTAGTTTTTACAAAAAAGGGGGGCGAGAGAGGTTAGACTACATTAAAATTTTCAATTTTGAAACCAAAATATCGCTTTCATTTTTATATTTTTAATTTTATAAAATACAAATAAACCCGAGAGAGTTAATATCTCAAAGCAGAAATTAACTGTTGGTGGGGGGATGGGGGGGGTTGCTTGAAAATGATAATCAGAGACAGATACATTTATGCAGAAGTTTAATCAATGCATGATTCAATCTCATGATAATCTCATAATATAATCTCAAAACTTCTACGTTAGAGTCTCGATTCTGTTAGCAAAACTGTTGCAATTTAAAAATGCAATATTAATTAATCTTTGAATTACTTAGTGTTAGTGCTTACAGAATTAATATATGCATTGACACACAGTTAAAAGTAACAGGACGTAGTAACGTCCGTTTTGCGCACATATTATATTGCTAAAATAAATTTATGTTATATTTTATGTTATATTTTCTGCTTTTGCAATGAAAGGGTTTACTGTTGAATTACTTAATTTTCTCTCTATTTTGGATTAAATTACACTAATGATAAATAATATGTGTCCAAGCTGTGCGCCATAATATGGGTAGTGCTTTTAAGTGGATAATTAATGGCATATTACGAAAGATTATAAAATTTCAGCCTTTAATCTGCATTATGTAAACAGATCTTTTCAAATAAAAGAAAATTTTGTTTTTGTCTATACCAGCGCATTCACAATTACCTTTTTAGCGTTAAAAACGTCTGTAAAAACGTTGTAACTATTGAGTTTGTACCATAATCACAAATAAAACCATAATTCCACACGATTACTTAAATAACTGCAATATTTTCAAAATAAATGACATAAAATTAATTTACAAACACGAAAATATCGTTAATCCATTTTAC
Organism: Cantharis rufa; assembly: GCA_947369205.1. NCBI lineage: Eukaryota > Metazoa > Arthropoda > Insecta > Coleoptera > Cantharidae > Cantharis > Cantharis rufa. The sequence continues at coordinate 20,604,082 of OX376309.1, forward strand.
GCGTCAGGATTATTAGACTTTTTTGAGTATTTCAAAATTTAAAGTATTAGAAAGTAATTCCAAACAGGAACAAACGAAGCTAAAATAATTGATACATTTTGGATCCAGAACTTAAAATTTAAAACGAATGTCTTTAAACCTCCCCTCCTCCAAACTGTTTTTGAATAAGTAGAAAAGGATGCAAAACATGAAAAAGTGAATTATTTATCTCTTTTGCAGAAAGATCAGCAATTTTTTTTTGAATTTTAAAAGTTAATTTTAAAACTTCAGTAGTGAAACAGTTGATCCAAGGGTGAAAAGCAAGAAAAATAAAAATATTTTGACTCTTTTGACTACACTTTTGTTAAAAATTTTTGGCATTGCTGTTCCAAACCCCTTGGTGCGTATTATAAAAATGTATTTGGTGAAAATAAATCTACCTCTCAGTACACCATCAGTTTAAATAAACTAAGTTTAAATTTTGTCTCAAATCATTTGCTATTATTTTGCATTAAATACTTGCTCATAATAAAGCAATATCATACTATCTTATATTATAAAATCCCTATTTTGTCAGTGTGTGTTTGTCATCACGAATTTGAAGGCATTCGACTTTGTTCAACCCAACTCAAGTAGTTAATTCTATATTCCGGACGTACTATTTTCTAATTCAAAATTTTTAATTATCCCAACGTCATCAGTGTCTGCTGTGAATGGATTAACGAGATTTTCATTTTAAAGTAATTACATAGCAGTTCATAATTGGTGAACGTTTCAAGAGGAAAGTTAACTTCCAGTGTTCTAACTAAATTTTGAAAAAGTAGCTAAAGTATTTCGAGTTGATGCAGCTAAAACTATTGTATCGCAGGTAGTACTAATGTAAAACAATTGCTTTTACAAAAAGTTATACTTTAAGATTGATAATTGAATAACAGAAAGCGAAGTTTTTTAAAGTTTTAAGAAAACAGCTTTATGTTATGTAGTATTTTCCCGACAAGAGCGCTTGATGTTAACCCACGGAGCTTAAATGTCTTAAAACAGCACTGCGAACAATTTATAAAATGCAATAAAAATGTAATAACATTAATTAATAACAATGAATATTAAAGTTTAATTAATAATTAAATTCAATTAAGTTTATTGGAAATTTCTGCAAAATTTTCATCCTGAAACCTTTTGAAGTAATAATTACATTAAAGTTGGACAATTTCATCTATTTCAAAAACCAGTCGAAACTTGTAAGATTTATTCGTTTTTTAGTAAACCTCTCCATTTTAGTTTTTCTTGATTGTAAAACTTTTAAATTGATAAGACACTTTTAAAAAGGAATTACAAATGTTAACAACTTTTTAAACTTTTATTTGTTCTTGAAGTTGTAGGATTTTCTTTTTTAATGTATTGCTTAAATTTACAAACAGCTAAATTTATTAATTGTAACGTTGAAAATGAATAACGGTTAAATTTAAAGGAAAATTAAACATATAACATCGTAATCTATAAATAAATATACCTACATGAAAGTTAAATTCCCGACGTTAAATGAAGTATTTATACTATGGATAATTGTGATTTAAATGCTTGAAAAATTACCTAACTTCCTATTTTATAATCAAATTTGATAATTTAAACTAAATCATTATACATAATATTTAAAATATTAAAATTAACAATTTAACTTTTTTGATTATGGGGGAGGTTTACTAAATAGTTTATTTAAAAGTCAAATTAAATTTCCAAATCTTCAGCAGTATATAAATTTTAATTAAATGTATTGCCAAAACCTTTATTCAGAAAATGTAGTCTTTTGGATACAACTGTCAGTAGACTTCATTTCCAATTAAGGAAGTTATTACATTTTTAAAGATAATGCACAAATTAGTTAAAAAATTTAAATTACACCGAAAAGTAAAATTTAAAAATAAAATAACTTTAAGTAGAGCATCTTACTGGTAGAGTAACTATAACAGAAAGCTTTAATATGTTTAAGTACTTAAACAATGTAAACCAAGAGGGATGCTGTAAAGAAAAATGTAGAGGGTTAATTAAGTTTAGAAAATTTTGGTTAGAGAGCTGGAAGGGAACACAGGTAGAAGGAAAGGATAACTTGGAAAGAAAAGGATGTACTTTATATACATAAGAAATTATGTGGATGTTACTTGTGAAAAGTGCTTGTGCATTTCCTCGTATCTAATTCTAATGTAGTGATAAGGTTATTATTATGTGTTATCATCCGAATCACGAAATGATTTTATTTTAAATTTCAGAGTAAAATATTTTTAAATTATTGTGATTGGCTTGCATTTTCAACATTTCGAATTTATGAAAAGGTTTATAATAATCTTAGGAAAACCCTTATTGCTTCTGTCCTAGCTGATAGATGACAAACCTTTGCGGGTGACCGAGAGTGAGACCAGTACGGTCGAGTTAAGAGGCCGCGGGCCAAGCGACCCCACGACATGAGAGTTACACTGAGAGTTACCATTTGAGTTCGTCGTAAAGTGTAGGCAATCAATTTTAATTATCAGTTATAAACGTAAAACGGAAGTCTTGTATAATAATAATAATAATAATAATAATATGTCAAATGGCACTTGTGTAATTCTGATTTGGGAGTGAAATGAGAGATTGAAAACGTCGAATGTGAGTAACCGCAACTAGAAACTTTAAGTTATCTGGTTACAGTTTCTGTGCATTGGTCGAGAATTGGTGGTCGATTAAGATAATTGCAATAGTCGCCTTAAGCTTTATTCACAACCTCATAATTAACAATGTCACTTAATACGTTCAATTAACGTAAAGTTTGCATAAGCAATTTCTGTATGTTGTTCAGACCTCGAAATTAGTATTTAGTATTTTAAGCTGTATTCAGAGCAATTATCGTATAATTATTACAACCGACTGTATACATAACCTCCATTTAGAAATTGCTAAAGCAGGTAGTACTAGCAAGAAGGTAGCTACAAATACACTGGCTTTTCAAATTTTTGAAAATATCCACTCTGCAATATATTTGAGAGGTACCACAAAAATAAAGATGAAAACCTTCAAGATGGAAAAACTTAAAATTTCCTTTAATTTGTAGAGATGCGGTTTTTCCTATGAAAATCGATAAATAATTCATTCTGTTCACCGTACGTGTGCTCGACATAAATAGATGCAATTATGTGCTTGAGTGGGCAGAGCTACTCGCAGACTACTTCAAGCCATGCAGCTGCTAACATCATATAGGGGATAGTACCCTAGCCGGACACACTATTTTTAAAAATTCTCGAATGGCATTATGGTAGTTTAGGGCGTAAATTACAAATATAAAAATTAAATCTTATGGATCATTTAAAAATACGGCTAAAATTCACGAAAAACTGAAACTAACTATTCGATGATCTTCATAAAGTTGGCTTTATTAGGAATTTTTATTATTTTAATACTCAAAATTTTAAGTTGGATGCGTATCTTGCCCGGCCCGTTTTGATCTTATTAAAAATATCCCCCGGTGCGCAACATAACTCGAAAATGACGGATCTCTAACAGCTGGAACTCGAAAAATTACAAATTATTCAACGATGTCGAGCGGGTACATACACGTACGATTCCCAGTCTCCGTAGACTCGCTCAGTGCACACGCACTGTCAACAGAACGTACTTTCTATCCTAAAAATAAAATTAATTTAAAATCAATTAATTTCTTAATTTTCAGAGACGGTCATTAGCTTAGTAAGTTAGCCGAACAACTGCTGGAGAGCATCAATATCCGGGGAAAGTCAAAAACTTTCATATGACCGTCTCCGTGCGTCGGAGGGCACGTAAAGCCGGCGGTCCCCCTGGGTTGACGATTACCGACGTCAACTAATAAAAACAGGGTTACAGGCATTCTCCAACCCGGTTTAAGCAGCCGTGGGGTCTTAATGCCCAAACTTTTCTCGAAAGAGAAAGAAGCCGCTAGTCCAGGAGTGGACTGAAAGGCTGATGAATAAGAAGAAAGAAGAAAAATTCTTTAATTAATCGATATTTGAAGTTCATCCGCAGTTTAATGGCTTCATTGTAATGTGCGCTTTCAAATTATGCAAGAATTTTAGTGATACTATAAAAACCTCTGAGCTCGGTTAGAGTACTATACTCCAACATATAAATTAATTTAATAGTTATTTAATTAAAGCCGAGTTTAACTTAAAATCAATGATCCTATTCTTCAAAATCCATACTTTTCGAGTTCGATAGCGCCTCAGGGATATTTTTAATTATTTTGAGCTACTTAATAGACCCTCTTTCTAGATATGTCAATTCAAAAATTTGGGTAAATATTTGTGTAAAATATAACCAGGCCATGGGCGGGATAACCCTGATGAAAACAACCAAAATCTAATTTTTTTGAATTTTGAATTTGAAGTTATAAATTTTGATTATTTTTATTTTTTTGAGTATATCCAAATTTTTTTTTTAATATTTTAATTATTTTTATTTTTGGGAATTGAATTTTAATTTTGTAAATAATTTGTAAAACAGTAAATATTTTGAATTGTATGGGTGCGCGCCAACAAAATTGTAAGTTGGCACGAAAATTTTGATAAAAGGAGGCATTTTTGCAAAAATGGCCGCGAGGAGGACAGTAAAAATTTGTATCTCCTGAGTTTGATTAAAATTGTGTTTTAAAAATGGGTACAAATGTTACAAATTGAAAATTGAAATACTTAAGAAATTCCCTGAGACGCCACGAAAATAATGAAAAAGTTAACAAAATAGCTTATTAACCCCATAGTGGGGCGGCAATTTGCCTTTTTGTCCGGGGCGGCGTAAAGGCTAGAGCTGCCCCTGTTGTCAGTTCCCTGAACAAACTAGTGGATTCCTGTGCAATTTTGGGAGTGTCGAGCTAAGCCCTCCCTGTGTCTTAGGTGTTAATGATTTAAAAAAATGTTTACATTTAACTACAAAACTAAATAATGACATTTATAATTTTCTGACTGAACTACAAAATTTAAGTAATTACAATTTATCAGTAGCAGCTTGTCGGGGTAAGTAGGGGAGGTGGTACCTCACCAAAACAACAAACCAAGTTTCACAAAAACATAATTAATATTATATCAAAACTCCGCTTCACATGTATACCTCACCACTTAAATTCCTTACAAGCCGCCACTGTAATTTATACGCTCACGTAATTAGTTGCCTAATTAAATGTTTGAATTTTGTTATATTTCTGCTCAGTTCTAGGTGAGAGGTCATATCAATATCATATCAATATCTTTACGAAGATCTGCAATGCAAAGAAGTCACATTCATAATTATTAATGTGAAATGAAAGAATCAGAAAGTTTCCGTCAATCGATTAAAAGCTGTTTACAATAAAAATTCATTTTACAACGTCCCATATGAAATAAGAAACAAACCCAAGCTAGCTACCTTTCGGGATCAAGTCACCATGTCAATCTCAGAGAGGGGGAGTAGCATAGCGGTTCTGTAACCTAAACTTTTAAAAATTCAAAAGTTACCGTTTTTACGTCTTACTGGTTGGCAACACCAACTGCACAACTACAAAAGGCTGTATCAGTGCTGCCAGAACGTGGGTAAATTGTACCCCTTCCCAGGCGCCGTACTCACACCGCACACAATGTAGCGATTCATGTCGATGTGTTGGGATTGACAGAGACACATCTTATGCCTTGTGTCACATCTGAGATATGTGTCTCTGTCTTTGTCGATCCCGACACATCTACATGCATCGCTACATTGTGTGCGATGTGGGTACGGTGACTGGGAAGGGGTACAATTTACCCACGTTCTGGCAGTACTGGGTTGTAATTTTAAGCCTCAGGTAGTTTGGAGGGCAGTTTACATGTGGGATTAGTGGCAACCTTTTTCTTGGAGGGCAGTTTACAATTTATGGTCAAGTTTGGAGGGCAGTTTACAATTCCCCTAAGAAGCATGTACATATATCTACATTGTAGTTTTTTTTAGGTTTTCTTGAAAAGTTTTGGGAAATTTTCAAAGATTTTCACGAAAAAAATATTTCGGATTAATAAACCTCTCCCTGCAACATTCTCGCAAGCTTCACTTCCATGCAGCTGCACTAGCGAGTTATTTAATTCTTATTCTAAAACTTCAACTATTGCTGATATTTCAAAATCGATATTAATATAATATATCAAAATTGTTATGCTGAAAGTAAATATGGAAATCATTGCAGTGTTAAAAGTTGTGATGGGTTTAATTTAATTTAAGAATTGAACTACTTAAACCAATTTAAATAGTTCGTCATTCTGAATATTAAAAGTTACAAAGTTAATGCTTGAATTTTATATTAATATGCTAAAGTACTGAAGCTAATTATAATCTTAAAAGTTTACAAAAACTTTTTAATGTAAGCCGGGCTGCAACAACAGTCATTTATAACTCCGGATTCAAATTAGTAGATAACTCTCACAGTTGCTAAATTTGCTTCTAGCAAATTTCATCTATTTCTTAAAGTGAAAGAAGGTATGAAATTTTCAACAGTAATATAATTACAAATTTTACAAATCTGCATTGCTTAGTTAAACTAATGGAATAAAACTGCAAGTACATCTACTCGCATACCTGTATTGAATGCTGGTTTATTTTCGTGCTTTTAATAATTCAATAGAGTGAATATAAATTAATTATTCAGCTTTGATAAAAATCTTTTCTTTGAAAATATTTCTGAAAAGTTCGGAAAACCAATTTAATAGCGCATATTATAATTTTGCAAAACTGATCCTAATTGGATTTTAATTGTAAAATATTACAATTTTTAGTATGTTTCCAACGTTGATTTTTGATATTGAACTATAGAAGCACTCATAAATAATTTAACCCTCCAGTCAACGGGCGAAACCTATCAGGCTTCAATTATAATTATGACTTAATATATTATGTAATTTATTCTACCCGTTGACTGGAGAGTTAATAAAAAAAAGAACAAAAATATTGGTCATAGATGGAGAGTGCACCAATGGCCAATATACAATGAAATAGTCTACATGTCATGATGAAAAATTTAAGCCAGGAGCTTTAAAATAAGCCTCTTCAGAAAGTTTAAATAGCATAAACTAACACATTGTTTTGAAAATTACTTCAAACCGTAAAAATAATTTCATTGCTGTTAAAATTGCTGATGAGATTGGAACGAGCAATTTTTGTACTACCCTAGACTTTTAAAAGGTATCTTTCGTTGAAAACCTATAATAAGACACATCAGGGAGATGCTTATTTGTAGATACGGGCAACCGTTTTATAAATTTTAAGGTTATAATATCGATTTTGGTAATATAATTATAGATATCCAGCAACAACATTTTTTCACTTCATTTAAAGGTGGTGATAAATGATCTTTACTGCTTTTTGACGTGTTTAGAGTATTTACTTCGTTTCTAAGGGTGGAGTAAATTTCTCGTTAATTTTAAACATTTTTCGTGGATATTTTAGTTTTACAACTTAATGTTAGAATAATAATTAATTGTTAATTGATGTTCACTGTTGGAAATGTTCGATCGCTTATACGCCCACTTGCATGTGGCTGCGATACAAACTCAGATTAAGTTGTTAACCTAAACTTTCCCCAATTAACCGTTTTCCTCGCTACTCTGCAGTTAGATAGGCATTTTCATAAAACATTTGACTTATCAAAGCAATTTGATTAAAAGTATATTGTTATTGTTATTTTATAATCATAGGAATAAACTACAACAGCAATATAATATAAATTTGATATTTTTTCTAAAATGCTGACAAATATATTTTTTCTCAAAAGAAGATGCAGGATGCTGTTATCTAGGATTGTCTGCATTATTCGAGTAGGAAGTTTGTAATATATGCAAGACGGAATGCGGGCCGACAATAGAACATTCCTGGCTTGAGTTGCTCCCAGCCACATATAAATTACACACTTCTGGTGTTACCGTTTCTCAACCTATTTAAATTACAAACGATTTGTATTCACTTGCTTGAAGGATACGCTTTTTAAGGTTAGGTATAGAATACATGGCCTTTTAACCTGTCCGCCTAAAACTTACTGAAAAATGTTATTATGCTGACCAATCTTCCAAATACTCTAAATAATATAAATTTTAACAAAGCTTTATTTATGGTGACGTTTTTATAGATGTACCTTCGCATTTTGTTCATTGTTTTTAACATCTTTTGTTAATTGTTGACATGTAATTTAGGTTAGGTATTTATTCCATTTTTATTTGATTTTAGTTTTTTATTATCTAATTTTATTTATAAAACACCAAGAAACTTTTAAAACTTTTAAGAGTCTTAAATCAACCTATAAGTTTAACGATGACTAAGTATTACTTAAATACGAAGTAAGAGCTATTCTTAAAAGTAAAAAAGTCATTTTTATAAAGTTTCAATTCAATTGAATTTTTATTGCACAAAATACCACTTTTGTATTAAATCAAGTTAGCATAAACGAATTCGCTATAACATACTTAGTTAACGTTTTTTTATTAAAGTTATGTATTCAATTTCTATGACGATAAGGTTATTTAACTAAAAAGGGTCACGTAAATATAACTGGAAAGCAAAACCAATTCTTTCAAGTTTTTGTGTAAGTTTAAATGATGAAAATGTGTTGAAATTTATGATGAAAATTATATGTGTCACGATTTTCTGAAATATCGCAGGTAATATACGGATAAACCTATTTAAAAATATTTTTTATATTGGCTGCAATATACTTTGGTGTTATCAATTTGTAACATTTTTAGTCATTAAACATTTAATATTAACAAAAAAAAAATGAAAGAAAGTATTATTATAGTAATCATGAAAATAGTTAGAATAATAGTAAGAAGTTAAAATGAAATAAAGGAATATAATAATAATTATAACAAAATAATTGAAAAATTTAGTAATAAGTAGAAAATTAGACTAGAAATATTCAAAATTAACAGTAAAATAATTACTTTGTGGTCATGACTTTTTTCAAATATTGATTATTCAAAAATCACACTTGAAATAACCAAATTCAAATATTTTATAGTTTCCGTTAAGTTTATATTAAAATTTATATTCTGCACGAGTATCCCACGCGCTTGTCTATAAGATAGAGTGTGGGCTTTAGCAGAAATTGTCGGCAAACATATTATAATTAAATGGTATCAAGTCGTGTTTAGAGTAAAAATTTATCAAACAAGTTTTAAAATTAAAATCTAAGTTATTAACAGGATACCAGTTATGTAGATTATCTAGATTAAATTGAAGTTATCTACAGTCTACGTGAGAACTAATTGATTTAAAAAAAACAATAGATATATGAGCCATGCTTTCAATTTTGACTATAAATAACAAAAACAGAGCAGAGATATCTACAATGAGACCCTTGAGGGATCTCTGATAAAATTGAAATAATTGTCGATTCACGGTTATACTTATAAATGCAAATATTTTCTTCTATTCATTAGTTTAAGTGCAGCTAAATAATCATATTTAAGTTTCGGAAAGAAAATTATTTATTTAAACAATAAAAATAAAAAAAGTAAAACAGATGCTTTTTAGGTCTGGGCAACGAAGTATAACTTTAACCTTGTTTATTGACTGACACCGAGTTAACGTTTCTTGACGTTTGAAGAAAAACTTATTTTTAACCTCAAATTTTATACATTTATTTAAAATCAGAATACCAAATTGAAACCAGGCTGTTTCGTAAAATCAGAATCCTATCGATCCTTTTAGTAAATGCGTCATTATAAAAAAATCAAAATTTTTTTTTGCTTTTTCAGCAAAACATTTTTACAATTTCAAATTAGAAATCGTTTATTTACCAACTACAGTTTTACGTGGAGTTGGAACCTCGGCCCACAACATAATTATGAACACGGCAGATTTACAAATTAAAAAGAAAATTTGAAAGGACAATAAAAATAACGAAACATTCTATTTGGGAGGATCGTTGTGAATTTTATTTAGGGAAATATAATAAACTCTCTTGTGGAAACTTTAAAAAATGATGCAGGTTCAATTTAGATCAATCAACCTTTTTCCGATATATATGATAGGCAATCAATCAATAAATTTTAGTCTAGTCCACGGTCGTATGTACGTATGTTCTCACTTTCATTTTAAATATTGAAATTGAGTATAACATAAAGCCGGTAAGCTTTTTAAATTTTAATAATTTGTTTTATTTATAATTAAATTAAAAAGAAAGAACAATAAACCCACTTATTCAAATAAAAAACCTTGCGAATGTAATGTGATGGAAAGCTTAGAATAAAAAGAATTAATCTTAATTTTTGTATCAGCTGAAAGAAGAATGATAATTTAGTTGTTAGCAATTAATTTAAGTGTTTTCGTGCTTTGGTCAAGAATAGTGTCGACTTCCATATTGGATAAAAACTTGATGCTGCTTTAATTAGAGATTGCGATTTTGTAATCCGTTATGAAGAAGTAGAGTTGTTCAGTGTTTGTGAACTTTTTGCTTTGTGCTATTGAAATGAAACTAAGCCGAAGAGAAGTCTCCAATTGCTGAGAGCAGAATTAAAACAAAGAACTTCAAAGTATCAAGGTAACGCCTTTTATGCTAGTGGGTTTCTATAACTGTTAAAGCAAATAATAAAATTTACTTTTCCTCTCTGTCATAAACTGTATACAGATTAAGCAATTCACACTTATGAAAATGAAATTAATCTCTTAATTTTTTATACAAAATCGAAAATTTCCTGAATAATCTGTTAGTAATACAAATTAATATTAAATTACTTTTCGGCACATAATTTAGTTATCGTCTTATCCCAACGTATATAACTATTTGATGAGTTAAAGGGGTTGGTTAAACCCCTGACAACCTTAAAGCAGTGAGGTAAAATTCCAAAATTGTCCAATACCTACCCTGAAAAAAATGAAAATTTGAGCAAATTATTGCTATTTATTTGTTCAATTTATAACTTCTACAGCATAAAATTAGTTTATTGGAAATTCATATATTGGCAAATTTGAATGACTGTAAAAATTCAAGATTACATAATTTTAATAACTTTTGCATAATTCTGTGTTTCAGGCTAATATAGCCGTCCTCAGTACCGCATACACGTTATTAACTCTAAATGTCTAAATTTATTATAAGTTATAATTGTTATGAGTTATAATTAAGAGTTAATAACGTGTATGCGGTACTGAGCACAATTAATAAGCCAGAAACACGGTGTCTATCGCTCATTTCTTAATTATGCCAAAAGACTTGACATTCACAAATCGCAAGTTGGTACGCAAACCGAAAAAAAAATTATAATTCAAAATTATAATTATTTTGATACTTGAAACGATTTTAGTAAACCATTTCTTGTTTTTGTATTTGCTGCAAGTTTGTTTTATATATGCCTAGAAAATAATACTTAATAGATTTGACAAAAATTATGTCAATTTCTCTCAATTAAATTATTAAATTGCATTTATGTATGCAATTGGATAGATAGTCAAATTTTGTTGAAAATTTTATTTCCTTCATTTTGGTTTATACACATTTTTCTATTTTGTCGCACCGTTTCCGAGTTACAGTAACTTAAAACAGACTCTATCCAGCAGTGGCGTAGCGAGCTCAACTCGCGCCCGGGGCAAAATACCTTTTTAGCGCCTCCCCCCATTCTAAAACCATAATTTAAAATAGATTTTCCAAAAATCAATTATAATAAAAGTAAAAATTATCCAGCAATTTTTTGTTTTTTGGACCATATGGCGCCCCTTTGTGAGTAGCGCACGGGCATAATACCCCCCTTGTCCCCTTCTCACTACGCCACTGCTATCAAGTACAAAACATATTGTCTTCCGTAACTCAGAAATGGTATAACGAAATAGAAAAATGAATAGGCATTTTTTCTTGTAAATTTAATTTTCTACATTTTTGTTCATAAACATATTTTATTTTGAGTTGTAAATTTTTGAAAATTTGAAAATTTGTTTTCTTTATTTTTTTTTGTATATTTTCATGTTTCACGATGTTGAAGGATATGTCATAACCTCATAACCCTCAGATTCTCCAGTAATTCTACATTTATCTGAACTAAAAGAGTTTGATTGAAAAGAAGAGATAAAATAAGTAATATGAAAAATTTATTTCTTTTCAAGTTCCCAGCTTGTAACTGACCCGAAAAGATATTGGGCGAAGATCAATAGCAAATAAGCAATTAGGGAAAAAGGAGAGCACGACCTGACGGTAAATAAATAGTAGATTCACCCATGCTCAACCTCAGCGATTAGGAAAAAACAAATGAAAAATAAGGGTGCAACAGAGAACGAATGGTGTGGGATGCAGAATACAAATTTATATTTCATTACCTTCTTTCTCTTTAGAGTGGCCATTTTATTTTTTTCTTTTTTAATTGCAGGTTGAAAATGTTACTTTACCCGTGGTAGACTAGTTATTTAAGTTACCGAATTCACTATCATTTGGCCGACGGATCATTTGGCCGACAAATCCATTTGACCGAGAAATCATTTGGCCGACAGATCATTTGACTAAAAACTTGTTTGGCTAAAAATCATTTGGCCGCCGACAAAATTTAGAGACATTTAATGATTAACTTAGATAAGGTAAATCTTATAATTTTATTATATTGTCGTGTTACCGAATGATATTTTGGAAATTTTGAATAACTGTTCGCGCCAACAAATTGTAGCTTGGCACGAAAATTTTGAATAAGGAGGTTTTTTTGCCAAAATGTCCGCCTGAAGCGGTTGAGGAGAAATTTTGAGATTTTTAGTTTTGAATTTTGAAAATAAATTGTTTTGATTCAGTGAGTAAGAATTTTTTGTTAATATTTTGGATATTTTTGTTCGTATATGGACGAGTACTTGAAGACAGTTCCCTTTTTTGAAATTTTGAAATTTTGGAAGTTTATATTTTGGAAAAATATTTGTTTAATTGGAAATAAATTTGAACAAATTGGATAAATTGATGTATGAAATTTTAATTATATGGTAAATTCGTTCAGTAATTTATAAAAGTTAGGTTTTTGAAGGCGACATAAATGCATTTGATAACAACGTTATCGCCCACAATTTTAGCATTACCATTGCAATTATAATAAATTTACAGAAATTTTTAATTTTAAAATTAATTTGAAATAAATTTGAATAGAAAAAAACTATTTTGGCATCCCAAAACGTGGGGCTTCATTTTTTTGGTACCCACCGTTGACCCTGAGATTCAGAGGACCATTGGCTCAAAATTGGCTTGTGGAAAATTTTTTAAAATATTTTTATTTTTAATTAAAAGAGCGATTATTTTGAAAATAATAAAAGTAAAAATGGATGATGCATTCTGGGAGGAGTTGCAAGATAGAGCAAGAATATGGGAAATTTTGCAAAAGGAAGAAGAGAACCTGCAGAAGATGAAGAAGATGAAGATGAAAAAGATGAAGAAGATGAAGATGAAGAAGATGTAAGAAATGAGAAGAAATAAAATCCAAAAGATTGGCAAGCAATACATAACAAATATCGTAAAATAAATTTGGAAAGATTAGACAGACACACATTAATAATAAATGCAATTAAAGCCAGAATTAATAAAAGAAAGAAAATTTTAGTTTTGGATTTACAAAATGAAAGTTAATTAATTGATTTAAAAGACAAAATTACAGATTTGCAAAGTAATAAAAATTTTGAATTAGAAAATAAAAATGTTGAGAAAAGTAAATCAATTGGTCCAAGGGATGGTAAATTAACTGATTTGAAAAGTAGAGATTTGGTCAAAATGAAAAATAAAAATTTTATAAAAAATATCAAAGCTTTGAATAATTTGGAAGAGGAAAATCAAATTAGATTGGAAGAATGAAAAAATTGACGTGGAGGAGAGAAAAGTCAAGGGTGAACCGGCAACGGCAACACCAGAACTGAGAAGAATGATTCGATTCGAAGTCAACGCCTTCACCGAGGATCGTCTTGTAGAAGTTCATGAGATGGAAGTGGTTTAAATGATGGATTTGGAAACACGACCCAAATGATATTTTTTTGACAAACCACCAGTCATTCGACAGCAGTTGTGCAAAAAAACTAGGAGGAGTAAACATGTCGTGTTACCGAATGATATTTTGGAAATTTTGAATAACTGTTCGCGCCAACAAATTGTAGATTGTCACGAAAATTTTGATTAAGGAGGCTTTTTGCCAAGATGGCCGCGGGAAGCGGAATGTAGAAATTTTGTCTCTTAAGATTTTTGAGATTTTGTATTTGAAATAATTTATACTCTTGAGTAAGTAATATTTGATTGTTTGAGATTTGGTTTGGACGCGGTTTGAAGGTTTTTGGATGTTTTTTTGGAAACGATTTAAGATATAAATTTGAAATTTGGATTTTTATGAGAGTTGATGGATTTGGATTAATGAGATTTAAATTAAAAATTTGTTAATTGTATATTACAATTATTACATTTATTTATTTAAATACTTACAAAAAAAGTTTAAAACTCCTATTTTTAGACGAACTTTTAGTTTTTAAAATTAAAGCGTTAATATGAAGCCTTAAGTTTGTATTTATTGCCCTAGGGTGGTTAGTAAAACTTTTCGCACTATCGCAAAGCATGAACGTTAAACATAATAACTTATAAACTCTAAAGCAGCAAGTAAACATATAAAAACGCCTGCCGATGAAAAAAATATTTTAAAGTAATCCAAAAAATTCACACAAACACTTTTCAGAACTTAAATGCACAAATTGTGGATTGAGTTTTCCGAGTATAGGTGAATAAATCGCCGTCAATTTACGACTGGCCTACATAATCAGAAATTTCAACAATAACAAAAATAGCATCTAGCCGCACTGATAAAATTTAATCGAAAATTTATTAATGCTTATAATTAATATTCATTTAATTGCTATATAAATTATAAATTTAACAGTCACGGTAACAAAACAAACTGTCTTATCAATAATATCTAAAACTTTTGACTCCTCGAGCTTACTTGCAGATGCTCGGTGAAAATTTAATTATACAAAAACTTTGTTTTAGTAAATTAAACTGAAATAAATCTATTAAACTCAAGTTACGTACACATTTCAAAATGATGTTTATTAAAACAACGTCAAATAACTTTTAGATAGATATCTAATTTGCAATTACGTGTAGTTGATATTTTAAATGCAAGGAATTGTAAACTATAATAAACGATACTCAATTGTAATAAATTTAATACTAGTTTTATTCGTTATTTGCTTGGAAATCCTTCGAAAAGCTACTCAATTTTTATTTCCATAATTCCCAGTTTAAACCAAAGATAATAATATTATTTAAACTATTTCAGTACTTTTCCTAGTGTTGTTAGTTGTAATCGGATATTCGAAAACTGCGCTATTACAGCGCTTATACTAGTTCATATATAAGTCGAATATTTTTTTTTATTTCATATTTAAATATACAAAGAAAACCGTACAGTTTATCCACTGATAAAATGTGCCACAAAGGGCGCCATTGTCTTGATTTGTGTGTTATCGTAGTTCTCTGTTTTCTTCTACTCAGCGTGATGTGCATGTGAACTGTTATTCCCTTCTGTATCTTGAATTTGTAATAACCCTTGTATTAACCCATTTAGATGGTTCAAGTTTGAAATTCATTTTTACGAGTTTTCTGTCAAATGGTATTTCTCGATACCTACATGTTATGACATTAGATCAGATTCCAGAGAGTTATGTTCCAACACCTGTTGAATGAAGGTTTGTATTGCAATTATAATTTAACTTAGAAAAACCTTCAGTAATACTGGAGTTGGTTAGTGTCAATCCTAATTGATTTCAATATTGATTTTGACAAATAGTTTCAATGAAATCGTTATATTTTTGTCGGGCCAAACCTTCAGTTTAGTATCCACTTTTACTTATTATAATATTTTTTTCAATTTTAATTTCAAGTGTTTTTTTATATTCCGGTTCTTAACCGTAGACAGAGACGTATTTACCTAAACGCCGCGAGAGCAACATGGCCTGGGGCGGAAGGCTTCGAGGGGCGGCGTAAGCCGTCCTTCGCGTTCTGCTTGCGGCGCCTTTTATAATCTCAATGAATTAAAAAAATTAATTTTAATTAATTTATGGGGCGGCAAACCTTTTGGACCCAGGGCACCAAATTTTAAAATACGTCTCTGACAGTAGATATTCTAAGTAAATAACTGATCAAAGGCCGGAAACTGAATGTAATTCTTTAATTTAAACATTTTTTTGTAGATCAAATATGTAAGATAAAGTTTTGTTAAAAAGTTTAAAAGAATTTTCTCAGTGGATTTCATTTTTTTTTTCACAATTTTCAATTTTCACAAGGAACAGAACATGAGTTACATGATGCCCACTTTTATACTTCCACACCCTCATAAGCAAATTTGTAAATAATCAATTCGTATTCGTAAAGTTTCAAAATATTCTGATGCAAATCAGAATATAAAAAAACAATTTTGACATATATGTTATAATGAGCTAATACCAAATCATGAATGTTTAAAAAGTCATTGTAACTACACGAATGGTGCCATTGAGATATAATGTGAAAAGTAACGCTTTGAATATTGAACTGCACTGCATTTTTAGTTCCACGTCCTGCGGCGTAGGAGAATTGTGGTTACATTAATTTGTATGTAGGTTTTACTGGACGTGGCTAAATGAGTAAGAACTCTTAACCAATAAATTGAAAAAGTTTCTTCCTAATTCATTCTATTCACAAAGTGCATTCAATTTACAGACCACTAAAATTTAAAAAGACAAATTTGTCTTTAGTATTTTCTCTACTTTTTAAATCGTTACAGAGAATAACATAATCTTTTTTATGTTAAAAGACGTACACAATAATTTGAAAAGCAACCATTCAATTGGGAATTATAGCTACATATCTCTGTTTTCAGTCTTAACAGAATATATTTGTTGTAAATATATTATTAAATTAAATTGCTTTTTAAGAAAAATATATTCTTGAATTAAATATATCTTAAGATGTATTATAAGCAAAATATTTTCTTGAACAAAATGAATTAATTTTATTTGAGTAAAAAATTAACAACTCTTTTTGACTTTAGACATCTGGTAGGTCCAAGGCTTTTTCCCGTCTACTTTCATCGTAAAAAATTCTTGCTTCGTCTACTTTTAGCAGTAGACATTCAACGTGTTTTTCTTGAATTTCATAAAAACGTTATCTTTTAGAAAATCTTTTGATGTATTTTAAAGTTCTCTATGACAACGTCTGCTTGCTTGTCAGCTGTACCTAAACAAGTATCTACGTTAACAAAATACAAAATTCTTACATATATAAATTAATACTGCTGATGCTGAAAGTAGGACAGAGTATTTCACATGTACTTATAAGTACACGGACTGAATCTGCAAAATTTATTTTAAAACTTTTATAAAAAATTCTTCTATGAAAATTTTTAAGATTGTTTTTCTGATACGTAATATCTGATGTTCATTACAATAATTACATTTATAATTTTACTTCAACCTTCAACCGAAAATTAAAAATTGAAATAGGATTAAAATGTTTTTATGATATAAATACTTCTTATTTTAATATTTGCCTTGATTGATAGATCAATTAATTTGAACTGGGGAGTTGAAAATTTAAAAAAAAATTGCATTTTATAATATATGTCTCGCGTTAAAAACCTGAAAGTTAAAATTTTTGACTTTATTGCCAGTAATTTAGTTATCTCTTAACATATTACTTTAGACGGTAAGAACTAACGTCGTAAGTTGTTGAGCCATTTTTTTGCACTAAACTTTTTTAATTCAGTTGATAAACAGCACTTGCAGGAAGAATTCGAATCAGATTTTAAATTATATTTAATTTTTTTAAGTAGCTATAGCACAGTGATAATAATATATGTACTATTCGACAAGCAGTTAATAAATAAATCTTGCGGCACGAGCAGCTAGTGAGTGTCGTAATTATTTTGAGTTGCATATTTTTATTGCAATTAAAAATTATATAAGATTAAAACTGCACGTACTCAATAGAAGTAGAAAAACATATTTTTAAATTACTGGGCTTGTTCTATTAGTCGAGATTCAAGTCTAAATCAATTTAAAAGCTAATTTTTATACTCGCTTAGAACAGAAAAAAAATTTCATGAACTCTGCTGTTTAAAACCGGTAATTTCCGTTCAGTAACTCAACCAGTAACTCACATTAAGCCACCGCTGTGGTTGAAAAACTAAAACGAAATACAAATATTTTATATTAAAGAGCGTTAGTTTCAAAATAATCGCATTTTGAATTAAAATTTCCATATAAGTACTGCCAGTGCTTATCAATAAAATTAACAATTCAAATGGACGCAACCTGGAGTTTTCCGTTAAAACGTAAAACAAGTCTAACGTCTTCTTCGATGTATATTAGCATCATAAAATCTTGTACAATACATTTACATGTGCAGCAAAAAACCGTTAAAACCAGCAAATTAAGCTTTTCCCGGATAAAGCTCTAATTATTATTATCTGTTGATGTTTATGTCGTGGTTATAGTTTCCTAGTAGTCAATTTTACCAAACAGGACTAAAAACTGAATTTTCAGTTTTGTCCTTGTATTAGAAAACATTTTCTTTTTGTAAAATTAAGTTTCATATTTACAATAATTATTTTATGGTTTTATGACTATTATGCGATCATTGGGGAATTGGGAAATTTGGGAATCTTTATTTCGCATGTTGCGGCCGTCGCTACGCTGCACTTCTCATACAGCAATTCCGCCTACAGCCCTGGTCTAATAATATACTATTCTTAATTAGGTACTTATTGAGAGATATTAATGCAAAAATTACAAAAAGGATGAATTGTTATGGTAATAGTGGACTATGTGATTTGTTTAATGATGAAATGTTTTAACACGACTTTTCCTATTGGCAAGGAGTTCAAGAGAGAACGTGTTATACAATATAATACAACCTCTATCGAAATGCCATACATAACTATCTTCTTTGTAAATTCTGCTTACGGAGCAATAAGTCCTGTTGCAAGATTTACTATAGTACACTGTGGTAAAAATTACGTAAAAATAAAAATCGGAATAATCAGAAAATAACAAACCACTGTTCCATTCGTTTGAAGCAAAATATAATGTTTCTACCGGCAGAAAGTATACCAGGAAACGATTATTTTTACGAGCCAGGTTACTTGTTTTTTTGCGTTCAAAGTTTAATTCTGTGCATTTGTTAAAATGAACGAAAAGTGTTTATTTTAAAAAATACAATTAAAAACCTGTGCGAACAGTATTTTTTAAAACAATAATGAAATAATAAGTAGTAAATATGCAAATAGCCGTTCTCGTCAGATCACTGGTTTCGAGTAATGCAAATTTCGGTTCACATCTGCATGGGTGATTTTTTTCCTTAGCGCTGCTTTGATGTATTTCTACTTGCCACTACCTTTTTCTTACTAAAAACACTAAAAACTCTATAAACAGCATTGTTTAATAATTAAAATAGTTTACAAGAAGAAAAATTACTTGAAAGTAGTGTGACCTTCCGTACGTGGAAGATTCAGTCGAGCTGAAGCTATTCAAATGTGGAAATCTACGATATGTATGTATAGGGTAAAACAAACCTTAAGAAAATTGTGAAGTTTTCTCAATACATATTGTATAAATTACGTTGGACAGTATACATTAAATGGTAAATGGTAAATGTCAACATATTATTTTACAACTTGTCCTCTTCTTTTTGTTTTATTTTCTTGCTTTTTTAGTATTTATCTTATACTTGTAATTTTATTTTACGTAGAAATCAAACGGATAATTTAAATTATCTGCATTAGGATTTCAGGTGTATTGGGGAGCTAATAATAATGTAAATCCCTTTTTATAAATCACAGTTCCATTTACTGTATTTTTACTAGTTTATGGTAATTGACTGGAAATTTTCCGACGAACTGTATTACTATTATATAATATTATTGCTAATTGCCACATTGTTAAATACTAGTCAATTACAAGTGGTGCTTTAATTATTTAATAACTTGTCGTGAAAACCCTTCGTCACTTCGCTAAGTCAGTTGTGCATAAAGTGGGTAGCTATTAAATGGTAATTTCAACAATAGTTTCTAAAATCACAATTTACCGTAGCAGAATCAAGGACTTTGAAAGTTTATCAAAACAGATTTTTAAATGGCATAAGCCATTAAATAATATTGTGGCAATTAATTATATACCGATAGTGATAACCTAAAGGATAATAATACGACGAAGTTTTAATGTAAAATTTAATATTATCCAACTTTTTCATCGCAAATGTTCAAACAAAAGGAGTAAGTGACCACAATAATGAGGGTTTTATGTTTAATTGTTTCGCACTCTCACTAAAGCACTTTAAATTAATTAAATAATTTAAGGTTACAGTTATTATTAAAATCAGAAGTATTTTTAATGATAAGGAACCTAGTTTAAATTGTTATTATTATGGGAAAACCAAAAGTAGATTAATTTAGAAGCAAACGAATTTTACTTATTGTTCTTTGTTTGAGATGAAAAGCGGTTTTACGAGTATACAGTGAAATATTGTGTTATTTGCAACTGAAATTTTCTGTTTTACATAAAACGTTGGTTACATTTTTAAGTTTTCAGCAAAACCTAATAATCACTATCACACTAGACAAGAAGTTTGCCGTCTAGACGTTGATTTCCCAAGTTTTACTCCAGTTCCATAAGATTTATCTATCACGTGGTTTAAACTCCACGTTCAATTTTAAGTTAGACTCGTATACTATTATTGCCATGCAATTAAGGTTAAGTTGTTGAATACGATACAAAGTGCGAATAAATACTAAATAATTTGTTAAAACGTTATACATTGTACCGGATAATCCGATCTGGGAAAATTCGGTTAGTGTGCGACCAATTGCAACAGGGTCGTGGTTCTGTGTCGTTACTCTGCGTTAGGTAAAATAAATTTGTTAATTTTAATTGTTAAATTATTGTAACGAATACTTCTAATTTTGTATTTTAAATTATGAAATATATATTACAACAAATTTTTAATTTAACTAATAATATAATTAATTAGATTTAGAGGGTAACTATGATTGAAATGGAAAGAAAGCTCAGATAGGGTGACAGAAAGCATATCTGTTCGTCAATTTCAATGTTCGTTCGATCGTGATATGTTGTGTTAATTCGTTTGGAATATTGTGGCGTCTTAATTTGGCAGTTTCTTTATTTTTATTCACAAAATGGTCAATTCGACAGATAAAACCCTCATTCTAAGTGCGCACAATCGTGAAAAGTGATTCGCGATTATTTTTTGAGAAAACTGATATTTTGAATATCAACTAGGAATTGAATTTCCTATTTACTACTAACTACCTCTACATTGTAGCATTGTATAGTGGTTAACATTGCGATTTACTAAGATTTGTAACTGATTTTCGCTTAAACATGCTATTGATTTTCCTCTTGTTTGTATATATCTCAATGTGTTAACTAAGTAAATTATTTTGTGGTATTTAAATATATCTATGTAGCATGTATAATTTTGAGTTAGCAAATTAGAAATAAATATTAATTTCAATTATTTCCAAGTATCCACATAAATCCAGTATATACAACAGTAAACAAAAAATTAAAAAACTGATTAATTGCACAGTACCACCAATCGGTTTTTCATCTTGCGTTACGAAACACCTAAATCCGCACAAGGATTAACAAAACGAAATCCTAATTTTAAGGTTGAAAAATGATAAATAAGTGTGAGCATACATTTTTTTGGGGATTAAACTTCTAACGTAAAATTAAACTTAAAAATTTGTCATGCAACAAAATTTTTATTTTCCTTATGTTGTTCAAAGGATATTATATAATAATTGATGCGGTATTCACCTGTTGTGTTCTGTTTGTAACTTGAAAAAATGGTCTAATTTTAATACAAACAATTAATTTAGGTCGCTATTGTAAGCATATTTTGCTTCTATTCATCGTTCAGTTAAACGAAAATAGAATTAACAACGCTTTCTTACAAGTAAATGGTGCCATAGTACACATAGGAAATCCTTCTATAGAATTATAAGAAAGCCTTTAGAGAACATTTCATTTTAAACGAACTTGAACGTTCATATTTGCTCGACCTTATGCCGCCCGATTTCTTTACATGTGGATAAGCGAAGTCTGAAGTTATAAAAATAAACCAAATCATATCAATAGATTAAAAATATCAATATCAAATAATTATATACATTTTGACTTATTACAATATTGCATATTGAATATTAATCTTAAAAATTATTAAATAGGAAATTGATACTTTCTTAGGTGTAATGAGGAAAAATTAGGAAATCGTGAAATTCTGATTTTATTATTTTATACCTTCAATATAATTGGTATGATGGGGGCGTCGTTATTACGTATATTTGATGATAGAGCATGGCTTCCTAACGTAGCTCTAATTAAATTTACAAAAAGATCTTACTAAAAAGTTAAAAATAACATAATTATAACGTTGAAGTGCATTCAAAATTTAATCAAAAGACAGTTTAGAAACATTCCTAAAATGTAATTGTAAGGAAATAAATATAATTATGAAACTGAACCACTAAAGGGGGTGGCATTTTTGTTAAATTAAATATCTAATGGTAATTATTTAAATTTGAAGTTTAAACAGGTGTAAAAAAAATTATATTAATAGTGAATCAGGTATACTCGTCAAGCCATATAATATAAAGAAATATTCAGAAAAGCAACAATAAAAGCAAGCCATCATCAAAGTCTGGATAATTTTAAATTCCCTCAAGTAGCTGTTTAAAAGTTCTAGTAGAATGATTTGACAATTATCAAGTAAGCTTTAATTCTGCGTTTAAAAACCGCGAAATTGAGCAGCAATCCATTAAAATTCACGTTGCTGTAATACTGTCAACTATTACACGATGTAACACAAATGCAGTATCATAAGGATAATGCATATTATATGTTCTGTAAAAGATGGCTTATGCAAATCATATCTGCCTATTTACACCCTAGACAAAGGTTGGCAATTGCATAGAAGTTTCTTTGACGCGCGTAAACATGGCGGCGCACAGACATTAACCTTGAAACGTGTTTTTTTTGTGCTACCGTAGTTAAACCATTTTTACATTAAGATTAAAGATGTTTAAGGATTTTTCCAGGTGCAACAGCAAAATAATTAAAATTTTACTTATTTTAGTAATTTCTGATTT
This sequence comes from Cantharis rufa, assembly GCA_947369205.1. Classification (NCBI taxonomy): domain Eukaryota; kingdom Metazoa; phylum Arthropoda; class Insecta; order Coleoptera; family Cantharidae; genus Cantharis; species Cantharis rufa. Next base: position 20,627,184 of record OX376309.1, read on the forward strand.
TTTTAGTTTATTAGATTCTACCTAATATCGAATACATTAAAATTAACTTCATTTTGAAAACAGAATATTGTATTTTTGTTTGCAAATGCGTTTTTAATTTCAATTAAAATTTCATGTAAAATTCAAAATGCTAGAAGTAAATTCGTTGTTTAATTATTCCTCAATTATATTGTTATTATAAATTGGTTCAAGTATACATACATTTTAAAATGTATGTTTTATTTGTAAACGCAATCAAACGTAGTCGCACACAGGAAAGCCAAACTTTTTTTGTTCCGTTATAAACATGGTTTTTTTCAGCTCATAAGGATTTCTCTAGACAAGTTTGTATTTCATTTGCAGGAAATCTACCTATAAGGTTTTTCTTTTAGGTATTGTTCTTTGAAAATATTAAAAACTTAGGATTTAAAAAAAAACACTTTTTTTGTGATTTTAATAATGATCATCCAAAAATAAATTAACTTTTTGTTAAAAAAATCGACCTGAAGGATAGTAAAACACAGTTTGTTTTTAAAGACGATCGAACATTTTAATTTTTTCGCACGGGAACAACGACTAGAAACTTAGACTATAGAAACTATAGACAGCGTTGTTTACACATTTCAGTGAAGCCATGATCACGTGACATACCTGTGTTGTTGTTGTTGTGTATACGTTTGTTTGTAAACAGTTGCTAAGTAAGGTTATAGTATACAGAGGCGTACTCGAGATATTTGTCAGTTTTGAAATTTAAATATAAATTTATAACTGGATCCAATTTACACCTTTTGCTTTGTAAATTATATAATTTTTATATTATTTCACCATCGGCATCAATTATTACTAAATATAATTGTTAAAATTCGTAGTGATAATGTAAAAATAAAAACTTTTTTGAACCCTTAGACAAAACGCTGGCGCACTCCTATGACCATCAAAATAAACAGAGTGCATTTGTTTACATCTCCGCCGCCCTCTCCATGTTGAACTGTCGCTTCATAACATTGAGTGTTTTTAATAGGGAATGCCAGGTCTATAGTTTCTATAGTCTAACATGTAGAGGGTACGAGGTCCGCATTTTTGTAAATTTTCCCACTTATCGTGCTGAAAGATCAGCCCTCGAATAACAATTCCTCAAAGCCGTTCGACCAGATGGTCAGAAATTTTCGAGAAAATCGACTTTGAAATATTGCTATGTGATTTATGAACACAAGATGTCACGCAAATGTTAACAGACGGTTCATGGCGTCGAGGTTAGGAAGGAGTCTCGTAAACAATAGGTCCGCGGTTCCATTCCCACCTTTGGCAACTTTTTTTTAATTTTAATTTGTTTTAAATGCATTACACGTCATTTACAGTACTGTGTAAGTCTGCTGCCATTTAATTAATTACTATTTATTATTAATTAATGTCACTTTTAAGCAAAATAATTATATTTAAATGAAATAAATAAAATAGGTATTTATATAAATATGGTAAAAATTTTAAACTACTACTAAATTTTATGACGATCGGCAGCTTAAGCTTAAAAATAACACTTTGGTAATACATTTGAGTGACGCATTGTAAACCCATAAATTAGTTTATTTTTATAATATTTTGGTGTGAACTTTATGTAGTATAATACATTCTCTTAATATTTTTGTGAAAAATTCTTTCAGTTTAATTTAGTTCTTTGCTGTGACAACGTTATTTTACCATTTGTGCTTATTTAATACCCTTTACATTAATACCCTACCCTATACGTTCTTAATTTTTGTACCAACATTTAATTTATCATAAATCTTGTTAGTCGACAAGCATAACTTTGATCAATTTTACATGTAAATGACGTTGATATGTGTATTGAACAAAAAATTTAAAAAAAAAGGTTGGCCAAAGTGAGAACCGAACCAGGGACCCGTCATTTATGAGACCGCTTGCTAACCTCAACGCCACGAAACGCCTATTGACATTTGCTTTACATCTAGTCTTCATAAATCTTACGCAATATTTCCAAGTCGATTTTCTCGAAAATTTCTGGCCATCTGGTCGAACAGCTTTGGGGAATTGTTATTCGAGGGCTGATCTTTCAGAACGATAAGTGGGAAAATTTACAAAAATGCGGACCTCGTACTCTCTACATGTAAGACTAGAAATATGGGGTTATGTAATTCCACTTAGGTGTTTAACCAGAAAGGCTAACAATAAGCACTAGATCCGAACATCACACTTTCCGACGGGTAGACAATGTTACATTTCCATAACAAGTTTGTGTTAATGGGCTTAATTATCCCGCCTTTCTAGGTCCGTAATTTTTGACTACAAATATACAGTCAAATTGGTTTATTAATTAAGTAATAATAAAAAAAAAACATTTTTGTTAAGCAGGTTTCCAACCTTCATCCGGAGCTGATAGACTTTAACAGATTTGCATTGGGAAATGGGGTGAACAGTAGCTGGCAGGCTGCACGCTCCGGGCCGCTTTGACAAACGCTGCACTCACTATAATTATTCGCCTAATATGTATCTTATGTACAATTACATATTACACATTATTGCATAACCCATTGTAAATTTACAATAAGTTTTTTTAGTGCTGTTATATTTTCTATTAAAATTTATTCAATATTTCAGGACCGAATAAAATAGTATATGCACTATATTATTAGGGTGTAAACTGCTTATTAATTGCCAACCAGTAGGTACCAGATTGCTGATATTAAAAATTTGATATTACAGCTAGCAGATAAATAATAATTTAAAAACTATGTAAACTTTTATGTAATGAAAATGCCAAGAGTATTATTACGTTGTATGCTATTTACATAATATGCACGATGGTTGCGCTGATACATAATTTTGAAAATAAAATAAAAATTTTGATGTAATCATTATTTACAAATTAGTCTGCAAAAATTGAATGTAAACAATATGCGTTTGTTTACCTTCAGAAGTAATAAAATAATTAAAAATCATCAAGCCAATGCGTAATAAAATGAAACTTTTTAAAAATTTTACCGCAACCTCATATTAATAACTCTAGCCGCTCCAACTGGATAATATAGAAACTGCTTTTCTGGTTACGTTTTTTTTTTTGGTTACTTTGTAAACTAGAAGAAATTTTAGTTTTACTCAAATAACCGAAGTTTAATCTTGGCAGTAAACGTGCAGACCAGGGTTTGATTGTGGTACTTATTTATTTTCATTGAACCTCATTGGAGGGGATTCTCAATTTTCTATCAATGGTTCAAATAAATTAATTTAAAACAAATTCTTTCCAGAACTTGATATTGTCTCGGTGGATATTTTAAATAATATTTGAAATCGGCTGAATCGATATGTTTAAAAATGTGACAATTGCAGCCAATTGGGTTGATTTTTGTTTAAATTTTTAATTAATATAGAAATTATTTTTGCAAATTACAAGAAATTGAAACTTTTGAAAGTGGGCACGAATACCTGGTCCGTTTGGATGCAGGATTAGTAGATATTAAACTGAAACCAATAATTTCATATGGACTATGTTAAGTATTACGACGACATCCAAGGAGCCGACCAGACGATACGGCAGACTTAGTCATTCTTACTTAAAAATGATGTTTATAATTACATTCCAGATTACACGTTGAAACAAAGAACTTTCAGAACAACGACACTAGAGAATCAGTAACTTAACTTGGAACATGAACCACGGCACAATGAAATTAGTTGTATTAGTAATTAAATTTTGTAACTGTTTATCTAGATGATAAAATAATTATTTAATTAAGATAAAAACTGGAAGTAAATTCAAATTAATTAGTTAAAAACAAAGCTTAATTTATATTTGTTAAAATTCATTTGAACCGGTTTTAGCTTTTAGACAAAATCTCTCACCTAATATATTTACTAGATCAAATAGTAGCATTTGTGACGTCTGAAGTGGACCAAAACAGGGAAAACTTAATTAATAACCTAGCTGCAGTAATTGTCAGTTCAGCTAGAAGCAATCTAATCGAAGCGCTGGAAACTTGAGAAGTTATTGCTTTTTAAAGTTACTCTAAGTTTAGCGGTGCGTAAATTATGCGCCAGCTTATTTTATAAAGGAATGTCTAAAATAGTAGTAAACAAGGTTTCAGTTGCTTATAGTATTATTTTAATAATAATTTATAATATTAATGCATTGATTAACCATAAAACACCGATTTACAAAGCGAAAGCTTTGATTATATTTTATTGTTATTTAGATTTAATAATTAAAAATTAACGTTAAATATTCTCTTGACAAACAAATAATCACTCTTAGAGGTACCATTTAAGCTACAAGCTCTAACGAACGCACATTGAAAATGGAGTCGGTGGAAAATACGGCGCAGGAAATCGTAGTATTTCTAACTAAATTCTACGCTATATAATTTATTGACTGCGTTTCACAAGAAACTAAGATGTTAAGATATATTTTATTTTTAATAAATTTTGAATGAACGTCTTATACGAAATTTGTATTAAGGAACTCAGCAACAACCGGAGTAAAAATGTGAGTGCTCTGTTAGACGTCACTCCGACGTTATTGAAATACTTTTTATGGTAGGCAAGTTAAATTAATAGTTATGTTTTAACTCGTTTCGTCTTGCAAATTACTTAGTTTGAAATAGAATGAAAAATGGAACTAAGCGATCAGTCATTCAGATCACAAGTTTTTAAAAATATTGCACTTTCTTTTGTAGGGTCTTCTTAAACAGCAGTTTACTTTCAAACAACCCTTTATGTCAAAAAGGTGTGGAAAGAAAAAATGAGAGACTCGATACTTTTCATATGTTAAAAAAATTGTTACTGTTTTATCGAGTTCAAAATGTGAAACGAATTCAAATTATAATTTACAGTATATTTTGGATACAGCTAAATATTATATATTTATTTAGTTCAAAAATATTAATAATCTAGAGCTTTGTTTAAATAAAAATGTATTCAGAAAATATTTTTTTTTATGAGATTTAAACTAAGCTCTCACAATATTAAAGGGATGGATGTAATATATTCTGTCGTGGTATGCGTTTACATTCTACGTTTTATTGCACTAGCTAAACAGCGCATATTACTTGGCCATCGAGGTGGCATCGAAGGGGTTCATCGAGTTTGGAATCAGGTGTTCCGTATTTTTTATAATAATATAATTATTGATCAAAACTATATTTGTAATTACACAGTAAATATTCCCGAAAGCTTTTGTAACTTCACGATATCGCCATGTGACTAACTAATTAAATCAAATATGTCCAGAACATTTGCTTTTGAAAGTGGTTGCATTGCGGTGAGATTTTTTAGAGCTTATTTCTTGACTGAATTTTGCTTTTTGCTTCTTATTTGTCACAGTACAAGCACCTTTTACTCATGTGCGTGAAGTTAGCCCCGCCATTTTTGAAAATTTTAAAGCTGAATATTGTCTCGGGCACAGCCCGATGTGTGCCACGCTGTGCCGTATTTTTATTATTTTATTTTATTTATTTTGGATTTTATAGCGATTGCTTATTTTGGGGTAGAAGTTAGCCCTCCATTTTTGATTTTTTTAAAAATCAAAATTGTATTGGATTCTACTCGACGTGTGCCGTTGTGCCGTAAATCATAAAATTTTATTTTGATAAATGAAATTCTTTTGAGCCAAAAACTATTTTATTGATAGAAGTTAGCCTTGCCATGTTGGTTTTTTTAAAATCAAAATTGTATTGGATTCTTCTCGAGGTGTGTTATATATCATTAAATTTTATGCTGAAAAATTAACACGCACAGTTTTTCACTGGAATTCATTGAGATGAAAGACAAAGTAATATATTATATGATCTATATTATGTAAACTTCCTCTTATGCAATGGTCATTTTTAAAATTTTTTATTTCAGGTGAAGGTTGAAAATATTATTTAATCCGTTAAATTTAATGGTTTACAACACACCTCGAGTAGAATCCTCAAGTAGAATTGATTAAAAAAACTCAAAATGGCGGAGCTAACTTCTATCGATAAAATAGTTTTTGGCTCAAAAAAATTATATTTATATCAAAATAAAATTGTATACTTACGGCACACGTCGAGTAGAATCCAATACAATTTTGTCTGCGATAATAGAAAAAATTTTTTTAGGACAACTGCACTACAACGAAAAGGGATTTTCATTCCGTATATAAGAAAGTTAGAATTTTCCATTTTTCATGGATTCGAACTGGAAATATTTGCTTCAGCAAGTGATGACTAACTATACTGGGCCCAGAATCACCTGAAAATAAAATTTTATGATTTACGGCACACAACGGCATACGTCGATTTTAATCCAATACAATTTTGATTTTTTAAAAATCATAAATGGCTTCTACCCCTTCTTCTTCTAGAACTTCTATTAAATTTTAAAAATTTATTTAAAAAAAATACGGAACAACGTGGCACAAATCGGGCACAGTACGGCACAATATTCAGTTTTTAAATTTTCAAAAATCGCTGGGCGAACTTCACGCACATCTTCTACTCCCAGGTGACCACATGGTCACATGGTCACTACATGGTCGTAGTATTACGTCCGTTGACCAAAACTGACATAAGTCTGTTTGGTGTCCTATAAACTATCTTGAATTTCTAACACAACTGTGATTCCACAAAGTACTAAATATTATTATTTTATAAAGTTAACAAAAACATTATTGTTTAAATTGCATTTATTTTAATGGCAGAAAAGCTTACCTGCTTTCTACATTACCGAGTATCGGAGCCGGACAATTGAACGCGGCCGGTTGAACGCGGCCGTTTGAATGCAGACACGTTTGAACGCGGAGAGCGTCCAAAGCGGATGGTCGGTTTTGACAAATGCAACCACAGCAAATCTCGGATCCACCCTAAAATAATAAGGCGGGGGTGCAATTGCATTTAGTTTCTCGCGTTCCTGCGTTCAAATGTGTTTGCGTTCAAACGGCCGCGTTCAACTGGCCGCGTTCAACCGGCTGCGTTCAAATATCTTAGAACGACTAGTATACTTGTTAAATACGTAAATACGGATTCTAATTTAGCCACTAGTACCGACTACCTAGATATTGCAATTATTTCATAATATACTACTACCATTTCAGGATAAATGACATTCTAACTTCACCTTTATAGTTGAGTTCTCCGGCCATCAAATTGTGATTTCTGTTGGCCCATGGGAGTTAAAAATTGGAACTTATTTTAATTTGTTTCGTAATCCCTAAATAACAAAATTTTGTTGGTCGTCAAGAATTCGTGCTGTACAGGGGGGTGTAGGGAGAAAATTGCATTATGTCCACTCAAGAATATTTAAATGAATTTCTTGTAATTGTAATCAGTGCTATTAAGAAGGAAGACTCTCACTTGATACTATAAATAAGAACGTCGAATCTCGCATGAAAGTAGACTAGAATCGTTTTTTTAAAGCCAATTTTTATTATACGTACGACCAGTACCAGTCGATTACTAGTACTTGAATTACTAACCGACGACTGCGCTCCTTGTTGAAGTACTAGGGAATATTCGATTAAGTGCATGAATATGAACCTTAATATGACCCATCTTTTTTCAAAAAAAAAATTAAATATTTTGTTCTCGATTTTTCTTCATTTATGCTCAATTGTTCTGTAAAAATAAAATCTTAAAATTTAATAATAACTGAGAAAGTCACTAAGTAAGATTTTTATAAGTTTGATTTTTTTTTTAGATTTTTCTCAATTATTTTGTAAAAATAAAATTTCAAAAGGTTTTTTTAAAACTTTAAATGGTCGTGACTTTTGTCATTCACTGACAAAAGAAAAAAAACTGAGAATTTTTTGGTTAAACGAGAATTGGCGTGATGACCCCTCCCCTATAGCCAACTAAGGCCAGGTTAAGGCTAAAGCTAAGGTTTCAGAAGATTTTCACTACTTATATTTCAACTTGACGCTTCTGAAGTTTTCACTTCTAAGTGTTGTGTTACATAAAGAGTGAAAATTTAAGAACCTTAATCTTGGCATATAAGCAGTAAAATTCTTCTATGAACAGGCCTATGGGCTCAGTCTGCTATTATGAGAGGAGGGGGGTCATCAAAATAACTCTTATTTGGCCAATTAGTTCTTAAGTTTTGATACCCTTCAATGACATACAGTCAAGGGGTCAAAATAGAGATCTAGATAAACTAAACCAGCAGTGCGGTGTAAAACTTAAATTAACGGGCTGCAAAGCGGGAAACTGCAGTTCAATGCCTAGTTGAGCCAACTACACTGCTGTAATCTAAATAGACCAAGTTTGATCTATGAGACCGGGAGCTAGTTACGGTTTGATCTTATTCACTTCAGGAAGCACTAAATTTTGTGAGATAAATATAGAGTACTCTTGATTAGTGAATCGAAATCGGCAGACGTCTATCCTGATAGATAAAAATATACAATAAATAGGTTTGAAATTTAAATCACAATAGGTTTATAAACATCTAAAGAAAATTTAGAAATCTTCGATAATTTATTTTAAAATCTTAGGGAATTTATTAACCCTATATAATAAATAGTTGGGGTTGTACTCCCGGGGTGTACCCGTCGGGGTACACACTTATATTAAAACTTTTAAAACTCAAAAAAAAAAAACGCTTAACTAAAACTATGTATAATATAACTTTAAACTACGAAAATAAAATTTTCAAAAAAACTTTTTTAAGTTTTACAACCAATAATTTTATACATTATGTCTAATATATTTAGATTAATTAATATTTAGATATTATAATATTTTAGTGATAATATATTCTTTATTACATATTTTTTATATATGCTTGTTTCATTCTAAAATTCAAAATATAATATTTCGATTTTTACCTTATTTTAAAAATGCACAAACATATATGCTAATTTATGCGTTTCAATTTATTATGTAGGAAAGAAATGTAAACGGCTAATAAAGTAGATAAATATCAAAAAACACGACCACTACATCGTTTCTTAACATGGACATAATAATATGTATGTAATGATTTAATGAACAAGTGTGATTAAATAATTTAAACAACAGAAAATTAAAATGTAAGCAGCTATTCTCAAGTGGTATACTTTCAGTTTTATATTTTCATGAAAAATGTATTTGGCATGAAAAACCTTGTGCAGATGAAGAGTTTGACTATGTTTTGATGATTTCAGAATGTGGTTACGATTATCATCAAGATAATAATATTTTTATTAGTTATTGCAATGCAAAATGTTTTGTTTTATTTTATTATTTATTTAAAGTGGTTTTAGTGGCTAACACCCGAAAATTTTAAAAAGGAAATGCTATTTCGTTTTCCATAGATGCAAATCAAGTGCTGTATTTTAATAGCTAAATTATGGTTTCTCTTATCAAAAAATTGATCACTCTCTTTCCAGCATAGAAAGAAAATTCTACTGGTATGTTTAACTGTTTCGGTTTTTTGGAATTTCACAAGATAATTAATTTTACGCTTGGAAGATTATAGAGTATAGTTAATTTCGAAGTATAATATGCTGTATGATACGTGTCTCTATTTTTGGTTAAATTTTGTTACCGCTATTTTAAAAACCAAGCGAAGCAAAAAATTATCAAGTTTACAGAATGTTTGCTAAATGTTTTAATACTTTGGAAGCTATTCGGTTTTGTTTTTAATTAATTTAAAAATTTAATGGGTAAATTAATTATGCAAGACAAAAGTTTGAATTGTGTTCCTAATAATTAGTATTATAACTGTTTAATGGTGTTGAAAGGAGCTTTTACTGTAAATTTATTGAACGTGATTAATTTGACAGCGATAGTTGATTATTATCCGCAATGATAGGTTTAGACGAATTCAATCGGTATAAGACTGAGCTAAACTAAATTCTCTGTTATCTATGGATCAACAGCATTTGACATTTTCGACAAATAATTTACAAAGTCGTAAAAGATTGTAATAGCTCTACGAGATGCTCGTACATTTTAAGTTTGACAGTGCTTACGAGTTCGGAGTCGTGTATTAATGGACCAGTCTGAAGGTGTAAACAAATATTAAGTTGGCGAAAACTACTGTTATAAATTACTTAGTAGTACTATTCCGTGCCAACTACCCAAAAAGGAAAAAATAATTTTTAAAAGAACAAAATTCTGTTCAACTTTTCCATTACAACTGAAATTTTAACTTGAGCTTTCAAATTTAATCATTTTTTTAGCCACTGCATGAGTTTAATTAAGGAAGTAGCTGTTAAGCTCTTTCGGTTCAGAAATATCACCAAGAATTTCAGCAATTATAATATATTAAAATGTCCACTACAAAAAGCTGTATGTCAAATTTTAACTCGTTGGGATGTGGGGAAGTTGGTTAAAAAAAGGACTGAAAACGGTCCACGCAACGCACAACAGTCATGCCAAGTTAAATAAAAGCTTTTAAGAACAGTTTATGTGTTATAAGAAATAATGTGAAACACTAAATTATCTTTTCATTCTAACCCACGACGTCCAATTTGAGTTCTCTTATTTTTAAATTTTTAACAACAGTTCAAGTCTAGTACTTCCTACAATCCATCATTTTAAATGAGAAGGTAGCTTCTTATTAAATTGATACCGGTCAACATATTGACGAAAAATAAGCTTGATATAAACAATGTCCCAATTAAATTAATATCAGGCCATTGGACAAATATCACAGAAAGTACATGTATATAAAATGAATAGTAGCGCAGCAATAAATTTTTCCTGCGGAACACCCCCAAAAATAAACAACGGTCGAGATATACTATTGCCACAATCATTACACCAAATACTCTTACGCAATAATTTATTGATTTCTACGCAGAGACAAATTTAAATTTTAAGATCTGTAAAGTGAATTTTATTGGAGGTAATTTTGATAAATTTTATGATGGTTAAATTCAAACTTTTGCTTTATTTTGTTTTGAAACACCCTGTATATTCATTTTACCTATGGAAACACCTACAATTCTGTGTTGTTTTTTAAGGTTCCGGATGCTGCAGTTATAATGCAGATGGACAAAGAATCAGTTGGGTCAATAATTTGACACAGTAAAGATCTGCAAAGGGAATCTGAAGTAATTCCCTTTAGTGTGATTTTCGTGCTGATATAAACGGGCATCGCAGCGGATTCTAACTTTTTAAGTTTACGTTACGTTACGTAGAAGGAAATTCCCAGTTTTGAATCGTCTTCATACACAAAATTATGTGCAATTTTGAAATCATTTTACTTTGCCTGGAAAAGCTGAGCATCTCTTTTTCCGGCACTCATTAAGATAATTTCAGGTAACGCGTAATTTAAGATCTAGTGAGAACCACGCCTAATGTGTAGCTAAAATATTAATAATTTTTTTAAATATATTGTAAAATATTATTTATAATTGTGAATGTTTTTTTAATAGCAATTTAAGTAGACATGAAAACATAATTTAATTCAAAATATAAATAAAATAAAATGCGACATATTTTTTGCATATCATTATTTTTGTAGTACGAAATAATAATTATTATATACAACTTATACTTGATATCATCTACATATATAAAAGCTTGTTTTTTGTAAAAGCACTTGCTTAAATATAGAAAAAATTGTTATGCTATTATAATTATTAATAATAATTGCCGTAAAATGATAAAAACCGCTCACTTTAATCCCATTGTTTGTAGAGATAATGAATTGTAGAGGTAAATAAAATCTCCGGATTTTTAATTGTTATTGAAAAGTAATACATTATGAAAATTAAAATTAGTTGCATAAATAAAACAAGTTAAACAGAAATGGAATCATGTTCAAACTTGAGATTTAAAATTAATTTAATAAACTTTCTACATTAAATCCGTTTTGACCCGACCCGATCAGATTTTTTCCGACCAAAATAAAGTTTTTGCAAATAAAATTTACGGTAAAAACATATATGTTACTAATACACACAATTGTGCAGAAAAATTACACAGTTGTGTAGATTAGTAATATATATTTCTCTTTGTAAAGAGTTTTCATAAATATTATTTTGAATAAAATTTTCTATAAAAAAGTTAATATTTATAACATTTTTTGTTGAATAAAGCGTTTCCGAGTTATAGCCGCGAGAAGTCTACAATGTTCTCATACAAGTACCGAAAACTTAATTATTAAAGTTTATGTATTGTGCTGATTGTTATTTTATAAAGTAACCACAACTAACTATTTAACAAGTTTCCAAACCAGAGGATAGATATCAGTCTAGGAACTGTGGTCATCCGAGTTCCAGCGTGATTAAAAATAACTACTTCACTTAGACGTAACTTAGCTGTTGTATAAAGCAAAAAAATATTTAGTGTTGTATTGTTGCAAGACCACACTGTAGTATTTTTGATTTACATTGTAAAAAATAGATGTAGGTGGAACGGGGTATAAATGAACCTTAATAGAATTAAAAGTAAACATGCGGTGAGCTCTTGACAAATATAATATCCATTTGAATAATTATATATTATCATTAAGGTAAGTGATTGACAGACATAAATTTACTATCACAAAAAGCTTTAATCCAATTTTTTTAAACAAATCCGCACTTATACCCCTGGGTGTTAGAACCTCTCAATTAAGTTTTACAATAACTAATTAGCTGGCGGTAAATACAACACAATAATCACACAAACCACATCAAAGATTTTATAAAGGACTTGAAACTTGACAGAGTTTCAAAAGTTTTAATTATAGAACTTGTTATACTTAGAACTAAGTTGTATTTAGAAATCCAATGCCGGTATTCATAACAAAATTCTCAAAGTGGACCTTGATCAAATACAACCTTTGGTAATCGTTATTTGACTTAAGCTGTATTTGATATATATGTATACAGCTGTTATACCCAATCTGGTTTTTGCATATTTTTGTATATGAAAAAAAATTTCTACTATTTTACAAATTTTGCATTTTTTATCTCTCAAGACATACAATAAATTATGCATGAATGTAGTCATTTACATTTGAAATTGAAACTAGCTTTGTTACAGTGCACATAAACATCGTTGTTTTATCTCCAGCTTAGTTTGTCCTTGTTTATGGTCACTGGTCAACAATAAAGTTTTTGTTTTAGGAAAAGCAATATCGGAGTCCTGATTTTCAAATGTAATGAAAAATGTCGAAAACGAGGCATGAAATGCTTGCATTTAAATTCGATTAAAAATACCTGTCAAGGATACACATATGTAATTTCAATAAAAATTGGACATTCACAACGTAGAAATTAGAAAATAATGTTAACGTAACAGAATAAGTACATGTAATTTGAATTGCTCTTTATTTCGACAGAGATGTTACAATTGCAAATGCAGCCTAAAGGTAGTAGTGTCCTTTAAACTACTTTGAGAAGAATTATAAATAATGCTGGACCACTATCCTTACGGCAATTGTATATGTTAATTTTAGTCCTTAATTTTAAGGTTGTGAATGTAGCTTTAATCCTCACCTTCCCTACTTATTGAATGTTCTATTATAAAGCTTTGCCGTTCCATCCAATTATACCACTATCGTTTTCTGCCGGTACTCTGTTCACCTCAAATAATTAAATATTTTTAAAAATTGATTATAAATACCTATAGTAGCAGTAAGTACAAATTCAACCCTTGTTGAATTTTCAATAGCGAATCCGTTAAGAAAGTGTAATTATTTATTTATTTAATCTCAATGGTGAGGATGTGGAGATGCAAAGTGGAGATTAGGTACCTTTGCTAGACTGTTTACATTCCAAAGTCGATATATTGATCGGTGTAAACAATCTACCTTTTTTATATTATAATCAACCGCATTGATAAGGAAGGGTATTATGCCAGATTATAACGGATTTTAAGTTTATAATTTATAAAAGTATTATTTCCTGATATTACCAGTGCTTCGTACAAGACAAAAAATAATATAAGAAACAGCGGAAGTTATTTTTCTTAGTGTAAACTACGGGAAGAAGTCATCTGATTCAAGAAATATGATAAAATTTGGTTTTCCTTCTGCATTGGTTACACTGTATATATTCATTAACAAGATATAAATAGTAGATATGATGAGAGAGCCAAATACAAGTTGAGCGTTTAAGTGCGTGACTACCAACGGTAAACATTCTGCCTTCAGAAAACAATGACCAATCATCAATTTTTTAAAATATCATAAGATAACACTATACATTACAGAATGGATTACCGAAGTTCGGGAGATCCCAAAATTTTGGAGTTGGAAAAACTGTTATATTGAGAAATGGAATATAATATATAAAGAAGAAAAGCGATTATAGGTTTTTGAAATAAAGAATAAAAATTACCAAATAGCAATAAGAAACAACAAGAAGATATTAGAAGAGAAAAAATAACATGCGAAGAGGAAATAGTTAAACTATAAGAGTAATATTATAGTAGGAACCGGATAAAACCCCCAAGCAGCACAAGCACTGTACATATACAGTACAGATATTTTCGTAACTGTACGGTATTGATTTACTACCTCTTTTGCCGTTACTGTATTGATGTATCAGTTATGTACATATACGGTACAAGTAATTTGGTAACGGTGCGGCATTGAGATTTGCCCCTTTTTCCGATACTGTATATAAATAAAATACCAAATAATATAATATAAAATAAAAAAATCATTTTTAATTAATGGAAATAATTAATGGCCTTCCCAGGACAAGATGGTGAGACTAGGTTGTATGAAATTTAAAGAGATGAGGGTCGAGAATTGAAAAAGAAAGTGTAAGGACAGGAAGTTGTGGAGACGGATAGTGTGAGTAGAACTAAATCACAAAAGGTAGAGAAAACAAAAGATAACCCACCTCAGCAAATCAAAAATGAAAACCTTTATAATAAATTGCATTTATATCTACTTGGGATTATGGATTTCTTAAATTACTTATAAATAAATGGGCTATTGTAAAACAAATAATGCAATTTCCATTGGCGGTTTCACTTTCAGCACAAAATTTGTTTATTTAGGAGTAAAATATATAAAATTTGTTTGTCTTTTATGGTTATTAGTTTATTATCTAGAAATTGTCTAGACCAATTTTAAAATTATAAAGATTATTGCATTAAAATTTTAGTTTAAAAATAACTGGGATGCTTATGAGGAAATCAACATTTTTGACACAAACATTACCTCTGTCTAAACAACTTTGTTCGAGTCGCCTGAACAAAAAACAAAAACTAAAGTATTCATACCTTTTCTCGTATATTTTATTTTTGTACCAACATTATTATTTAAAAACATATCTTTACTTCTTAAAAATTTCTAGAATGCATAATACTCTCCAACAAGATACTGATAACACCTTTGAAGTTTTAAATTTTTAAACAGCCTTGGGCCTAAATTTTCAGATAGTTTTGCTTTGAAAGAAAGAAGTTTGGAATAATAGAGGAATGAAACGAATAGTTATGTATGTCCTTGAGCAAATAAAAAATCCCAAAAAAAGATTCAAAGTTGTTGTTTTCCGAAAGTTTCATAAGGAAAATACGGGGACACGATGCCAAAAAGGTATCCAAAACATATTATAGGCATAAATAAAATAATAGAATAAATTATGGGCAAACTTCAAATATCTAATAATTAATTTTGGAGCTAGAGCCGCTTCAGGGATGGGTTTAATGATTCATTGTGTGAAAATAGAGCCGTCATTTTAGAGTGCAATTTATGGACAAATTTACTTGTATAACATAAAAACCTATCGGCGAGGCTAAGCTTAACTTGTAACCTAAAGAAACAGATTAAGTCTTTATTTATATATAAAAATAAATACAAAATTATTTACCACCCGACAAATTGGTCGGGTCAGAAAATTTCAAACTTTTATATTTTACAAAAATGCCTGTTTTAGCAGGTCTTCCAAGCGTGATTTTTCTGCCATCGTTTCTGGTAAGGGCCTTTCACCCTTTCGTCGCTTTTAATGCGATTTTGTGTCCAAATAATACTCGAGTCGGTCCTGGCTTTCATATCAATCTTACTTCTACGAATTTTCGATTCTCCATTATTCGCTGGGTTTCCACTTTTTGTTTCTTTGCTCACAATACTGTTCTCCTTTCCTCTTTTCATCAAGTTTCGCGCCTTGATTACTTCGATTCAGGGGTGTTGTGCAGGATTCATTTTTATTTTAATGCCTGGGTGGAAAGGCTTGTGCCCCCTCCTTTTTATGTGTCCCCCTGTATATCGGTTTCCATATGGATTCGTTTATACAGGGTTTCTCAGAATTTCGAATCTTATATAAAGTGCCTGGGTGAGAAGGCGATTCTGAAAGTTCCTTTTGGGTTCTGTCCTCTGCAAGGTGTCCGGAAGTTTAGGACCCTTTTACTGCTTCGGTGAGACCCAATCGGGTTAGAAGTTTCGAGTCATAAGATGTGCCTGGGTGGAAAGACAATTCTGAAGATTTTCCATTGGTTCTTCCATCGGTAAAGTATCCTGAAGAATGGGATTCCTTTTATTACCTTTGGGGTGTTACCTTGGGGTTGGAGTGCTTGGGTTTGTTGCGGGAGACGTTATTCTGTTAGTTCAGAGTCGGAAGAAAGTTCCGACTCAGATGGGGGGAGTCTAAAACTAAGGGTTTTTCGAAAACTGCTTTTTGGGCCAGGAAACCTAAAGAAACAGCCTGAAGATTTAAGCCTTATCTAACCGAATTTTTAGACGGTCCATTAATTTCAATGCTTATATTTGCAATGTATGTCCTAAACTACCATAATTTTATTAAAATTTTTTAAATTTATATTAAATCTGAATTAATTGGGGAAATGAAACTCGATAAACTGTATGCCTTAACTTTTAACGTATATTATATTATGGTGTTTTAGTATTTAATTTCTGTAGACTAGTTTTAATATTCTGAATACATTTTTGATTTTGTTTCAGACTAAAATATATTTTCACATTTGTGAAAGATTTGTTTCGTGAAAGTAATTTAAAGGGATCTAGAAGACAAAGACTAGGTAAAGAGAGTACGCAGTTTAAACTGTTATAAACCGGAGGGATCTAATATAATCGATGTGGTAGAATTTATAACAGCTTAAATTTGAAAAACCCTTAATGAATTTTTTTTCTTATTTTTATTTCTTAATTGCTACCTAGAATACAATTTTAATTTTATTTCAAAAGGAAAGTATTGTTTTGTAATTTGGAAAGTTTTACAGCCTTTCAGTTCTGATATTTAGTTTTTTTCTTTGTTAGAAAAAATTTTATATTTCTTATGACGTCAAATTGTCAACCTTATAGTAACTATGGATAGAAATTTGTAAATCAATACAATGTAATGTAAAATGTAAATCGATACGATTTCTGTGTTCGATTGAATGTTGGTTTGACATTCCATCGAACTTTTAACATATACCTCTTTTTTACAAAAAAGGTTTAAGCAATTGACCCCACGGCCTCGTTTTTATAGTTTTCGTGCCCTCCGAAGCAAGGAAACTGTTATAGGAAAATTTTAGACTTTTCGGATTCAAACCGAGTACCAAATAATTAATTTTTTCATCATTTTCATGCACATGAGACTCTCATGCTTTTTTAATAATCCAAATATTATTTATAAATTTGTATAACGCCGTTCAAATTTAAAATTGATAATAAAATGTGCGCGACAATATTCCCACGTTGCGCTCTTATCGTTTTATTTCACTTATCTTTCAAATTTTGCTTTTTAATTTATAATTCAATGTAATTTAAATTTTCTCTAACCACAGTCCGTGGATTAGTGTGATCTAATTGTGATTAGTGTGAGCTGGTTGAGTATGTATGAGTTGGTTAAGTATGAAAGATTTAGTGTATTACGAATTACCGCCATATGCAATGCATCTAGATTCTCCACCTTCTTTATCGCCAACAACAAAGAAAAAAATAATCGACGAATTACAAAGTAAAGTTCTTCCATCGCAATTAATGTTTGTACCTGGTCCCGAATCTGCTCCGGCAGACGAATTGATGTTGGACGTAGAAGAACCACCGGAGTATGCCGATTTGAGCTTTGATGAGTTAAATCTCACACCTCCGGAAGTACATTTTCCTGGCACCCCTGAAAGTCCCGAAGAAAGCATTTACGATCTCCAGTTGAGAATATGGAATGCATGTCTAGAGAATCCAGATTATGATATGATTGATGTACACGATAGGAGACTTAATGTTGGAAAAACACGAAATCGTATATTCCGTCTAAGAAGAAAAACACTTCCTCCGACGTTGTCTAAAAGTGAAGCGGCCGATTTCATTACCACAGACGATTATCCCTTTATGTCAAGAGTAGAAACTGAACCACGTCAATTTACCAAAGAGTTTAAAAAAGTTCATTCCTCTCCTAAAGTTGATGCAATCCTTGAACATCCGATGGTCGTGGAAGATGACGAATTGCATCGGATACAATATCCTGAGGATTTAATGGAAGAGGGCGCTTTTGTAGGTTTAGATGAAAGTTATGAAGATCATTTATTAGATACTTCAATTTCACAAGAAAGATTTCAACCTGCTTTAGAACCTATCGGAAATTGGCCGGAATGGTTATCACCCCCAAATAAAAAGGTACTTGAAAGAATGCGTAAGCCTCTCTTAATTTTACCTCACGAAGGAGCTGACGTCAAAATTGCGCCAGGATTAAAAGATATTATACATTATGAAATGTCACCACAAGCCATGTATATGGATTCTCCACCCCCTTTAACGCCAAAAAGTAGAAAACAGGCTTTCGAAGATTTAAAAGCTGCCGTCCCAAGCTTGCTTCCAACAGAATTAATGTTTTTGCCCAATTATGAATCGGATACAGAAGAAGATTTTAAATTAGATGTAGAAGAACTACCGGAAGATAGTGACTTAAGTCTTGAAGGCATAGACATTACACCTGAGCAACCTTTTTGGTCAGTTAAGCCTGATAGTCCCGAAGAATCAATTTTCAACCTCACGTTAAGATTGTACGAAGAAGAGCTTCCAGATTATAGCGCAGTTGAAGTGAAAGACAGGAGAGTAAATATTGGAAAGACAAGAAATGTCAAATATCGTGTTAGAAGTTAGAAATATCGTGTTGCAACAACTTCCAAAATTTTTAAATTTAAACACAAAATATGAGAGACCATTTGGCTTTGTTATTAACAATTAATAAAAATTAAAATTTTTAAATTCAAAATTAAAAAAAGAATATTTTGGAATACGACAATATTCTCCAAAACGTCGGCTTGACAAATTATATTTGTTTAATGTGTATGATTTTTAATTTAAAATTGTTCAATTTTCAGCTGGAATTTTTTATATTACTTTAATTGAATGCTTAATGTTTTGCATTGTCGCACACACTGATGGATCTCATATAGTATGTATGCAGGAAAATGTAGCAAGGTAAAGCTTTGTTAAAATAATAAACTTGAGTTTTAATAATTTTTTGAAGTTTTTAATTAAACAACTTTTGAGTTTTTTTTGTGTAAAATCACCTTTGTTCCTTCACTGTAATGATTATTATTTCATTATTTTCTGTGCACTGTTTTAGCGAGTGCCGTGTCCATGTGTATTACATTTTTCTGAGATTTATTTCGTGCTTGAGAATATAATCGAGAAAAAAAAGTTATAAAAACATTATATTTATTTTCCACTTTAGGTAGTATTAATGGTAAAAAACATTTGGAGCTTTATGGCATTTTTAAATAACAACATTGAAGCACTAAATCTAGCAGGATAAAAATGCTAATAGACATTTATAAAATCGAGCTGCAGTAAATTTTTGAATTTGAAGAATTAAATTACTAATTCATTAATTAATAACGGCTTCGCTCAAGATTTGTGAAAAACTTTTATGATAAATTAAGAGTGTTAACTTTTAACACCTCTTAACTGAAATTATAAAATAATCTGTATAAGCTAAATTATGAAATACTAATTAATTACTGCTTTAAGTCAAAATTATTTATTACAAATTTAATTAGAGAATAAACCATTAAATACTGTACAATTTTGCTGCTATTTAATTTAGTTTTCAGTGTTATATAATTCTCTTTGTTATGAATGCGTAGCGAATTTACTTCAGTGCCAAGATAATTAATATTTTAGTTGTTCACACTTTTTAAACGATGAAAAAATATCGAATTGTTAGCGCCTTAAAGTTATTATCTTATACTTCAACTTAAATCAAATTTTCGTTTAAATATCGGTGAACTGTATTTTATGTCATTAAGATATTTGCATTTTTCCTTATAAAATCTCGAAAGCTCATAAATGAATTTTTAATCAACTAAAGGAAAAATAAGCTATCTCATGTAAATTTATCAAATAATGATTTTCTATAAATAGACAAATATAATCGTTTCTGCTAACAATTTTAGGTTATAAGCTTGTTGTGCGTATGTACTTAATATCATTAAAACGACTATTTGTGGTAATGGTTATAGGTAAATTGCGGGTTATTAGTAAACAATCCCTTAAGTTAATTATGGTTTTAAAACATTTGAAAAGTTAAATTTTAATACTTAAATTAATAAGTGAAAAGTTGATAGGTCTTTGCGATAATTTAGATTTACGGCCATGGTATTCTAATTTTTTGAAATAAATAACAATTTTATTATATCTCTATTTAGGGAAAATGTGCTACGCGATATAAAATAGAGTTAAATGTATTTCAAGATAAAAAATTACTAACATTGTCACAGTGAGAGTTATAAAAACGAAGATTTATAATGGAGATTGGCAACAATTTTCAAAGACAGATACAAAGACAAATAAAAACTTACAGTTTTATTTCCAAGATTTCGCACTCGGCAACTGAGGTAAGCCGACTTTCCCACTAAAGCCGTCACGTTTGTAGCTGTCATGGAATCTATATAAGGTTCGGAAGAACTCTTTGAGTTAGATTGTTGAGCCCACAATGGTGGAACAGCCGTACTATCTTGAAGTGAATTAAATCCACTCGCACTAGGATTTTGCACTCCTCCATATATTCCAAAGGGACCTTAAAGAAAATTCAAAATTAAAATCTAATAATCACTTCTAATGATGCCTACTGCTATTCGCTTTAAATTGGACAAATAAACAAATAAATTTCAACTTTCTGATTGCAGTCTTTTAATTGCCATTACAAAATAGTTTAAAGTAAACTTGCTCGGGTATTAAGATACTTCTAAATTAAAACAAACTTTTTATTCCATTGCACAAATACAAGCTACTAATTACGTATTCCTTGCTTCAGCAATTTTTTTTGCGTTATTCACTCCTTGAGCAAATCTTAAACATTTTTAATTTACTATTTAATTAAAATTAATGTAATTTTATAATAAAACAGAGCTGTACAAATAGTAAAACGTGCTATTAATTTAAAGCGTCGATATTTGTGAGAGACGTAAAAAAATTTTATATCTAATTTTATAGAAAAAACAATGTTCCAACAGGAACGATACATCGGGGATCACGAAATCAAACACTTAACAGTTTATATTTTCATTGGTATTGCTTCAAGCTTTGTTTATTGTCTGTCAAAGATACATAAACTAAATATGTTTGTTAAACCTATGTCTCATCAATATAACACCGACACAATTTATTTAGCAAATATTGGTATGGTTCATTTCTATTTAGCAATAAAATATTATAGCAGCTATAGAATTTTAAAGTCACCTTCAATCCCTAGATACTTCGCTCTACCATTATCTACTCAAACATATATTTTCTTTTTTTAACAACTTTTACGAAAATCAATCAATAATGGTTAAAAAAGTATTTGGCAACCATAAAATTAATAATTCATACAAGTCTTTCAGCTTGATGTATTCTTTAAAACGTTTTAAAGATAAAACTCCCATTTTCAAAAAATCTAGTGTATATAAATTACAATTACATTGCCCCATTATCATAATCTTCGGTCTTGCTGGCTTAACATTATAAGCCAATTATTTACAGAAAATTAAAATACCAAATTTGATTATATAATATTGGAAATCTAAATGCTAATTTAACCAAAAAATTTAAATTTTGCAAATTAATGTAGCACCGCCAGTGCCTTAATAATTTTATCACCCGGTAGCAAATATTAAATTGTATATCTAACACAAATAATGAAACACTTCCTGTAAATACTCCAATAATCTTAAATTTTTAATAAACATGCACGGCATTAATTTTTCAGCTCTAAATTGATCGTTAAATATAGGGGATGTTCGGATGCATTTATTTCATTCCTAATAATTCTAAACTGCTGAGTTGGATGATATAAATATTTGATGTGTAAATGCCGGATTTATATGCACACAAAATTGTTAAATGTACACTAAACATTAGATGGATAAACAAAATTTTTGGAATTGTCAAGAAAACATTTATTTTATATTTTTACCCGAGTATCAAACAGTTTACTATCTTTATCTTTCCTTCGATTAAAAACAGAATCTGCAATAAGATTCTAAATAATAGATGGCCTGACAATTTTTTCTGATGGATTTTGGAAAAAAATTTGATAAAACTTCTTTTTAAAAATTTGTAACTCATAAGTTCTTCTTGAACTCGCCCTGCTGCTCGTGCTTAAATTTATTTACTCCATCCGGAATCCAGGATCAACAGATGTCTCCAACAGTACACACAAAAATACAGATTTTATAATATAAGATAGTACCACTCGTATATTGATTTATTAGGATCAAATTTGTTAAGATTATTTGCTTTTATATTATACTGAATTTCAATGTCAGCTAGTTTGGGGAGGGCGATGAGGTGCGGTCCTCCCAAACAGAATATTAATGCAATCCTAAATGTTTTGCAATTAAATACAATAAATAAAATATTTAAAGGGGTTGTAGGTTGACGGTAGACATAATTTCGACTGTTCTGTATATCTGATAGACGTGTGGCTATAACTTCAATATTGAGAAAAATTTTTTCAGCAAGTCTTTCGAATGCTGTCAAGTCGATTGCAATCTATATTCTGGCTTCAAAATATTCTGAGTGACTGTATAAATGTTATATCTGGAAGATATTTCAAAATGGTGTATTTTCATGGTTTGTTAGAAAAAAGCACAATAAAATAAAAAAATATATAGCTATAAGACGGTAGGACCCCCTTAATCCTTCAAAGTTTAAACTTAGTTTTGTTAATTTCGAGTTTAAAGTGACTTTGAAAAGAGGTCAAATGGAGCAATGACGCGTCACTTACAGCCTCTCCTGCTCAATTCCTACTCGCACCTCCAAGCTGGCGGCCCCTGGTAACCTGTGGAGAATCCTCAAAAATCGGGTAACCAACCCCGGTGGATGGGGAGAATCTGCAGGGCTAAAGCGAGAGGGAGACATATCCTTCGGGTTGGAAGAGAGGCCAGCACCCTCTCACCGTAAAAACTTAAATTCGCTAAAAATCCCAGAAATAAGCCTCGGAAATCGGACGGATACTCAAGTCGACGAAACCAGATTCGAAAACGGTCTACGAATATGGGAATATGGAATGTTCAGGGTATCAGAAACAAAAAAGAAGAAATAATCTTAGAACTCATACAGCGGAAAATAGATATAGCAGTCCTCTCGGAAACAAAAAAAAAAGGAAATGAAATTGAAAAAATAAGAGAATTTTTACATCTATACAGTGGAGTTGAAAAAAGTGATAGAGCGAAAGCAGGCGTATCCATTATAATACATAAAAAAATGGAAAAATATGTCAAATCGTGGGAACCAATAAACGAACGTATCATTCAATTGACGATTCACATTAGGGGAAGAAGTATAACCATTCTCGGAATCTATGCACCAAACGATGACGCAACGATCCAAGTAAAAGAAGATTTTGAAGATATCCTAAGAAATACCATGGATAGAATTCCGAAATGTCACGAAATCGTCATTACTGGGGATTTAAACGGCAGAGTAGGAAAACAAAAGAACAGCAAAGTAGTAAGTAGGCATGGAGAAGAAAGAGTGAATGATAACGGCCAGCAATGGATAAATTTTTGCGAACAGTACGACCTAAAAATTACGAACACATTTTTCGCGCATAAAGATATACACAAATTTACATGGTACCAACATACTACGAAACAGCAGTCCGGTATAAAAATTCAAGATGTGAGGGTATATAGAGGTGCTGAATGCGGATCAGACCACTGCTTACTGATTTCAAAAATATACATTCCATTTATAGTCTCCGATGCTCCAAAAGATGAAAAAGAAAAAACGGAAGTTAAAATCAAAAAGTATAATATCGAGAGCTTTGCACATGATAGTACCAAATACTTGCTCGGCAGAAGATTGGAAGAAAAACTTACAATAATGGAGCGGACAACGGAAGAGGAATACGAGCATATAACAACCTGTATATTGCAATCTGCACAGGAATCGCTAGGAACACAAAGTTCTAAGATAAACAAACCTTATTGGTGGGACGAAGATATTGAGCAACAAATTAAAACAAAGAAACAACTATATCAAAATCTTTTTTAAAAGAATGACATCGAATCTAAAGAAGAATATAAACGAGCCAATAGAGAGGTGAAGAAACTTGTAATAGATAAGAAAAACTTAAGTTGGACACAAAAATGCGATGATATAGAGCAATATATAGGCGGGGAGGTATTAAAAAACATGAATGGACACAACACTTCGAAACACTATACTGTGATCTAAAGTCCTAGTTCAATCTAGGGAGATTAGCAGCCTACTAGAATATTATTCAAGTGCTCACAGAACCATGAATGGCAAGTGTAAACTTGGTACATTAATGGTATCAAAGCAGATCAACAGATCTCAAAAAAAAAGTTAAAGAAGAAGAATTATATAACAGAGAACCACATGAGCTGCTAAACCTTGAATAAATGGTAATAAATTACAAACTGCTATTTACAGTAACAATCATGGAAATCGCATCGCTGCTGATGTAATTTCCGAATTTAGATAATAATTCCCAATAAAATTTCAATAACCGTACACAATATAAACACAATACAAACACAAAACTAGGGTTTTCAAACCGGTGGGTCTGGAGAGTATGGAATACCCTCCAGTAAACCAGAAATTGTACGCAAAAAAATTGTTATTAAACTTATAAGTCTCAAACCGCAAATCTAATTTCTAAAAATCTAAGATTTCTAATTTGAATTTCAATAACATATTTTTTTTCAACACAGAGAATATAAAATAACACGGAGAATATTCCATACCCCCAGACCCCCCGTTTGAAAAACCTAGCTTTGTGATTATGTTCAAAGAAGAAAATGTAATTTCCTCGTGCTTCAGAGGGCACGTAAAGCCGGCGCACAGTGGGGCCAGATCGCAAATCCGCGGCCAAAATAGAAAAAATGCAGTGTTATTTTTAAGAAATTTAAATATACAGTTAGGTACAGTAATACTCAAAGGGTCTAACGACATAATTTAAAGAAGTCGAATGTATATACCTGGCCCACAATAAGCAATTGAACAGCGACCTTTGAACGCGCAGGTAGTACAAGCTTTGAAGCAAGTTTTTCATAGCGCTAGAAAAAGCGTGACCAAAGGCGCAAATTTTGTCCGATTTTCAATCTACAAAATGGAATCTTTAGGTGAAAGTATGTATATTATTTAGTACTTTAGAAAATTATATAATTGTAATATATGAATAATATAATAATAATTATATATGAATATAATCTTTATTAATTTTTTAAATGCAAAATAACGTAAAAAATACGTACAAAAATTGACAAACAAAGTTGATTAAAGTGCACTGTCGGACGTTGTTGGGCGGAGTTTTTTTTTTCAGATTGTAGGTAAGACTTGTCTTTAATAGAATCTGAAAAAAAAACCTGCCCCGGAGTGCCCCAAGCGTAATTAACTTATATTAAAAATGAGAAAATAATACATGCAATAATGCATATATTATGTAATTCTCGTAATGCATGAAGAAGTTGATTAAAATAAAACGACAATAATAATTTTATTGTTTCGAAGGGATATATCAAATTAATTTTTGATATGATATTCGTAATCAGCGACCCCAAAAACCCACGTATACCAAGTTCTGCAGAAATTAAGCATCATTTTCATATGTCAGTCCGCCATATTAAATCCGCCATTTTGTTTTTGGATTTTTTGATATGATATTCGTAATCAACGACCTCAAAAACCTACGTATACCAAGTTCTGCAGAAATTAAAGATCATTTTCATATGTAAGTCCGCCATATTAGATCCGCCATTTTGTTTTTTAATTTTTGATATGATATTTGTAATCAGCGACCCCAAAAACCTATGTATTCCAAATTTCATAAAAATCAGAGAAGTCCTTCATATTTTGGCCACATATTTTCGATCTGGCCCCACTGTGCGGCGGTCCCACTGGGTTGATGATTTGCCCTCATCAACAAAAAATCCAGGGTTACGGGCACATCTGAGACGAGCCCAGCAAGCTACCTCAGATGTAAAATAAAATTAATATGCTCACAGTCTACTTCTCTTAGAACCCCGAAGTAAGGCAAAGCAGGGGCAATCCTAGCCTAAAGTGGAAAAAGAAGAAAATATATTTTTTGAGCTTATGAGTTTCAAACCAAAAATTTAACTTTTTATCTATTTCTATTCTATTTTGTATTCTTTATTACTAAGAATATAGGTAACATATTATTTAAATATCTATTTTTTTAATTCGAAAATAATTCCCAATGCAATTTTCATGACCGCTACTGCATTTTGCGGTAATCCTAAAGTGCTTCCTTAGGGTTACAGCCATATTTTGGGCACAATACCAAAATTTAGCTAAATTTTACGAATTCTCTTTAAACCACGGCTAAATGTGATTTATGTTATTTTGACTGCTCACGTAGTGTCAACAGAATGCACGAATTCGCTATTAATTGGATTACGTCTATTTTAACCAATTGAGGTGGCAGAACTATTTTTAACATGCTCTATCCTATGATCAACTCTAAGCGTAGTATATACAATCCTCTAACAAGCTTCGTATTGTAAAAGCAATCACAAAGCAAAAAGTGTTTGTTGTTTTTAAATCTTTTGAATTTTTCATACACAAATATGTTTTCCTACTCAAAAACGAAGAAGAGTTTTAATGCAAAAGTTATTTTAAGACAAATTCCAAGTACAATAATGGCGAAGTGTACCCAAACGAGTCACCACAAAGTTGCATTTCAAAATTCAAGATGCATTGAATAAATTTGCTCAATGACCAAAATACCAAACCAAAGCAAAGTAAAATAAAATAGCGTAGCGTAGCGCGACTTCAATATTCACACTACGTTAAGGTAGCGTGCGTTGGTGCGTTACGTGCATATGAGAAAAAAAAAAAAAAATGAAAAGTAGCAGTTTAAAATCGCCATCAAAACTTTGAGTTAAGAGTTCCTCAACTCATTAAAAATTTGCAATTCGAAAACGGAACGCTTCACAGCTACGCCTACGATATAATTTTATGCAAACATAAATTGTTATGGTTCTTAGACTGAAATTAAATTTATGGAACGCTAACGGGATACGTAACAAAATTATGAACTCAAAAATCGCTTAATTAAAAGTGAAAACCGGTATCTTCCCTTAAGTTTACTAAAAAGCATAATCCGTTTCCTAAAACTTTCCTTTTATTGTTTTACTGTTACAATGCCTTATTATTGTACGCAGTTGTAAATATTCACCTGTAAATATTATCTAATTATTTTAAGTTGGTTTTTCTGGCTTTTCCAAGAGAATTATAACTTGAACCACGGCAATCCCATTAATCTTAACCTTATTTTGAAAGGAATTATTATAAAACCAACTCGGTTTCCTAATTAATTTGAAGTAACACGAGGGGGGATCCTAACATAAAAATATGTTGGCTCATTGATTTATACAAAGCGCTGTGTGCTGATAAAAGTTTTTATTTTTTATGGCAATGCGCGCGAATAGATTAAGGAAATATGTATTCTGATGACCGTAAAATCGAAATAAATATTTTTGATTTCTTTTATGTTTAATTTTTACTTTGTTATTAATTAAGAAACATAATATTGTTTTTTTACTAAATTATTTTGCGAACAATACAAAAAAAGAAAAATAGATTATTATTATTTACTATATTTTTGGCAATTGATTATTAAATTATCTTTTCTTATTCAAGTTTCATACACTATTATATACATTTTAAACCACATTAATATGTTAAATTGAAGTCATTCAAATTAATAAGCTAGTTTTCGAACATTTTCTCCTGCAAATTATCCAATTCTGTTACTAAGCTAAACGTAAATTACTTTGTAATTATTAAGCTGATGTAATTAATAAATCTTATTTTATTTCATTTGCTTAACACATTTGAATATAATTTTATATCAGGAAAAATTATGAAGTCAAAAGCTCATATTTTTTTAATAAATTGTTTATTTAATAATAATTTATCTTGTACAAAAAAAGAAATTTTTTTTCCAATTGTTTTATAACATTACAATATATTTTAGTTCATTTATAACTTATTTTATAATAAAAACATTATAGTGGAAAATGAACAAATTCAACTTTCATTAATGTTGTTATAAATAATTAAACTCAATATTAACATTATACTTATGAAATAATGTTAAGCATTAAATTAACTATTTATAAAAACACAGAATATTTATTGCATTGAATTATATAAAAAGTAATATATTCCAAAAATATAACAAATTAAACGCTTACGACCACGTTGTTCGATTTATAAATAATTAAATATTCATGTTTAGTTGTTGGATTTATATATGCGTATATTCTAGGAAAATTACACTGTATTGAACTTTTTATTTATTTTAGACTTGTCGATTTGCTGAATTTGTGTCGCCAGTTTAGTGTAGCGGTTAGAGGTTGGACCTCTAAATGTTTTCGGTAAACATGTATTTTTGTTAAAAAGGTTATGATGGTCTAATTTTTTTGAAAACAGTAATTGGAATATAAATGAATTTATTTTGTAGAAAAAAATTGAATTGACAATGTTAACATTATATTGTATTAAAATTTTCGTGCATTTTAATAAATATTATCTATGTATTACATTAATTAATCATAATATGGATTATTCGGAGAGCTTTTTGATGGTATTGTAATTCACAATTAGGACTAACCAACTATAGAATCAGATTATTGTGTATAACAATTTTCCGTTAAATTTTATCGTTAGAAATGTTAATAATAATATATTATTAATATTTCATTACTTCAAAACTGTAATTTAAAAAAAATTTATATCATAAATATTAAATTGTCGCCAGTGTTATATTACATTACAAAGATACTTTCAGACCAAATTGTCAGAAATTACATTTTTTGATATAATTTGATTTTAATAAATTATGTAAAGACAGTTACAGTTACATATTGTGGTATAAATGAAAATATAATTTATTTATCAAGTAAATATTAAACTTGAATATTTAAATTAAATTATTTGGCTTCGTTAATGCATATTTCAATTTTATTTTAACTTTTGTAAGATTTATGATACTTGAGTGCTCTTGTCTGTTATGGGCTTAATGAATGAGCGTTTTCACTTAGTTTACTTTTAGTAAGGGCATAGTAAAAATCGGACTTTTAAGCTAATTAAAAGATAAATTAAATAAGAACCTCGTTTTCACCAATGGTTTACTCGAACATCAAGCATTACGCAAGTAATCTAATATAGCACCGATTGCACCATCATTTAAAATAACAAAGAAATTATACTGATATAAAATTATTTTCATTATCTTTAAGATAATTTCGCTGCTTTATTATATTGTTTTAAATTATACAATTATAACATGAACAGGTATTTGTGGAATGCGAAATTTAATATTAATGTTCGTTTTTAGAAGCTACAAAATTTACTTAAACCGAAATGACTCGCAGGTATTCTTCCGATTAAGAGAATTTCTTAAATTTGTAGGCACTAAAATTCCAAAAAGGTCTGTTTACAAAAATTTCCTATGGCACATAAGTCGAGTTGCTGGTATTTTAATTCAGACATCATTGTAACTATAACTGTTTATGTTTCCTCCGAATATGTCCATAGAAACTTAATATCTCCACGGTTACAAACCGTAAGCAGTTAATCACTCTAACTACTAGACCAAAGTTCCTCTTTTAACGCACTTAATTTTGGTAACCATTGGTTAACTGGTAACTGTGTGCTGGTTTGGTTATACCTAGACTTTCTAAATAAACCTTTTTTTAAATTTAAACTCTTTTCAATCCTTTCAATTTAAAAAGGTTTTGACAGCGAAATTTTGCATACTTTATTGTACACAACTTTACACGCATCATTAATTACATGTGAGTATCTGGGAACATAATCATGACGCCCCGCCGGCGCCGGTAGGTGTCCGTTATAGTTTTGCTAGAAATTATATGAAAATTACAATAGCGTGCCTTTACACAATTAAAGTCCAATAATAAAAGGACTTTGCTTCCAATACAAGGGGGTTGATAGCATAAATAAAGTGTAGTTAGCAAAACTAAGTTTCTAATGCTCTTAAAATGCACTACAAATCTAAAAAGTATTTCTAATCGTCAATTTAGGTTCTAGGGTTAATCCTCCTAACTTGAAATCAATGTCAATATAAAAATGTATCCTGTATTTTTGGAAGCTAAGGATAATAAGTAACGGTTTTTTTGTTGAAACGTTTAAATCATTTACGAATTTGTCTCCACTACTTACACCGAGCTATGTACACAAGTTTTTCATTGATTTCTAAAATTTAAGATTAAAGGACAATTTGGGCAAGAGTAAGCCAAAATTTAGCAAATTTTTTCAAGTTGCTAAACTAACAACACTTAAGTAAGGCTACTTTACGCTGAGAATAAAGGCTAACTGCCAAAACAACTAAATGGCTTAATGAGGTAAATGAGTGTGACCTTAAGCAAAAAATAGCATAAGAGTTTCTTTCTTTTTTATTGTTGCACCTGACGGCCAACTAACGCTACAATCAGTTCTGCTTAGTCAAAAAGGCAGTATTATTAAGTAATTTTACCTTTGAATCCGAATTAATAAAGTTAAAATGTTAAAAATAGAAGGAACTTTATTCTGTGTTTATATTTTAGAATTGCGTTGGTTTTTCATAATTTAATTATAAATTTTTGTTGAGTTGATGTGCAGCGTGACATGTCAACAAAATTTATATGAGTGGGCATGCAATTTATACAATGATGGTGTTCTGTTTTATCTACTAAAATTATTAAGTCGGTATAAAAAACTTGTTATAAACTTTCCCTAAAAATTGTAATTCCGTGTGATGTAAAAGTGAAATTTAGGTGGTGAAAATTCTGAATAAATATTTTAGTTTGTTTATTAAAAAAACTCGGCTGCTTTTTTATTATATTGTGGTATTAATATTAAAAGATCAAGTTTAATTTGAAAATAGAACGATTGGTTCATTTATGGTAGACATTTATGCAGCTTTAAAACTTTATGTCTAACTTTAAACAACCAATAATGAAACTGTCTGTGATGTAACTTTTGTGTTACAATGCATGGATTGGGTTCCCGAGTCTACAGTTTATACCGAAAATGATCAAAACTTGCGACATGAAACTTTCTTGTTCTAATATTCTAATTAGAAGCAACTTTGTATCAAATTTTTTAAAGTTCCCACGGGAATTTTAATAAAATTTAACCTAATGAAATTAACGGCTTACCTAATTTAAGTATTATCAAATTTTATTACGGTCATCATCTCAAGAAAAGTATTTCTTAATTAATTAAACGAACAAATTATATTATTATACTTCAATTACAAGATTAATGAAATTATAGTATGCAATGGGCTCGTAAAGTTTGAAACAAATAATTAAATAATTTTTTCAGAAAATCCTAAACACGTCAACCATATTTTTTTAAATAGCAACCTTTGCTTTTTTTTTACAAGTTTAGATATATAGGGCATAATTTTTATTTTTATTTCTAAATTTCTTAAAAAAAATACTGGAAAAAATAACACGGTTTTCATAGTAATTATAATTTTGTAATCTGTGGTTGCTGATTAATCGTTGTTTAAATTAAATTATTCTTTTAACTATTTTGATATAACCAGCAGTAACATGGTATAAAGTTTACACCGGCTGACTGCGAAGCGGGTAACGGCGGTGCAAATCACTGCAGCGATCTAAGAGAAGCCACCCCATTAATTAAATTCTCTAGTATGTCATTTTGGCTTTAGTAAAGTGATTGTCTACGTACTGCATATTATATGACACTGTATGGTACAAAGTGTGCGCGAGAACCAAAACATCTCAATTTTGCGTCATTTCAAGAACTTAACCTTTCGTTAGCTTCAACTTTGCAAATTTTGACCGGAGATTGATCGTTTGGGTATTGGCGTTGTGGCCAATGTGGTTTCAGCAGGACGAAATACTGAAAAAATGCATTTAAAATTTTTTTTATCGAATTTATCCTGATGTCACCTTTGAATTTCAACTTCATACTAATTAAACTCATTTTCTTTTTTTTTATTACATGTTATACTGAAGTTAAAATATTTTCAATTTGGAATATTAAAAATAAATCCTTTACATATATTTTTTAATATATGCTAAAAGCAAACATAGAACTTGATTAACAATAAATTATCCTGCTTGAATAACATTCTCATATATTTCAATTTTTTCCGAATTATGTTATTCCTTTATTACTATTTGGTTATACAGCTAAAACTTCTCTTACGATCTTTTATATTTGCTTAAATTTTCAACTAAGAATGTTTATTTAAAATTTTGATTGGAATAAAAGATATGCTGAAGGTTTAACAATAATCGACATGAAAATAACTCAAATGGAAATTTTACATTTACAATAAATCAAATATTTTATATATTATAATATATGTATACATAGGCAAATCATTTTTCATCAAATTAATTTTAAATGATATAAATAGAATTTTATTAGTTTTTGTTTAATTGTCTGTTTAGTGGACATTTCAAAGTTTTAATTTCAATTTAAGTAACCGAGAATGGCATCGATTGCGGCCGGTGTCCAAGACATTTCCGTCAATAACGAACTGATATACTAGTATGTTTTTAGAATTTTTTTGATGTAATAATAAAATAGTAAAATATAAAAAAAAAACGTTAAAATGTAGTACTTAGTATAAATTTTTCAAATAGAAAGTAAGGAAATTAATATTTTATAACGTCAAACATGAAACATTTCAGTTAAAAGGCCGTAATCCGGTAAATTTCCTCTAATTGATTTGTAAATATATAATATCAAGAAAAAATATAAACTATACTTTTATATTGCATTTGGTAGTATTACCTATATTGGTATTCACTATTATATTTAAAACTTCATTAGTCTATCATTAACCGTTTATGAAATATTGATTTTTGAAAGAAGCTATAAAACCGTTAAAATGTGGTTGTAATGGGGATTAGGTAATATTAAAATATAATTAATAAAAAAAAAAGAAATTGGGGAATACTCTTTTTAAAATAAAAAGTATATAAAATTTTATTACTAATTTTTTAGCAAAACTAGGCAGGTTATTTATTTTGTTTTACTAATAATAATTTATAATATAATATAGGTATGTACATACTCGTGCACGTATATTTGCCAAACGATTAGTCAAAATTACTCTAGTAACCTCGTAAAAATATTTTGTCTATCGCAACTTCAAAAAATATCGCTGTAGCTATGACTTTCTTTTTGTTGCAGGACAAAAATTTTTGCTATCTGAATATCTGAATAATTATAAATACAAAACTGTATTTAAATATCATGTTTTAGAAATTCTACGATACTTTTTTACAGCGAATGGAATAAAATTATTACAGTGTGCCATTTGTAAATTTACTATTGTCAAGATATTCTTTGATTACTTAACTTACAAAAACTGTGAAGCAAAGATAGCAAACAATGGGGTTTGGCATTTATTGACTTAGAATATAAAGTACATCGTGGTTAAGATAGAATAAACGCATTACGAATACCGTTAAGCACAAAAAGAAGTAGGAAAGAAAAACTAAGCTCAACAAAAAATAGAACTAAAAAATCAAATTGAATGCAGTTTGCTGAAATGTATAAACTGCAAGAATAATAAAAGACCTACTTAATAATGAAATGCAAGACAGATATTTATTTCATTACATAATACATTGTCTCGCAGTACAATAATAGGTGATATATTAAGTTAAAGAAAATTTTGAAATAAAATGGAATTTAAAGAGAGTATAAACGTAACAGTAGTCTGCTGGCTAAAATGTGAATTTCAGTTCAATTTGCTTTCCAGTACGAAATATGACTCAAAATTTACTTATTATATGAATTATATAAAACTAACTATGAAGGGGAAAAACCGGTTTTAAGATAATTTTCAATTACCCAAAAAAATTTTTCCTAAACTTTTTTTCAGTCTCCAATTAAAAAAAAATGTTTTATAAAATTTCATACCTATCCACTTGACACCTTGAACTGAAAGAGTAAAGTAGTAACTTATCCCGTCAGGAGCGCTTATCAATTATTTTTTCAATACGGCAATATCAATTATGTATTTAAAAATTTATAATAACTTAATTTCTTTTTGATTTTTATAATAACTATTTTTTGCAATATATTTTTGATAATGTTTTAAATAACAAATTTAAAAATTCCTGTTATTACCTGTATTTAATTAAACTATAGCAGTATGCACTGAAATTCTAAGATTTCTAATTTGCATTTACCCCTTCCTTGATATTGTGTAATGTGAAAATTGTTACCATTACTTTTGTAAATTTCCCTTTATCGGGGAATCATACAGATTACCAATAATTATTAAGTTTCATTTAACTTTTTAAAATGAAACCGATGCCTTTTTGGTAATTTTTGAGAAACTTGTTTTTACTGGCATTAAACAATATCAACCTTATTTTGGTATACAATAGGTTTAAATGCAAATTAAAAATTTTATTGCACACTACTGTATATATTATATAACAAAGATTTAAAAACGGCGGGCGTTTAGAACAAACTAATTTTGCCAGAGCTATCCCCAGGCAAAACTAACTTTACGGATTAGAGTTACAAGAAATTAATTTTGTCTGAAATCAGGGTTTACCTTTAAGTGCAGGTGCACACATAAAGCAAAAAGTGCTTTGATTTGCACTGCTTCGCTTGATTTCGATTTAATATGTGCACCTGCATTTACATATTTTACATTATTCATAGTTTTTTAATGGAAAAAGAGAGATGACAAAATTCACTTAAATAAGGATTAATACCTACTTGAATTTTAAATAAGCAAAATTTACTAGCAACGCTGCAACGCCCCCCCCCCCCTTTCTAATTTAAATTGGTGATATTAGGTGGATAGCTTTACTATAAACTAAAATATTGAAAAATTATATAGTAACTCATAAGTTTTTAAGTAAAGTACTTCTGTGTACTCCAGTATTTTTAATATTTTCAAAATTTTTCACAATATTCTTAGCAGTTTATAGAACAAATTCTCAAATTAATAATAAGTAGATAAGTAGATAAATAAAAAAATCTGTGAAGTCTGCAATTCAAATCTAAAATTATTGATTTTTTTTTGTCTTTAGAGCAGGGAGGTGAGAATCTTGATAAAAACTCCGGATTAATGTAATCCGGAGTGTGAGGTTTCACTCACTAAACTCACCCTCTTCTTCGAAAGACCTGGATTTGCCTTTCGGCATAACTTCGGGTAACCTCAAGGTGGCTGTCGAGTTAGCAACCTGCTGACCGCAGACCTGCTGCTTCATATCTCCATTGGTGGACTCCATATTCTCAAACTGGCTTCGACCTCCTCTTAAGAGGAGAGCAATTGCCTTCCGGTCAGTTCCTCAACCAAGAGGATTGCTTGAATGTAATTTGCGATCCTCGTCCAGCTCCTTTCATCTGTTAGCACATGCTGAACAATGTTAGCGGGGGTGGGGAGTTCCCGAGTTCCAGAGAAATGACTTGCTTCTGTCTCTCCCAACGCCAGCAAACGAAGAAGGTATGTTCGGCGTTGTCGACCTCTGCACAATACAGGCAAATGTCCTGTTCAATTAAGTTAAATTGGTGCAGGTAAGCGTCAAAGCAACCTTGGCCGGAGAGCATCTGTATGAGGTGATAGGTCAACTCTACGTGTCCTCTACTGACCCATTCGCTAATGCCTGAGCCGGTCCGTCCACCTAACACTCTCAGATGCACTGCCACTCCGCTATCCTCACACTCGCGTCAGCTGCGTGCCCCTCAAACTTCCCAGCCCTATCCCGCGCCAGTAGGTCCATAGGAGGCAAGGAAGCAACAACCAGAGAGGCATCCGCGGATATCGTTAGGTAGCAGCACACTACTCTTAGCGCCATTCGTCGCTGCACGCACTGTAGTTTTTCCGGTTTCTTTTGGTTCCGTATCTTGCTAGGTCCACCGCAAGATACGGAATGGACAGTATCGACTGTGTTATTGGCACTGATCTGAAACGAATCTGGCGATTCTTGATTTTTTGGTTGGGCACGCAGGTAAGTTTCAACGTGTGTATACTTGAGCCAAGCCTTCAGTTTCAATAAGCCTTAACATTGTTTGTGTCGAGGAAAATTATATTTTAATAAAAATGACTACGCAAAGAGACTTGCCTCTTCAGGTAGGCGCGAAGGCATGTCCGATAGTGTGTATGCCGATTTAGGAGTAAAAATAGTATGGCATTATAATTTTTTATTAAAAAACTATTATAAAAAACTAAATTTCATTAAAAATATTTCTACTTGGTTATCTATAATAGAGTAAACAAAAAGTCACATTAGATTTTCATAAATAACATTATAATAGAAACATGAAACTTTCGTAATATTTCCTACCTTTATCAAAATGATCATAAATATTTTCACTATTATTATAAATTCTTTAGTATGACAATTTTTTGAAACCTTTTAAATGAAATTTTTAGGAAGAAAAAGAAAAATTTAATAAAATGTTGTTTACCTATGTAAAAATTTGTTATATTTCTATTTGAATTGAAAATATAATATGTATGGACGTGTTTAACTTTTGAACTCCAGTTTTCGCGTAAACATTAAATTAATTTTAAAATGTGAAAAATACATAGGTGGTAAATCTTTTGTTTCTTTTCGCAGTCAATTTCAACTCTACCACCTGACCTGTCATCGACAACCGAACACCGAAGGTCATCAATATCTCTGATATATTTTTGTGATAAGTCGTAAAATGTGTTCTGCAAAGTTTATTGCCATCATGGACTGAAAACATTTTTCCTATATCAATACATTCTTTAATATGTCGTAATTTAAAAAAAATTATGTTTATAAAATATTATTACAGTGCATAGTGTAGATATAAATTTTATTATACACTTTTATTAAATATTAAATTTTGCTCAGTAGTTTCATTATTTTTCAGTTATATTATTTTATCTAAAAAACGGTGATTTTTAAAAATTTTGAAATTGAAGAAATAGCAGGTATATGAGACACTTCCATAACGTTTTACAATAATTGTGAGGTTAGTTTTCTAACGTGTCCGTTAAATGACGTGTTAAAATTTTTGTTATTCTAATAATTTAAATTAATTAATAGCAATGTCGTCTAGCGATGACAGTGATGACTCTTTTACTGCGAATGATGTGAAAGTGGAGATATTATCAGCCTCAGAGGTAGATTGTAAGATGCCGATACCAATAGATAAACGTATAGGTACACGCATGTTAACCAAGTTTGAAAGAATCCGAGTTGTAGGCTATCGGGCTGCAGAAATTGCCGCTGAAGGTAAAATAAACGTTGAAGTTCCTTACAAAATGACTCCCTTCGAAATTGCACAAATGGAACTACGACAAAAGAAAATTAAGCTAATCATTAGGAGATATTTTCCAGACGGTTCATATGAAGATTGGCGGGTCGATGAATTATTACTTCCATAATTTTCATTTGTAGTGGTGTAATGATACTCTAAAGAAGTATCCAACTCAATTTTTTGTAACAGTTTATTTTTTGAATATATTTGTGTAAGCTGTTAATTTAATGTATGCAGTTGTTAAATCTATTAAATGGTTTTATTAACCCAATTATTACTGTGTATTAGTTTTTTTTATTTCAATATATACATTTGTGTCTACCTATACGTAATAAATAATTTTAAGTGTTGAAGAGGTCCAAAAATATTTTTCAGAAACTCTTGACGGACAATTATTTTCTCATGTGTCAAATCTAAAAAACATTAACGTCTGTGGTTTGACCGTTTAACGGAAAATATTTTTATAGGTGTAGATTCATGGAAAATTTTTTCCACTGCTGTAAGTTTTATAGCGCCTTTCCTGCACTGTAAATTAATCGTAAAGATAACCAAAAATTAGAAATGGGCAACCCAAAAATTGATGATGATAATAATAATAACAACGATGTGATTTCTAAGATGGAAATGCTGCGTGTTTTTGTCAATACATTGCAAACATTTTTCGTTCATAAATAAAATCAATAAAAATGGCTGCGAATAAACAATTTGTAGTATTAGTTTCAATAGGATTATTTTTCAAATTAAAATTGCATTTAATTGAATATGAATTTAATCAATATAATAATGGCAATTTAAAAAAATGTTATTTGAATACATAGGTATACTATATTTTTTCCGTTTTATTAAAGAGTATTTGTTATAATGGCAAATATACACAGTAGGTGGTATTGATTGCTTTGCAGAATTATATTTTTACGTTTTGCCATTTGTTATTCCATATACGACTGAATTCCATTCCACTAAGTTTAATTTTACTTCTTTTAATTAATATTCTTTATACCTACAACACAGGTTCACAGTCAATTTAATTCAACGTTATTAAATTACCAATTTTTGTTACATTAATGCACTATGTTCGTGTTTTAGTGTTTAATGTTACCTCTTCAGAGCTCTTGAGAGGACGTTAAGTGAAATTTCTAAGATGAACTTATTGTGAGAAATTAACTCATGCTTGTTTTGTTAATTCAATCCAGTTTTTAAAGAAACTCAGTAGAACTTATCTAAAACCAGTGGCGACTCGTGGTTTGTGATGTCAGGAGGGTCACCAATTAAGAACGCAAAAGGTTAATTAAATATCATAATATTAGTTTTGGTACTGCAAAATCCCAGTGTACACAATTTGCCACTGTGTAAACTATTAAAATTATCCTATTAATGTAATCGATATTGCTAATGTAATTTTTTAAAATTAACGATATTTCTTAATTACAACGCACATACTCTGTATTTCTAATTTTGTGATTAATTTAAAAAATTACACAATTAAAATAATAATATTCAAGTTTATTAATCTGTTGCGTTTATTTACCATTGCGCGAGATAAAAATATTAGTTAATTATTTAATTTTTGAATTAAAAGATACTTGAAAAGTTTAATAAGTGTTTAATGAAAACTGCGAAGAATTAATTTCGCTCCGTTTTATAGGACCACCCATAGTGTGCTAATTTTGTAACAAGATTAACTGGAGCTTTAAAAATTATATTTTTATAAAAAAAACATTCAAGAGTTATTTGTTAATTTAGAAAAAGATTACACTTACACAGAACCGTAACGGGGTTTCTGTGCCCAAGGCAAATTTACTTTGTACGCTCGAACAAATAAAAAAATTACCGAGCAATAAACCGATATTATGTCTATAATAGTATAAAATATAGTCAAACAACGCAACCCGCAGTAAGCACATAGACGAGTGCAAATTCTTTATTTAATTTTAATCATAAAAATGAACTTAATAAAACTCAACCCTTACACTATGTTAAACTATACCGTGTAATAACAACGGAAGCCCAACTCCTTTAAGTGAATCTCAAAAATAAGTAAATTATAAATCAGATTGGATTATGGCAATTAGCACCAAGTTAATTTTAAATTGTAGGAATGTTGTTGCACAAAATCGCGTTATATTGAAACTGATTGAAAAGATTACAGTAGCATTAAAGTAGCAACAACTGAGACTAGATTCCCGAATTAGTAATATAATCATAACTATAAAATTTCTATCTAAATAGCTTTTAGGTATTCGAAATGTACTAGTTACCAGTGGGATGACCTTATAGTTCCAGTAACTTTATCGTGCTAAATGATGGTAAAGCCACTACCTCAAAGTTGCAACAATTTTGAAATAACCCTGAGTGGCTGATAGGTTTTAGAGCTTGTGACTATCAACATCAAAGTCATAAAACTTAGGAAATAGATTAACCTTACGTCAGAATAAGAAATAGAAAAATTTTTATATGTTAATTATTGAGATAAGCTCCCAAAGCCTCTGGTTTCGAAGCTCAGATTAACAAATCTTTGTTGTTAAATAGAAACTTTTGATTTTTGTAGTATTTCTATAAGTAAAATTTTGAAATTTTTTTTTATATATACCCACTTATTTTTCTTAAATTTTCAAATTTTGTCAAATCGATGCCTAATTGGCACGACTGACAAGCCAAATATGGCCACCAGTAGCGGCAGGAAAAGTTTTGGCTTCAGCAATTTAAATTATGGATGTGTACTATTTAAGAACACATTTAATTGAGTTTTGGAGTACCTAATAAGTGATTTTTATTATAATTTCGAGAATTGGCTCACATTTGGACAAATTGGACATTTTTGATGAGATTATCAAGGTTGGATTATTGATAACAATTGGAGATTTGAAAGATAAGTTGGAATGTTAGTAAATTAAAATTAATTTATAAAATAAAAAAATGGTAAAATTTGTAAATTAAAATTGAATCCAAGGCTTTCGTTAAGTTAAGTTCATATCGGCGACAGATGTACGACTTACCAAATTAATTTGCTTTCCTATTTTGCATTAAAATTAATTAGGATATTAATTTATTTTGAATTTAGATTTTTTAAGGAAGAATAATATTATAACCTGAATTTTTGGTGTTATTATTTATATTTGAAGTTTTATTTGTGGATTTGGCTTTTTTGAAGTTTTACAAGATTTTTAAAATGTGGACCTTAGAATATATTTCTTCAATATATTTAGATGTTCTGCAAGAGAGGAGAAAGGCTCATATTTAATCACAGAGCATGCAAAAACCTTTAATCTTTGAAACCGAGCAGCCGGAGTAATTGTGTTCAAATGAGAAACTCAAGTCATGATAGAAAATCGACGACTTTGGAGCATATACCGAAAGATTTAAGTAGAAATGTGTACCGTCATATTCCGTAATATATGACTCATTGCCGGATCCATATAGTTTCTGATTAACTTTAGGTGGATTTCTAGTCCAGTCAAAAAAAAAGGATTGGATATTGAAGCACTTAAAAATTATAAATTAATAAGGAGAGGTAATTAAAATATTAGCCCTAGTTAGTGGTTTCATACACACTAACTTTAACCCGACCTAAGGGGAACCAGAGTCTCTTCTCTGAACCCACTTAGGTAATTCTCAGCAGGCGCGTCCACGTCGCGGGGGTGGGCCCGACCTAAAAGTCGGTGGCCAAGTTCTGTTGAGGACCCAGTAAAGCGGGGTATATCGCTTTACCCTTGTCCAGGGTTACGGACGAAGTCTACAACGACAGAGAAGACGTAGAAAATGTAATTTTGGCAGAAAGAACAACACCAAATAAACGAACGAAGAACAAAATAACATCACTGAAAATTGGTTGAGAACCTATCAAAATATGCACCTGGATATACCTGGAAAATATGCAATTGGCAAGATCGGGGAATTTGTAGGTGATTATGGGTTAGGCACAAGAAATGAACAAGACGAAAAAGGAATACGTAATATTGATTACGTTTTTTATGCTTCCATCACGCCGATTAGTATACATGGATTTAACCACAAGATGAATCCGGAAACACAGTCAGAAATCAAATCGACTATATCCTGGTGAATAAGCGACTCCGCAACAGCTGTTGGTCAGTTAAAACCTACCCTGGTGCGGAAATATCATCCTACCACTGCGCCCTAGTTGGTAAATTTAGAATAAAACTCAAGAAAATTCAAAGAGAAACAACCGTAAAATGATGAGACTTGAGACGACTAAAGGAACAAGAAACTTAAGAGACATTAAAAAGGCTCATAGGCGAGAGGCAGAAAGAACTAGGGGATTTAGATGATCTGGACAAAACAATGAAAACTTTTCACTAAATTGGAGACAAGCACTTGAAAAACGGGCGAAAGAGATGGATGACAGATGTGATACTATAACTTATGCAAAAAAAAATTAGAAATAACGAAGTAGCATATAGGGACACTCAGAGGAAGATAAGACGAGAAATTAGAGCAGGGAAAAAATAGTAAGCTTTAAAAAACTTAAAACAGTTAATAAACCTTTGAAGATAACAAAATGCCATTGCTAAAATAAATATAGTACCTAGTGGTCAATGGAAATACTTTAAAGGTAGGCTCACGACGTCATTGAGTATCTGAAGACTTTAAAAGTGGAGGAATAAATAAATAAAACCTGCAACAAGAATCAAATAATAGAGAATAGCAATTGAAGAAGGAAAAGTAATTTAAGTCAAATAAAAGGAGACCTGAAAATTAATTCAATTCGCGAACGAGATTCTAAGAGTTATATTATGGTATTTTAAATACCACTCTGTGTTTGAAAAAGTTTTCTAAATACATTTTTCAAGTTTTTATTTTAGTTGATTGATACTGGGTTGTCATACGGATAAAACTATAATTATGAGCGACGGCCTGTTAACTTAATCAGCGTCAAAAGTATGTTTTGCGTTACTCGGAGGTTCAAAATCAAATTTTGTAGGATTCTCTGATATAGAATTGCTATGTTCCGACTAGCATTGTTTTTAACTTTGTGCAATGCTGTAATGAAAAATTTACCTGTTTGAATTACTCCTATAATAAAAATGAAAAATTGTAACTGCATGCATAAAACGTATTTAATTTGACAATTCAAATTCAATTATGTACGGAACAGGAAACAGACAGCAATTTTAATAAAGTTTGTTTAGGTACACTATAAAGGGTAATTTAGGGTTTTAGTATAAGTGTTGTAATATATATAAATAAAATGTTATTTAGTAGAATAAAGTGATTTTCACAATTTTATGAAGGCACGTGTTTAATGTGCGTTAAAATAGTCAAGATATAAATTGAAAAATGAATATTTATGCATTAGGTGTACAGGAAAGCTTTTAGCTGCTTTTGTGGGCAATTTTTCATAACAAGCTGAGTTGTGTCCGTTAAAAATATGCCTCTATCCGGCATTGTAACAGCGGCAATTAAGCTCTTATTTTTAAAACAAAATATTTTGTTGTTATTTTGAATATTTGAATAAATATATTTCAAACCCAATTTAATTCAATTAGCTTAAAATAATATATATATAAATTATATCAGTAGTGTTAGATTTCCAGTGAAGCATTAATTTGAATTAGTTTTATTGATCAGTCATTTAATATTGATATTACATTATTATTTTGATATTCTAATAATAATATTTTAAATATTTTATCTTAAATAATTTTTTAAAGCATTGTAAAACAGTTATTTTATTTCCACTATTCTCAAAAATTTTTCAAAAACTTTTTCTTGTATGAGAGGTTCAATTAACTTGGAATTCAAACAATCTGGGAATCATTGCTAATGGGAACTGCAACGTCAAAGTAATACCTTTCGTACATAAACATACATTCCCCCAACTCTCATTTGAACTTCCAATCCAATAATATCATTTGTTTATACCCTTTGTGGTGTCTGCATTATTTGTGCTCTTTAGCTTGTTGATAAATTCAATTTCAAATTTGGTTTACCAGTAGAAATAATTATCATTCAATTTGATATTGAATTTAAAAAGAACCTCTGGGTATAAAGTAAATAATAATACTGATAAATCTGCACAACTCTGTAGGTTATGTTTTCTAAATATGAGTTGACGTTGAATGTATTGTGGAATACCTCCCAGTCCTCCCGGTCTCAAAATTCAAAAATAAGGTGTAT
Organism: Cantharis rufa; assembly: GCA_947369205.1. Taxonomy (NCBI): domain Eukaryota; kingdom Metazoa; phylum Arthropoda; class Insecta; order Coleoptera; family Cantharidae; genus Cantharis; species Cantharis rufa. The sequence continues at coordinate 20,670,873 of OX376309.1, forward strand.
GTTACGTATTTAATAATATTAAATATAAATCTTTCACGTTTGGAAGAAACGTTTGCTAGAAATACAGCATTCCAATTCGGAATATAATGACTTTTTAACTAATAAACGTTATTTCGAAGTTGATTTAAATTTTTAAATTTTCCATGGAAAAGTGCATTCATCAAATTATGTGTTTATATTTCGACATTATAAACGGTTCGTACCTCTATTATAAGCATTGCGCGAATTATTGATCTGAATTTAATCTGAATAATCCAGTTTATTTCAGCAATAAAATGCTATATAAAAGAAGCAATCAAATCAATTTTTTCAGGACTAATGTGATACCGAGGAGACCTAATAAGGTCGAAACGTGTCTATCATTGTTGTTGTCTTGAAAATAATTGATTTAACTTAGAATATTTAAATTCTCCGTAACTAAAATAAGCTACGCCGTGATAACCCAAATGGGGTATATTTGGTTTTGGATTTCAAAATTGGCAGAATTGGATGAAAAATGAGATTTTGGATTTAGAGCGTTACCATTGGTATGATTTTGATTTTTGTATAATTAGTCGGGCAATTTGTAATTTTCAGGAAGCATTATTGCAAAAATTTGGAAATTATAAAAAAACATTACATTTTTCGCAAGCAACGTGAGGCATTAGTAAACAATTTTGGTAATATTGAATTAATTTTTGAACTCACCTGAGATCAACTTGACCCTGAGATTGACATATTGTAGAAAATATGGAAGAAAAAGAAGTAGTACATAAACTCACGTTATTCATGAACATTTTTAAATTCAGAAATAAATAGAAAAGCAGGTAGAGAAGAAATAAAAAACTTAATAATAATTACAAATAAAGACACACTCCACAAAAACAAAGAAAAATTAGAAAAGGTAAAAATGGAACTTACAGAAGTGATAGAAAAGTAAAATGAAAATATAAACAATAAAGTACAGGACCGTCTGACGGATTTAACAAGTAATACTGAAGGAAAGGATCAAGAGATAAAGCAGAAAATATCAGCAAAATGACTCAATTTTAAATTCAACAAGGAAAACAGAAATAATTGAAAAACAAACAAAAGACACTAAAATATCAACAAAGAAAATATTGTTGGAAATATAAATCGAAGTCCGAATAATAGAATTTATGCAAATTGAAGTGAAAAAAGTGGCAAAAATGGAAATAATGTTGAAAAATCCAAAAAGCTATAACAAAATTAAATGTAATGTTTTTGATTTGAAAATTTTGATTTTAAATTTTGGAACATGACAAATAGATAGGTTTTGTTGTAAACCCCCGGTTATACAATAAAAGTCAGGAGAGTAATGTCATGTTCCAAAATTATCCATGCAATTTTTATTTATTTTATAAAATGAACACTATTTTTTGTATAAATTAATTATTTTGAAATTTAAAACTATTTTTGAATTTACTGGGAAAATTATGATTTGAATTTGGTATTTTGAGAATAAATTATAAATTGATTTTTTTTTTTTAACGAATATTTGAACGAACTGGGATTATTTTTGGAAAAGATTTGGAAGAAAAACTAAAATAAAAAATATTTTTCAATTATAATCTGACAAACATTGATTTATATTTAATATAAAAACCGGAATAACAATATTTTGACGAAAAAGAGAAAAATGTGTGAAAGTAAATCCACTACCTAATACAGCGTTAAGAAATTCATATTATATTATCATGTTTGACACCTTACATAAATTATCGTAACCGCTAAATTAGTAAACTCGACGTGGTGGTGACCTTTAGTTGATATATTTCTCAAAATTAATCAACCAACCTCTCAAGAAAAGTTGTGATTAATATTGCCAATATATAGATTAATTTATATTACACCAAGTGGGTATATAATTCTGACATAGCATTTTCATTTTCTCTAATTTGAATGAATACCGATACCTACTTAATTCTGATTTAAATGAAAATTATTTGCATATAAAGAGAAAAAAATTTGGAAAACAAACAATTTTAATTTTTAAATTTTTTATACAAAATGCATTAACCTGCCAGTAGTGATACTATGACCCCAGGTCTGATCATCCATAATAGATTTTTCTATTTAACTTATTTTTAAATTTACAGAAAATACCTATTTATATTACTGACGGTTAAATAGGAGTTTATATTTGGGATAATGTAATATGTATGTACATAATATGTAGATTAGGTATATTGAAATCCGGACGCTCCTATGTTAACAATGCAAATTGCCGGTTTCGTAGCCGTTTTTTGGCATATAAAAATCAATTTTACAGCAAAATTTTTAAGACAAATTTTGTTGAAAATTTCATTTCCTTCAATATTGTTCATATACAGTTTTTTATTTTGTCACCACGTTTCTGACTGACAGCGGCTTAACAAGACTCGGTAAAATACGAATTATATATCATTTATATCTCGGAAACAGTGCGCCAAAATAAAAAAAATCAATAGACACTTTTTATTGTAAATTTTAATCTCTACATTTTTGTTCCTATAAATTTTTCTCTTTGGTCGCACCGTTTCCGAGATATAGATGACAATATTTTTCGTATTTTATTGAGTCTTGTTTAAGCCGCAGTCAGTCAGAAACGGCGCGACAAAATAAATAAATGAATATAAACAAAATTGAACGCAATGAAATTTTCAACAAAAAACGTTTAATAAGTTTTACTGTTAAAGCCAAAAAACAGCTTGAAAACCGGCAATTTGCATTGTTAACATTGGAACGTCCGGATTTCATTATGAGTCACTGTGGTATATGTATATTGTATATTATTATAATATATAAATGCAAATAGAAAAACTACCTGGGTAAAATATGACTTTTAAATAAAATTCATATTTGAAAGGAAAACTGTTAGAATATAATAAAGAAAATAGACAAATATACGGATAGCATAACATCGCTTTAAGTCTAGGAGCTACAAGTTTAATTCCTTTTTATGATTTCTTTTTGTACGAATAAAAGTTAAACTGGTTGAAATGTTAATTAAAACGTTAAAAACAATTAATTTTAACTGCAAGTTTAAAGTAAATATAAATTTTAATCAAACTACAAGAAAGATTTCAATAAAAATTAAATGTAAGCACTTTGTCTACATTTTATGAATCGTTGTATATTTTTAACACAGTAAACGAAAGCTATTTCTATTACATTTTAAACAAGTTAAATGGGAAATCATGTTTCCGTAATAGGAAAACATAATGGTTCCAATTAAACTTTTAAATTGAACTTACTTAGTAGCAATTTCCCAAATTTATAAAATTAATTATTAAGTAAAATCCAAAAAATATTATTATTGTTGGAAGTCGTTTAAAACACTTAAAAATTTGAATGTCATTGACCTATCTTAAAGCAGCTTAAGAAACATGAAATAAAGTTCTTACGCCACACGAAATACACATATTTATACAAATTTAGAATTATTAACCGGTTATAAATTTTATTAAATCTGTGTATAAGTTTTTCATATTATGAAAGTTTTTTTATAACAAGAATTTATTTACAGACCACTTAGCAGCCAATTCAGCATTTTTCATGTCCTAATGTTATTTTATAACTTGGAAAAATGTAAAAATATTCATCGATATTTTGAAATAGTATTGGGTCAGTAAATATCACAATGCACACATAGAAATATATTTTGATAATTATCTCTATCCTTTATTCTTAATGATTCTAACAGTAATTGAAGGAATAATTACGATAAAATAAAATACATGTAACGTAACTTCAGGTAAAAATACTGAAAAGTAAACTTTGATAAGAAAACTAAATTACTAATATTAATTTTCGCTAATTTGATATTATCGGAATCTTTATTTTCATCCAGTAAATGTCCCAAGTAAAATAAAATAGTAAAATATGGTAGGAGATAACACTAAAGCTAAAGTAGTACAAGTTACACTTTACCACTTTGGCCTTACTTTAATGGAATGAGGTTATTGTAGGTATTATGTTTGAATCTTTCATCCGTAATTACAGAATTGCTTTCAAATTTTACTTTAATTGTTACATTTTCAGACATTTATTGCTGCGATGATTAGACAATGCCTCAAGTTTGTTGTATATTCTGTTTTTCGTCTATACTCGGTAGGTTTACACTTCTCAAACTTTATTTGTCTTTTTAAACTTAAATCATACAATTCCAGGTTATCAAGCTTACAAACTACATTTTGGGCTTGTTTCCAATATTATCTTATTATGCCGTTTTCTAACCGTTGTTGCAGTCAATAGAAGTTACTTTTAATGTATTTATAAGAATAGGGTGCAAAGTTTCTTATTTTTGATTAGTTCAAAACTTTTACCAGCCCTGACTTGAATAAATTAATATGATTGAATACATGCATATGTCGCTGGGTTCGCCGTGGGGATTAAAAATAAATTAGATAATTAGCAAAGAAGAAGTAAATATGCAAAGTATTCATTAACAAACAGTCATTAAAATAAAAAAAAGTACAATTAAAATACGTAATTGTTTGATTTAAATTAGTTTAACTACTTAAAAGGAACAATAATAAAAAGCTAAGAGAGAAAATGTTATGTTCGCAGTGTTCGAGATATATGCAAACATAAACATTAGTTGCCAGGGATAAGAAGTTTATTTAGTTTAGATTTTGTTAATTAATAAATCGATACCTTATGAATAAATGTACATGTACATTGTTTGAAATCCAAATAATGGTGTATTAAAAATAATATGATTTAATGTTTAAGTGATAGCAACATAAAAAAGCCTTTCATTATAGTAAAAGATTTTCATGATAATATAATACATACACACATCCTTACAGAAATTCTTACACAACATGTACTACATGTATTGAAATATATTCTATGGAAGTCGAAATTCATATGTACATACGTAGTTATGCAATAAAATTGGAAATTTACAAAATACTATAAAGAAAGAAAAAAGTTATAAAAGTCAAAAACAAGCCTGACAAATAAATAATATTTAGTATTGGATTTAAAGGTGATTTCATATCGCTAAATTTAAAATCTATTTTTGTTGGAAAACTGCAGCTATAGGTGTTATATCGAAGCAACATGTGCAGCTTTGCATAAGCTCTGCAACATACATTAAAACAAGATCACGTTGGTATTGTTCGCGATTTGCATTATTGTATGTTAGTAGCTCCTCGACTAAAATAATCTTTGAACTTGATAGTAGTATGAAACAGCTGGTCTTAAAGCTTATTCTCGGTACTACTTATTTGTTTGGTTTTGTACTTATTTTGTTTTTCTTGTTGTTCTAATATGTTTTTGATATTCTATGAAATTATACAGATTAACTAATATGTTGCATTTTAATTAACTGCTAATTGTTGTATAAATTTTGCGATTCTTTATTTTTTATTCCAGCGTTATTTAACTAAAAGTATGCAATCATGCACAATAATAGTTTTAGCTATCAAATGTAAGTATATTTGGTAGTTTTAAGCGCTCTCTATGTTAGTTTGAACAGGTTATTTCTCAGCTCAAATTCAAATTAACACCAAACTTTAACGTAGATTTTAACTGAAATAAAGTCACCCGTAGGAAAATTATTTTAGTGTTAAATTTACCTTGAATATTTTTTACCGTGTACTTGCAAATATCATAAGAATTTTCTAAGAATATCTTTTGATAGAAACTCAATTTATAGCCTCGATGTAGCATTTGTGCTAACAATGTAGATTTATAAAAGTCCTATAGGTATAGGATGATTTTAAAATTTGTATCAATACCTTACAAGGGTGTGCATGCTGAAGAGAGGGCGTGGGTATTCTTGTCATTTTACAGTGCAGATAATAGTAATTTTTTTCCAACGCAAGACAAGGTAGAAATAACGTATTAATAGGGATAGAGGCTGAAATAATAACGTATTGCGGATGCAGGCTAGAAATACGTTAAAAATACGTTAAATCGATAACTTGCGTAGTATTCAATATCGCATTTAACAGTATTCAAAATATTTCTAATCAATATTGGTCAATAATGAAGACAGTTTCTTTTTATGATTATACTAGATTGTACTTTTAAGTTTCTACCTATCTTAAAACGAACCAACCGAAATTGTATTATAAAAGAAATAACAGAGAGAAAAAAAAAGAAAGATATATTATGTATACTTAATATTACGTAGTCTTATTCTTTAAAAAAAAGTTTATTACAAAATTGCAAAACTGGCAAACCGGTTTAACAATAAAAGCTTGTGAGCTCTTTGAAAAATCTTACAACAATTGAACTTAGCTTAAGCTGTTACACGAGCATGGTGCAACATGCAGTGCCAGATTAACCCATAAGCAAATTAAGCAGTTGCTTAGGGCACCACGTCTTGGGGTACCACGCACCAGAAACAGCACAAAAAAATATTTGCTAGCACATGAAAGGTAAGGCTGTTTGAAAATCCTCTCCATTTGAAATTGACTAGAGCGTTGACTTCGGAGTCATAAGTCATATCCCGCTTGCTCGCTCGCTCGTGCATCACTCTGAAACTCAAATGCTCCCGATTTGCGATTAGCCCATCACCACCTCTGCCCCGCCGACGCTGTGATGTCCTGTTGTTTTTTTTTTTGAAGAACAAAGCCTATGTTCGATCTTTGAGCTTATGGAGAAGGCAACCGGAAACCACCCCATAACTAAAAATTCCATAGTACGTTATGTAATACTGTCCCGGGTATTAATCTGGATCGCGCTATGACTGAGACAGGTTAATTATGCCTTCCTCACTATCGATACACGCTGATTCTTGTCGTATGGCGGGACCTGCCCTGGGCGCGGTTCCTCCTTCTGTTTCACCATATCTTCCTCCCCTTGCCAAAGCGCGGTCTTCCAGAAGTCGCGGTTTCAGTAAGTCACGGGGTGCAGTCCTTGGTTCGAAGTTTGCTGGTAGCTCGCTAGCTCCTTATGCCCACTTGTTAATATTTACGTTTCTAAGTTAAACCTCAGTACTACCCCCGAACAGGTTACTGGGTTCATCTCTTCTAGCTTAGCGTAGCTGTAAAGTGATTTAAAACCTCACGCAACCCTCTCAATGATACTGATAACGGAAATTTTACCAACGTGACAGACAGTCTGATTGCTTCATAATGTCACCTTAAAATGCCTCCATTCCTCAACAAGTTGTGCTTTCTTTATTCAGCGACATACATTATCAAAATGTGCGTGGACTGCGTACAAAAACTCTTCAGCTCCTGAACAGTGTGTGCTTACAAGACCTAAACATAATTTGTATTAGTGAGACATGGCTTTCTTCGGACATCTCGGACTCTGAGATATTTGTTACCTGGAAGTATGCCGTTTATCGCCGTGATCGAGATTTTGAGCTTACCGGTGTTGGGCGGGGAGGTGGCGTATTGATTGCGGTGCGCTATTCTCTTAATCCCGTTTCGATCGATCTTACTGCGTACATCAGAGCTTACCGGTGGTAGATGTTGTGGGCGTTTCAGTGAACTTGGATAAACAGCATAGAGCTCGTATTTTTGTAGTTTATTTACCGCCGAGCCTTTTCGTTTCTCGTTCTGCGAATGCCATTGTTCTGATCCCTCCCATTTTGGGACATTTTTGTCAAATGCAGAAAATGCGGCTCTAGAATACCGGGTTCACTTCAGTTTAATGGTGTCGAACATTCTGATGTTTACTCAATTGTTAACACTTTTGCAGACTATTTCCGATCAGTTTATATTGATTCAGACGCTACCTTTTCTTCATGTTGCGACGAAATCAATCCCTCGCTGTTAATACACATTCCGATGGTCACGATTGAGGATATTATTACTGCTCTACAACGTTCAAAAAATGATACAGATGGTATCCCTGCCTTCATACTGAAGGATTGTGCTTAGACTTTTGCAGATCCCTTACTTCACATCTTTAACTTGATTTTAACATCAGCCACCTTTCCATAATTCTGGAAGGTCGCACGTCTTTGTCCAGTTCTGATGAAGGGCAGTCCTTTGGAAATCAATAATTACCGTCCAATCTTGATATTGTCTAACCTGTCTAAGGCATTCGAGCGGATCTTGGATATTTATGCTCATGTCAATAGTTTATTATCTCCGTTCCAACATGGCTCTATGAGCGGTCGCTCAACCATCACTAACCTAGGGACCTTTAAACAGTTCACTTCCCAAACTCTAGACTGCCGAGGGCAGGTTGATACTATTTACACAGACTTCCAGAAGGCATTTGACCAACTCGACTTACATAGATTAATTACGAAGCAGTCATCGTTTGGTTTCTCTAATCAGCTAATTGATTTCTTCTGCTCCTATTTGTTCGAACGCAGGCAGTTTGTCGAGTATGTGGTCACAGGTCCTCAGTCTTCTCTGTTAGTTCTGGCGTTCCTGAAGGGTCCAATCTTGGTCCTCCACTTTTTTTATTATTTATTAACGATGTACCTAGATTTGTAATATCTCGCAAATTGCTATATGCTGATGACTTTAAAATTTTTTAAAGTATTTTTTCACTTGAGGACTGCTATCGTTTGCAAGCCAATCTTGATGCCATAGATACCTGGTGTAAACGTAATCGGCTGCAGCTATTGTGAAATGTTAGATAGTCTCTTTCACCAATCGCAAGACTGTCATTGATTTTCAGTATTCCTGTGAAGGTACCTTTCTGGAGAGATGTGATTCCTTTAAAGACCTTGGTGTCACCTTCGATTCGCAACTAACCTTCGCTGAACACATCGGTGCTACCTTAAGTTCTGCCTCACGCATGTTCTTTTCTTTAGTTTTGTTCGATCAAGGTTAAAATATGTCGCATCTATCTGGTATCCAATGCACGCGTGCCACATCAGGCGACTTGAATTGGTTCAGCGCCGATTTTTGAAATTCTTCAAGACGGTGTGTACCCGTTGCAGGGATTCGATCATCGCGCTCTACTTGATCGTTTTGATTTAGTGTTGCTTGAAAGCAGGCGTTTTGTGTTATCCGTTATGTTTCTATGTAAACTTTTAAGAAATTTGATCGATTGCCCTTCTCTATTAGCTGAAATCAACTCCTCGTACCTAGAGATTGTTCTAGACAACGCAACCTCTTCTACTGTAAGATCTGCCGTACGAATTTCTTGGCTTTATCTCCTATCTCAATCTGTTGTCGCAACTGGAATCTTATCGCCGATGATACCCACCCCAACCATACGAGTTTTAAGGGCATTGCGGTTTAGTTTTGCACAAATATGTACATATATTATATATTATATATTATAGGTATATATTGTATGTTGCGAATTTTTGTTTTGTTTTATTTTGTTAGTATACTATGTATAGTATATTGTTTTAATTCTATTTTTTCTTATACACACTCCTTTTAATTAGTTTTTACTGTTTGGAGTGTGTCTAAGCCAATAAATAAATAAAAGTTGGTTTAAATAGCCAGAATGATACATCCATACATCCAAAATTGGATAGGCACTTGAAGAAGAAGAAGAAGCTGTTATTTTAAAATTGATCCGTATAGATACAAAATTCAGGAGTAAACCCGGGGGGTTTGAAGGGTAATTGTGGTATATGGGGTATAACTTTTGAACGCGATGTAAACGCAAAACCATTTAAACGTGAGACATTTGGACTTGAAACCTTTTGAAAAACGCAGCATTATAGTGTAAACGCAAAATTTATAGACGCAATGTTGGTTAAGGAAACCTTTACAACAGTGACCATTAAAAGCGTATATTTTCTATAAAAAACCTAACTTCTTCATTAGCCTTCAAAATTTTCGGGTCTGAATGGTCTTATTTTCGAATAGTCCTTCAAGATCCGGGGGTCTGGGAGGTATGGAATACTCTCTAGTGCACCACTTGTTATTTATTCACGTCAAAACTAAAGTTATGCTTGAAGGTCCTTTGAGACGTAAAGCAAACTTAGAAATCAATTTCCTCAGTGGTGCTGCCAAAGACCGGACAGCCATCTCCATCGTTAACTGCAAGGTCAGGTGGGCCGGATGCCGCCGTACCTTTAGGAATAACAGAATAATATCAAACAGAAAATTGTACTTTTTATCTTTGTATGTTATACAAAACTACACCTGAAATTTTTGAAAGGCTGATTGCATTTGCAAGGTGCAGAGTAATTACTGTTAGATCATAAAAACGAATTTAAATTTACTTATTATTGTATATTAGATCAAATGCCGTCATTAGCAGCTTGGCCTATATTAGAGAGTATGTGTAACTTCTTGCCGAGGTGTTATTAATTAGCTTACAAATCGATTAATTAATAGTAATTAAAGTGATATTAGATAGTAGATAAATGCTTAAGGTTATAGTGTTAAGGCTGTGGAAGATAACAGATAATTTGATATTTAAGCAAATATAGGGTTTTGTTTATGACAAATAACTAACAACTTCACAATTGCGCATTTACATTTTGGATAATAGGTAACATACATAAGTATAACTTTCAAATTTATTGTAGTAATGATTTTGAACTAAACTTTACTTTCGACACAATTATCTTTGCATTTTACAATTTCCCAAATTAAACAGCTAATTATACATACCTGTTTTCCCTCAAATGTATTGAAGTAATAAATTCCATTTATGTAAGTAACATTAAAAATTATTACTATAGCTGTTTTATTTATTTATATCTTATATTTTATACATAGAAATAATTTACATTTACAGTATTTCATGAAAAGTACCAGTTATATTTTATTTGATTGAAAATGATAAGATTGATATCAGATTATTTAAAAAACCTAAATATAAAACACAATGCTAAATTACGCTATATTTAATGTGGTTGCTATTTTTAAAAATTATTTATTTTACAATTGTGTTAATGCGCAGCCATATCGTGAAATTACTACTCATAATGTAAAATCATAAATTGATAAAATTCTATTTAGAGAAAATGGTGGTATGCTGCTGTCTTAATTACTGCCACTATCTTTAGACTCCTCCAGATTCTATGTTAACCGGATTTACCTAGGCTTGTTGGTTTTGGTAAAGCCAGGGTAGCAGCCTGACACGGCTTTATTTTTGCAGGAAATGAAAATAGTACCAACCGTGCCAGCCGAAGTTAATATCATTGTTAAACAAACTCGTTTATCAAATCCGCTAACTTTGTTATCCTTATTCTAAATTACACATCAGTACGTTTCATGTATGCGCACATAGTAAAAAATGAAAACAGAAGCACGAATTTTGACGTTGCAGCAGATTCAAATGGCTTTTTAAATAGCACACGCACTAACTACTGGTGTAAACTGCGATAACAGCTGAAAATTATTACATTGTGCCATACAATTCAGGTGCAACCTATACGATATAATACCTATTATGTATTATCGCGCAACAAAATTTATTTTAGAAACATAAATAGAACCTTTATCTTAAAATTAGAAAATTACGTTAACTTCATATACTTTAATATATTATCCACTTTTTCATCAAGATAAAATTTAAAAACATAATTAAAGTTTTTTATGCTTTTTAGGTTTGCCACCGAGATGCAGAGTTGACTGGAAATCCGGCCTTAGCTTTTGCGATTTCAGTAGTCACGTTCTAATAAGACTTCCTTAACTTTCATAATATTAATTTCTGGAGCGGAATTTTAATTTTAAGAAAACATATGCACCACAGTTATATTCTAATCGCCGATATTATACATGCAAACGTTACCCAAAATTAAATCCGTTTCAGGAAAATTTCAGCTTTTTCACTAGACACTATACCTACACCAAAATATTTCTATAACAGAATCAACATACTCTTCGACAAAACGACAACAAAATATTTAATCTGGTAGTTTAGAGAAAGGTTGACTGGATGAAGCTTTTTCAGAATAAAACTTCTAATTATCTCGTTCAGAATTTTTTCAACACGAATGTACAACAATTATGGAAATTTGAAAATAGAGAACACTCGTCCGTAGCATTTAATAGGTTGAAAATTAACGATGATAGTTAAGAAGAAATCGATAGGCTTACTATACGTTGATAATACAAGAAACTGAGATAATCAGATTTTAGCTCACTCTAATACGTTTGTTATGCGATAGATCTAATTTCGTTCAGGCTAGTCGTGCGTTTAGACTGGAAACCCTAAGAATTTTGATTAAAAGTTAAGGTTTTACCGTAACAAATATGTTCATAATATATCTCTTTTCGAAAATGTACTGTGTATTACGAAAATAAATTATAGTTGAAATCATTGCCAATTCTAGCCAATATATAGTTTCAGTGTTGACATTTTTATGTTATCTCAATTTTGGAATAATATTTAAATTTAATATTGAGATTGTTGCTACTATAAATTACATTAAAAATATTTTTTTTAAATTTTAATAACAAATTTGTTGACTACCCCGATTTATAAGAGTAGATCATAGTAATATTATATTTCTCAAGTACCAATCCAATCAGAGGTTTGTTACGGAAGGGCTGACAGACAAAAGAAAATTCAGCGCGAAAACGTCTAGAGTGAGACGGCGGTTTGACGCAAACTTTAAAAATAAAATATTTTTATTATTTAGATTATTTGATTTATTTATATTTAACTAATTCTAAACCATAAATACTTTTTCATTTCTCAAGCTTAAGGCATTGCAGAAGGAAATCTGAGACAAAATGTCGATTCTAACATCCTTAAACATCTAAAATAAACATTTTTAACTGCTTTTTCACTTTTAAATTACATAGATTAGTAATTATAATAATTAATTAGGATGCCTTTCCTATATTACTTACAGATATACAGACAAAATTATTATAATATTTTTTATGCAGTCATGAATGAAGGAGAATGCATGTGAGAGTGAAGGTTTCAAGAATAGCATTCCTGGTGTATGTAATAAATTTATTTTTAATTTACCTTAATATAATATGAATGTAACAACTTAACTTTCCTTTTTAATAATTTACCTCGCTGTGGGGCAAATCGTTACAATCTGCATGAACAAGTTTAGCATTTTTGAATTTAAAAACATAATTTTAATCCAAAATAAACACAAATCTGTTTTAATACATTTCTAAAATAACTGAATATATTGATTTGTTAGTAGGTAAATTTTTTGTGCTGTTTATTATTTTCAGTTTTTCTATGAAATAGATTAGTTTTCCAAAAAAGTTTACTAGACTGAAGTTATAGCCCATTAAAATTGCTATCAAGAAAAGGGCGTATTTTTTGTAAAACGTTTCGTTTAAGGTTACAGGGCTTAAAAATAAAAACCTAAAATTTTCCACCCTACAGATTACAATAGTTATACCAATTACAATCCTAATTTAAATTTTTATTATATACAATAATTTTCACAAAAAAATGTCGTTGCTTTTATTTTTTTCAATTGACACCAATCTTAAAGAAATGTGATACAGTTTGTGTTAAATATTTTAATGGATATCTACATCGCAATGAACCCATTTGATTTTCTTTGTAATTTTTTTTTGTAAAAAATGATTCCTTGAGTTCTTTTCATTTTTATAGATTTTTGCGGTCGTTTTGGTCTCTTAAAACTCCATTCAGTTCATTGTTATATGTTTTTGTCGGTCTACCTCGGATTTCATTAAAATAACTCTTAAATCTTAATTATATCATGTAAAAACCAATTTCTCTTAGATTGAATGTTAGGTACAAATTTATATTCAGAAGAAATGTAACCTTTTAAAAACTAAAAAAAAACTGTTATTTTTTGCAATTTAATAAAATTGTATAGATTTTCGAAACAAAAACATTTGAATAAATAATAAATTTAACTTTTCATGCCTGTATATTTTGCAATTTTAGATTTTTAAAAATAACCCTTATTTATAAGATGTCGAGAAAAGCTTGCTGGGTCTCTCTATAGATCCTAATTAACTTAAAAAAATAAAAATTGCATTAGCATCATAAGTATCCTCCAATGCATATTGCTGTGTTAGCAGGTGGGCCAATTAGCTAGCTCTAGAATTGATTTGGAGATATTTAGTGGCGGAGGTGATATGAGCCGGAAGGGTTTTTATTATATTTCAAATTTATCTTTTCGCCTTACAACTCACACTTCCTTCAACAAAAAATTTTTTGAATTTTAATTGTGAGTTCAATAAAATAAAATAATTTGGCCAAAAAATAGGTAGATAATGTAGATATAAGATAAAGAAATGCAACAGCGCATATCTATTAGAATACTTTCTAGGACATGGATTTTTTTTAAATCTTTCGTTAGGCAATTTCTTTGAATGTTGAGAGCTTTTAAGGACTATAGAAACTGGTAACAGTAACATTCTTGTTTAACCTGCAGACTGGGAAAATTTGTTCACGCACAAATGGAAATAGTATTCGAAAAGAAAATGTCAAGGGAATCGAAAAGATCTTTGTAAAAAACCTTTGTGTAATTTTTTAGGTATATACTTTTACTAGTTTGCTTAAAATACATTAATTTTACTATTAAGTTTAGTGGAGCTCCATTAAAATGAAAAAAAGAACTTAAAAAATCATATAGCATAAATCACAACAAAATTTTCATTTGCTTAATAATACAATTTAATTTTTGCCGAGTAATTTTTTGCTTAAAAAACGTTGACAGAAAAATCGATTTTTCTAAAAAAATTATTGTAAACATCGTAACGTTCTTACAAGTGGAAACATAATTTACGCGTGGTTAGAAATAAAAAGCATGGATGGTATAGCGAGATAGAATTGAAGTTTAGTTTGCTGGGATAATAGAATTTTGATGCTTGCCTGAATCGTTGATGCATGTTGTAAATCTTTTTATTGATGTATTTTTATCATATTCTTTATCAAACTTGTAGTCTTCTCGTTAAATTATACGTTTTAATATTTTTGAAAGGTTACAAATTTGAATAGCTTTAATTTGTACACTTCACATGTAAATACTGTTAATTAGGTACTACAAATACGTGAATTTAATATAAAGCAACTGAGGGTTTATAATTTCAGCATTGAGTAATGTATACGAAAATCTTAAATGAATAAATTATAGGTAATACCTATGTATAACCCTGATTAGCTAAATAATACTAAATGCTGCATTTTTTCACATCTCAAACCTTAGTTCCAATTTGTTCATATATTATGTAACACTCGGTACTCAGGTTTTCATCTAACGTCAGATTTTATCTTTTTTATAACAAAAACCTATGCCAATGTAGTTTATTTTATAAATTTATCGTCGAGGGAGAATTGATACATTTGTTTTGGTAGCTCTGATACATGTATCAAACCTACAAACCGCCATGCCACCGTATAACAAATTTTGGTATGATGCCGAAATTTTACAGTCATCAGATTCGGCAACAAGAAGAAACAAATCCAAATTTAAAGAAAGGTTCCGTAACCGATATTTGATCTTTAGAGTTTAAAATAAAAATTCTTTGTGTTTTCTCGATATTAACCATATCAATATTTTAGACAACCCATTTTATTTTATATTTTATTTTATATTTATCATCGCCTGATGATGCCATAGTATGGTGAAAACGTTTGAGATATTGTATACTTACATTATATTTTATTTGTGATAACTTAAAAACATTTTAGTTTCTAAAAAGTGTGAGTGCATTTTTTGGGTTTTTTAAAATTTTAATTAGAAAAGGTTTGCTTCATTTCTTCCAATTTTAAAGAAGTATTCTCAGCTTTTTTGTGGACCTTGAAGTTTTGTCAGTTAGTCAGATTTATGTAAATAGTAAACCAATTTTTAAATCTACAACGTGTTTGGGGAATTGAGTTCCTTTTTGGCTTCCATACACAACTTAATTTACCTTACTTCATTTTAAATAACCTACACATAATGAAACTGGAAAACTGCTAGAAACAGATGGAGCAAATGCGGTCTGCAGGCCGCACATTTTGAATAATTTGATTTAAAAATAATTTAAATTTAGTATTTTATAAATTTCCATTTGTTGAATTTGTTAGAACTTTCAATTGCAATATTGTTACAATTATGTAAATACTGGAATAATTTTCTACAAAATGACAATTTTGTAAATTATTTACTGTTAAAAATTACTGTAGCTTTCATCGTGTGAATTTCAATTGCAAATCAATGTAAAAGCAATATTGTTTTAAGATTAAGTTAATAAAAAATATTCTTACGTAAATAAATAAGCTAATTAAGCTTTTCTGGATTAAAACGGAAAGGCTAGCGCGGCCTTCAAACCGCACAACTTGGGAAATCTAATTTTATAATAATTTAAATTTACAATTTTATGGATTTCCAATCGGTCGCATCATTTAAACATTTAATTACACAATTTTTTAAATTAATTACAAAATGGTAACATGTTATATTTTGTAAATAATTTATTGTTAATAATCTAGTACTTTAAGTTTACAATGTGAGTTTTGTAAATATAGTATTACGGTATTACATATACACATATACACAACATTGCAAATCTGTATAAAATCTATAATTTTTAAAGAATTTATTAAGATAAGGAAATCTTGTGTTTTGTTGTACTATAAAAACAATCATAATTAAGCGGTTTTGGGGTGAAAGTGATGAGATGCGGCCTTCAGGCCGCACAACCTGTTAAATCCGAATTTTTTAATAATATAATCCAATTTTATGGATTACCAATTGCTCAAATCATTATTACAATATTTAATTCATATGTAAAAACTGTCACAATTTCTTTTAGAGAAATAATTATGTAAATTATTGGAAGCCAACTGATTTAGCTGTAAATAAAGCTTTGATATGTAAATTTACAAATCAAGATAATTGTACAGAGATATTACACAATTGCGTACTTTTTCTGCACAATTGTGTGGATTAGTAACACATATTTCCCTCCGTATTGTAAACCTAAGTTGAGTTATAATTTAAAAAATATAAATGAAGCTGAGAAAACCTTGTATTTTTAACTAGATGCAAAAATTTATAATTAAGCTTTTTGGGGTAAGTAGCGGGGCAGCGCGGCCTTCAGTCGCACAATCTGGCCAACCTAATTTTATAATTATTTACATTTGCAATTTTATGAATTACCAATCGATTCGAACTTATTATAACAATGAAATAAACGGAAAAATCTTTTAATTTCAATTACATAAATAATCATGATTGAGCCGTTTTTGGGTAAACCCAAAATG
Organism: Cantharis rufa; assembly: GCA_947369205.1. Taxonomy (NCBI): domain Eukaryota; kingdom Metazoa; phylum Arthropoda; class Insecta; order Coleoptera; family Cantharidae; genus Cantharis; species Cantharis rufa. The sequence goes on from OX376309.1 coordinate 20,687,898, forward strand.
ATGATTTTCCATTGAATGGAACGAGTTTTCTAAACATTTCATACATTGTCTTTCCCTAACTTTTTCGATGCAAATTACTGATTACTTAGCAGAAATCACCAAATTACAAATTAATGAAAAAATTCTACCAAAACTACTGAACTAAATAATGTGCTGGCCAAGATACAAGTCTTTAAATAGAATTAAGTCATCAGAATTTTCACCTGCACCGATACAATAAATTGCAACAAACAAAAATTGCTTTTTATCACGAATTATAACCCGCGTGACAGAATTTATATCGGGCTTCAAAATTTATTGGAAAAAACACCTAAGCTATTACAGTGTTAAATATTAGAATCGAAATAAAATTTAAAAAAAATGTTTAAAAGCGAGTGCAGTGAAGTAGATTATGAACATTGCAAGTAACAACATAGTAAAATTGAATACCATTACATACTTATAGCTTTACTTTGTTTTAACATGTTTCGTGACTTGCTGCGAGCTACCAGCGATAAGAAATGAGCACATACAATAGGTATGTTGATTTTACATTTTATTTAAAATTTATTGTGAAAATTGTAAATACTGCAAAAGGTGAACATTAAAAAATAACGTATAAAAGTAAAATAAATTTTCAGTTGTTTTTTATTTCATGACTTATAAAAATAAATTGAAACACGAAATATAGTCGTTTGATAAATAAATTTTGTATATTGTTATAGATAGAAAGTTCAATACCAAATTCTATGTCTAAAACATTGATAAATTCCTACCATTTTGGTATAAGTTTTTGTTAAATAAAAATATTGGGTATGTCGCCAACAGACCATAATATATTTATATATAATGCTTTGTTCTTTATAAAATGTATTTTCTATGAATTTACTCTAATTCTGCAAGAGGTACCTGCCGTGTGCATTTTTATTCTTCCGTGGGGCTCAGCTGCTCAGCCTGCGAATTATTAGCACCAATCAAAATGATACCTTAGAACTAAACCACTAACTAACTATTAATATATAAATTTGGATATTAAAATATTTTTATAAACTTAATTGTTTTAAATTACTTGAATTGCAAAATCCTAAGGCCTTAACAGAATAAGTTTTTAAATTGATTTACTTAATTAAAGAATTTAATGAAGTATAAAGTGTACCACGCAATTACTCAATCAAAGTTTCATTTATAAAACTTTTGCTTTTTTAAAAAAATATGTTAACTTTTAACAGTTTATATATTTTGCCTTAAGCTATTAAACATTTTTAAATTTGTTAAAATTAAGTTTTTAAAGGTGCTCTACATCAAAAAAGCTTTCCGTCAAGTAAACGATAGAAATATTGAAAATTTCAAGATGTATCAGAAAGGATAATACCTACTCTTTTCATGTAGGTACAAGTTGTTAAAGTTAATTAAAATACTTTGAAGCCCTTCCTTCATCAAAGTATTCAAAAATTTGATAACTATGCCGATCTACTATTTATAGCGATCAAAGCAAGTACTAAATATTGCAATGCTTGATGCTTACATTTTTTGAATTAACCCTCTTAGTCTGTAGGTACAATTAGTAAACATTGACGATATTGAAGTAGGCCACTTTTAAATAATATGCTCAAGTGTAAAGGTTGCTTACAATATTACAATACTTTCCCAAAGGCTTTAAACGCTAAAAATCAGAAGAATAGATTCACACCCCCATTGGTAAAGGGTAAAGCCTAATCCATGTTATTGAATAATCACGGAGTTCAATAAACTTACAACGGCACAATAAAACATAAGCTAGTTTGGTATAAACAGGGGTTAGCGACACTAAATAAGAAAACTTATATAACTAACCAACTTACAAAATAGCAGCGATATACGGTTTTCAGATTTTCACTTTTCAAAAAACAAGAAAAACAAGAACGAAAGAAAAGATTAATTGTTACAACATGATTTATCAAGACTCGGGTGGGTTTTTTAAATTTTACGATAACTTTTAACAAAAATGTGAAATATTGAAGCAAATCTTATATCCTGCGTAATTTTAATTAACTTCCATTTATTTTAAATTCATAAGAGAATATTTAAAAAATGAAGGTAAAATGTTCAGAAACAAAGTTTCTGTATTTATATAACACCGAAGACAAATTCGTTATTTTACTTGAGATAATGACAATATTAAGAAACATAGTGTCATATGCTTTTAACATTGTGACATTAACAAGAATTATGTTTGAGTTCGATCATTCATTTATTGCTGAAAGTAGTAGAACAGATTTTAAAGTTGATCGTTTTAGTTTGACAAGCACGGATTCTCAAAATCCGAACTTTAGTCTTTTTATGTAAATATCAATATGATAATGTACAAAGCACAGGTGCTATAATTCTCTATAATCTATATGCTATCACAAAATATAAATTATAACCGCTCTAAAGGTGGCTTTTAAAATTATTTATACTTTTTGTAAAAGTTTCACTTGCTTTTTGTTATAGTAATACCTACGATAATACTTTAAAGTTATAGAAATACGAGGTTGGGAATTATTATGACCACTAAGACTATCTAGATTTGCTATTTCTTTTGATAATTAATTGAAAAACTTATTTACAACTAAAGTTTTTAGTTTTAAAATATTAAGTTGAGAACCTAACCCAATCTAACAAAACCTAACCTAATTATAATCAAAGTTAAGAAAACCCAATCCTATCCAATTTTCAGTTTTTTTTATATAGATACCAAAATTATACATTTATTTTTAATAAACATTTTTTTTTGTATTCTAAAATAAATCGAAACTAATTTTTTAAGATCTTTGTGCGATTAAGTAGCTTTACGCATTTTAATAAATAACATTAGTATAATTTGTGTATATTTTATATCAAAACAATAAAAATCGTGAACAAATTTATACCCACACTAAGATATTGTAGCAATAGATAAGTTTTGTACACAATACTAAATTGATCATTAAGGTGAATTTGATAAGAGTGTTGTTTGTTACAGACTAATTACTTTCCTATGTTTTATTCAGAAAATACAATTGAAAATTGTAATAATAGAAAAATTTATTTATGTTTTCGTTTATACATAATGTTTGGTGGGTGATATTGATACGTATCCATTTAGCTCCAACAAAGAAGAAGCCCTGACGAGTTAAATCCACCTCGATAGTATGTACATGATTTGCATTTGATTTTTTTATTAATAAGGAATCATTCGGTTGACATGAAATCACATTTGATTGTGAAATGTAAGAAGTCAACGACTGAAAGCTATACCACAATAAACATTTTCTCTTCAAAAAATATATTATAATATTTGTCAGATTTTTTCGCTTTAAATCTTAAACTAAGTATAAGCAGTTTTTATTACGTAAACACACTGCACGGTAAGATGAATTTCCCAGGGTTGAAACTAATTATTAGTATGGGAGTTACTTTGACCTTGAAACTGTTTTTCGACAGAATTGTGATGTGGTCTTTTTATTTCATAATTCAACCTGGATCTCTTCTCATATTTTTAGCTTCTAAGGTGCATTTACCGTGAGAGAGTTTCTATTAGCTTATATTTCCGTAGAACATTTTCTTTGTGACACATAATGTGACAGAATATAACAGGAACACCAGAGAATCCGGAAGAAAAAAGAAGTAGAATTGGAGCCAGGCTTTTTGTATTTACCTTCCAGGTGAACAGAAAAACCTGTTTTTTTCAATTTTTAATTAAATTAAATTTAACAATTTATTCGCTTGAATTATTTTTAAATTAAATTTTCTTTAGTTCTTTTAAGTTTGAAAACATTGAGAGGTTGGTAACATGTTTTTTTCATACCCGCCGAGCAGTAAAATGATATATTCTGGACTACGCAGTCAAATGCATCTCACATTTAACTTTTACATGTAAAAATGATATTTCGCTGTATAAACTCAATTAAACAGCTATTTATTTAATCAGCACTTTATTTAAAATTTACTTTACTAATCCACGTAATTTTGGAGAGTAGCTGCAGATTTGAATTTTAACTGATGATCGGTGACATTAACTCTAAGTTTTGTTCAAAGCTGATTTCGGTACTTCAAACATCCCTATATCGCGAGGACAGCATTGTATCAAAAAGATATTTGAAATCACGATTGTAATAATTCAGCTTCAAAACGTACTCGAAGTCCTCGGTGAATTGATTTTTAACAAACTTTGTTGTATTTCCGTTGATATTTGTTGCTTTATCCAGCTGGGCGTATTATGATCGAGCGCGTAAATGATCAACTTTGAAACGCACAATTTTCGAACATATTATGCTTGGGGCTCTTTCACAATCCACTCTATAAAAATTTGAATCGAAGTTTTAGAAATTCGCTATTTAGTTTTGTTGATCCGTTAATTAATTTCTTCCATTTATGCGCATATTTATTAATTTAGTGAATTTTATTTTATATCTAGAAAATTATGTAACAGCTACAAATAAAAATAATAAAGACACAAGCAATTTGTATCTTTGCACCTTTGTATTCGCCGAATGTAACTACAGCGACACGTATGCTTATTTTTATTTTAGAAAAGGAAAAACACATCACCCTCCCGTAGAAGGTTTTTGCCCTACTTTTTACTTGGTTTTTATAAAAGCGTCATTGTACATTTAAGATTTAGTTGTTTAAAAATATGACGACATTAGTTTTATTCTCACTATGATCTTTTTTGATTGTCAGACTATTTTATAAAAAATTAGGCTTCACAGATCAATGCCTTCTTTCTGTTTTTCTTTTCATAATGGTTTATTTAAAAAGTGGTCAAAGTTCGGTAAGCTTTTGTTGAAAATCTCATGTTTGAAAAATAGACATTGATCAGCGAGTCAGCAGAGAATGTTTTTTATAAAATCCTTCCACAACAAAAATTGTTGAAAATGAAAGTATAACTTATAGTCTTGCTCTGTACCTATGCTACCAAGTGTAATAGCTGATAACCTAACCTCATTATCATTTTGAGCGTGGATTTAATCTCTTCAAATTTCATAATTTAAATCCTTTTTGCATATACCTGTCAATCAATAAGACAAATTTTTTATTATATTTGTAATGGGACTATAAACAAAAAAGATCACATAAAACTATTTATTTAGTCCAGTTATTTTTATATCTAGGGTTCTGTTTAACGTTGAGATTTTTTAGTATAAAGAAAATAATGTACACTGCAAAACGTAACATGAATACAAAATTACTACCCTCTTTTTACTACACACATTTATGTTTGTTTGCTCGTTGGTTTGCACTTAAATCGTTTCTCACAAAGTTCAATAATAAAAAAGATTATCTAGTAAAATTTTTGTAGTGTTATGATATATATATATATGCAATAACGATTATAAAGTTGGAATTATAATTAAATGTTTTGAGATTTAGAGCATTTAGATCGATGACTTTTACTTAGTAAGCGTGAATGGGACCGAGAAGTCTCCTCGTCGCCACATCAGTTCAACCCTATTTACGAAAAGTTGCATAACTACAATCAAAATTTTTTAATAAGTCTAATAACTTTATAAATTTTTTCAATTAATTAGTGACTAATAAACTCAAAATTTCATCGCGCGAATTTAAGCAAATATATATTTAGTCGCTCATATTATTTCAATGTTTTATTTAAACAAACAAGTTTTTTATTTTAAAAAGAAGAAGATACATTTGTTTGATTTGGAATTAACTAATTAAAATTATATGGATAGAATTATGAGAGGCAAATAATCGTATTTGGTTTATCATGTAGTAAGAAAAATCAATATCCTTTTATTACTTGAAATTTTTTGTAATAATTTCAAGTTTTCAAGACCGGTATTATTAAAAAGGCAAATTTTGTTTATTAGATTATATTGCAGACTAAATGAATTTGTAGATTCTGAATATCTGGTTAAAATTTAAAATAGTTTCGCGAATAGTGTATTTTAGGCGGTAGCACGTATTGACCAATTCAGAGAACTTCAGTTTTTGTTAGAAAAAACTGTAGCTTGTTCGCAAGTGCTTTACAGTAGCATTGTTCGAAATTCCATTTTAAATCTGAAGCAGCGTTTTCACATTTACATAATATTAGTTTATTTTAATTACTGTATGATTTCGTACAAAAATCTAATACTATTAAATTAAACAAAATAATAAGTGATTTTGTAAAAGATGATACAAATATAAGAAAAACTAAAAAATAAATTTTGCTCAATAAGTTGACGCGCTTGAACAGATCAACCGTAATACGTGAATATCAATTTATAATTGAATTAAAATTGATTCAGAACAACGCAATATGAGCAATTCCTTGTTTTTTCTTTCGTTGGTTTCTAGATCAGACCAAAATATATAATTGACCTTGAGCGTGTTACCGCTACATTACATAGAGGGAAAAGGGAACAAGAAATAGATTACGATATATCATAAATTTAAATATTAGCTTGACCGTTCAACAAGTCAAAAGTTTAACAATGGGGTTATCGACTTTGAAGCAGCTTTTTACGAAATTGATGTTTAGATGTTCATCATGCAAAAAGCCTTAGTTTGAACGTAACTTAAACGACACGTAAAAGATTGATTTAGAATAGAATCACGTCTTTTGTTTCAAACGTGTACGTATACATATTTTTTTATCGACTTACATTACAAGAAAAATAGCAGTGAATGATCATCGAACATTCAATGTGTGATATATCTGTAATAAGAACGGTAACATTATCACTCACAAAGCGGGTTGGCCATTTTGTGTGTGAAATATTTAGCATTTGACGTGCTTATTGAAAATCAATTCGTTAATTTGAAAACTCATCATTGTTTATTATCAAAAATTATCCATTATCTTCGAAGTATTAACTGAAACTACCCTGTAATTTGCAAAATAATTAGTAACCATAACATTAAGTTATACGTGTTAATTGAAACTTTCGGTTAGTATGCACAATTCCTGAAATTCTTAGTTATGCATATTAATGGAATTCGGATATTAGCGGTAACATAAATTTATAAATGAAAGATAAATAGAAATGCTGTTGGTTAGTATAGGCACGAGTCTACAGGTGACCCTTGCTTAATGCGACCCCAAATAACACAAATTTGTTATAACACAGTTTAAATTTAATTGACACATAGTTAAAATTAATTACTCTTTACATTAACAATTTTAGAAATTATAAATTATGCTTAAAAGTGTTTACGAGTGTATTAGTTATTCTAACTAGAAATGATGTTATTGATTACACTTTCACTACAATGCCATGCAGATGATGTTTAAAATTTTGCTTTCAGGGTATTGAAAATTTTCGATGCGCATGAAACCTATGTAGATAATACAATTTTAATTTTAAATCCTATGCTTATAATGTTTTAACATACATCGCACGTCGCAAAATTGTTTTGTATTCCACTTATTTGCTGTTGGATCAATTACTTACACTACATACCCTAACACATACTTGGTAAAAGTAAGTAAAGGGTTTCCTTCCTGCATTACAAAATAGTTTCAGATTACAGCATGAAACCTGAATAATCAAAAAAGTTTCATGTCCAGCTGGAAATTATTAATAGGATACAAATTGACTCGGTTTAAAATCATCACGAAGATCAAAGCCGGAAGAGTTACCAAGAACCATACTTCTAGATTATTAAGATGCTATTATTGCAAGCATAAGCACGATCGCAGTGCAAGAATTTCCTAAATGAGAAGTAACCGATAGTTATCCCTTGAATTGGGGATAATAGTTCAACCGAATAAAAAAATATTATTTAAAATTTTTCAGGAATTTATAAAATGTTTTATATTTTACTAATGTTAAATTCATGACATACATAAATTTTCCGTTTAAGTTCTCGTCAACAATTAATTGAAATTAAACTATAACTGGTAGTATTCACTAACATAAAAAATTCATACATATTTTTTAGTGGAAGGTAACTATTTTGTTTGATTTTTTTTAATAATCAGCCAATTTCAGCAGCAAGTTTAAAAAATAACATCTATTTATTTAAATAGAACGCTCCGGATATCCACGATTTTCAATGGGTAAACCGGAAATATCAGATATTGCTTTCCTCTTAGCTTTTCAAATTCGACAAATTTTTCTCTGGCTAACATTTCTAAAATGTATTGGCATAACACATTGATCATATCTTAAACAATGTAAAACCAACCTAAAATAACAAGGATACAACAAAAGCTTGGTCTATCAAAGTAAGGTACCAGAAGGAAAATATTTTTTGTTACCAAAAATTTAATTCGATACGATGCGATCGAGTATAATAATATCCTATAAAAACGTGAAAATTAAAAAAAAACTTGACTTGAAATGGAAACTGCAGCCTTTTTATTTTCATTTAACAATGCAGATTTGTTAACGAGAAAAACCTAGTTAAAGCTACTGTAAAACTGAAGTTAAAGCAGAATTACATACTTTAAACCAGTTGATTAGAATTGCAAAGCAAATACTGTCACAAAATCGATTAAAATCAATTTTTTTATTTATTTTTTTAAATTTTTATTGGTTTAAATTATAATGTGTTAAAGTAGTAATATTTACCTCATTATCATCACTCCAATTTTGGAGATCAGCCTCATGAAATTGTGGACATAATTATCTACAGCTTCATACTGATCTGAGAATTTTTTACACTTCGCTTGAAGGAAACTTTAAACTCAAGTTTTCACAATCTTGAGGGAAAATGACGAAGCATGACAAATGACCCAGATGACGTTCTCTTAGAAATCAAAAGCCATGCTGTTCACACGTGTTTTGCGAAAGTTAAAATAAAGTTAAATAAAAATGGTTTGAGAAATCTGAATAAGATAAATTATATATCTAATAATATTAGAAATTAAAGGTACATTCTGGTCTAATCGAAAAATTTTTGGCAAGTCGAAAAAAATAACCAATTGTGCCCTTTGATTGTTAAGGAAAAGCTGCATGTATTTGCAAGATTCGGTGATATTAGTTTGGAAAACTTAGAAAATTTGCTACGCGGAAACTGGTATGTGAAACCAAAGCACGAGATTTAATCCTTTGGTTTTCTGGTTAAAATTTTTCACTTGTTACGTATTTAAAGCATACAAGTCTCTGCCAATACCAAAGTACTTATATTTTGAATTATTTATTTATTAATATACTAGCAAAAAGCCCGTCCACGGACGGGCATCTAGACCCAATTGGTTATTAACTCGATTGATGTGCAACTCGTCTCAGGGGGAGTACCGGCGGTGGTTTAATATATTTTTCGGTTGGTAAAAAAGCCGACCAATTAGATTGTTTCTTTTTTCACCAAAAAATGACAAAAAATCCCAGAGTGCTGGGATTTTATGTATTAAGATTATATTCTACGGTCAATGACGTACATACATCGGCTATTGACGTGATTTTTTTTTTAATGATTATTTACGTCTTTGGCCGGTCAATAACATTATTGGCCAAAAAGGATTGGACAATGATGATATTGTTTAATGGATTTTTAATTACTGTCGCCGACGCCGTACCGTTACCTATTTTTGTAAAGAGTTGGGGTTTTACCCAACAGGTAGATTATTCTCAATATATTGTTAACGTCTGCCCAAAGAAACCCTTTGGTCGACAGTTGCATTAGATCAGCCTTGGTAACAAGAACTCAACCATATAATTGTAAATATGTTAATGTAATTTTGTTAGTGTTATGTTTTTTCAAAATAAATGTTACCAAAAGACAATTTTTATATTACGCCAAGAAGCAAGCAACATATTTTGGTGACCCCGACGTGATAGTTCATGCAACAGAAGTTAGTGGTGTGTATCAACAGTATTTTGATTACACACGTGGTCGTATTTGATTAGCTCATTACCACGCTTAATCGAACTCCATCATCTCTGCATCTATCTGGTGACCCCATTAAGAAACGTTCAACAAAACCACATTAACCAAATTTCATACACGTGGTGACGTCCTCGTGGTTAAATTCAAGACAGGTCCGTATTCAGGAACAACCAAGACGTGCAAGCTGTATCCAGTTCCAAGTTCCATTACGCAATTTGCTGGTAAGTGCATTCCTTTATTATCCTGCCAATATCTCCTATTTGATTTTTAAAATTACTACTTGTGTTAATAGACGTTTTCTTTTGCCTTGGACATTTAATACAACTCAATTTTTATACACATTAATTGTATGTATATCATTTTGCTATTTATTATTTCATTTTAATTACTTTGTTATTTAATTCACATATTCAATTATGGCCACTCTTGCCGAATTAAGAACAAAACGTGGAAGTATCAAAGCACGTCTTACCAAATTTCACCATTATTTAGCTAATTTAAAGGAAATTAATGAAATTGCCCTATTACAATTAGTAATTCGCCTATCAAAAATTGTACCGCTATTCGATGAATTCAATGAAATTCAAATTAATATAGAACTGCTTGATAAAGAAAGCACTACTCATGATGACGAGCGTGACGCATTTGAAAATTCTTACTTTGAGGTAGTCGCTCATTCAAACAAGTTAATTCGCGACAACAACAAAAAACCAGAAACCGCGAGGTCTTGCCCTACGGGAGTTTTACATGACTCGGAAAATTCTCAATTTAAGAAAAATGTACGTTTGCCGGTTCTAGAATTAAAATCATTTAATGGCGCTTACGAAAATTGGGTGTCGTTTTACGACACATTTAGGTCATTAATTCATGACGATCCTGATCTACCCGATGTTCAAAAATTTCATTATTTGAAATCATCACTGAAAGGAGATGCGCTCCGACTAATCGATTCACTACCAGTGACTACCATTAATTACACCACCGCTTGGCGGTTGTTACGCGATCGGTACGACAGTAAACAGTTAATAATTAATCATCACGTGAAGGCACTTCTCAGCACTCCTACGTTATCAAAGGAATCGCTAATCGGGTTGCGCCAACTGCTTACCAACACCTCAACAAATTTAAGCGCGCTTAAAGCCTTAGATCAACCTGTAGATCAGTGGTCAACGCTATTGGTACATATAATCTCCCAAAAACTTGATTCTGTAACATTTCGCGACTGGGAAGGTGCAAGTGAATGCAACCCTGACATGCCCACAATGGCGGAATTAACAGAATTCTTAGAAACGCGTTGCAGAACGCTAGAAAGGTGCAGTCAAAATAAACAAATCTTGGTGGAGTCGCGCTCATTTCCTAAACGTGAAAGGATAATATCCAATCTTGCTACCTCTAGCACTTCTTGTACTAGCTGCGGTTCGAATCATTCAATTAGTAGTTGCAGTGCATTTATAGACTTACCTATTCAGGACCGGATTCTACGTGCCCGAGAACTGCGTCTTTGCATTAATTGCCTCCAGAAGGGGCATTCCAACAGGATTTGCAAGTCATCTAGATGCAAAAAATGCCGCAAATCGCATAATACACTGCTTCATCTCGACATTAATAACGTTCAAGCACCCCCCCTCTCACCTATTGTCTCGAACATTTCTAAACCCGCACCTGCATCCAATTCAGAAACAAATCAGGGTTCAACAATAGTTTCTCACACCGTCTGTGGCCTCTCCACCCATTGCATACTTTCTACCGTGATAATCAATGTAAGAGACAACAAAGGCACACTTATTGAAGTCAGAGCACTTTTAGACTCTGGTTCTGAATCAAGCTTTATCTCGGAAGGTTTGTGCGCGAAACTGAACGTACCGAAGTCAAAGGTGTCCATTTCCGTAACCGGAATAAATCAGATAGAATCCAAAATTTCGTATAAAACCGTAGTCAACGTTTGTTCGCGAATTAATGCCTTCAATACAGATCTGAATTGCTTTACTGTACCTCGGGTGACCGGCAACATTCCGTCAGTTACTTTCGACCGTTCTCTATTAAATATTCCTAGCGATATAAAATTAGCAGACCCCACCTTTCACATATCAAACAATATTGACCTTCTCATTGGTGCGGATCTCTTTTGGAATGTATTATGTACCGGTCAAATCAGGTTAGGCAGAAACAAACCAATTCTCCACAAAACTCTCTTTGGTTGGGTACTAGCTGGACCCATGTCTTTCGTACCACCGACAATTTCTGCATCAATTAAATGTAACTTTACCATGAAAACTTCTATAGAGGATCAGCTCGCTAAATTTTGGGAAGTTGAAGAACTGCAAACAGTTCAACCTTTATCAATCACAGAGAAATTATGCGAAGACAACTTTGTCAAAACTACAATTCGAGATACTAACGGTCGTTTTACAGTTACCATACCTTTCAATGAATCGATTTCGCGTTTAGGTGAATCTCGCCAATCTGCACTAAATCGCTTTTTGTCATTGGAGCGCAAATTAGAGAAAAATCGCGATCTCAAACTCCAATACGTTTCCTTTATGAAAGAATATGAAGACCTCGGCCACATGAAAAAAATTGACGAACGCAATCCCATCAAAGGGACTTGCTATTATTTTCCACATCATGCCGTTATTAAAGATACTAGCCTGAGTACGCGACTAAGGGTAGTTTTTGATGGTTCAGCACCTACTTCTACAGGTCTATCCATCAACGATGCACAGCTAGTTGGTCCAACCATTCAAGATGACTTATTAGCAATTATTCTTAGGTTTAGAAAACATCCTTTCGTTCTCGTCGCGGATATTGCAAAAATGTATCGTCAAATTCTAATAAACCCCAACCAACGATCTCTGCAAAGAATCTTATGGCGCGATAATCCCACAGCTCAAATTTCATGCTATGAGCTGTCCACCGTTACTTATGGCACTTCATCGGCTCCATTTTTAGCTATAAGGTGTCTGCACCAAGTCGCCCAGGACAACATTGCCGCTTATCCTGTCGCGTCAGCAATAATTTTAAAGGATTTTTACGTAGACGACCTTCTCACTGGAGCCAACTCCATCGAAGAGCTTCAGCTTATCAAATCAAAGCTTATTCATATTTTGAGCGCTGCCTGTTTTCAATTACGTAAATGGCGTTCAAATAGTCCAGAGTTAGTTGGAGCAGTCGAGAATAACTCGGAGCTACTGCAAATTGGTGATTTCGATGCAAAGGCATTAGGACTTTGGTGGAACTCATCTTCAGATATTTTTAAATTTTCTATTGAAACGCGCCATCCAAATCAGTCGATAACCAAACGAATGATTCTATCGACTACGGCTCAAATCTTTGATCCACTGGGTATTCTTGGACCAGTAACTGTAATAGCCAAATCGATCCTACAAAAACTTTGGTCATTAAAAATAGACTGGGATGAATCATTACCATCCGACCTTCACACAAAGTGGATTCAATTTCGAAATGGTTTGCAATCTTTGAATAATTTAATAATTCCACGGCACGTCATGTGCAAAAATCCGATAGAAATTCAACTCCACGGTTTCTCAGATGCATCAGAGATGGCATATGGCGCTTGCATTTATATCCGAACCATGGATGCCAACGGCGACGTTCACGTTTCTCTTTTATGCGCAAAATCTAGAGTCGCACCTTTGAAAAATTTAAATATTCCACGCCTTGAATTATGTGGTGCTCTTCTTCTTGCCAGCCTCTTTAATAAGGTAGTTAAGTCATTAAATATGACATTTCATTCAGTTTACTTCTGGACCGATTCAACCATCGTTTTAGGGTGGTTAAATAAATCTTCGAATATATGGAAAACCTTTGTCGCAAATCGGGTAGCACAAATTCAAACCTTAACCAAAATCGATGATTGGCACCACGTTCGCAGTAGCGATAACCCAGCCGATTTGATTTCACGGGGTGTTTATCCACAAGAGCTGCTTTCGTCTTCGTTATGGTGGAGCGGTCCAAGTTGGTTATTGGAGAATCCTGAACTTTGGCCGGCATTAGACAGTAATTTAATTCGCAATAACGACCTTCCGGAATTTAAATTGGCATCTCCAAATGTATTATCCATACAAATCTCGGGATTTGATCTGTTCGAACGCTATTCTTCTCTCGGTAAGTTGCAAAGAGTTACTGCGTACTGTCTAAGGTTCAAAAATAATTGTTTGAATAAAGATACGCGTCTACGAGGTTCTCTTACAACAAACGAACTAAACAATTCGCTAAACACTTTGATAAAATTATGTCAGACGCACACTTTTATGGATGAACAAAACCATCTAATAACAGGAAAACCGTTGCGTACCAATAGTAGACTGCTAACGTTGCACCCCTTTATTGATGCGCTAGGTCTCATGCGCGTAGGTGGACGGCTCCTACATTCAAACTTCGATGTGAATAAAAAACATCCCATTGTGTTGCCGGCAAAACATCCTTTTACTTTATTAATAGTGCGACATGAGCATATACGTCTGCTCCATGCTGGCCCACAGGCCTTGCTAGCATCTTTGCGAGAACGATTCTGGCCACTTTCCGGACCTTCTCTATGTAAAAAAATTGTAAATAAATGCATCCACTGTTTTCGTGTAAGGCCTACTAATTCGGAACCTATTATGGGTGATTTACCAAAATCGCGGATCACACCTACGCGGCCATTTTTAGTTTGCGGTGTTGACTACGCAGGTCCGTACACAGTTAAAGATCGGAAGAACCGAGGATGTAAAACTTCTAAGGCTTACCTCTGTATATTCGTTTGTTTCTCTACTAAAGCTGTTCACATAGAACTAGCTCCGGACCTGAGCACAGACTCATTTTTGAATGTTTTCAAACGTTTCACGGCTCGACGCGGTTATTGTACAGACATCTATTCGGATAACGGGACAAATTTTGTAGGAGCGAATAATGCCTTAAGCGAGTTAGTTCACAAACTACAAAATGATCAATTTCGAAACGATCTATTAAATTATGTAACTGAAAAAGCTATATGTTGGCACTTCATACCAGCTAGATCTCCCACTTTTGGAGGTCTATGGGAAGCTGCAGTAAAATCGGCCAAAAATCATCTCAAGCGAGTTATAGGAGACACGATCCTAACTTTTGAACAACTTTATACGGTATTAACACAAGTAGAATCATGTCTTAATTCTCGTCCTCTAACCCCACTGTCCAGTGATCCATCCGATTTTAACGTCTTAACTCCTGGTCATTTCCTTATCGGGCAACCTCTTCTTGCACTACCTCAAATGGATTTGCAAGAAATCCCTGCAAATAGGCTGTCCAATTATCAGCATTTGCAACAAATGGTACAACATTTTTGGAAGCGTTGGTCCACGGAATACCTATGTCAGCTCCAACAGCGGTCAAAACGAACACGTCAGAACATACAAATTGACGTGGGTATGTTAGTTCTACTGAAGGAAGACAATCTCCCTCCCCTGAAATGGATCATGGGGCGCATCACCCAACTTCATCCCGGCAAAGATGGTGTAATCCGCGTTGTGAGCGTACAAACTCCAGGTTCCACAGTGCGACGTGCCGTGTCCAAAGTGTGCGTGTTACCCATAGACAATTAGTGAAACCGTGCAACTTTAATAGTGCTTGTATTTTAAAAGGCATTCCTTTCAAAGCGGGCGGTATGTTTAATGGATTTTTAATTACTGTCGCCGACGCCGTACCGTTACCTATTTTTGTAAAGAGTTGGGGTTTTACCCAACAGGTAGATTATTCTCAATATATTGTTAACGTCTGCCCAAAGAAACCCTTTGGTCGACAGTTGCATTAGATCAGCCTTGGTAACAAGAACTCAACCATATAATTGTAAATATGTTAATGTAATTTTGTTAGTGTTATGTTTTTCTCAAAATAAATGTTACCAAAAGACAATTTTTATATTACGCCAAGAAGCAAGCAACAGATATCATAGAATAAACACTATATATTTAAGTGTATTTAAAAAAAAATTATAAATAATAATAAAAATTAAAAAATAATTAAATAACATTTTTTAAATTAATCATTTTTATTCTGGCGTGAGAGTGATCCATGGGCACTTCGAATTGCATATTTATCTGCTGTCGTAACAGGCACATTTATTATTTTTACATCCATCCTTGCAGTGATAACGCTAGTAACCCTGTTGACCTAAACAACAGCCAGTATATTTCCGAGAGAACCACGAGCTCCGTCTTTGTCTGATATAAAAATTCGATCATCATTCTATCGATATTTCTTCAACAACAGGTTTCAACAAGTTTCCAGTGTTCTCCTTACTTTCAAATATTAATTCCTTATTATGGGTCTAAATGCTGAAACCTTTCTCTAAGAGAAAGAGGCTATATCCGACGATGGATGTTATAGCTTGATGATGATGATTAACTTCATATTATCTTCTATTTCACTATCTGATTTGTTATGTTCAAATTCTCCACCTGAATTTTTATCATATTCATCAGTGGAAATTGAGAATTTCATTATGCGGTATTTCAGTCGAGGCTAATCTTACCCTAGTCGGACATCCAAACTCTTGGCATCAGAAGATGCCCATATGATTATGGGCATCTTCTTCTTGGGCATATGGTGCAGGAATTTCTGAATGCAAAGCATGGCTTTTCTTACACTGAATAATATTAATCCCTGCGAGCCAATCAAACACCGCCAACTAAAATGATACCAGTTTTGCTATACGACATTGTTCACCGTAGAATAGTATAGTTTTATCATCCCCGACTCTGTATTGGGCAATGACATCAGTGCCAGGACAATGATAACGACATGCTTCGGTCAAACTTTTTGACCATTTTCAGGACTACAATAAAGCAAAAATATGAGTTAGTTACATGTCGACATACAAAGTGTACCGTGATTACCTCTTAATGCAGATATTATGCGTGTCTTTAAAGTACTTATAGTAATCGAAAATTAGATGAAATTCAGGTAATTGTTTTTTTCAATTAGGAACACAACATCAAGGGCTTCTAATTGCCCCACCAGAAAGATATCTCATGTATAAGAAACCTTGCCAATAATGCTACTGTAGAATGGATTTGTTGATTCTTAAAGAATCGGGAATTTTTGAAATTTTTGTTTACTTTAAGATAGAGTTTCCATGTTCCAAGGACATTCATTTCCTTGGTCCAAAACATTTTTTGTGCTGCTGGGGGTGTGTAGTTTAGATACACCTTCGAGCCGTGTGAAATGGGTCCCATGTGGTCCATTTCTTTATTAGTACTAATGTACTCATTGTCTTAGTGTTGTCTACGATTTGTACTATTTGTATGAGGTACAAACAATTTAGACTATTTTGGATCAAAAATTCGAGATGGGGCGAGGGGGGCTGGCGAAATGTCTATTTCAGATATTTCAAAATATCTGAAAAAGATATTTCAAAATATCTGAAAAACAAAAAGGGTACAAACAAAAATAAGCAAGGTACAAACAGGTACAAACGAGGTACAAACGATTTAAACTATTTTGGATCAAAAATTCGAAATGGGGGGGGGCGAAATGCCCATTTTAGATATTTGGAAATATCTGAAAAACTAAATGGGTACAAACGAAAATAAAGAAGGTACAAACAGGTACAAACGAGGTACAAACGATTTAGACTATTTTGGATCCAAAATTCGAAATGGGGGGGGGCTGGCAAAATGCACCTTGTTCAGTACCTCTGAAAACACACCAGCACAAATCAGCTGGCTATAACAATCTTGGGCATCTACACTAAATTTTAAAGCTGGTTCTTCTTCCAGTATGTTTGCCCGCAAGGGCAGGTAGAAATTTTTTATTACACTGCTTTTATGGAGTACGCCCCATTACCCAAGAAGTTTCTCTTATTATTCCTGGGGATGAGAATTTCGCTTATTATTCCGGACAATGATGTAAAAATCTCATACAAAAAAGTGCATAGATATTGGCGATATTGGCCGGACAATTTAAAAGCCGAATTATCATCATTGACCGTAACATATTATAACATCAGTCATGGAAATTGTATCGGTGATTACTTCCGAATTAAAATAACAATTCCCAATGAAATTGCAATAATCGCACACAATATAAACACCATACCCACACAAAGCTAGGTTTTTAAACCGGGGGGTCTGGGGGTATGGAATACCCTCCATCAGTCAGTACACCAGAAATTATGAGTGAAAAATGTGTTATTGAGCTTACAGGTTTCAAATCATATATCTATATAACTTCAAATATTTTAAAATCTAAGATTTCTGTTTGAAATTCACTAATGTGCTGGGGGGTATTCCATACCCCCCAAACTCCCCGGTTTGAAATACCTAGCTTTGTGATTATGTTCAAAAAAGAAAATGTATTTTTGAGTTTATGAGTTTGAAATCAAAAATTTAACTATATATCTATTTCTATTCTTTATTAATAAAAATATAATGTAGAATCTATTTTTTTAATTTGGGAATAATTCCCAATGCAATTTCAATTTGCAACGGAATTTTGAGTTGATAGCCTTGAGGCGTTGCACATAGAAAATTTTTGATTCCATTCTGGTAGTAGGGAAGTGGGGAAAATTTGAATTTACATATCTCAATACTACAATGTAACATCTAAATTGCACTAAATAACGTGAATAAAATTGTAACATAGAGTGCTTTCAATACTTTCTTTCTGGTGTAATTTATGAATATACTCTAGCCAAACTGATTAATAAATATTGTTTCTATTTTCTATACCTATTATTTTTCATCGATGTTATTTTCAATTTATATAAATAGACTAATAAAGCATGTAGGTATCAAAACTTGCCTCTCAATTTCTTTCCAAATAATTTAATTCGTGCAATTGATTCGTGGTTCCATTCAATACAACCTAGTGTTTTGTAAATTATCTGAACTTCAAACTTTAATGGCAGCGTACTATACATCGGTAATGATAAAGAACATGTACCTATTACTGTTCTGAAATAAAAGAAATGATCATTTTTTTTAAATGTAGCAAACACGCCAAGTACCAGCCATATGTATCTTTTCCCAACTTAATATGTACTTATATAATTCTGTTATAACAAAGGAAACGGTAGAAAAGGAAATGCATTAACATTAAAATGTAAAGAGATTGCAAGTGTTAACATAAATTTAAATTATATTTTATATATTTTATGTGTTGTACTAATATTACTTTTTTTTCATTTGCAAATTGAGATGGATTAGTTCCCACGTCCTTTCGTGATATATGACAAAAAAGGTCTCTATTAGTTGAAATTTAGTTATTATTACATCCAAAATCTCTGACCCAGACAACATTTCACCTAGTGCTAACAGGTAGACATTATTTGATCAGTAAAAAAATCTGACTATAGAAGTTTTAGATAATTTTGCCTAAATTAGGTAACAATTAAAAACAAACTATAAAAATTGAAAATAGCAAACGACACTACTTAATGTTAAATTAAATTCGAACCTCAGAAGTGTAGATTATAATGCGATTTCATTAACCGTTACGAAGGATTCTAAATTGCTAAGATATATTTATAACAGTTAATTGTATGAAAACATCGTAAAGGACCTTAAATAAACCATTCGAAAAAGACTAGAATTTTATTGATCGTACACTTCAATTTGAAAGGTAGGTCCAGAACACTGTTATATAAATATATGGCTTATAATATGAGGTTTGCGTGAAATTTTATACAGCAATAATTATTTGTGCATATAAAACACATGTTCAGTTTTAATTTTCTCTTTTTAACCTAGCAATAAATGTTGTCTAGATTTTATACACCCTTTTGCTTTATTGTCAACTCGCTTCAAGTAATTTTCAAGTTGGAGAGCTTTATAATGAAATCGCTTTTACGCTATTGACGTTTACATTTAGAAGTGTCTAAAAAGAAAGTAGTATAAAGAGCAATAAGCGATTTACAGTAATAGAGCAAGAGATTTTCAATATTAATTAAAAGTATTGCATTATTTTTAGTTAATCAGCCCCATTTTACTTTTGTCAGTACTCATTTGTTTTATTTAAACTTGAAACGTACTCATTTATCTAATGCATTTATGACAGTTTATATTAATTGCATATTATCTATACCTAACCAGCACGTCACGCGGCCTACCGGCCGCCCTAATCTTCTAAGGATTATACTTAGAATGTTCCACTCAGGTTCCTTTTTTTAGATTAACGCCTTTGTCTTTTAATTTTGATATGTCCCTTCTGTTTTGGCTAGTCTACTTTCTCTTTGTTGAGATCACTCGGTTGTCAATCGATATTGTCGCTCAGCAGGGTTTTCGCGGTTTATTAAAACCGCCTTTCTTTTTCACAAAATTAAAATTGAACTAATTAAACTATCTGTCTACAGTTTGCGGGCAAATACTGCATTGCAAATTAAATTTTTTTTTGTAAATTAAGAAAAATAGAAACTTGAAGCTTTTTATTTTTAATTAAACTAAAACCAAAATAAAAAGCACAAGAAACGTAATGTATTGTATGTTGCTCGGAGCTAGTCCAAAACGCCTGTTGCTCAGTGCTGTCCCGTAAGATTAATAAATTACCATAACTATTAAAAAGAGCATCAAGCAATAAGTTTTAAACTGAATGCCAAGATTGGCAAATGGCATACAATTTAATGCAATTAAAAAATATACCGCGCACTGAGATCGTTTTGCAACTAAATCAAAATTTGTATTAAAATGTCTTTCAATAAATTATCTTGTTGAAGGTAAGGAGTACATGCAAAAAAAATTTCTTGTTTACTGAAACGCCAAGACAGCCTAAATTTATTTATTTTAAACGCGCACGAGAGCATCAGTTCTTAATTATTTCCGGTTTATTTTTAAGAATTATGACGTCATTATAAATTTTATTCTGTATTTAATCAAATTAATTTAAATAAGTCATTAAAATATTGTTTCATACTTGGAACATAAAAGTTGTTACATTGAAAAATTTGTATATTTTTATATCTGAGTATACCTCATAATGGTGTATGATCAATCACTATCATAAATAAAGTATGATAAGGAAATTGATGAAAGTAATAATCGATAGCACTTTTGTTACAATTTCTATTTTTTTCTTAGAAGCTTTAAATCCAAACATACTTCATAAATTATTAAAATGTGGTTTACAAAGTACAACTTTTATAAAAATTTCAGCAAAAGCGTAAAATTTGCGAGTCATTTTAAAATTAATTATGAAAATACAATTTAGAAATTCCATTTTTTTAAAAATAGATAAATTGCTATAAAAATTAGAATATCAACAATAATTAATAATCTATATTTATCCTGAGCCTTATAACGTCCGCACAGTGTGGAGGACTTGCAATTTAACGGCGGTTCCAAACGACAAATTTTAGAGAACGCTTTTGGCATTTAGAGATTTAGACCTCAGTGTTACCATCCGGTTTGAGGAATTGTATGTGGTTGTTTGCAACCAACCTAATTTTGCTATATTATAATTTTACTGAAAATCAAACTTGATAATTTCGTCCAGTAGTTGAGTGCTCTACCACTGTGCGAACTATTATCAACGTTGTAATTTTTTATTTTCTCTTTTCACTTGACCAATTCTTAAAGCTTGGATCTCACTGACGAAGAAAGACAATATCTTGCAATAGAGAAAGATCGGCAGTTTTACGTTTTCCTAAAAATACATATGTACCTTTAAATACGAGATTTGCTACAAGTGAAAAATCGTCGAGCAAACAATAAAAAATATTTAATAAAACAAAAAGCAATTAAAACTTTCTTAGGTCTAACGCCATCATTGCTAAATTTTATATTGGTCATATGAACTGGTTTTTACAACGTTGTTTATAAGTTATAACGTTTATAGCCTATTTTCAGACCTTGAAATATAATCTATCCGGTTAAGAATAAAAATGTGAAAACAGCACTTCCAAATTAAACTATAAAATTACCAAAAATTTATGCAAAAAACCATTTGAAAACAAAGTAGCTAATTAAGATGAACTTTTGTAAATGTAAAATTGAAATGTTAAAATAAATTAATTTTAACTGTAAACATTAACAAACATTTTAAATAATAAATTTATTTGACAGAAAAATGTATTCACAGCTAAGCTGATAATTATTACACGTATTTCTCTCTTATTTGCAAATTGCATTTTATTTAAAAAAATAATTCATTATATAATTTTCCAAGTTAAAACTAACACTGATATTTTTAAACTATATGAATCAGTAATTGAATTGACCATTAAACAATCAAAATCCTGTGTATGTCCTAGATAAAATCCTAGAGATACGTACATTAAGGGGTTATGCCTACTTAAGAAGTCGATAAAATGCGACTATTTCTTTTTTTTTTCTGGAAAAGTGGGCATATATTATTGTACAACAATTTTTTTTTTAATTAAAAGTAGCTTTATTTTAGAAATACAATGTATTTTTTTATACAAAAATATTATAAATAACCCAGTTACAGCCTATTATATTCGACAACCATATTTTTAAGAAACATTTTGCGGTGGGCAAGATATTTCAAAAAAACTAGTGTACAAATCCATTTGAAGTTTAGTATACTTTTTTAGGCATCAAATTCTTGTCCTTAACGGAGGGATTTTTTATTTAAATGCATATTTTTTATTTAATGGGTGAAAAGTATCGCTGTTTTTCAAAATCAATATTTTAACTTTGAACAACTGCTGTTTTGTCAAAATTCAATTTTTACGAAAATCCCTCCGTTAAGGACTAGATAAACTTATGAATTTACTATCATACCTTTATGAAATTTTGAATTTAGATGAACTGATTCCGCATAGAATTGCCCTCAGCAATATGCTTTCTAAAAATAGGGTTGTCGAACATAGGCTGTAACTGGGTTATTTTTTAATATTTTTGTACAATAAAATATATTGTATTACTAAAATAAAGCTACATTTAATTAAAAAAATTGTTGTGCAATAATATTATGCCCACTTTTCCAAAAAAAAAAATTAATAATAATAAGAAATAGTCGCATTTTATCAACTTCCTAAGTAGGCATAACCCCTTAAGTAAAGTTAATGATAAATTTTTAGTTATTTTCTGATACTTGGCAGGGAGAACAAAAGCATAATAAAATTAATATGATAAATTACGATTAAATAATTGAATAATATTATAAATATATTATAATGTATCCGAATAAAGAAATAAAAAGCAATTGTTTGTAATAAAGCATCGAATCTCTAAATAAAACTAAATAATTACAGAAATTAAATTTTTCTAATTATGTTTCAAAAAGTCTTACTTTGTGATATTCAAAAGTGTGTGGAAAAGTACTACTTTTCCGCACACTGTGCGGAAAAGTAGTTTTTTTCCGCACACTTCCAAAAGTATGCGGGAAAGAAAGAAATAGTCAGAAACACAAATCTGCTTTATTTATAATAAACATTAACCGTTACATTTGAACAATTATTAAATGTGTTCACAGCACCCGGATCAATCTTAGATGTGGAAGCTCCAACGTGATGCTTTTCACTCGCTTTTCTTTGCACCACGTGTCGAATTGCAAATATGCTTTTTCATACTTGCTTCTTGATTTCTGTGGGATTAGAGCTTGAATCGCCAATGCCGCAGATTCCTCAACATCCGAACATTCCGACATATCAGAAGACATTTTTTCTAAAAACACAAATTGTAAAACCATAAATTAAAAAAAAACGTGTGTTCACTAACCTCTTCCCTTTGTAACTGGCACTTGAAATAATTTTTAAAAAAACGTGTGTTCACTAACCTATTCAATTTGTAACTGCCACCTTAAACCCGATATTACTAACTAACTAACCACAGCGTGGGTACCAACCGCACCCACAGTTGGTACCAAAAAAATTTAAATTTTAAGTATGTTTCTATTTTCATAAAGTATTTTTTAGTAAATTCATTTTAATTTAGGTATAAAAAGTATGTTATCGGTTCTTTTTGAAACATAATTAGAAAAAATATTGTTCGATACGCGTGAAAAACTATCTATTTCCATTCTCGGCTTCGGTTTACGATCTCGGCCTTCGGCCTCGATCGTAAAACTTCGCCTTGAATGGAAATATGTTAGTTTTCCTAACTTGTATCGAAAATATCTATTTTATGCTAATAAATCATAATATGCTTTAAATAATAATTATTATCTGGTATATAAATTATCAGTACCGTATGGGCAACCAAATTTTATGTACCGAAAAAATACTGTAAATTTTAAAATATTCATTTCATAAAAAGCAATATATAATTTGTACATACAGTAACGGCAAAAGGAGAAAATCAAAAAAATCTGTACCGTATATGTACTTAAATGATACTTCAATACTGCAACGGCATATAAAAATTAAATTAATTAAATTTTGCATAATATGTTCTTTGATGAAAATATATTATGTTAGAGTAAATGAGGTTTACTTCTTTTTATTTTCTTCAATTTCTATATGCTTTTAGTATAAGATTACAACAAATACCATATCAATGCCTAATCGAACGTGTATAATAGGAAGGGTTTTGACAGAACAAATTTAAACTTAACTAAGGTAAATTTATGATTGAACATTTTGTTTGTTTTGCCATTATTCTTTTATCCGATGCTTCCTTAACGTACAAACACTGCAATATTAAAAATGTAATTTATAGAACCCCTCATCGTGTCTCCCAGCCTTGATAAATTAAAAACATGGAATGGTAATTTTAGCAGCATTCAATGTAGAAAATATGTAGGCAATGATCTAAAATTTATCTTAATTGTTACTGATTATATTGACGCGCAAGAATAGATCAACGAGATTTTAACTTTATTGTGATGAGTAAGTCTAAGTTTAAAATAGATAGTTGTGCAATAGATAATCGTGCAGCGATTAGGATTAAACTAAATCTTTGACAAAATAATTTACTAGCAACTAAAATTTTAGATATAAATCAAAAAAATTACCCATGTATATTCGTACGAGTCACTAATGCATTATTATAATAAATTTAATATCAACGTATTCTATCATAATTGTAATCTATGTACTATACAACTTTTTTATGTAATTTATGCATGTATCGCTCATTCAATAATTACTGTAATTTAAAAAATTGCTGTGTAAAATATATTATAATTTAACACAAAAACTTGATTGAGTAACGTATAGTGCAATATATTGAAGTAATATATTTTTTTAACGTCTGTTGTATTTCGATTGCCATGGTGAAAACAGAGCTAGCAAAACTATTTATATTTAATGCAAGTTAAAAGGAAAAAGAGAAACTAACTATTAGATACAAAAAGCATATTAAAATTCAGATAGTGGAAGTAACGTCACATCTTTGGCGTTCAATATCCTTAACGCAACTCCGTTTTCAGTAGAATGAGATATATGCGTTTTGGAACATCAGACATTGTAGGCTAAGCGACACACTATTGAGCACATAGTATAGATGTGTCGTACATCTTTTGAAGTTGCATGTTGTCGCGTTGTAAATTCAAAAATAAATTAAAATTACATTTTTGTAGCAATACCAATAAATACCCGTTTCGAAAACTAAATATATTTATTTTATATTCAAATTAAATTTCTTTTCATTCAGCTTTATTTCTTGCCTCTAATTATGCGCTGCCACTACGACACTATACTGTCCATATAAAATCTGCTATTCAAATTAGCAGCTTTTACTCCTTTCATACATTATGTATGTATAGATGTACATATAGCGAAAATGAAAAAGAACTTATTAAAATATATGTATGTCAGAATTCATATCGTTAAAATTTTTGTGCTAAATACTTAATGATGTTTTAGCATTTACATTAAAAACTCTTATATAGTAATTTTATTAATTTTAATGATTTGAAAATTCCAACCTTATGTTTCACGCTACGCAAAATATATACATATGTAGGCGGAAGAGCTCATTTAAACGCAAGTCGATTGAACGCAGGGCCGTTTGGACCAAAGCACTTTTATTATTTCCAATATTGACCGATATTATTTTTATTTTGATTAGTACGTTACTTGTGGGAGTACTTTGAACCGGAAACCTTTTTTAATATTGTTATTTTAATGTTTAGGTTATTTGAAATTTGTACATAAATTTTCATAAAAAATTTTTCATTTATTGTTATAGTGAACATCTGAAACTGCGTATATAACAATAATTAAAAAAGCAAAATATCATGTTAATAACTTGCAAACTTCTAGCAAGCAAGCAAAGGCTTCTACATCAATTTAATCTAGCACTCAAGAAATTTAATATTATAATATTGATTGGAAAACCCAAAAGGACCAAAACCAAAATTGAAATAAAACTGAACTTTATAATTTAAATTAAATGATTGACTGTCAGTTTTTTGTACTAGCACTGAATAAATAGTTAGATCTTTTGAAAGGAGTAGACCATCCTATCCTGTTTGTTGTACAGTAAAGAATTAAGTTAACTACTAATGTATCTTAAATATAACATAAACATGTTTTCTTGGTAATTTTATTTTTCAAAAAAAAAAATTATTGCTTTTAAGGAAATGCACTCCTGCATTTTTATTTACAATCTTAAATTTCCAATTAAAACTTGAAGTGTTGTAGGTTACTCGTTTTGTCTCACTTAGTATTCTCTACTCTATAATAAATAAACCTCTGTCTTTATTAAAAACATTTTAAACAATAAAAGTTACACACATAAAGTCAGGTGATATTCAATGAAAAATCAATCAATTTTACAATCTGAACCAACCGCACACATTCCTCGTGAACGCCTATGAAGTTTTATAAAAATTATTTTACCTAATATGCAAAAAATTTAGGAAATGTTTAAAAAATGCTGAAATTACAACCAACAACACACTGCAAGAGCTTTAAGGGAGGATGATAAAGACAAGGCTTGCAATAACTCTAAGCGAGACTCTACTGTACATAAATATATTATTACTGATATTAATTTCGGGTTCCGAAGCACATAAAAAATAATAAGTAACTTGTGGTGTGAATATAAATAATCTGAAACATTTATATAACTATTAAAGGGCAAGATGTTGTTATGTAACTTCTTCTAGTGAATAAAATTGTTAGAAGTAATTTTATAAATACATATGGTAACGTTCATCACTACCCCCACTGCAAGGTTCTTATATAACTTCCATCAATGTCAGTGATTACCTAATTAATTACCTAAATTTTTGTTTTTTATAGTGAAGCATTATTAACAAACATTTTTTATTGTTTGCTGCTGTAGGTGTGATGGCATCCTTTATTGGAGCCGATCACAAGTACAACACTCCCGTGTAACATATCCAACCCCCAGGACTGCTCCAACTGATAAAAGCTAACAGTTCTACTTGAAGGGGCCCAAAGGCATTGCAGTAAATCACTTTAGGGAGGATTGCAAGTGACGGTATAATACTACATAATTAAATGTATTACTAAATTTACAAATAATAATGGAATGTGCAGAGCCGTGTCAAGGGTAATAACCTGTATGACTTGAAAACAATGCAAGTTATATAAATAATATATTATACACCGGGTGTTCACGTTGATATTTGTACTGCGATTTAGATTCCACGTTAAACTGTAGGTTCTTTTTACCGATTAGTTAGTAAATAAAGATAGGATTGCATTCCAGATAAAATTTTTATATTTATTGTTAGTGAGAAATTGTATTTAATAATATTGCATATAACATTATTAATTAAAAGTAAGACGCTTGCTGAAATTGGTTATTGAAATGTAAACTAAATTTTTTTAATTATATTCAGTAATTAATCGTATAAGGTTTATATAAGCTCACACCAGAGTGTACTAACCCCGATGAAACATAGCAAACAAAGTAGTTTATTCTCTATTTCATCATCCCTTATTATCCCTGTTGTTATAATACGCATTTTCTTTCTGTGTTATTTTAAAGTCTCAGATTTACACACGTTGTTGACTTATAATTACCATATATCTTTAATATTTAACCCTGTCGATTATTATAAAAAGTTTATATAAATATTTATTTAGATATGTGGATTAATTTAGTATTAATAGAAAATGGCAAATGGTAAAAGCTCAAATTTGCAGACGTAATATTTTTTGATTGCATTTATTGGTTAAAAGCTAAAGTCTTTCGTACGGACGAAAATATTAAAAATAGTCCATTTTTAAATTTCATTTGTGTCACGTTCATCCAAAACTTTCTCATGAAGAAATATTATAACGAGATAAAGTCAACGATCATTAAAATTACGTAGCCTTGTTCAAGTACATTTTGCCACGGTAGGGTAAAAAACCTAACCAAAAATCTGGTCTTAGGCAAGTTTTATTACTTAATCTCGTTTCCAGATCATTCGTTCAAATCCTAAAACGAGGATAAAGTTTTAATATACAGAAACAGAAATTGGCACAAACTCAGTTTCTCTTCAAAATAATAAAAATATGCGTATGACATTTCAGTTTATTAATAAAATCAGTTATTTAATTCAATTTAAAAAAAAACACAAAACTTGCAGTAATTTAATATATAATTAAACTAATTACGATTTTTCATCTTAACTTTTTTGGATATTTTTATATTTATCCCAATACATTTTTATTATAACACCTTAATGTAGTGTATCAAGGAAGGAAATCTGGCGTAGCATCTTTTGTAAAAATAACTTGTGTTTACTTAATTAGTCCGTGACTACCCTTGATCATGACAAAAATTTTGAAGCAGCTATTAGATCGTTCGATAAGGTCGGAGAAAGTAAAATAAAAAAACAACAGTTTCAGTATCTAATAAGATACGAGATTTCTTTTTTATATTTTGTATAAATGTGACTCGATATCGATCCTGTCCTTTTAATCAAAGGAGTTGTCTTAAAGTAATTGTTGGTTATAAGCAGATTTAAAAAATTTATATCCTGAAAATATTTAAATAGGCACGAAGTATTTTTTGCGAATCGAAATAATCTTACTAATTACAAATATAATTTTAACAGGCGTAGGATTTTAACGGCCAAAACTAAATTAACAAGATTTGTTTGAGTTTTATATTGAGCTTACTCTGCTATGCTATACGCTTTTTTATTAGTCACGACAATGTATTCTTATAAATTACATAATTATCCTGCTAATTGAATCAGGATTGAAACGAAAGGAAAGTATATCACAGCAATCAAAAGTTTTTTTATTCCAAATTAATTTATTAATTTTAATTTAAATATTTTATTAATAAACTTTGTTTATGTGCCCGTGATATCGTAAATAGTCAGTATAATATGTCAACACAAAAACAAATAAAGGGAACAAGTGATGAAACCTAATTATTTATTTAATTATTTTGTTTTAACTTGTAATAATAAATTTATGAAATATATTTAAAGTAAAAATTGCAGATTTTACCCCGTAAGGTTGGCGTATCGGTTACTGTATAATTGAACACCTTTGTAAACTTGATACAAATTTGCATAATATTGTTATTACTAATCACCGAATGGCAAGCTTTCGGGAACCCAAAAAACTTCTTCCGTCGAGAAAAAGCTGTTTCTTAAATTCCAAATAACTTCTTTTTTATTTTTCTTTCATAACCAATATTTTAACCAAACGCTTAACTGACCATCAACTACTGCTGGCAGTGTAATATAAAATGTAATTTAAAATAAAATTTTATCACAGTCACCAAATTCGTTCGATATGATTGTCTTGTAATTCGAGCAGTATACGAAATGTCCAGCGAACAATTTTGCAATTTTCTATTTTTTTCGGTTGAATGTTTCATAATAAACTTCTAATTATTTAAGGGAAGTAAAACTGATGTCTTATAATAATTTGGCAGTTAGTTAATATTTTAAGAAAAAATTTTAATTTGCATTTATCGACATTTAAAAAAAGCATAAAGCTTAAAATGTATTTTTGAAATATGGCGAAATATGGCAGACGCTTACCTTTATCGTTTCGATTGCGGTGTCATAATTTCTATTTCTAAATGTTCCGTCATGAAAAATTGTTTTCTTATGAAGTATACCACTGAGCCGTACAAGGAATCTTTTTGAGTAGTTCTGAGTTCAGAGCAACGTGGAAATCTGCGCTGTAATTTCGAAGCCCAAAGTTTTTGGACCAGTATTTTTCAGTAGCAGGAAAAAACAAAATGTGGTTCAATATGTTAACCAGGGATCTTTCTTCGAAGTGGATCTGCAAATTTCCAAACATTCGACGCGGCAAAATTTCAAGTGACGATTTGTAGTTATCGAGAGGTGCGTCACAAGGTAACTTTTTGCACACTAGTTTTCCCTTTACCAGATTTTCGAAAGTGTTTTTTCCGGATTTCCACTTTTATTTCTTTAAGATTTCTTTTCATAGAAAAAACGTCATCTATTCCTAAGATTTTCTTAGATTTTTTTTCACTTACACATCACATTTACTCAGAAATTTCCCCTTCAGTAGTTATATAATACTTAATTCTCTTGTATGGTAAAAGCTCAGTATTCAGGACAAGTACGACTTTATATTTTTTTATTCCGCCTAATAGAATGCTCGTGTCAGAACAGACACTCAAACTGAAATGTAAAACTTACCTTTGTAATTTCTAAATTAATCTGAACAGCCAAAAAAATTTATTTTGTTAGTTTATGTCTATTTTTATCTAAAGACTGATTACTATGAATATAGATCCATAATCTGTGCTCTTAATTATCTTTTATTCTGTCTAATTAAATCTGATTCTCACCAAAAACAGAGATTTCTAATCAAACTCGATGATTCAAAATGGCTAAACAGAGAATTGAAAATGTTTTAAATTGCGAAAAAATTAAGAAACTTCAGCTACAGAAAATTTTCGTAACTGGGTAGTTCAATAATAAAATTTAATGTAACTAATTAATTAAACAGATGTTTTTTGCTAAGTAGCTAATGGGGTACTTACAAAGTCGGCAAAAACTAAACCGGATTTTAATTTTTTTTAATTCCATCAATTAAATATTAACTAACTTTAAAGATACTGTAATTTTGCACAACTATGAACTCAAGGCTTTTATTGTTTGAATTGTTATTTGCCAATTTAAAATCTTAGAGTGCGGCCTTTATGCCGCACAGCCTAAGCAATGAGGTCAGTAGTAAATAAATACCTAAATAAAAATATTTAAATTTTTGATACATCATCTCAACAACACAACTATGGCGAATACGTTGTTTTTTCTCTTGTTGCACATTTGACTTTGGCTTTATTTTGTGAAAGAATTATCTCTGTCTTTCTCATTACTTTGTTTAATTTAGAATCTGCATGTTTTAACTTGATGTTTAAAGGTCTTTCCTTCCTTCCCCGGTTTAGAACTCACAGGAATTGAAAATTGTGATTGATATTCTGTGAACATTTTTAAGTTTGTTTTTTTTTAAATATTGCTTTTAATGATAAAATATTAAAACAATTTGTTTAAATGTTAAACAATAAAAATAAGTATTTACCCAAATAATTTCAGTAATTATTTTCAGCAATATAATATGCTAATATTTGATTTAAATAAAAAAATAGTAATTTACATAGAATTTTAAAATAAACTACATATTTTGAGGAAGATTTATAACGCAGCGATAATACGTAGGTATATTTTTTGTGAAACACATATTCTTTGATTAATAGTTTTCTAAAACTTTGAAGAATAAGAAATACATTCAGACACAATAACATTTAACATTTGTCAAATATACCGAGTAAATCTTTTGGGTTTATATAAAACTAGAGAAAACAAATTTCAACCTTCAAACTTTAATAAAAAAAAAATTAAAATTTAATATCCGAAATTGATAAAACGTAGTATTATAAATCATGTTTTAAAATATGCTTTATATATTGCAACCGTTAAAAGATTATGGTCTCTTAATACACTGGGGTGTATTTTATCATAGACGTGATTTTGAAAAAGCATACTCTGTATAAATAATAAATTACGTAATTTACAAAGGTGGTCTAATTCTAATAATAAATTTATGATGAAATGAACACACTTTTTTATTAGATCAGTTATAATAATCTGCTTTAATTCCTCATAATAAAATTGATGTCGTCAAAAAACTAGCGTATATGATAACAAAAAATTATATCTAGTGATAAAATTCATTAGTTACGTATTTACAGGTACATTTTTTTGTATCATTTATTATTTATGGAATTTATTTATTAAAAGTAACTATAGTTTCTATTTAAAATCTTTACATATTAATCGCCATACATTTTTTAATTTTTAAAAATTTTGAAAAAATTTTCAATTTGTATTAAATGCAAGTAAAATAGTATATTCACCACAAGTGATGTTATTTTATAAAATCACAGTTTTGCGTAGATTTTTGTATGGTTTCTTTTATCTCAGGGTGGTTTTGTAATATTTAAGATATAATTTAAATAATGTCGTATTTATTGTAGAGGTTCCTTCACGAAAATGTTAACAAAAGTCGTAACTTAAACAACATATTTTTATACAAAAAGGTATTATCTACAGTTTAATTATATTTTAAGATAATGTCGTAAAACAAGTACGTTTTTTAATCTAAATAATGCAAAGAACTTTTTACATAAAAAGAAAATAAACCGCCATTGTAATTATATGATAAACATAGCGACTCTTGAATAACACTACACCAATATTTCTCGTCGTTCAACTTAGCTCTTGAATTCCCTAAAATAACAACAAATTTGTAAAATATTTAAATTTCATAAAGCCTAAGTTTTGAGTTAAAGGTGGTCTTATTTGCATAGTATTAGAATTGAAAGATTCCTTTACATCTCAATTCAACGTTTTGAATACTTGGATCATTTCTATTGTTAACAATTGCGTATTTATCTTTGACTTTACCTTTTTTATTTTTTTGATATTTTAAGCAACGAACTCTTCAAAACTTTTTTGTGCTATTTCTATTAATGTAAATTTATATGAGGTTATTGAACCTATCGAGAACAAAGCTTTTGAAATAATTTATCAAAAATATCGAATTTTGTTTGCAATTTTTGCAAATAATGTTCTTTGCGTGTAAAACAGTTATTTTTCTTAAAGTCTATCTGTTGAGCTAAATCGTTATTCAAAAATTTATACTATAATTGTCAAAAAGACGTTTTTCGACCAAATTTATGACGTTGCTTTTAACAGCTCTAACTTAGAAATTTATATCTTTTTCGGTGCAAAACAAAAAAATTTTTACATAAAATTTCTATTTTCATTACTGGATTACCGTTAAGAAATTATAGTTTTGATTTTTAAACAAGTAAACATGCATTAGTACAACAAATTGTTAATTAAACAATATTGATCAAAATGGAAAGTTTTAGCGTTAGAAATGCCGATAAAAAATTTTTTATTATCACATTTTATTCGAGGAAATTGAATTATAATAAACACTTGAAGCGTCCGACTTTCAACAAAATTACTTGATAATGAGTTAATAAATGGCCCGAAACGCCGGACACTTTTTGAAGTTATTTTTAGAGGAACATATTATTTAAAATACTTTGACGTAAATATTTGCTCGTTAATAAAAATAACTCTGCCATTAAAAGGAAAATATGCAAAGAAGCGGTAATACTTATCATTTCTTCCTGAGCTCAAGTTCAAGAAATAGGTACAGATAATTTTATTTGATCAGCATGAGTAAGTATACTTGAGTAAATTTAATATTTTTCAATCGGCAAATTTAAAATTTAATATTGTATTTAATTATGTTTATTATTAAAATATTAATGTTTTCTTTGTTATTTAAATGTTTTATAAAAGCTGTAAAGATTTGGAAATCGTTTAACATGAAAAATCTGATAATATTAAAATATACCAAAAAACAATGAAATAACTCACGACACAAGTGCTTCCAGTATACAAACATATTTTGCAATTTAAAGTGATGACTGCGTCAACATCAAACGACTAGGAATTTGCTTCAAAAACCTGTAACTGAATAACGCACTCTCGAAGTCCATCGAAAGTTCGTTTTCAGTTCCAAATCAAAACAACCTTTATGATGCAACAAACACCTTTCAATCTAAGACCAACTTATCAACTTAGAGCTCGAAGCCAAATTTCTCTCGACGCTTGAGATGAGTTCAACTTGAAAACGTGGGTTCTCAATGGGTTGAGAACTGAGTTATGGGTTAAAATGACGTGTATTTTACGTTAAATTAAGTTGATTTCGGGTAATAATTTTGGCAAAGGATTATAACACGGTGTGTTTTATTTCATCCTGTCGTGTGAATGTGTTGTTTTCGTACATGTTTGTAAATTTCGGTAGTCATTGGAAATCTAATGATTAGCCTGAGTTATTTATTTCGTCTCTTGACGTAGTTTGACTTGTAAATAACCGTTTTACTTCACACCAGGGAGGCATAAAAGATTTTGGGGAGATCATGGAACTATACAATTGAAATTTGTAAAGATTATAAGAGCAAGGAGTGTATGGGGTTATGCTGCAGAGGTAGTACCTTTCACCAAGACGGTCACACTGAGCAGTTATAGCGGGAGGTGGTCTTTGGTAACTGATCCTCGTAGGGAACCCAACTCTCACTTATGGCTCCACGTGCCACACCATGGAAACTGTGTTGACCCGCAGGCAAAACTAAGTGAGGGTAGTCAGATATGGTGAACACCGAAATATTCCCGGTATAAACAAAACCTTGATAGTCAACAGCTTCGGGTGGATGAACCAACAAGTATAAGGCACCCTCTTGCCTTGGGTGGAGAAATCCTTTCTAAAGATGGATGAACCGAAAGGTCAGAAGGCAATGGAACACCACTGCATTAAAGATCCAAATGGATATTCCTAGTAAATCATCAACATGGCTATATTTGATTCAAAATGTTCCGGAGTTAGTCCCTCAATCGGATCTCCACAAGGGGGGGCGGTGTTAAATTGAGCTGTGAACAAAGTCAAGATAGTCAAGATGATAGCCAACATCCAGAACGGATAGGCACCCGAAGAAGAAGAAGATGGGAGCAAGAAAAGATTCTTGCAAAACTCCAGCAATAACTGAGTAGGGATTTGATAAGGAATGGCCAACACCTACTTGGTAGGAGCGTTTGTAATGGATGGAAAGGGAGTTTTTGCACAATATACACCTTAGGTATACCTAAGTGTGGAATGTTGTCTAATTAACTGTTGAATTAAGAATTTAAATAAATCGAAAAATTAGCAATAAAATAAAAGTCAGTATTTTTCTTAACCTTGTATCCAGCAAGGATAAAAATAGTAGTAAAAAAATTGAAACTTCTCGTACAGCCTTCTAAAGACCTACCTATGACTGAAAAGTAAACAAAATGTGTTGCTTGTAAGCAACAACTTCAGATACAGGGTTAAATATTTGAATTTTGTTACAACACTAAACCACGTAGAAACTCGATATTGAGGAAATTAAGTTAACTAGCTAACTTCTAACTACATATCTTGAATACCAGCAAAAGCTCATCGTTGGCATGGTATGTTGGTATAAATTATTTTAAGGAACCGCTAGAACTTACGCAGGAAGATCTATTAAAATTAAAAATATAAAAGAAACGGCATTCAATTAAACCTAAACGTTATATTAAAATAGAACGGAAGAAAAGGAGCAACCGCCGCGCCAGTTTAATAGCTAATCATAATAATAGTCCTGCTAACAATTGTTTCTGGTTGCATTTTATCATATATATTTTTATTTCATGGCAAATAGCAATATCATCTGGTATCATCAAGTACCTTACAAAAAAATGTATATAATCAGATGTAGATTAATTACTTAAGATAACGCGATAATGACATCATAGATTTTTGTGAGTATATCATGAAAGTACTAAACCAACTAAATGGTTATCTTTCTGGTACAGTACACACGATTTTCTCCAATGCATAATGTTTCAGATATTTTACTGAAACAATTCCCCAAAGTATTCTTAAAAGTTATAAATGAATTTTTAGTTTTCACATATAAAATTAAAACTAAACTGCTCTGAAATGTTTTTTTTTCAATTAGGTTTTATTTTCTAATTAAAAATATATATTACGTAGATATGTAATTTTTTTATTATAAATTACCAATTAAAATAAAAAATAAACCACACTTTTATGTTACTAGGATAAATTGTAACTTTTGTAATTAATAACAATTTGGTTTAGAAATCTTTAAATTTTTTTTATAATCCAGTATTAAATGATTCATAGAAGCTCAAAGCTGGATTAACTGGCAGTCGCACAGCTGTGTCAGGGTTTACAACCATAAGGTCCTACAAGGGTGGTAATTTACTATACTAGTAAAAAGCCGCACATTTTATCTGAACGCTTCAATTGTTAATAAGGTGATTAAAAAATAAGAGCAAATACTGAAAATATATTTTTAGCTAATTATAATTTTCATTAATGTTACTAAAAACGACAACACTGTGATGGTGTTACGGTTGTTACCCTTAACAACGTTCACGAGCACGATGTAATTAAAAGACTTTCAGACCATGACCAACTAGAAGTTATTAACACTACATGCTTTCATGTCAACAATAATTAATTAATTAATAATAACAAAGACAAAAAACATAAGAAAGTTATGCAATACAGCTACTTTTCAATTTATTTTAAGGCTAGACTACGTTTTGGACATTTATTCCATTTTATTGTCATTTTTTTTTGCTTTCAGTGTTTTTCATTTATAACTCATGACTTTTGCCTATTTTAACTCGATCAGTAGACACATTGTATAAATTTATAATTTGGTTCTAGAGTTTTTTTACTGCTATTTATAGACTTTCTCAAGATAAAAATTGAAACTTTGTAAACTAAAACCCTAAAGACACATTAAAGAAATTTATATATAAAATATAATTTAACTAATAGTTAAAAATTGAAATATATATTTTCTCGTTGGAATAACTTTAAATTCAGCTTTAAAGTTCATTTAGTTTAGTAAAAGTATTTAATAAATTTAAATGGGGAGCGCTTCTGGATTGCTTATTAGAGTTTTAATGAAAACAAGAGTAGAATTTTATCTTGTTTAAGTAATTTTGTATAGTTGTTAGATGACATAATGTAATTGATGCTACTATACACGCTACAGTTCTATTAACAGTGGTTAATTTATTATCTCTTAATTTAATTTATTATACCTTTGGGAAAGTACTTGCTATCACTGTTATCCGGTTTAGCTACTATGATGTGAATATTTAAAACTCAATTAAAATTAAGTTAAGATTATCTTTACAGTAAATATTCACATTCATTAATTTCATTGGTTTTCAGTAATTTTCATAATTTAATTTGTACATAAAGTTTACTTTGCAAAATCAAAATTATTATAATGTAACAAAATAAATTGGCTTAACCAATACTTACGACGGTAAGCCTAGCAATATCTTACTAAATATGAATTTAATAACAATAATCTTAATATACATATTTATCTGATTCTGAGGTATTACATAATATATTATTGCAGATATACATTTTATTACCAAATATTCTATTCAAATATCAATGTATTTCGTAAGTCGTTGTACCATAAATTTACTTCAGTGGGCACATTATTAAATTTTCCAGAGTCCATGTAAACAAATTTCTTTTTTCAAAATTTCATTGAAAAGCTGAAAAGCTTTTGTAAATTTATACATGTAGACTGTAGGTGAAAACTTCCACTGAAATAAATTCTGTAACTTCGACATAATCGTCTCATATTTCATGTAGAACACAATGCTTTGATTATTTTTTAAATAATTTCAAAACAATAAGTTCAAAAAACATTAAAGAGTTAAACTTCGGCACCTAAACCGACACTTTGTGGTTGATTATGATTACAATTTCAATATCAATCATCAGCCATCGATCAAATTAATTAATTGATCCCCACAATTTTTGGTTTCTGAACCATAATTATATAAAATTTCCGTTATAAAATTTGATTTGAACCAACTTCGTATAATGAAATTATTGCCTCGCTGTTGAGTAATTTGCATTGCAAGTTACCATGGCCACTCGTATAATTTTAGTTCTATTCTTGTTGGTTCAATGGTAGAATTTCCTCCTAACTCTAGGATTTCACTTACTCTTACGTATATTATCAGGCGATATTATTGGTATGAAATCGGAGATATAGCAATTAAAAGTATGTTATCGCAGTATAAATTGTAGGAAGAGTAAGTAGAATTTCTACTTTTAACTTTGTTTTTTTTTTCTAGAATTACTACATAGGAAACATTTGGTCATATTTTAGTGTTTTCACTTTGCATGGTTACGGTTTACGAAAAATTATAGTGTTTTATGTCCAACATCTAGATTAATTTGTATGAATTATATACACAGAAGTCAGTAGACAAACGTAGAGTCAAGCCTTACGATAAATTATTTTAGGATCGCAAATTAAATTGTTGAAAATAATAAAATATCCTCATAGCAAATATTAATTAAACAAAAATATAATTAATATTTATGGATGCCCCACGTAAGGGGCACATTTTTCCTTCTGTTTAAGCTTTCATAGCACATCATAAGTAAACGATTTCTAAATTAGGAATATTATATTCCCAAGCGATTACATAAAATATTATCTAATTTTAAATGTTGATTTTATTTGTACAAGTAGGCACCTATTGTATAAAACTTGTTTACAATTTTTACTGTGTATGTACGAAAAATATGAAGTTCGTGCACAATGTTTTTCAAATCGTGATAGGAATGCATATTAACCGAAAGAACTTTTTTGCAGTTTTTTTTAATTTTTTTGTATAATATAAATCAACAAATTGAAATGAGAAAGTTTCCTTAGCTTCTAGAAATTCTCATGTGATAACTCTTTACAGGTGACAACTTTGAATTCATTTTCCTTTCGGTATGTTTAAATGAAACTTTTTCTGCAAAAAAACTTTTCAAAGAGATTTTCCTAGTTTGAAATTACTAAAAATGTTATGTACAACGAGTGTATTAATATAAACTTAAATTTTAATCTTGTAATCAAAAAGAATTTTATATTTTGCTTTATTAATTTGGATAAAAAAGTTAGAATAAATTGTAAAATTGTAAAAATTACAGGATCATTTTAAGTAAACCGATTTAAGTACTATTTCAAAAATAAATAAATGGAATCAAATTCAGCAATTTTTTAATATGCATAATATATTTACTCCTACATTTTAAAATAAAATATTCATAGAATTAGATTTAAGTTTGTTTCCAAATTATTTTTCATGTAGGTTTTGTTGTTGTTTATATAGGACTTTTATTTGTTGTCTCCCAAGAAATTGCATTATAAGTTTATTTAATGAAAATATGAATTTTTAAAAAGAAGTGTCATTGCAAGATATTTTCTCCTAATTAATGGGGTGGTTTCCAGTTGCTTTCCCTACAGCCAACAGATTGATCTTGGACTTGAAAATACAGAGTGTATTCGGTGCGACTGAGATTAAAAACATTTTTTAGCTTCCTAACCAGACAAAAATGCCAAAATAAATTCAAATACAAAGACAACATGATATATGTATATTATATTATTTAGAATCGGGAATAATATTCTTGCGGTTAAATTGATAGTTTAAAAATCTTGTTGCTAACACAATATTTTAATGTTACTTATTTTATTATACAAATTAAATTATTAACTGTTAAAAATTAATTTCTTATCTATATTAAACAAATACTTTTCAACTCGGTCAACAGTTGTTGGAAAATACAGATACTTAATTTTATCACAAAGTTCACATAAACACATTTTAATGCCAATAAATGTTATGATAATTATCAACATATGCGAAAAGTTAAAAAATAAATAAATATTGAGATTAAAAACATGCGATAATAACAAATTGTCATTTGAGTTGACAATTGTCAATATGGTTATCCTACGTTATCTGCGGGGGTTATGATCAACAAATATGGCACGAGATAATAAAACGCCAAAGAATAAGAGTCGGCTGTTATACGGAAACAGGGGTTATGTATACAATCTGACCCTATGTACCTATAAATAACATAAAATATTGTATCAGTTATAGGATAAATTAAAGACAAAACTACCCACATAAACATTTATTAAATTATGAAACCTTTAATATTCAATTACAGAAGCGCGTAGGTTTACCTGCAGATATACAGCTTTTTCCATAAATGAATTAAAAACGTCATCAGTTAGTTGATAGGTATAAGTAAATGGATTAAAATATCAATATTTTTGTTTATAATAAAACTGCGAACAACGAGGGATTACTGTATGCACATTTGAGCATTGCATTAAAAATTGATCGAGTGCATTAACAAGAAACAGCAATTTGACAAAATAAAAGAAAATCATAGAATGGGAGGAAGTTTTACTGCAAGTTATTACATACAGTAAGCTCGTAAAGTTTGGAATAAATTCGACAAAAATTTTCCAGAAAATTCTCCGACACGTCAACCTTATTTGAATGGCACCATAGACAGCATTCTAACTGCTAGCCTACGACCGCACTTTTTTTTGAAAATAAACTAATTTCATGCCAAATTATATATTTATTAGTTGGTCAATAGTACTGGGTCTATTAAAATAAACTTTTCTCTAAAAGGTTAAAATTTGATACATTCGTACTCAACAAAATGTGATCTATTCAAATCCGTAAAGAAAAATACGGGTTGCCATTTAAAAAAATTGTAGATGACGGTTATTTAAAATTTAAAAATTAAGGTTGACGTGTTTGAGGGTTTTCTCGAAACACCCTTCGAAACTTTTTTATTGAATTAGTTCCAAACTTTATGAGCTTGCTGTATTTATAGGTAAATACCGTAGTGAAATTTTATCACGTTTATGCCACGTGTAGATAATTTTAAATTTGACCAATTACCAAGGAGAAAAAAAAATAATATTCCGTGTATTAATTTCAAGTTTAAATTGTTATTTTAAAAAATAATAAAAGTATTTTGCATAAAATTGACTTATTATTAAGAATATTATTTACTTGAAACGAAAATTCGCGTTTCCTTTTGCTTGTAAGTCTATTACGTAAAATTAGCATTCGAATTGGAAACTTCGTTGCTATTGAATAGCCATTCAAATTTCATCTTGCATGTTTAACGACATAATACATATTAAATTATATACAAGTAAGAAAATGCGGGTAAATTAATAGGCAGGTTAATTGAAAATGTTAATAATTAACCTCGCTTGTATTCATTAAAAATCTCACGAGACTAACACATGACAATAAATACTTCAAAAAATTGTTCGAACAAAAGTTTGATTAAATTTCAGTTTTTGCTTAATAAATTTTCTGATGGAAATTTCCATTTA
Source organism: Cantharis rufa (assembly GCA_947369205.1). NCBI lineage: Eukaryota > Metazoa > Arthropoda > Insecta > Coleoptera > Cantharidae > Cantharis > Cantharis rufa. Next base: position 20,728,796 of record OX376309.1, read on the forward strand.
AACGCAAAAAATTGTTCTGTTAGTAAACAGAGATAAAAAGCAGCAAAATTGATTTTTCCTTTTAAGTCCGTATGTATGTAAAATTTAATTGCAAACTGGAAAGGCGTTTTTACGACGTATAAAGCTAGCAACTTCTTAAAACAAAAAAATTAATGGAGAATTTCCTGCGAAAAGTGCGAATGTAGTGCTCTTACCGTCACAGAGCTGCGGCCATTTAAACGGCGTTGCAATGCCGGGTTGATTTAAAGCGCCCCCAATATTGTAAGTCGCTAATAAGTAGCACCACAAAATCTAAAGATCACAATGTAAGTTAAAATTTTCCGGTCAATCTTGATTTTTCAATATTTCAGGTTAATTACAATTAGTAACCTATAGAATATTACAAACCATTGCAGTGCTATTATAATCTAATATTTTCTCATTTAGTTTCCAGAATTGTACAAAAATCTGTTTAACACAGAAAAATGTTGAGCTAACTAGATTATCGTGTAAAATGAAAATTAAGAGTTTGGGAATCCCCGAATCAAATGATTTTCTAGATTTAAGTTTACTCAATGTTCATATGGATAAATCGGAACTGCTTTTCATACTTGCATGCACAAAGCTTTCAAGATTGGCGGAAACCAGCGATTATTTAAATTTTTCCAACATTCTGGAAATAAATGACATAAAACACGAATAAGTCAATATACACTGGACATTGTTTTTAATACAGAATTTGTTTGAATTAAATAAAATGTGGACCACAACATAATTTTTTCGTCACAAATGCAGTATTATAAATAAATTAGCCAACTTTGAAGTTTGTCTAAAATAAAGTTAAATTGAATAAATTTAAGTTATACGAAACAGCATACAACATCGTGTTAAATTTATTAAGCTAAATGGGATTAAAGATGAAACAAATTAATATAATTCTTTTCTCTAAGGAAAACAAGCATTATTTAATCTGTTATAATAAAAAAATAAAAAAGTAATGATTAAAAATTTTAATTCATTTAAAGTGGATCAACTATTCGACTTCTGCTCGTAGGTGGCATCTACTTTATATTTATTATAAATTAAATTACTCGTTAATCCATTCGCGCACCTCTTAAAAAATTTCAACGAAGACTCTTTATTAGTAAAATCTGGTAAGAATTCCTATTCAATTCTCGTCCAGATTTTCTTCGCATGATTGACATGCCACTAATAATATCTTATGGATTTTCAAATAAATAATAAATATAAATTTTAAATTGACCAAGTCAAAAATTGATAGATCCGTTGAAATTCTTCAAAAAAGCGGTTCTTATAGAAATTACAATATTTTCTTTTTATAAGGTAAAGAAAGTGGAAAGCGTTATTAAATTTTTTCAACTTTGTGAGTTGAGTTTTAATTTAAATTTATTGGTTTACTTTACTTGCCTTGTTAAATAACATACTTCTAGTTCAAAACTCAATTATTTTAAAAGTGTTATAGCTTAAAAATGTTTATAATTAAAATTTTAAATTACATACCTAACAAAGAGGTGTCAGTTTTAACTTCGCACAAGGCGATAGGATTCCTAAGGGCTTTTTATCTTCAATTATAAAAGTTTTTATAAATGTGCCTACCAAAAGAGAATCTTGTTTCTTGTATCCACATAATGATTTTTTTATTAGAACTGTTACTAATTTAACAATTACTTTCGCATTAAAAAGGTTAGAAGTATTAATTATTATACTTGCAGGTTCATAATTATCTATTTTTCTTGCTGAAAATAAATTTTCTTCAGATACAAAATCAAGGAAATATCTATTCGGATATAAAAGGGAATTTTTAATATTTTGCGCCAGATGAGCTACGCGAACTGTTAGATTTGCTTATTTTAAAACATTTAAACAAATTTTAAATTGCTCGAAGATGTGAAAAAATATACTAGCTTGGGGGGAGGGATTTTATTTCTTTCATGTCTATGTAGGAATATGCGGATTATAAGTTTATCTTATGATATATTTTTAATAATATGTCGAAATCATCGACCAAGTTATAAAGAAAATGTTTCTGATATTCAGCTTTCGTAAATTTGATTTAAAATTATAGTTTTCTAAGTTTAAAAAAAAATTGAATTAAACATAAGTAGATACACAAATTTAAGTTAATAATTGTTTGTTTTTTGTTGTTGATTTATTTAAAGGTGTTCTTTGTATATACGTAGACAGGGACTCCGGAAAGACGTAGAAACCCGAAATGTAAAGTGCACTAGGGGAGAAACGGAAGCCTGCCGAGCTGTGATATTGGTCTCTTGAGACAGTCGCTGCTAGTAGAATTGAGAATTTTCCATATGTTTTTCCGACCTCATATCTAAAACGGGCTATATTTGTCTTTATTATTCAAAATAATTAAAGCGTTTTTACCAAAACAGCGCATAAAGTAATATTTATTGTATAATTTCATAGACCAATTTGATATGATGAATTACTCACTTCGAATCACTATTTATCTCGCTAGAAGAAACTCAAACAAGATTAGCTTTTAGAAACTAACTTTGACTTCCAGTAAAAGTTTATCTGATAAATATTTTTAATTTATCAAATTGCATTTTATGTATTTAAGTACTCCCTAATCACTTATACAGTACAACTTGCAAAATCAATTTATAACTGTCCAAAACTGTTCATTCAAATAAGTTCTAACCAGAGCCGTCCGAATACATTTAAGCGCCTTGGGCTAACAATATTAGGCGTCTTTACGAGAAAAAAATTTAATATAATAGAGAACCTACGGCTTTAAGTGAGCTTTGAACCACAAAAAGTGTAATATACTTCATTTTGTCAAAGTAAAGGTGTAAATTTTCATATTTAATTTAGTTCCACCTAAGATGTTATTGAGATTTCTCTCAGTTAATGTTACATATTGCCGTGTTCTCTTTCATCAGGCCGATTTTAATCCAATGAAAATAATTTTGGAGACTGTTTCTCCAACAAATTTGCTTGCTGTTTGTTAAAATTAGAATTTGATATATTACACGACTCGACAAAAAAATTTTCGTTTTTTGTCCTAAAGTTTATTTTATAATTTTTCAGATTATTAAGCACAAAAACGAAAAGAAAATACATTTTTTGGTATAAAGTTTGCTTTTGTGATAGTTACCTATAGTAATAATACTCATTTTTGAATTTTTTTATAAATTTGTTTTTAAATTTGAAGTTAAGTTTCAGTTAAGTTGAAATTTTGTATTTGAGACTCTTATAGCATCTAGTTGTGCACTTCCTATTTCTGGATTAACGAGATTCGTACTACTCTACATTTTAGTTATTAAGAAAAGTATTAACAGCTTATTTGTAAGTTATTTTGATAGTAAAACTTAATAATAACTATAAACATATTTATTTGAATGGTTTCATCTTCAATTAAAAATTAAAACTATAGTTTTTAAAAAATATCGTTCCGTCGGTCTCCTAAATACAAAAGCAAAATATCGAAAATTTGAACGCGGCCATTTGGACGCTGAACTGTTTGGACCCAAAGTCCTTTGAACGCAATATCGTTTAGGCCGTATTGTTTTAATAAACTTAGACTAGCCACGATGTAAATTTAAAGTCTCAATAAGGCTGTTCTGATAATGCCAAAAAATTATTGCAAACAAACAAAAACAGTAAACAAGTTACGTAAACGAACAAAATGACTTCATCTACTTTTGCCCCCTAAGTTATGAATTAGGACGCATAAAAACCACGGAGCCGGACATTTGAACGCGGCCGTTTGAACGCTGCCGTTTGAACGCAGAGACGTTTGAACGCGAGGACGTTTGAACGCAAGGACGTTTAAACGCCAGGACGTTTGAACTCGAGGACGCTTGAACGCGAGAAATTAGCGGACACCGTCATTTCGGCGATTCCAGTTTGACACCGTCATTTCGGCGATTCTGATTCGGCGACAGTCAATTCGGCGACCCGATATTCGGCTATGCCAGTTTCGGCGATTCCAATTCGGCACCGGCATTTTCGGCGATTCTCATTCGGCAACAGAAAATTCGACTATGTCGATTCGGCGACGGGGTATACTTTTAGTTTATTGAATTTATTGAATAATAAACATATAGTAGAATAATAACCTTATAAACGGAATAGCTTATAATTATTATAACAGTTATTAAAATTTGTTTAATTGCTTAAAAAGTATGTAAAATTATGATACCTGTAATGTATTATGTAAATAAATATTTAATTTAAAAATAAAAAATTATCTTTTTGAATTTTTAATAAATTGTAACACTTAAATAAATTTTCCGTCGCCGAATCAGCGTAGTCGAATTTTCTGTCGCAGAATGAGAATCGCCAAAATGCCAGTGCCGAATTGGAATCGCCGAAAGTAGCATAGCCGGATTTCAGGTCACCTAATATACGTTGCCGAATCGTTGCCGAATCGAAACAACGTGTACCGAGAAATTGAACGGTCGGGTCGCGTTCAAACGGCCACGTTCAAATGTCCTAGACCGTGAAAACCATAACTTCAAAAATTGCAATATGGACTTGATTTGCTTATGTTTTGACCACTCCAATTAACATATTTACATCATTTGATTTTAAATTGTATTTCGTTAATTTATTATAATAATAAAAACAAGTTTCTAGGCTCTTCTAGATTCGTGCCCTACATAGTACATCTGATATTTCTATATTTCTAGATAGAACCTATTGATTATAACATTATAAGTTTTGTTATTTCCTTAGATGTGTCCTTTTCAAGACATTTTTGTACAAGTGAGCCGTTCCAAAGACCTATTGACTTTATGTTTTAACCCTTATGGAGCCATAAAAATTTACTCCTTATATCTTCCATACGTAGTATCCGGGTACTACCATATATTTATATGTAATTCGGGTGACGATCATAGTTTAAATAAGATTTTTTATATTCATAAATTAAATATTTTTGCTTACAGAGAACCTGTTTTGTAGAGATGTCACCAAAGCTCAAAAATATCGGCGCGACAAGATAAAACTTATATTGGTTTAAAGTTAAAATAGTGCCCGGGTACTAGGTACGGCCCCATAAGGGTTAATATTGCTTCTGTTGTTTTAGGATATCTAAAACTTTAATAAGTTTATTGACCCCAGTGACCTATTCTCCGCAAATTCTGTGATTTTCGTAGATTTATCGTTTTGGGTCCAACTTAAATAAATTTTTGAACGGAACAACTACAGTAGTACCGCACGAACAGAAAAGATTTACGTGAAATTATCTAAATTTATAGACTTTGCATTGCGTTTAACGGTTTTGGGCCTTTTTCTTATTAAAATTTTGAAATAATTTTCAAAATTTTATTCTTCTAGTTTTCATTTACTCTGTCAAATTTACCATCCAAATTTTTAATTTTGTGGGCCTAAAATTTAATTTTAGTTCAATAAGTAGAAATTAGGTTAGTGGCTTAAGGGGGTATTCTAGTCTAGAAGTACAAATTTCGGGCGTTTTTTCGAGCTATGTAAAAATAAAACAAAGAATATTTCTACTATCTATTGTTTTATCATTTTTTGTTTATTGATACTTTAAGAATTCATAAAAATTTAAACAAAAAAAATTCAAAATTCAATAAGTTATAAGCTGGCAAAGTGGAAGGTCCAAAAAAAGACAGTGTCCTGGCGTGCAAGGTTTCAATCCTTCTGGTCATCTAAAACGGATTCTTAATTAGTAAAATTATCGCTATGGTATGACCTTATTTGGACAAATAAACAAAAATTGTTTAGACAAAACGGCGGCCGTTAAAAAAAAATTTTTTGCAGGTTTTCCTGCACGTCAGCTTGAAAAAGCGAAAAAACGCGTTTAATAAGTTTTGAGTCAAAATACCGGTAATTTTATTCATAGAATGGTACGGTATTATACTTACATATTTTTAATCGGCGATTCCTGCTCCATACTACTCCCAAGTTTTTTCGTGAAGACGAGCAAACTAACTTGAAATGTTATTATAATACGGTATAATTATAATAAGAGGCAGCACCTACTGTCTATTGTTCATTTGTTTCGGTCGTAACAGATTAGATGTCGCGTCACTAAAATGGCTATAACTCGTTAAATAATCGAAATTTTGAAAAATCCTTGTAAGGGCTTATTCTTGAATGTTTAAACTTTGGAAATATGAAAAAAATTTCGATTTTTTCAAATTTATAGACTAGAATACCGCCTAATAGTAACTTTTCGCGTCCAAACGTCTCGTGTTCAATCGGCTTTGCGTCAAAACGGCTGGGTTCAAACGGCCGCGTCTAAACGTCTTAATATTAGACCAAAAAAGTACTAGGAATAGGCAAAAATAAAGAAGTATCGGAGAGGAAACATCAAGAGGTATATTAAATAAATAATAAATAGAAACTAGCTTAGAAGGACAATTTCAAGTAAATGTGTAAATGAAACTTGAAGGAAAGCTAAAGAGTTTTACTTATTTTTGTGTGTTCTTCGCTTCATTTAACTCAATTTAAAGTATAGTTATTTTTGTTATTTTGTTTTTTTTAATTAAAATTTTTGTTAAAATATTATGAAATAATTATTTTTAAAAATTTTATTCATGTTTATTAATAATAATAAATGTAAATGTATAAATTATTAAATTACAAATTGAACTCCATATTTTTATTGCAAATGTAACACAATACTTTTAATAGTATATTGAAATATTCCATTGAACATGCGTCGTTTTCAACAATTCTTCAATATAAAACTCTAAACCTACTTCTTGAAAGTTCAATATTATAAATGTAAGGGCGACTTAAGAACTCTTTGAGTTCTCTCTTTGAGTAAATTAATTAAATCCAATATAAAATAATTTTATATTTTTTAAGTACGGCTAATGCACCGAGCTTGATAAACATTCAATTGTTGAATTGTAAAATTTGGCTATTATATTAACTGTTGTTATCGTAGAATGTAGACTATGCAGCTTTAAAAAAAATGGGATTGAAGAGTATATACTTAAATTGCACATACCGTCACGAGGATGGAGTTAAGTCCCGCCCACTTCAAGAAAGTATATGTAGTATGAAGAAAATATAAAAAAATATAAAACAATAATAATTGTTCACATCACAATTGTTCAATTTTTGGTCGAATATCAAAGTAACATAATGTAAAGTACAAAAGCGTGCATATTAATTGATTTTTTGAAGCATCTTAATTCCTGTATTTAATTAATTACACAAAAATATAAAAATATATAATATAATTTTAGCGGTTGTTCACAGTTGGCCGGAGATGATTTTATTGCTCCGAAGAGGATTGTCCGGTGTATCGCGAGAGCAGGAAGTGGAGACTCATGTATACCACTATATCAACTTATTAGAATACGTTCTTTGTTTGAAATTTATATTCATGAGCTCTCTGTGTTCATAAAATCAGGAATACCATGTGGGGTTGATCCGCATGCATTCGATTTAAAATTTATTTTTGTGGTATGCCTTACTTTTGGTTAAATACAACTAACGATTGGTAGTAACCATGAAATGGCGTTATATTTTATTATTTCGACGTTGTTTCAATTTACTATTTAAGTATATTTTATATTATGTTATCTTGACCAACTTATAAAATTTAAACCTGAGCTAATTTTAATTACTGCATTGTTTGTAATAAAAAAAGTTATAAAAAATGTTATATAGCCATTTGAAGTACCTACATAACATACAACAGTTTTCTAATTGTTGGAAGTAATTTTTAGATTTTACTTTGTGCAAGAAGTATTCATTAAGCTTGATATGAGAACGCTTGGATTAGAAACTTACTGATAACTTTCCAGACTTCCCGGCTTAATAATAAGAGCAAATTTATTTATATAAATATAGTTCAGCTTACAAAACATAATACAAAAAAAAAACAACACTCCATAAAAACCATACAACAATCATTTTTAAAGCACAACAATCAGTAATATTCTTCATTAGCAATTAATGCCAGTAGTCCTCTCTTAAATCCACAAACTGTGGTGCAGTTTTTCAACTCTTCGTCCAGGTCATTAAACCTTCGTAGTCCATCATAAAAAACAGATCTTTTCATCCTATTAGTACGAGACAACGCGACACTGAAATCACGCTTCTGTCGGGTATTACGGCAATGAACATCCGAGACAAACCTCACATGTTGCTGTAGGAATTCAGGAACCCTCTTCAATTTAATCTTAAATATAAGAACCAAAGCGCTAAACATCACCCTTTGCTTAACATTCATCAGGTTCAGAGTTGACAACATTACCCCAATTGGGGTGTATCTGTTGCAAGAAAGGATACTTCTCATACATCGATTCTGAATCAACTGTAGCTCCTGAAACCGATAAGCTGACATCCCGAACAAGATGGTAGAGCAATACTCCAGATGTGGAGCGACGATAGATTTATAAAGAAGCAGTCTGGTACAAGTGGACAGATTCCTTCCTATTCTGCTTAGTAGATAAGCCTTCCTGGACATCTTGCTCATAACGTATTCAGCGTGACTGTGAAAGTTTAAATGCTGGTCCAATTTAATGCCTAAATATTTAATTTCACTGGAGTACTCCAGTTTATGATCATTTATAACAATATCCAATCTAGTAAAATCCGAAACATATGAACCAAACCTGTTCGAAAAAACAATATACTTTGATTTATTCACATTAATGCACATTTGATTGTCGCAAAGCCACATGTTCAAACTTTTCAGGTCAACATTCATTATTTCCATCATGCAATCTATATCATCTCCAACTACAAAAACCATCGTATCGTCAGCAAACAGTCTAATCTCACAGTGCTTCAAACATTTTTTCATATCATTAACATACATTATAAACAGAATAGAGCCAAGCACAGCACCTTGGGGGACTCCATGAAGAACATCCTCCTCCTCAGACACAACCTCTCGGTATTTAACTTTCTGACGTCTGTCAGTCAAATACGATTCAAACCATCTCAGCACCACACCACCGATACCCATCCTCTTTAGCTTTCTCAACAATAATTTACGATTAACAGTCTCGAACGCTCTCTTAAAGTCAAGAAACACAGCCAGAACCAACAATCCATCGTCCAAACTCTTAAACCATTCATCACAAACGTCAATCAAAAGGAACTCACAAGAATGACCCCTTCTAAAACCAGACTGGTTCGATACCAACAAGCTGTTCCTATCGCAGTAATGTATCAACTGTTCTTTAACTACCATTTCCAACAACTTCTCGCACACAGGCACCGTATTTATAGGTCTGAACTCCTCGCATAAAACCGTTTTGTTCACCTTTGGTACAGGCACAATAATGGATGTCTTCCACTCCGAAGGGAATATTCCTTGTGACAATGAACAGTTTATAACATCTACAAAACGATCACCAATCACTTCAAAAGCATCTCTTATAATCCTTGTTGACAATCCATTCTCACTATCACCGGTGTTCTTCATTTTCTTAAGAATGCCTCTAACGCAACCAATGTCCACCAACTCGAAGGCATCAAATCCACACACCTCGTCGACCCCACCAACCACGAACTCATGATCGTGATACCCCGCGACACCCGCAACCAACTCATTTATACTTTCCAAAAAGAATCTATTAAAACTTCTAGCTTTTTAACATAAAATGATTTTCTAATCACGCCACAAACAACTTAATATTAACAAGGATTCGAACAAGGATATTTGCCTGAGCAATATAGCTCTCAACTGGTATTTAGGTGTAAGTTACAATTACGTGACCCGGTGTTCTCTCTCGAATATAGAAAAAAGGCTTTGGATTTTACTGTTTCATTTTATGTGATTGACGATATATTTAGGGTGGGTCCAAACTTATCTATTCTACTTGGAAGAGAATTTTCCTCATAAAAGGTACAGATCGAAATACTCATCGCTTATAAATTACAAAAATAGCAAAATAAGATTCAAGGATATCATGAAAGGGTATTATTATAACGTATATCGATGGATTCTAAGGAAAACATTTATTACTGATGAAGTTTCATACTCCATATTAATTTTTCATTTACGAAAAAAATCGATTTGGTAAAGTTTTATCGTGAGTGGTTTTGCAGTATTTCTATTTTTGTATATAAGGTTGCGGAAAAATTTGACAGATATTTAAATACGGAGGTAAATTATGGTTTATTAAGTTTTAGTCAACTCAGATTGTGTTCGCATTTTGTAAATTTATATTGGCCTTTTGTATTTTAATAATTTCCTGTTAAAGGTTAAAGCAAGTTTATAAAAACTCAAAAAATTAATTGAAAAATAATTACGGTAAGCCTTTCCTCAACCGGTTACGTTGATGAAAAAATAATTCAACTAACTTAAATTGCATAGAAGTTCCTTTGAACACTATATTTAGTTAAGTCCTTTTGGTTCTTGTTAATTCAAATTTAAAAATAAATTAGAAAATACAAGCTTATATTCTAAAGTTTTATTAAAATTTAACTTTTTTTAATTACGATATATAAAATTTTGTAATGATTTGCATACAAAATTAAATTTAAGTCCACCTACTTACAAAATAAATTAAAAATTGTTAAGAATTTTTATTTTAATTATAAATGGTTCGCAATTTTATAAAGTAATTTATTTCAAAGCGTAAAAATTTTGTTTTATATTCTTAGTTAATGTAAGTGTCAAATGAAACACAAGTCGTATTGCATGCTTCAAGGGTTTTATCAAATTTTCCAAGAAAACTTGTCTAATAGCAATACAACATCTTGTTTCATTTGATAACTTAAATAAAAATCTACAACAAAAATCAAGAGAAAAGTCGAGGTTTTCTATTACAAACTCTGGAGTAACTTTAGATATATAACGCTTTTATATTTTTGACATATTTTTTAATTTAGGAAATTAAATTCTAATGTATGTTTGTAAAAGTGTCACAATGACTTTGTAGGCTAAAAAGTAACACGTTTTCACAATTTCGTAGGCACTTTAAAACTTTTCGACTAAAACGTATATGTTTAGTTAGCAATAATTTTTTAATTTCATTACCTGTTAGATTAAAATTATAACATATTTATAGAAACCAAAATATTATTATTACCTTAGGTATAACTGAAAATTAAAAAAATATTTAAGAATATTTCAATTACCGTATTGCTATTTTGGTATAATTTGATTTATAATTTTATCGACCTTTATTCGGTTTGCAAAAACGTTTGACCCGTATAGATTATAATATATGAAATGCCGAGCAAATATCTAAAATACGAAATATCAAGCCCAACGCAATACACGTATTATGTGTAACTCCCAAATATATTTAAAACTGTAATTTAAAAAAAAGTTATTTTTAATTAAACAAGTTCAATTCTAAAACTTCTAAAACCTGCCGATTTCCTCGTTTGTTTACGATGCTTTTGGATACTATTTGAATTCTAAAAATGTACGAGTATGAGTAAATAAAGAATATTGATTATTAAATTAGTTGCGTATACAGAATCGGGTATATAAACCGTCAGACTAGCCACGTAGTTAAGGGGCCGGTTTATCTTTATCGAAAAGATATAAAACTACAGTAGCGGTCATGCAAATTGCATTGGAAATTATTCCTGAATTAAAAAATCTTTTTAATAATAAAGAATAGAAAATAGAACAAAAATAAATAAAAAGTTAAATTTTCGGTTTGAAACTCATAAGCTTACAAACACATTTTTTTTAAACACAATCCGAAAGCTGGATTTACTAAACCGGGGGGTTTTGGAGGCATGGAATACCTCGGTCTAGGACATTTCGCCGTCGCCGTTTCGCCGTGGCCGTTTCGCCGTGGCCGTTTCGCCGTCGCCCATTTCGCCGTGGCCGTTTCGCCGCCGCCCATTTCGCCGTCGAATTTAATTTTATTTTAAATTAAAAAAAATTTTTTTTTACTTATAAAAAAAAAACTAACATTTTCACTGCAAAAATTTATATTTTCGGGGCTATGAAAAATTAGAAATTAGAAAAGCAGAAATAAAAATTTTCTTACAAAAGTGTGACACCCTGTATATAAGCTATAGAATCAATCAATTAAATTATTGATTGGTAATGTTAAAGTTGGTAACAAAATAATAGAGCAGTACAGTTATAGTATATAAAAGAAAAGCGGGAAGTAACTTATTTTGAATAATTATTTTTAAAAAATTATTTTTTTATATATAATTAAATAAAACTTTAATTGTAACTTGTGATTTTACTATATTTTTTAATTAACGACGGCGAAATGGGCGACGGCGAAATGGGCGACGGCGAAACGGCCACGGCAAAACGGCCACGGCGAAACGGCCACGGCAAAACGGCCACGGCGAAACGTCCCATTCCGGGAATACCTACCAGCCCATCAGCTGTCGTGTTCAAAAATAGAAAAAGAAGCTTTCCAATTATAAATTTTAGATTTTAAATTTTTAGATGCTCAATAACACAATTTCTTTACGTCAACTTTTTAATTACGAGAATGTACATTATTATAACATAATATATTATTTTGTATTAAAATATGTCAAATAAATTTTATTATTTAAAAATTAGAGGGTAAATTTCAAATGATGGGGAGGGGATCTCTCCACATCTTTCCAATGGGCCCCCTTTCCAATAAGAAGGGAGATAAAAAAAATAGACGTCCCCAAACAAATATCGTTGTTGCAATTTGTAAAGTCAGTCTCCTTTCAGTCGACAACCTACATTTTAAGAACCGCGAGAGATTTTGGTTATAATAATTATAATAATATTATATTATTATTAATAATATTTTAGGAATTTCATAATAATTTTTAAAATATATTTTAAATTACATAATTAATTGCCGTATCACCATGTACTTTGTATTAATCAGATTAGTGGCAACCTTTTAGCTTGGAGGGGAGTTTACATCATTTTGTTCGGAGGGCAGTTTACAACTGGGATTACTGATTACCTTTTTGTTACGAGGGCAGTTTACACTTTTTCAATTTTCCGTTTTTAAGGGATTAGGGCAGTTTACATACACCCATTCCATACCCCCCAAAGCCCCCGGTTTGAAAACCTAACTTTGTGTTCGTATTGTGTTTATATTGTGTGCGATTATTGAAATTTCATTGGGAATTGTAGCTTTAATTCTGAAATAATTACCGGTACAATTTCCATGTCTGCTACTGTATATTATAATAAATATTTTTTTAAATTCAAATTTAGAAAAACTGTTTTCATCTTGATTAAGTTTTAAGGGCCTACTTCCTATTAATATTATTATTAACCCGTCATTGCACGCTGAATTATGAGCGAACAAATTTGTTTTAAATTAATAATCTGGCATGATCTGTAAGCTACTTCTGAATGTTTAAACAAATCTTATTAAGTTTTCAAAAGTTTTCTTCTTGAATATAACAATTTTACTGGTATACTGGAAGGTATCTCATACCCCCCAGTGCGTATACTCTTTCTATATTTTAATGTAAGACTATAATAAGATCAGGGGACAGGAATCTCCCTAGTAATTTTTAGTCGTCCGCCCCTCCACTATCATAGCAAACTACAATACCAAAGGAATAAAAATCCAATTTAGTTTGGGTAAAAATAAGAAATTATAAGAATCATTTACTTTGTTCCAAAAAAATTAGCTACTAATTTGATGTTTGTAATTAAAACAAAACAAATAAAAAAGTTTCCATTGTTCATGTTTTGAAAAGGTTTGTTTTTCAAACTTTCATGAAAGTGCATATTTCTTTTTCTATTGTGTTTATGGGATACTTTTATTAAAATTTTCAATATTTTGTATCTCCCGTAGAATATCATTTTAAGATTTCTGATCTAAAAATAGTTTCTGCAGTAAAATATTTAGTAATAGAGTATAAATAATAATGTAATAAATGGCAATATTTGTAAACTTATTTGTAAAAACACATAAACAGCGCAGAAACTTATTTTTGAAACAAAAGTTTCAATCCAAACAGTATAACTTTTTATCTTATTTCAATACAAAAAAAACTTCTATTTATATAATTTATAATAAATGTCATAACCTTTAAAAGCATAATACATTTTTGCATTTTTTCAATATTTTATTTTAGTAGATATTAATTTTAAATTCGTTTATGCAATATGATACTTTCTTTTTATTTTCCTTATTTTAACCTTGTACTTCCGTCAAATTAGCTAGAATTCTATAATTACACGACTACAAAAAAATGTTCGTTCTTTGTCCTAAAGTTTATTTTATGATTTTTCGGTTAATTATGCACAAAAACGAAAAGAAAATACATTTTTTTGGTATAAAGTTTGCTTTTGGGATAGTTATAGTAATAATACTAATTTTTAAATATTTTATTAAATTTTTTGTTAATTTGAAGTTAAGTTTCAGTTAAGTGGAAATTTTGTATTTGAGACTCTAAGTACTCTAGCATCAAGTTGTACACCTTCTATTTTTGGTTGCAATTGTCAGGGCAAAAAGGGAGCAATGCATGACGCTCATGAATGGATTTAGTTATTAAGAAAATTATTAATAGTTTATTTGTAAGCTATTTTGATAGTAAAACTTAATAAAACCAATAAACATATTTATTTGAATGGTTTCATCTTCAATTAAAAATTAAAACCACAGATTTTGAAAAATATCGTTCAATCGGTCTCCTAAATACAAAAGCAAACTTTTTCATGTCATCTATTTTTTTTTCGTCTAATTACGACTTAAAATATCGAAATTTTATGCTTAAAAGTCAATGACAAATTTTGTGTTGATCGTGTATTGATAAATTTTAAATAAAGTTATCGCATTTAAGATTCATGTAAACTGCAAAATTTTGTAATCAAGGATAAGCGGCAGACACCTGATTGCTACCATATACATATAAAAACTCTTGAATTGTGCACGTTCCGTTTATTGGCTGACGCCTTCATGGCGTTGCACAATTCAAAAGTGGAAAATTTTATTTTACTGAAATAATTGATAGCGTTCCGTCACTGTTCTGCTATCAGTGTTAGATGAACTGTTAAATATCAATTAAATTTTTATTACTATTATTGTTTAAAATAATTTAAATGTACAGTAGCGGGCATGGAAATTGCCTTGGGAATTATTCCCGAATTAAAAAATTAGATTTCTAAGTTTTTCTAAGAATAAAAAATAAAATAGGTATAATACAGTGGCGCAGCAAAGGGGGGGGGGGTTAGGGGGCTACAGCCCCCCAATCACTCTTTCTTTTTTAATAATAATTTTGCCCTGAGTTATTTCGGAAATGCCGTCCTTTAATTCCCACTACAATTTCAGGTAACACAATAATTATACTCAAAAATAAGATAACCACGCCCCTTTCCCTTATTGGGGGCCCCCCAATAACAAAATCCTGGCTGCGCCACTGGTATAATATATATCAAGTTAGAATTTTGGTTTGAAACTCA
The DNA here is from genome assembly GCA_947369205.1 of Cantharis rufa. Taxonomy (NCBI): domain Eukaryota; kingdom Metazoa; phylum Arthropoda; class Insecta; order Coleoptera; family Cantharidae; genus Cantharis; species Cantharis rufa. Next base: position 20,744,094 of record OX376309.1, read on the forward strand.
TAAGTTCAAAAATACATTTTCTTTTTTGAACACAATCTCAAAGCTAGGCACAAAGCACATTAGTGATTGTGTTTAAAATAAGAAATTGTGTTGTTGAATTTAAAATCAGAAATCTTAGATTTTTAGAAATGAGATTTTTGATTTGAAACTTATAAGCCCAATAACACTTTTTTGCGCACAATCTCTGGTACACTGGGGTATGGAATACCCTTCAGACCCCCCGGTTTAAAAAACCTAGCTTTGTGTGCGTATTGTGTTTATATTATATATACGGTTATTGAAATTTCTTTGGAAATTGTAATTTTAATTAATATTCAGCAATGCAGTTTCCGTGACTGTTACTGTATATTAATAATCCTTCAAATTTCTGTTAGATTTTTTTTTTGGTTAGTTAACAAGTAAACTTAAAATATTATAGTTATTATAATAAAATTATATTAAAATTATTAGAAAACGCTACGACATTAATAAAATAAAACTAAACTAAATTTGCATTTTTAAAGTTAAATTTTCTTGTTAAATTCAACTCGCACTATGGACTTTCAGGATTATAATATTTAAATCGCCTGAGGATGTTTTATAGTACGACTATGTTATATAATAAAAATTTACAAAATATACCTGCATGCTATTTTATGCAAACATATTATATGAAATTTTGTTCATTTTAATTTTGAAAAAAAATGGATGCATTTTTTGGAATTCTAAAATTTTGATAATGCTATTTGGCGCAATTTTACAACTATTATTGATCTTCACTTGTATTTAACCAAATAGCAAAAAATAATGTCAGAGCAAAAATATAAAAATGAATAATAATTGAAAGCATTGGAAACAGATCCTTAGCTGTATACTAACAGTTTTATTTATTATCAACGATCAGGACCACTGTGGTCATATCAATGATCAATGTGACCTATCTTCAACTCTTCTTCTTAATTTAATTTTCATAGGAGGATTATTATTAGTTGCGGTTCCATGCTCACTTGTTCTGAAGCTCAAGGCTCATTATACCCCGATTTCCAAGTTTTACTCCAAAAACTTAGTTTCCTTAATAAAATTGAGTATACATCCGATGGGTGCTTGAGTTATTTTCTCAATTATCGGATATTCACAGTCGAGGTATCTTAACCTCATTGATACTCAGGCAGGTCATACTCCAGGTGTGGAGTTTCTTCCTCCTCCCCCCTACACTTCTTGAATGTGGGATCTTCTACAACCTCAGTAAACTTGAGATGTTTGTTTAGACAGCAGTGTCCTAATTATAACTAGTCCTACTATCTTCCTCCGCTTCAGGATTTCGTGTCTTCTTTTGTCGTTGGATGGCCTTAGTTCCGGAAGATCTTTCTAGTATGCAAGAGACACATCGTTTTGCAGCAGCCTTGACAAGCGCATTTTTCATTGCCTTTTTTCCAGCGTGTCCCGGCACCCACCTCAGCGTTAAGCTGTTCTTTGCTTTATTTTTTCCTTATTCTTAAATCAACGAGCTACCAAGCGGTAAGCCACTTTTCAATACTTGGTAGCCTTGACTTCACTGCTGTGTACTATGGACTATAATAATCTAGCAAGAATAGTACTCTACTGGAATATGTACGAGAGTGGTTCAAATAAGATCGAGACAAATACTCCGACACGTTTATTTACTATCGAAAAAATTTACAAAAATTTACAGTTTTTCTATGTACGTCCCCTCACTAGTTACGCATTTTTCCCACCTTTTCAGAAGCTTTTTGATACCGGTATCGAAGAATTCCTTGGGCAACTCGGACAGCCACGTGCGCACGAACTCCTCTACTTCGTCGTCGGTGTTGAATCTATGACCTCCGAGGGCTTTTTTCAGTGGTCCAAACATGTGGTAGTCTCAGGGTGATAAATTCGGACTGTAGGGATGGTGTTCCAGTACCTCCCACACCAATTCCGATATTGTATCGAGCGTGAGACGCGCGGTATGAGGGCGCGTGAATTTTTGCTCGAAGTTCAGCAGTTTAGGAACCCATCGCGCCTTTGTTTTGCGATATTGAAGTTGTTCGTGGATGATTGACTCTACACTTACCAATACTGATGCCGAGTTCAGCCGAAATGTATTGAACATTTGTCCTACGGTCCTTCAAAATGAGTTGTTCTACGCGGCGAATGTTGTCTGGTGTAATGCTGGTTCACGGTCGACGATTATGCTGCTCATTTTTGACGGTTTAGCGGCCATCCTTGAATGCTTTGGCCCATTTAAACACAGCAGCCCTACTCAGGCACTCACTACCAAACTGATTTTGCAAACGCAGAAGAATTTCCGTGTTTTTAACGCCTTCCCACACTAAAAAACGAATGACAATACGTTGCGCAACGGCGGTCGGCACTTGACGTTCACTCATGGTCGTAGCATGCGCGTGAAACATGCGCTACCGACGAAAACTATGCCACCCTGTTCATAAAGGACCCAACTATCACATACTCAAGCGACGACCTTCAAAACATACATGCGCGCTATCGACAGCGTTTGTCTCGATCATATTTGAACCACCCTCGTATATGTTAGATAGACCATACCAATTAACATGACCAACAATGTCGTTAAATTGGTTAACATAAATAGTTAAATGTTGGTTTAATTTACTATAATAAAGAAACTACGTTAATTCGACGACATTTTGACGTTAAATTAACGTTTATATTTTATGCTTATTGGTTGTGTATTTAAAACATGATCATATTAATTTATAATATAACTACTGAGGTACTGTGATTGTACTGAGAACCGTGGTTGACTTTGCTTGCATTATCTGATAATTGATTCCAACTGATAATTAGTTTCATTTAGCCGGTAAAACGGAAAATTCAAAAATTTAATTTGAATATTACAGATATAATTTTTTGTACTAATCATTTGAAAAGAAGGTTTATATAAACCATAAATATGAAATGCAATGCATGCTTTAACGAGCATAACCTTTTTCTACACTCAGAATACACATTTCATAAGTTTGATTTTCTGTAACCTTAAAGCTAGACTTACAGTATACGAATATTGGTGCGAAACTGAGATAAAAATATTTGAAGCGATTTAAAAGGTAAACTGCGAAGTGACATATGAAATAATTTTACACAACATTTACATACATATTATATTTTTTATATTTTGAGTAAACTAAATACTAATAGTTATATTTGGGTAATTCTAAATATTGAAAATTATTTAAATATACTAAAGGTGTAATCCAGCTTTTCTATTTGGTAAAAGGTAATTGATGTATACAAATTTACTTTGATGTCTAAAACTGCTTATTTTAACGCGTGAATGTGATCAAATGTTTTTTGTTTACGTCAGGTTCCTCCTTTTCCCTCTATCCTGGTTCGGCAGAGGATCTATAAAAAAATTGTTTAGGAAATGATTTTATAATTTTATATAACTGCCGCTTAAACGTTAATTTCTAATTAATTTCAAATAAGTACATTTCAAATTTAACTTCGTTTAGTAAATAAATTGCTTAAGAAGTTGGAAAACATTGCAAGCGCCAAGTCAAAGTTATTAATTTCAGAGATTAAAATTATGATTAATAGAAGTTGTTTATTTCTTTGATTTAATTTAATTTTACCTACAGATATGTCGCTGTTAAATTTTTGATTTATACGAATACCCATATAAAAGCTTTTATACTTAACGTCAGTACAAGAAGGAAGAAAATAAACACAAATTCAATAACTCAACATAATATATAGAGGGCGTATTCTATAGTAAACCATATTTGTTTGCTAACATATTTTTATGAATATTTTTGTTTTATATGATAAAGTATAAATTACAAAGTTTTTTTACATATTTAAAAAAATTTCGTAAAATGATTTCTAACCACATAATTCATTTCGAGATTTTACAAAACGGAACTTAAGTGTAAAATATATTACGACCTGGAAACTTGAAGCAAAATTTGGAAAAAAGGTTAAATTTTCATTTGCTGAAACAATTTGTTGCAAATTTATTGTGTAACAAATTTAACTCTGCGTTAACGAGTGAAACAAACGAAACTGTATCTTTATTATTCAAATAAAATTTAATTAGATGTGGTAATCCATTCTGGAATCCATTCAAGGTAAATAATGAAAATAATTTATAAATTTAGCCAATTTATAATTAATAAACTAAATTTTTATAGTTAATTACATATGTAATTCAACAACCAGCATTCCTATTTTCCAAAATTTTATCTCAATTTAATTTTTTCATTTATAATATCGGCGGAAATAATTAATTCGTTACAGAAAATTTATGTGTTTTAAATAAAAATGTTTGCATATCCCACAGGAAATTTATTACGAGATTATTATTGATAACATTATCGGTCAATGATATTTTCGTCGAGATTTTTTAACAAAGTTAATTACATCGGCATTTGAATAGATTAAAAATTTTGTGACTTGAATAAATTTAGTTATATATTGAGGGTGATAGCTATATTAGTTTCATTAATGTATAGAAACGCTTCAGTAATTTGTCTCCTTCTGTCGTCAATCACTGTGAAGTTGTTCTGTAGGCTATTTTTTTAGATTGAACTTTTGAAATAAAATTTTCGTAGCTACCAAGTTACACTTAAAATATCACGTAAATTAAGTTTGAAAAACATTTCAAAAATTTGGGATAATATAATTCTTAATTATAAAATGTTTTAACTACAGCAATTTATAATAACATTTATTGTTTAAGTAAAACATGTAAGCTAATCGTGTTTGCTAAAATCTTTAGTAGCATTACGTAGACCGTTTTCAATATCTACCATTATTAAAGCTTGCAATTTCCATTTTCCAACATAAGTTTAAAGCTTTTATTGTTTTTGCCTCATTTTTATCTCTTTACACGATGCTTAAATAATTAAAAACCTTTTTAACCCTTTTAAGGTTAAAGTATTATTTTCAGAAACCTTTGCTTTTTCTGCACTACAAAAATTTGTTCCTCATAAATATTTAATTAATATTTTGATTTGATTTAAAAAATTATTGTTAATCAAATTAAACGAAACATAAACGAAACTGTTAGCTGAGTTTTGCTTTTAAAGTTTACTGACTTTGCAAGAGCAATTAGAAACTGAAGGAACAGCTTAGTACGCCTACGGCTTAATCGCAAACCTTGTCGTTGGTTTAGTTCTCGTGTTTATAAAAATTGCAGTTTAATAATAAAAACAATGGCAAGTGGATTTAAATTATCTGTTGAAAAACAAACAAATCACATTAAAGTTGTATGGAGTATGCAACTTAATTTTGCATATATATTTTTAAACAAAACCAATTTATAAATAAATCTATCTAATATCTCATCTTCTATGTAAAATTCCAGTGTGTACTCTGAAGATTTTATTATAAAACAGATATGCCGATTTAAATATGAATAAAAATTTTAATTTTTATATAACCGTGCCAATCTATCGCTGGTCCAGATATTTGGTAGCATAATAGACTGCACTAGTATACAGACGAGAAGAAGAAGAAGAACGAGAGGAAACTATGTTATAATATACTGAAGTTAAGGCCAAGTTTTAGTTGGCTCCATGTTGACACAGTGCCGGATCCAGGAGGGGAGAAAAAGAGCTTATCCACACTTTTTCCGTGCATCATACGAATCTATAGTAAAATACTTTCGATTACTATTGATTTAGGGGGGGGGGGTTAGAGCCACCGTTACCCCTTCCTAAAGCCGTTAGTGGAGTAGCGCCTTGTGTTAGGTTTATAAAATATATGTATTTACTTTTTGAAAGATTTACATCATATAAATCAATATCCATTGCGATCGTGATTTAATTTATGTTAACGTAATTTTCTAATTTCAATTTTACAATATGTCTAATTTTTCAACCAGAAAGTTTTCTGTAACTTTCTATATTTAATTAATGGTAAAGCTGGCGTTACACCGAGATTACAAAACACTTCAAGTGTGGTATTAATTTACGTAGTTCTTGTATTGAATAAAATTCTTTAAATATTGAAAATTACCTAATTTGCTTCAAAATTAATAGCAAAACCAATTCCTTAGAATGAGTTTTTCCTGGATCTTCATCAAAAACTTCTTTTTTTGCTTTTTTTGGAAAAAATTAACAAATATGACTTTATCAAGTGGCTCACTCATTGAATAAAAGCGCCTTATTCAGTTGTCGACTTAACATACTATTTTTGTTCCAAATAAAGCATTATTAAAAGATGTACCAAACCTACAACCTGTGTAGGTATATCTTAAATAATAATATAATAAAATAATAATGTCTAACCATTCAAAATGTTTAATACATATTTGAAAGCTTTTCTGCTTTTTAAAAACAAAATAAATAAATAAAGCGAAATAATATAAGTAATGAGAAATATGATATTGTCAATAAGTACCTCTCTAATTATAAACTTTTCAACATGATAAGTTTCTATATTTAGATTTTATTTACAAAAACGGTAAATGATAATAAATACATAAATTAGAAGTTTTCCAAGTTTTTGTTAAGCTTTTTTGATATTATAAAATATGAAATGAGATATTACAGTAATAATTTAATTAAAATAATTCTGTATAAGCAATTTATTATAGTAAAACTTAAAAGTTTGTTATGAAAATAAATACGAGTAAATAAAGTAATTCCCTTTTTTTTAATAACGTGATTTATTTTAAATTAAAACATTAATTGAAAAATTAATTATGTGATGTAATTTAGTAACTAACCGTGATAAATTAGAGGTTTAATTTTAATTTTAATATTATGTTATATAAGAATTTTAAAAGTTGTAGCGGTGTGCACAGCAACTACGCCTTAAGCAGCCGTGGGATCTAAATTTTAACGCCTTTTTCGAAAGAGAAAGAGGCTGATGGTCCAAGAGTAAATTTAAAAGCTGATGATGAAATTTTATATTTGAATACAATTAATCAATTGGATGATTTCCACATGATATTTGGTTGTGTCCCTGCAATCCACGCTTTTATGTCCATATTTGTGGCAATTAAAACATCTTAAGCTAACTAAATATTATTTCTCCTTAATCCTTAATCATCATGCCGTTCTCTCAAGAAACAATACATAAAAGCCCAAAATCTCTTATCAGCAGGTCATCGCAGTCTTTTGTTTTCAAAATGTTTTTTTCTATATTTATATTTTTTCTAAAAATGTGTTATATAATTATTGGTAAATTTAGTAAACCTTTTTATTCTCAGTGAAGCACCCTATATAAAAACGTATTTTGCATTATAATGTAACCCAAACTTTCAAGGTACTTAAGATTGAGTTGAATATAACTTTGTATATAGAACCTTTCAGAAGTCCAGTAGTGATTTATTTAATAATTCAGTTAAAGTCGATCGCCTCGAAGCTCGTTTCGTAAATCATCAGTACAACTTCTTTGATATTGCAAAAGGCAAAGTTTAACTAATGTAAGTACAGAAACCAGAAAAAGTTTTATATATAGTATACAATGTCGAAATCAGGTGTAATTTATGTGTATGCGTAGAAATATGCCATTTTTTCCTAGGAAATTCAAAAACCGAACAGTTCAATTGTGAAAATTAAATATAAAATTTTTTGCAAATACACAGTGATTTTCAATACAAATAAACTTTTGTTAAACAAATCAATTTGTTTATAAAAAATTATTCTTTATGATATAAAATCTTCAAAAATAAATTTTAAGGTAATTAATGATAATAAGAGAATACATCGACATGTTGGGACTCGAACTTTCAATGTACATATGTATGTTGAATAACAACGAACAATATGCAAAATAATCACCAAAAAAGGAAAAGCTTACAACTCTCAACCAATTAGTAGGCATTCGTCCGGTACTTTTGGACAATTGGGACACCTTTTTGTATAATTCATATTATATAACAGTGGGACGGAACCCCAATGAACCTGTAGATCTTGAGAAAAATGTAGTAGTTGGTTATTGGTTTCCTATTGTTTTTTTTTTCAAGAGCTTTTTTTTGATTGAATTTAGAACTTCAGATGAGGTCAATCATTAATTTTTACAATAAGCATTGTATCTACTAAATAATTAAAATTTACGATACATGCGGTTCTACGTTAGCATGTTTGTAGTTTGAGTTTGCAATTTTAAGGTTTTCAACAACATTCTTATAATTATAAATTGTTAGAAAATAATAATTGTTATTATTATATGCTGACCACAAAGTTAGCTAGATAGAACCTCTGGTTTGAGTATAGAACGTAAATTCCGAGTAAAATTCACGGAGTTTCTTAGCTCAGCCGTTCTGTAGACAGGAACACTCTGTGGTTGGAATAATTTGTACATATTATATTTACCTCGTTGTGACTATATAAACAAAAACTTTTAGCCAAAAATTAAATAAGCAAGAGTTATATTATACAATGTGCAAAGCAAGCACTGATTGTTAATTGTAACTATTTCTCGAAAAGTTTCAACCTACAAATTTTTGGCCAGTGATGATTGATTTATTGTAACTGTGATTAGTAACGATATGTTAAAGGTTATTTCAAGGTAGTATTCTAATACTGGCGACAGCGACACGTGACGTCCAAACGTAAACTAATCCTAACATGCGTCATATGTTCATTATAAGCCAATGGGAACGTAAGACTAATACTATACAAAGCAGTTTTTTTTGGTTGACCAATTACGCCGTTAACTAGGTTGTCAATATTTTTTGTTCATGTATAGAATTTTATTAGAAAAAGTAATAATATGTTCACGTAATCGCTTTTATTAAAAAAAACTTTTTGGAAGCAAATGACAGTAGTTGTAAAGCTATTGTTTCAATTAACCTAGGTTTAAAACGAATAGATCCCTGATTGGAAAATTATTACGTTTTAATAGCTTTTTTTTTCCTTCATGTGTCGTCTATTGGATACAGTGATGTTAATATAGTACCAATTTTTATGTCTACAGAGTAGCAATGTCAACTGAAGGGCTGAGCTTCATAAATTCCGTAAAGTTCATATAGGTAATTAAAGTTTTTTATGGAAAATGGAAGTAAATTTTGTTGCAAATTTTAATCAAACGAATATATTAGTTAATATTGAATGCAGCTATTGCCATAATAAATTTATAATGAATAAAGCAAACAAACCATTTGTATCTAATAAATTTCCAAAAAACATACAAAGAAAAAATTGGTAGTTAGGAAATTGTTTTATATATACCTTGTATTACATAAAATATTGAATTTTTCAAACATATACAACCTATTTACAGTTTGAAAGTTTACTTGATAAACTCAAAGGTATGCCGTGCTTCCTAAAACTACCCTTTCGGAATTCACATTATAAAATCTTGACTTTTAGTTTGTATCTGTTTTCAAACCTTTCAACAAACTAGCAACATTTTTCTGGAAGCCAATGAATTTTGCAATTTAATAAGACTGCATTTTAAGCTATTTCAAAAATTTAACAGCTAATTCCTTACTATCTTATAGGATTCTGGAACGGTTATTATAGTCTCGTATATTGTCGTTTATGGATTTAGTTTTCAGCATATCTTGAAATAATATTTGCATAAGTTCCACCTCATTCAAAAATCCTGGAACATCCATTGAACGTTTCCGATCCATTTCATACATCAATTTTTATTATTTTAATTTTATACGGTTCACTAACATAGTGGTGCAATTTCAATATTTTTGCAGAGAACCATGACCAAGCTAACAGTTTTGCATACATTTATTATTTTCGAATAATTTATACTTTGAGATTAAATTCGTTGAAATTTTAAAATACTCCAAAATTGGATTTCAATAACGTTTTCCAGTAACTGTTATGAAATTAGATATTTTACGCAAATAAGCTACTAATTGAAAAGCCGAAATAAATTAATTTCAACTGTAAATTTAAATACATGTAAATGTAATCCTAAAAATTGGAAAAATCAAGGAGTAAAACACTTTCCAATTATCTACTTTTTGTTGCAAAATTAAATTTCCCACAAAAATGTACCATTTCCTTCCATTTTGGAAGAAGTACATATTTTTGACATTCAAAAATGTTCCTGGTATTTGTTTTTGACTATTCGGTTAAGTAATTTGAATTTAAATAAAATTTGGGTTCTTATGAAAATGTAAATTAACTTTCTTTAAACTTTCTGCGAATTACCGTTTACAATGTAAAAACTATCATTGTCGTACTAAAACAAAACTTAATTGCATTCAAAATTTGTAAATTAGTTCTAAACACAATTTATCAAAGAAAATTAATTATGAGCATTGTTTTCAGTTGAATAATGATAACGTGTATATTAAATTTAAGTAATCAGCAATAGCTAGGTCGGCAGCTATACTATTCAACTAAAGTTATTATTAAACAAGATCATTTTCAAATTGGGTTTTTCTTTTATAAATTTATATTAAAAATATAAACTTAAGCTTTCAAACTTATATTTATAATATTAGTAGAGTACAATTAGACTAAAAAACACCCAAGGGGGAAATTCAAAAATTAAGTAAAAAAAAGGGATCCACGTCAATTCGTCGCTGGCAATTCGTCGCGCGACAATACGTCGCGGACAATTCGTCGCGGACAATTCGTCGCAAGCGACAATTCGTCGCATGAGACAATTCGTCGCAGTTAATTGTACTTTCCACTACCCTTTTGTTCACAAAAGTAAAAAAGTTTATTAATAAACAATAAACAACAACGAAAAAAATAATCAGCAATAAACTCTAAAATAAAAAATATAAATTATATTTGTAATTTAAAATTAAGCGCAATTCATCGAAGATTATCCAAAATTGGTCTGCTTTGATAATCTCCAACCACAACTGCTATTCGTGCGGCAGTGTCTTTGTACTTTATAAATAAATGGGTATAAATCTCCACATGGTAAACCTTGAAAAACGGGCACTCTGTATAACAGAAAACAGAAGATAACAAATTAAAGTGACATTTTGGAAACTCTCAGTTACATTTGGCCAATTTAGTGGCGATGAAATCGTTTCATACGACGAATTCTCTACTGCGACAAATTGTTGCGGGCGACTAATTGTTGCATGCGACGAATTGTCGCTTGCGACGAATAGTCGCCTGCGACGAATAGTCGCCTGCGACGAATTGTCGGCGACGAATTGACGGTACACCAAAAAAAAGTACTAGAAAGTCTCTTGATCTACAGGGGGTCTGGTTTAGGTAGGGGAGGGAGGGAAGGAGTTAAAACCATACATTTCCACAGTTTTTGTCAAATATCTCAAAAATGATATGAAATACAGCAAATACCACCCGTTACAAAATTAAAGGCCATTAAATTTCCTACATAAATAGTCCTCTAAATTTTGTTGGTAAATTGCATAAATTAGAAGATATGGAGGGGGAGAATTTTGATAATTTTAAGATATAATTTTAGTTTTGATATTATAATCAGGTTAAATAAACAATGAAAATGTTATTTAAAATTAATATTAATGTAGAGGTTAATCATTTATAATATAATGTATGTATCTCGATATATCTTATATGGTATGTATAGATAGCAGGTATAGATAGCTACATACCACCATAGATACTACATATATGTATGTACCTAATTAAAAACTGATATATTCCTTTTGTAATGTTCAGAATAGCACCTTAACTAAAATATTTTTAAACTTTATTATTTAAATAAACATAAAAATAATTATTTGTACAAGTTTTTTGTACAAGGTTTGGCCATAACATTTAAAAATATTTTAAAAATATGAAACAAACGTTTTCCAAAACGTTTTTTATTTTATGGCAATATATTTAATTATTTGAATATAACCATCTGAAGAGACTAAATAAAAGCAACTCACGGGTAACTAATTGTTTATACAGAAACAATTGAACAATTATATAGAATATAATAATGTCCTCGTCAAAAAAAGAAGCAATTTCAATGTAACATGTAAATGTTGAACACATATTACTTTTGTATTATTATACTTGCAATATAAATAAATACAAACACACAGAGTAACTTAAATGTATGTACATACTATAATATGTCGTTTGATAATTATACTACTTTATGTTAATAATAAATATATGATTTCAACTAAAATATTATACCTTTTAGAAGACAACATATTTTTAGATATTCTACAATATCTAGAGTAATATTACTGCTTTAAAAAACTTAATAAAATCAAATTTTTAATATTAAAATAAAATCCGCTGTAAAATTTATCTACTAGCATTTTAACCTACCTATATTTCAAACCTTTTGGGTCAACCAAATCGTTAGGTATATAAAAACGACTTTTAGAGAGTAATCTCATCAAATTTTATATTTGATTAAGTACTTATAACAAAAACTAAATTTTGAAAGATTTTTCAATTACAATTGCAGATAAATTTCAATGCTAAATTAGATAGAATATGGTACAGTAATACAGTAATACAGAAGGGTCCACTCTTTCACGCTTTAGAGATTATATCCACCGGATAATTTATTTTCTATTCCTAACTTAAAATTAATATTGAACGTTAAAATTTATGTTAGATTTTATAAAAAGCTTAGAATAATCTTGAATAAAATTGAAACTTTTCAGTTGCCTAACTTTAAAATTTAGCTTTCATGGAAATTGTTAGCTCAGCCTTTCTGTGGACTCCGTGGTCGTAATAATTTGTTTTATATCTGGACAAAAATAGAAAACAATAAGGTTTAAATTTAAATGTTTTCTTTTATCGAATAAAAAAAGATCTAAAAATTCATAACCACGGAGAACACCCTGCACTTTAGAAAATTTGTTTATCCGTGCGAAAATCGTGCAATCCGGCATACATAAATTGTAATAAAAATTATATAAATGTAATTCCTTTTGATGCTTCAATATTTAATATTATAATTTTGATTTGTTTTATAAATTCTAATTGAATAAACTAAGTAAATTAGTTTTCATTCAATAAAGACGTGGCTTGGGGTAATCACTGACTGAGTTACCCACAGGAAATTCTGATTTTCAATCGCCAACTTACTTATTCAAAATAAAAAAAATATAATTTTTACATAATTAAATAAAATAAGAACAAATTAGTCCTTTAATTGGTTAGTTATACTAATTTATCTTTGCTAAACCAACGGAAAGATTATTTATTCATTTATACGTTGGGAACATTTTGAGTGAGAAAAATCTTACATAAGCTTCGGTAAATTTTATTTCCTGTTAATGATAGTTGAAATGCTGTATTTAAAATTCAAACCAGAGAGGCATCTCATAATTTTATTTTTAATCCCTTAATACCAAGCAACTGTTTCTTTTATGTTTCTTATGTTTTATCATTGAAATAAATGAAAAAATAAATGTTTTATTCAAATCACGTAGAGGTATATTTAATGGAATAATTTCATTGTATATCATAAATATTTTTTAAATTTCTTGAATGTGATTTAACGTCTTAAATTAATGTCGTTCAAATGTATAAGCACTATGCTAATATGAGCTTCTTTTAAATGGAAAATCAATTAATAGAATTAATACAAATTTTCTTGTAAATAAAAAATTAATTTTGCACACAACTCCTTTCAAATTTTATACCATTAATAACTTAATTGAATTTAATTAACCAATTAAAAATGTTTAGTCATACACTGTTATACTTATATCTATTTTTAACCAAGGGCTGAAAAAAACGGAATAATTTTTTGCAATTTCATTTTCTTTCCATGTTTCATGTCAGGTTTCGTTTTTTATAGGAATACATTTGTCCTTATGATTAGCAGGTTTTATCTTATAATAAGTAAATTAAACAGTAGTATAAATTTTAAGAATACAGAACTGCTTGTAATGAGCGTAACTAAGTTGAGGTTAGTTCATCTGGCTGTGGCTGTAAACCCATCACCGTCACAAAAGCTTTCCACTGTAATTAAATACTGTTGGTCTCCCATTGTCAGCTGTATTTTTTCGTAAATGACGTGCTCGGTAGTTGACTGGCAACATCTTGCCTGTATACTTTCTCTGTAATTACAGTTTAACAGCCCGCGTTAAACTGTAAGTCCCATTTGTCCGAAGGTACTATATAACACGAAAAACAAGAACATTGATCTAGACGTAGAGGTGAAGGATGAAAGAGTTGATGGATTTGGTGTATAAGTATGACTATCGACTTAAGTATGTGTCTAGGGACAAATGCAGGAGGCATCAACAGTTGAACAATGGTTTGTCGAAAGAATAGTTAATAAAGAAAGAAATAAAGTAGATTACTAAAATTATCTTGGTAAGTGTTACTTTTTTCCAGTTATTCAACTAACGTGAAGCTTAAATAAACTTAACAACATATTATTCGAAGCAAGTTGTAACAATATTGTTTGCCTCTCAAAATGAGAAATAAACCTCAATAGAATAGCAAGACCGACAAAGACTATTTACTCGGAGAACTATCTAAAATGCACCGATACTTTATTTGTATTTGTTTATATATTTGCACTAGTCCACACAAAGACAGTTACGACCTAGAGTGACCTATTTAATCAATTAAACTACTTGAACACGCAATCACCGCTTTCTCGAAATTGGGTTTGGGATATATTTAATATGAGTTGTTGATTTAAGTAGCGAGCGAGTAGTGCGCTATTTTTAATAACTGTTGATTTGTCTTTATTGATTCATAGATGTTATAACAGCTGAGAGTTCTTAATTCTCTTTGGATTATCTGAACTATCAACAGCAAAAGCTTAGTATTTAAATCATCAAGAAGAAAAACAATTCAACGATGGATGTATTTTAACTTCATTATAATGGCAGTGTTGATCAAAACTAATGTCGTTATCATTGTGCAGCAGTCAACTAAAGATTGGAAGTATTTTTGGCGTAACAAGAAATTTAGATTACGAGAAATTCTCTTTCGATTATCTTAATTAACAACATAGCGATGATCTCTTTCTTGCCTGAATAGCTTTCGAGTCGCCTCGAAGAATGGCAGTTCACTGATGTAAATGCATTCTAATGTGCATGACAGTGTTTGATCATCAATCTGCAACAGGATTGAAATACCAAACAAGTATATATTGGGACAGTGCATCCGATGATCCGATGTGGTTTTAAAAAATGAATTAATAAAACATATAAAAAATATAAAATTCATGTTGATAGTAACAATATTTTTCTTTCTAAGAATAATATTCTTGTCATAAAGTTAAAAAAGTATTTTTGAAATAATTTACGAATATAGAATTTTTAAAGTTATAATCAAAAACTGTAGTGTTGGCTGTCGAGCGGAAAAGGATGTGCGGATCAAATGTTTATGCAGTAGCGTATGATTGAGAAAAGCGCGAGTATATAAAAATAAGTTTTTTGTGTTTCCAGACCTATAGTGTTTACAGTAAAATTGATAAAATTGAAATATACTAGAAAATGTTCACTAAAATAAAAATTGTTAGATACTTTTAGGAACTTACATTCTTATTTATAGCTTCAGGTGAAATTTTTATAATTATAATTACTCAAACGAATTACATTATATCTTCTTCATCTCCTGAATCAAGGTCTTTCAGATTCAGTTAAGGCTAAATAAGACTACAAAACTGGCGTTTATTTTTGAAGCGAATAAGACAAAAAGAATAAGAAATTTGTGTTAAGAGGAAAAATCTGGGATCTCACAAAGTAAGAGTGCCAAAGTTAGTGTAACATTTTATACGTTAACTAAGGGAAGGAGTATAATAATAAGAAAGAAAAAAAATAAGACCCCAAACTTGTTATACACTTTGCTTGTTATTTGAGAATCTTACCACATTATTGCTTTTAAATGACACCTTGACATATTAAATAATATTCACACTTCTTATTTGACAAGCTAACACATCTGACAAATACTTACTCTAAGGAAATGTAGCTTACCTACTACTGCAAAGGTAAACATCCACCCTTGTGTTTTAAATAATTAATTAAATTTGATAATGAAATTATTAACGAGATTATTATGATCAGAGGAAAGGTGAGCATATTAACCTTTAATATATGTGCATAACAAGTAAACAATACATGCAATAAATGTATTATTTCAATTTAAAAAAAACAGCTTTACAATAATATATATTTGGGTCATTCTAAAATATTGATTTTAAATTAATATCGTATTTTACTATAATCAATTTAATATATTAAAAATAGAACTTTTTTTGATTATTTTGTTAATAATTGATATTTGATTGAAAATTTCTGTTGGCAGTTTGAAGCGTATTAGTGCTTTCAGATTAAAAACCACATAGTATAACTTCATCATTTTTTTGTAAACTGTAACATTATTAACATTTTATTGAATTTTTTATTTTAATAAATTTTTTCTTGGTGTAATATGTGAACATGTAGCTAATATATACCTATATTAGTGAAAATAACACGCTAAACAACTTCATAATATCATTCTTTAAATTTTTGTTGTAGTTGTAGTACTGTGATAAGTTGCAGTCGACTCTGCTTATTAGACGCCAGTGCGACGCAACGATTTTTCACCTACAGTAACAGTACAACTTCAGCAAGTTAGCTTTGAGTTATTATGGTTGCTGACTTTGTTTTGGCATTAATCAGTTCAATAATTTAATTGGAATGAGAAGTAGTAATTTATTTAGAATATTGAGGCGCCTAAATATTCTTTTCGTAATTTTTATTTGCGGGTATGTAAAGTAAACACCGAAAAACCTCCCTCTCGAATAAACAGGCATAATCGTAGCAGATTATTTGCGATTAGTTCGGTTTGAATTTGATAAGAAGTTGAAACCGTAACATCTGCATAACATGTTACTTATAATAAAGGCAATCCATCAACCAGATTACCTTCACTCTGTTAACAGGTCTAAATCAATGTTTAACTGAATTATTTTTCGTTAAGTAGTTAATAACGAATTTATTGAAAAAGTCGACGTAATTCCTAAAATATACTCTCGACAATTAATTAAGTCACCTTTACTGTTAGAACTATACCAGAAACAGTTATTACTGCAAATATATTATTATTGGCACAAAGATAATACGGGCGAGTATTGCCACTTGTAAATACAATTCAAGTAGTGCAGATTTGGTATTGTGTGCATGTTATATGCTAATTATGGATTTACTAGAGAATGAAATAAATTGCTAGCGAATGCAAATATAAGTACCCATATGCCAATTATAATAAAAACTATACATATAATATTTGGCTGGTATAAATAATATTCAATTGATATGTAAATTTTTAATGCTACCTTCATATTTATTTACAAAAAACGATAACAATTTTATTCAAATTAACACGAGAAAATGATTTCTTTGTAAGAATGTTTTAGTAAAATATTAAATTTATCATGTGATAGTTGATGATGATTACTTATAAGTAAAAAACAGTAAAAACTTTTTCTCTTTGATTTAGATGTCAAACAAAACTGTGTGTAACAAAAGATAATAAATAACTCAGCGCTGCTCTGGTATGGTTTTGTGAGGTAGAAACACAAAATATTAATAATATTATATCGTCGAATCTACATAATTTAATTAAATAACTCGAATGAACAAATACCTGACGAAAAAATTTAATTTTAAACTTTCATGCAATGAATTTATACTGCAATTCTCACTGCTCTCTATACTAACCAATATCGTGGCAGCTCGTTGGAATAGGATAGTGTCAAACGTAAGTGAATGTTCGAGACACATCCTGCAAGGAGAAATAGCCGATACACTAAATAAGGAAACATAAAGAAGTCGCTTAACAGCCAGGATGGATAACAATTCTCAGACCGACCGAAAACAATCCAAAAGACTCCAATTCTTACTTAAAGGAACCCAAGGGTACCTATCACTGTCATTGTCCGCTATCAACGCCTTAACTGACACCGCAAATAAAAAAACTATTAACAAATGTTATATAATTATAAAATTTTTAGTTTAAGAGCAATAATTAAAATATTTAAATCTATAGCTTTCTTGTATTGATATTTTTTTAAATGGGAACCTATTTCTTTTATGTCATTAGATTTAGTTGACCATTACAATAGTTGTAGATTTCAAAGTTTGTTCCATAAGTTTGACTAATTGACAAAACGTAGAGGTCAAAAGAGAGAAAAAAACTGGCGGATTAAAATAACTTTTATTTATTTGTTCAATTTACCTATTCTGATTGTAATATATATCATTTGCGTCAATTAATGCTGTTATAACGACTGCTACAAAAAAGAAACTTTTACCAAATGCTGAATTGAAAAATGTTTTGTCACAAAAAGTGGATCTATATCAGTACTAAATGCGTTTTTTCTAGTGTAAGTTGAAGTACATTAACTTGCAGTAATTGAAATCTGATAATACCGCAGTGATCGTTTCAGTTTCGAAACTAATAAATAAAATGCAAGAGTTACATTTTAATTAATTTAAACTTTAGCCGCAAAATCTATAAATTGATTTCTTATATTTAAGATAGAAATTAATTAAAAATTTTAATGTAACCAATCTGCTTCAAAACGGAATATTTAATATCGTTGATTGAAATCTAAAAGTTAAAACAAGGATTTAACTATTTTCTCAAAGCATCGTCGCAAAGTATGGAAAAAAGTTATACAACTTTTACATCTATAATTTGTAAATTGACACGATTTATTAATTTTAGTAATAATTAGTTGCCCAAATATATGAAAAAAATTTATGATATATAAAAGACTATTGCAATTACCTTATTTTCTACTTAATGCTTTTTCTAACACAAACCTAAAACTCAAAATTTCAATAGCCATTTAGTAGTAAAATGTTATTTATATTTTTCCACTGTGTTTCTAATAAAACTTTGCCTATTTCTGTGTGACCTAGTTGACCTACAGTCTTGAACTTAGTGGATGATAGGAATATATGGACCCTAAGTGAACTTTTAGGTAGAATAAAGCTTTCATACAAAAATTTTGTATGGGAGTATAATTAAAATTTCCCACTCTTTTCTTTAATTATTAACTGAGTTTCAATTTGTTTTAATTTGAAAGAAAAATTCATTAAATAATACTACTGGTACAATGTGTAAAGCAAGAAATAAAATTTTACTGGTAAAAAATTTGTATAGCATACTTAATTTTGTTGTTATATGCTCTTTTATATTTTGATTCCCGTAGCGGACTATCTACATAATAATAGTAGAATTTTTCGTTCATCAAATGTCTACCTTCTGTCCCCAGATAACATTATATTTATATATTTGGTTCAAATTATTCTTTAGTACAAAATGGACAATGTAAAGTTTCCGTGGTTCGGAATCCGCGTTAATCTGTTTATAGGTCCCCTGTGGTCATTTAAGAAAACCGTATTTTTGCGTAATTCAGACTATTAACGTTTAACTTTTAAATTAACAAGGCAATTTAGTATACAGCAGTTCACGGTTTGTCTCATTTACTCGATGTTGTAAATTGTGAAAAATCTAACCATAAATTTAATTTACATAAAAATGTGCTGATCAATTAAGACAAATTGTATACATAAATTCCAGAATATAGGATATAATAAATTCAGTGCACCTGGAGTGGGTTTGTCGGACTCACCTTAGCCGTTTACATTAAAATATTCATATGATAATAATTATATAGTATAATATTAGCATAAGTTAGTATAATTAACATCATCAACCACAGTTAATGTGGGTGCAGAAAATTTGCTTTGGTCGTTGGAGATAAAAATAATTAAATTAAATAAAATTTCACTTTTCGCAGCTTTAATTTTTTTTTTGGTGACGCGTTTGGATCACATACGATCTTTGTTGAACTCTGTACAGGAATTTACAACTTGTCAGTACAAGAAAGTTTCTCTACGTGTCAAATCAATAAAATGTAAAACACAAACATATAAAGTAAAATTGCAAAACACTAAACAATATGATTTGACAAACTTTTAGGTAACAATTTAACCAAACTATTTGGTATTACTTAGGATTTTCTTTTTATTTATTCTATTTGCTTGTCTCTTTATCTTTAATATTAGATTATATAAACAAGTTAAATATGTGGCTTTACTTTTTCCTATTGGAACTTTCAACAGCATTTTTATTCCAACAGTAGGTATTGTATTTCAGACGTGATCCTACCAGTCTTTCGCTCGTTCCCCCTTCTTCATCTTTTGGGGTTGATGAATTTTTACTTCAAATAAAAATAAATTAAAAATATATAAACAGAAAACAAACAAACATTGTAATTTTCATTTATCTAGATACATATCATGGTATATAGGGTACATACCATATAGTATATGTTGATATGTTATACATATAAATATGTAGATATAATTATTTTAATTGGAGATTAAGTGCCTACCTACTATCTATTATAGATGTTAACATTATTTATTCTAAAAGCTTTTGGTAAATATTTAATGAGAGTTCTAAATTGAATTTACATATACGCCATCTTTTAAAAATGTCATAGCATAAAATTTCAATATTCCACTATGTAGTGATTCAGTTTTGATGCATAATCAAGATTCACAATATACAAACTGCATTTATTTCTGTTTAAATTTTATTAAGTATTTCAATCTCGAAATTAGCCAATAAATGAGGCAAGTAATGTTTATATTCGAAAGCGAGTACTAAATACAGGGTGATTTACTAGTACCAAAATACTTACATTCAATTTCTAAAATATTCAAAAGTTAATCTTTGATATCAAAAGACCAACAAGAAATAATTAATTAAAAGAAAATGTTACTGCAAACAACAATTAAATAAGTTTTGACTTTCCTTAATAATTTTTTAAAATAAGGATTTTTAAATTCTTCCATCATAAAGTTTGATTTTAATTAAATTAAAGAAGTAACTCTAAATTGCAAGTTAAATAATTTTCTCAGAAAGTTATAAATCTTGCGGAAGTAATAAATTGTTTTAAAATTCAAAAACAAAGACTTTTGTAACAATCTAAGATCAAATAAAATAAATTATTACTTACAACTTGAATTTGAAAATAGTTAATAAACAATTTTGCTGAATTTGCTTTAAGGTGTACTTTTTCCAAGTATTCTTTGACAAATTATGAAAAATATTGTTAGCTTATTTAAAATATAAGCAAAGATTTCAATATTTAATTACGACATTAGTAATTTAAGATTTTGATGATTGTAAATTTCATCACAGTACAAATGTGGTTATATTTTGCTGTGGATAAGTCGCAGTACAAATGTGGTTATGTTTTGCTAATTAACGCCAAATGGTTTAAAACACTTTAGTGGTTTTTAGTAGTTGTCGTTCAGTAGTCAGTATAGATTGGATAGTAACTTAACCCTCTAATCTAAAAAGTGATTTTCTCGAGGTCACAAAGTATATTTCTTGGAAAAGTTCAAAATTTCAAAATAAAATAAAATTGAAATTCACGGGTTTGACCAGGATTTACTACTTTGCACCCACCATTTCATTTCCAATCCTATACCTTGCAGTGGATAGTTTGACTAAGCCTAGCTATATCTGGCAATATACCCAAAAAGCATGATATTTGGCGGCTACATACGTTCAGGATAGATTTTCCGGTTTTAGATAAGAAACTCTTCTATGAGAAGTCAAAGCCAAAGAGCATTTAAAGTTTCGTCGGATTTTACCCCCAACAAAATATTTAGTGCTATTAGTTCTAAATTATACAGTTTGCTGATTATTAACAACTTTAAAGAAAGTTGAAATTTAGTGTTTGAAAGCAGTATGAACTTTATGATCTAAAAGTGAGCTTTTTCAAATATTAAATTAGATAAATAAACTATAAAAGTTAGCGCTCTGAAGTCTTTACCATCAAATTTTCGCTTTCCAATATAAAGTTGATGTAATTTTCAATTTTATTTTTGTTTTCCTTATATTTACTTACTTATAACGGAAAAACGTGATTGACAAATGATAAACGGGTGCCTACCACGCACGCTTCCAGGGTGAACCGGTGAAACATTGCTTTAGTAATCTCTTTAGCTTATAAACTTGGCCAAGTATTCCTCCACCCTGAGTATTCAATATGCACTACAAAATACAAATTTGTCAAGTTCTCGGATAATTGAGTAGCGACTATGAATCCGGGCGTAAGTACCTCTCCACTAAGTAGGTAGATGGAAATACATCCGGAAAATTAAAAAGTTAAAAGCTTATTTTCAAGTTGTAATTAACATGGAGCTTTAACTGGGAATTCAGCGCATTAATATTGTAATAAATATTATATTATTGTACAAAACCAAGAATATATTAAGAATTAGTTTATAACATAATATCATCTGCTATAGTAAGACTATGGTATTATAACTACATATAAGTGAGAAGCGCTGTGTATGGAAGAGTGAAGTTGGCCTAGGGATTTATATATTGCAGATTGCTAGAAGCTATTATGTAATATTTCACATAAGAAAAAAATTATTTATAAATGTATCTATTTATGTAACATGAAGTTTGTTTTATGAGTTTTGCGTAGTGGCGTCAGATCAGGACCCTGTTACAACATATCCTCGAACCACTAGAGATTAAAACTGTCCCGAGGCGCACACCTGAATAACATCATTAATCACAATACCGCAAATCCAAATTGGATTTTAGCTCTACCAAGTGTACGCACAAGATATCGGTGTATATTATATAACCCGTTTAAAACATTTTTTTTAAAGTAAAATACTACGTATAATTTGGCAAACGTACAAAACTTGCCATTAATGAATTTTTATAAAAAAAATAACATAGTATTTTTATATCTACTTGGTTACACTACTTAATCGAGAAATAACCTAAATACTTCATGGGTATTATGCAAATATAAGATTAATTGTAATGACTTGGTATACACTGAGTTTAAGTGATTTTTAAAAATAATTGCATAAGTTGCATAAAAATCAGATCAGGATTAGAAAATTTGTGTTCGTAAAAATTACACTCACATTTTTGCTAAAAAATTAATGCCGTCAATGAATACGATAATCGCTTTTTCTACTTCATTGAGAAAGTAATTATTTTTAGATTTTTAAAAAATGTTAACTGGAACCAATTTCCGTCAGCCAGTAACTTATTAAGTGACTTTTGATCAACTCAGAAAATAGTTTCGTACTAAATCATAATTTTAATTTAAATTTATAAAATTACAACCAGTTTAGTGAACAGGGTTTAACCATTTTATATTAAGTAATAACACTAATGCTGAGTCAAATGTTAAAATAATGAAATTTTATCCGTGTAAAAAAAATAAAAAAAAATCCTTTTTTAAATAATTAATTTCTTCTTGAAATTCTTATTACACTATTACATATTACTATTACACTTATACACTATTAGAATTTGAATATTCTGACGGAAACTAAAAAACAGACTGCTGGGAATGTAGTTTTTGAAAGCGGGATGTCAAAATAAATAGATTAGTGGGTTTCATAGCACTAGCAGGTTTATTTTAAGACATTTAAATTTCGAGAGCACAATGGGCCAATCCATTATGTTTCAACAGGAACAAGCCATTATACACTACTCCATTTAATTTTTCTTCACTTACTCTGTAAGTGTGTTAAATCTAAAAACGAAAAATAAGCAAAATTTACAACCCCAAATTTTTTATAGTTTAATTTTAAAATAATTAGGTAGAACCTTTTTTAACCAAAAGTAAGTGTTTAAATTTGCTACACGCTAAATGTTGCTTCAATATTTGCGTTAATTTTATGTTATTTTACAATCACGTGTAGGACTTGAAATATTCATTGCGAATCTGGGGGCACTACTGTAAATATTGAATTTACCGCACTTCAAATATTGAAATGAAGCGACTGAGAATGTGCGTTTGAATTTTAATTTCAAAATTTATCAAAGATCTCAAATCTCTAAATCAAAAATTACAAAGCATAATAAAGAATAATAGCATTTATATGTTGATTTTTCTTTATACGACGATAAACCGATTTCTATAGAAGACATAAGCACTGTTCCCTCTGGAATTGTGCTATATCACCCGGAAGGTATCGCACTATGGTAAACAAGAGCGACAGACTTGAATCACTATATAATTCTCTAAAAACAACTTAAGCTAGACTTCTAAATTTAGAAATTTTTTTACATGTAAACTAACTAAATTTATTGGCTGTACTTCAAAAATTCACTTCACAATGCCATTGACACTAATTGGTATAGGTAAATTAAAATAATTGCCTTTACAATTTTCTACGTGGTTGGCAAATACATTGTGACTAAAATACTTTAAATCGTTTGTGTGTTTTAGCTTCCAGGAGGTCGCGTGCTGGTCAGTCGGATTGAAACGTTCTTTGATCAACTGACATTTGATAGGGTGTTGACAGCACTCTAACTATTACTTCTGCTTAATTTTATGTTATATTTTGATTTAGACATTAAGCATCGCATCGATCCCTTGTTTCCGGTTATAAATTCTGAGGTTAACTTAAGGATAATATTTAAAAATTGTAGGGGTTGTATTGATTGAGAAGACGCCGTGCTAACTTCAGTATTACTAACACTTTTCAGATACCTAGCAATCTGAAGACGAAGACGGTCTAAACGATGCGATTTGTAACGTTAAGATAGGCGCGCGACTCCCCATGGGTTAAATTTAACTGAAAATAAACCCAAGCTTAAGAAAGTGACGTTGGCTTGTCTCTTAAAAAAAGTGATGTCTCTAAAAGTAGGTGATTTACGTACGTCTAAACGCATATGAAAAATATAAGTTTTGTATGATTATTTCACTGCCACAACATTTTTTAGAGCTTAACCGTCAAGTTCATTCTAAGGTATACGTGGAAGATAAAGTGACATGCTGACATACATATATTATAAAGGTATAAATTGCTATATCAATATATCTTTAGAATAACGGATCTAACTTAGCTAATTAATAATGCTAATTAATTGTCTTGTAAATCTAAGTTGTACGTCAATTTGTGGTGAAACATCAATTTCAATTTAAAATTTCGTACTTGAATTGAATAATTTAGTATTGTCTTGAGTGTTTCATTGATTAAATAAAATTTTCGCTTAAAGTAGATTTTGTAATATCGGCAAAAACTGAAATATAACCACGAATATAAAACGTACGCCATACTTGATCACAATTTCAATTTGACTCCAACCTAAAGCTATGTTAAATTATATTTATTATTATATATTTCTTTTGGTACATCTGTATCCACCTAATTTTACATTTATTTGTTTAGCAGGAGTAGAAGTTGAGATTTTCTTTTAACATAGTACCAAAATAAACTTTTATCTATTTGATCAATCTCTGCTTCCTTTATATTGCGTTAGCACACGCATTTCTTAAATACACGTTATTTGAATTATCCTCATTTTATTGCAAAGCTTATTCTGTCCGACCCAAGATTTACTATTACTTATCAATGTCGACACCAACGCGCCTTTATCTTTTCATCCTTAATTAGTATTTACAAGGCACTTAATACCGGGCCTGCTTAATGCTTTACTTTTTTGCAACCCTTATCGTTTTTCAATTTAGAATTATGATTTATAGGTATACCTTCAAATTTTTCATTCCCTTATTCCAAGAAATATCAACATTCAAAAAGAGCAATAAAAAATATTCCAAATATTTTTATTTCGTTATAAATAAAAATTAAATACTATGCGATTTTTCTATTTAATTTAATTTTATTTATAACATTCATTATTGCAAGTATCTCATTATTTTCTGAAGTACACAATTCGTACGCTTGCTACAAGTGCCAAAAATTCCTGAAATTTACAGGAAATTGTTATAATTTCGCCTTTTGTCAAAATGCTATTAAGTAATTTGCTAATATTTTAACATAATCGCCCTTTTCCGAAATAACCTATTGAAAATCCAAAACAATGATATTAAATTAAATGACATCCATAATACACATGTCAAAACAGAGTTCTTTATGAATGGCATTTAATATACCCTTTTTTCAGCTATCACCCCACAATGAAATCAATTTCCGCACATGGCCTATTGAGTAAAGAGTTTATAAAGAGAGCATTAGTGATTTTCATGCTATTTTATATTTTCTTCCTGTTTATAAAATTTTGTCATTTTTCTTATCGCACTTATATCTCATTATATCACGAAACAGTTCTGTTTATTTTGTATTTGTAGTGACTCTTCAATTTTGCTACTACATAATAAACTCTTGACTTGATGCTATTTTTGCGTGCAGGGTAAAAATTTGGACTTAACACCTTTTTATAAAAGCAAATAAATTTGTATAGTTGATGCTTAGACTAGCATTTAGCGTGTTCCATTCAAAATTTTTTCGAGAAACTGCAGCTGTTACTTAAAATTTTCTTTATTAAGTCATTTGGGTTTCATCGGAGCTTGAACAATCCATTTGATAGTATCCGGTACTACTAGACAACCAAAGTAGCTTTTTTTCATTATATAATACATTTTCCGTTCGATATGATGGTTATGATCGTCAATACATCAGCGGCGGCCCATAAGTTGTTATAATAGAGGGGCAACGGCTAAATTTTTTTACTATAAATTGTAATTACAAAAAAAATTTTGATTTGGAAAATTATATAGGCTAACAGTTCAAAGTTTTTTGGGTAGATTTGGCACTTATAACAATCGCCCTGTAATAATAATAATAATCAATTAATCTCAGAATGAATGAATCGAGAACACATAATATGTAATAAAATCACTGTAAAGGTATAAAATTTGTTTGAAATTACTTTGTACATCTTTCGTACATTAATTAATTAATTACTAATTATTACAACTACAATTAGTGGTTACTATTACTAGGTAGCTCAACACGACGTAATCAGATCTTAATTTTCGCATCGCACAATTAAATTCTTTTGTAAGAAAAATATCCCAGAAAAATTTAGTAACTGTATAATTTTCTAATTGTATGTAATAAAATTCTTATCTAATTATCGTAATAATTAGTTCCAATTACACAAATCACGATATTTTTAGTTATTTTATTTTTAGCATTGATAATTTATAATACACATCCTTTATTAATGTATATTAATGATTTTAGGAAAATCTGATATTGTGAAATTATCACTTTTTTGTGTATCAGAATTTTTGATTAAATGTCTGTGCGAGGGTGCGTAGGTGGTTACGTAAGTAGTTGTATTTGATTCTATAATATTTCATGCAATAGAGTAAAAATTTAAAAATGAAAAGTTCCGAGGTCATTTTGAACTAAAAGCACTTAAATTGGACGTCACTGCACAAAGATATTTAGTGGTTCGTTGTGAAAAGAAGACACTATATAGTTTCTTGAAACTGGAAAAATCCAGTATATTACATTGAACTTAAACACACTTAGATTCTACAGCATAGATTTAACCGCAATTTTCTTATTGTGTCGAGTAGACAATTAAAATTGTCCGGCGATGTGATGTCGAGTAATATCCAAAAGATTTTCATTTTAATTAGTCTACTTTGCAGGTTTTTTGTATTCTTATTTTTATTTGATTAAATTTGATATGTAAAGCTTTAATTATTCAAGGTTCAATTGAAACCATATCATACTACCACTATATTTTATGCTTTTAAGCACTGTAATTAAAGTTTTAGGATCTAAATTTCGAAGCGCTTGTGTCAGGATGAGATTATTTTCTATCTTTTTTGTAAATTTAGAATAAACGCAATTTTCTTAACTTTGTTAATTTAGTTAAATTTATCTCTTGCTCTTTGCGATGCTTAATTTTTTGTGTTAACCGAAACTGTTGTGCCAGATACATACTACATAATTACGTTTTTTGAAAGCAGTTGAATTTGGCGTTTATCAAAAGTCCTTACATTCAATTTTCATAATTTTAAATTTACAATATAATATACATACTAGTAACTCGAGTTACTAGGTTTTTTAATTGTACAGTAGAATTGATCGATTGATCTGGTAATGGGCCTATAAGTTCATGATGAAAATAAATGGTCGTAATTAGAATTCAAATAATAATTAAAAATTAATAATTTTGAAACAAATTTAGTAATCTGTTATACGTCACTCTTTGTTTTAGAAGTGCTGGATTTCTTTAATCATTCAAAATTTCAGCTACGTTATAAACTTTTTTACTTAAAATAACCTAGTAAATCCATTCCTAAAGTTATGGAAAATCCTTTCGGGACGCCTTGTGTACTAAATCATAGTCAACTATCTTCAAAGTATATTCTGCATATATTAAGTTATTTTGGCTTTCGCAATTGGTTTATAAATTAATCAGTGCATACCAAGTGTCCATACTTGTATTTGCATAAAAGAGAGTATCCAATATTTTTGTAATTTTGTTAATTCTGATAAAGAGAAGTTGAAAATGCAAGCAACATTTTTGTATACGTACGTCTACGTAAGTATTCCTTTCAACCACTAATTGTAAACCCGTAAGATGTATTATCTAATACATTTTAAAAAGCTTTTACAAAGCTGATAATGTATTCATATAACATTGTAGCTGTCGTCTTTTAATCGCTACAATTTAGTGCTTTTATATAAACGAAACCACTACCTGCATAAATCTTCTCTTTACAGAAAACTGAACTAACAAAGTTTTAAGTTTCTCTCGACACGTTAGTAACCTGATTTATTCAGTTGCATGACTCTGTCTTCATCACTTAGCGATTACACAAACTCCCGCTTTGATGTCATTATACCTGAAACAAATATAACAAAATTAACTTCATTCGTAAATTAAAAATTTAAATATTTTTTCATTGAAAATTTTGAATATTTTCAAATGTAAAAGTAGGAATGTATTTTTTAAGTAAATGAAAAAAGAGAAAGGAAATAACGTTTATTCGCTTAGGCCCAGTTGTTCAGTTGCAGGTTAAAATTTCGGTTAACTTAAACCATTTTTGCTTTAACCACGCCCCTTTGTTTAAATTTTATTATAAACGTCAACGATGCATTTGAAGAGGTTATGTTCCTTTGGCTTGTATTACGTCTTGTACTTAGCATAATTTTAGATTAATATTTTTAAATAAATAAGTATAAAAGTATAATGGATTGGTCAAGTGATGACGAGGATGTTATAAATTTTGTGGAACATCTTGGAAGACCACGGAAGGAGAAACGGGTACAGGCGCGTAAAAATCATTTCACATTTTGGAGTGATTTTGAATTTTTTCAAAGATTTCGTTTATCGAAAGCGTGCGTGACTGATATTTTAGTTCATATTGAAAGTGAAATACAATTAGCTACAACTTGGTATGTAAATTGATAATTTTAGTATTGACCGTTGTTACTTCATAAGTTGGAACTCGTAGGAATCAAGCATTATCACCGATGGATATGTTATTAATAACATTACGTTTTTTCGCTTGTGGAAGTATGTTAGTTGTTGTAGGAGACTTCATGGGTATCCATAAAAGTACAGCAAGCCGAATAATATTTAAGGTAATTTGGAATTATTTTTGAATCGGTTACCGTCAGTAATATAATATTATTTATATAGGTTACTCAGGCAATTGCAAGGATGAGACCACAGTATATAAAATTTCCTACAACCCAAAGTGAAAAAAGCGTAATACAAAGAAGATTTTATGATATTGCAAAATTTCCAGGTGTTGTTGGAGCCCTTGATTGTACGCATGTAAAAATAAGATCACCCGGTAAATAAATTATGGTTATACTGTCTCTAACACAAAGTACTTCTATAATGAAAGCCAGACAAAACGTTCTTTATAATCAAAAAGATTGTTTTATTGAATTTTTTTAATAAAGCAATCAGAAGTAATACAATAAAGCATAAAGCCAATCGTGTTAAATCAAAATAATTCAAAAATTAATTTAATAATATTATTTTTACTTACAATATTTTTTCAATAATTCTGATTTTAGTACGATAATAATCAATAATGTAAACATAAATGAAAATTATTGAATATGTTTCTAAAATAATTATTTTTATGAATTTTCAGTTGTTTAAATTTCCTTATAAAAAACTTTTCGGATTATTATAATGAATCTGCAGGCATTTCGTTTTAGAGACAGTTGACAGTATTTTAAATATTGTCTGATTTTAATCTGTATTTTTATCTGTAGGAGGCGACAATGCTGAAATTTTCCGTAACAGAAAGGGATTTTTTTCGTTTAACGTGCAGACAATCTGCGATGCAAATTTAAAAATTTTGGACATAGTGGCGAGGTGGCCTGGCTCAGCACATGACTCGACAATTTTTAATAATTCTGTTATTAAACAAAAATTTGAAGAAGAGGAAATTACCAATGCATTGTTACTCGGTGATTCCGGTTATCCATTGAAGGAATATTTGATTACACCATTTAATAACGTTAGCACCGCTGGGGAAAATTTATTTAACGAAGTACAAATACGGACTCGCAATCCAATAGAAAGGATGTATGGCGTTTGGAAAAGAAGATTTCCTATACTTTCCAATGGCATTGCTTTGGATATTTCAAAAGTGCAATGGATTATTGTGGCAACTGCCGTTTTGCACAACATTGCAATTATGAATAACGAAGATGACCCACCTCCACTAGATCCTGAAGCAGAGCATGCTTTTAATTTGACAAATAGCATAACAAGTGACAATGTTAATAACGAGAGCAATAACACAATTAGGGATAAATATGTACGATATTTTGAAAATTTGTAATATTTACAAAAATAAGATTTAATGCTAAATTACACAACAGGCTTGTGTAAAATGCAATCACTTTGTTTGGATTTATTATTCTAAATTTTAATTAATATACTACGATAATACTGTCAAGGTATATGTTTTATAGCTAAACGAATATAACATTTAATAAAAATTTATTTTATAGTTTTTATAACAAAATTTTCTTATTTTTGAACATTACGTTCTGCACGCATTATTTTATATAACAATAATTTTTTTTTTTAATTGGTGTTTTTCCAGTAATAATTCCTTTTTAAATTTAAAATATGCCATTTTTTCTTTATGCTCTTCACGAGCAAACCGTTCTTGAAGTTCCAGAAATTGTTTTTTCTGATCGGCCAGCTCACTCCACTTTTGGTTTGTAACAAGCCCACTAGTTTTATTTCTTATAGCTAAGATATTAAATTGGGGTAAAAATTAAAAAATAAAATCTAAAATATCATTTCGAGTTCCTAGCTAATAAAATATGTAAGTTGTCTGTATGTTGAAGCTTCATCGTGAATGTTGTCGGTATTTGTCAACTTCCTTGAGTCGTGTTTTGTTTTATATAATTGTTTTGTATTTACTATAATGTATTCCTAAAAGAACAGAAAAATAAAAGAAACCTTTACTGCGAACACCAGTCGTTTCACTTCTTCTGATTTTTTCAGATACTGGAGATTTCAGCATACTTGGTGTGTAATCTGACGAATCTAAAATCAATTAGGTAATGCATTATTTTCAGTAGTTAATATAATTATTTTGTACAATAATCATACCCGTAATTACTTCAATGTTGTGCGTTGAAGGACCATCTATGCTTTTTAAACAAAATTGATAATAATCAGAAATAAATTTTTATTTTGAAATTGTTCAATAAATGTACTTCGTTTTTCTACATTTATTGAGCAATTTTATTATTAACTTCGTGAAGACAAATCATATAATTATTATTTTGAGTTTGCTTTAAATACCTTCTGCTATAAACACATAGAAGACAACATGTTATCTTCATGTTCGTCTTCACTGGCACCTTCCATCATAGTTTCTGTAAATAATAAATCAAGTTTGACACTTTTTTTTATTCTACATACCAAGCTCATTATTTTCAACTACGACACTCAAGTCACTGTCACACTCCGAAACTAAACCTGTCATTCTTTCAGCCAGAATGTTTTGGACTGAAATGTCAGCGGGTGTTGTGCTTGGGGCTACATGTGGCCCCCCTCCGGTACCACTTTGGTATTTTTTGTCGCGCGCATAATTCTTCACAGCAATCTTCTTTACATTACACCATTTCTCCTTTAATACCTTGGCAGATCGCTGTGACTCGGGGATGGCATTTGTTGCATTAAATTCTTTGGCCAGTTTCTCCCAAGCCAAATTTTTCTGCTTGTTGCTGACAACACCAGATTTCTTGCATTCTACAATGCTTTTATATTTTGAAACTAATGTTGTCAGCAAATTAATTTCGCCGGTTGTGAAATTTTTGCATCTTGTGCTCTTCTCCATGTTATTATAACTACAACACATATCTAATTAAATAATAATAAAATAAACTATTTCGTTTAACCCAACAATAGAAGCACGGTTAATTTTTCGTTTAACAATAATTCAATTGACATTCAAATTTGAGTTAACCTAAACTTTTTAATTCACTTGTCATAAAACACATATAAATAAACCACGCCCACTAACATTGCACTGAAAAACTAGTTCGTGGTTAAACTAAAAAATATAGGTTAACCCATATTTTTAAGGTTAACCGAAAAATATTTGGGTTAACCTGCAACTGAACAACCGGCCCTTTAGTTGATTAAACCTAATATTCGAAACATAACTTGCTAGAGAGAAAAATGTAGAAAACAACCTTTAAAAAATTATAAATTTCTACCCTAAACGGTAAAGTTATATATTACAGTAAAGAAACGACAAACTTTTAATATAGGACACAAAAATATAATACAGTTGACGTGGTATATATGCGCTAACAGTGCAAATCAATGAAAACAAAAGTTTCCTTTTATTTTTTTCGCATTAAATAAAATTTATGTTTTTAATTTACGTTTTACAATCTTGTATAATTTCTTAAAGTGACAACTTCCAATAAAGTAAACGATTTTGTATTTACAAAACTCCTAAATATTATTCTTTATTTGAAATTTTAAATATAAAGTTATAATTTTACATGGTTTTGTAAAAGTAAAATTTACATTTTTATTGTTATGTTTTTTATTGTTACAAGTGAAGCTTTGCTTATTTGTATACACAGCGGTTATT
Organism: Cantharis rufa; assembly: GCA_947369205.1. Lineage (NCBI taxonomy): Eukaryota > Metazoa > Arthropoda > Insecta > Coleoptera > Cantharidae > Cantharis > Cantharis rufa. The sequence goes on from OX376309.1 coordinate 20,776,824, forward strand.
ATAATACAGTGAGCTCGTAAAGTTTGGAAGAAATTCGATAAAATTTTTTAGAATTTTCTCAGAAAATCCCTGGGACACATCAACCTTATTTTTCTAAATATAGTTTTTTTCTGCCTTTGATATATTTTTATAATAGGTATTTTGTTTCTTCCTAAATTTTTTCAAATGGCAACCGGTTTATGGTTTTGATTTATCACGTTTTTCTAAGAATAGTTTTCGAAATATATAAAAGAAATAAAGGTTGCTAGTTAAAAAAATTAAAATTGAAATGTTTCTTCTGTAATTCAATAAGCAATTGAAACAATGTGTGTCGTTGTGAACTACCCCCTCACATAAAAAAAATTTTAATTTCTAAATTAATTTGCGATCAGCCGAGAGAAGTGCTGTATGACCGCATGACTGCCGAGATTCGTAGTAAATAGAGCGTTAAACACAGGCTATTATTAAATGCCGACCAATTACGATTGTTTACTATTTATACATTTGTGCAGCAAAATATTTCCTAAGTATGAAATAACATGCATAGTATCAGTTACTACAACATAACACGATTCTTTAATAAATTCAGTAGGAAATAAGTAAATATCTGTACGGTTTATACATTTTCTATGTACAAATCATAGACGATCATACAGCTGGGCTCTAGAGGCATTGCTCCAGTAACTTGATTTGAGATCAACAAAATTAATTTGACTTTTTTCTGATTTAAATTTAATTGTTAAGAAGGTGGAACTCGGATGACTGCATTTCATATGTTTCTATATTTTTTCATAGAATTTTAATAGAAGAACAAAACACCTTCGGTCAGCTATCTGCAACTAGCGAGTAATAAATACTCAATTAACAATAAATAAGTTAATAAGTTAAGAGACGGTAGCCTTGTAAATTAGCCGAACAACTGCTGATTCCAAGGTACTCGGTTCGAATCCGGGGAGTCAAACACTTTCGTATGGCCGTCTCCGTGCTTCGGAGGGCACGTAAAGCCAGCGGTTCTCATTAAAAATAGGGTTACATGCATTCCCCAATTCGATTTAGGCAGCCGTGGGGTCTTAATGCCCGAAACCTTTCTCGAAGGAGAAAGAGGCCGATAGTCCAGAAGTGGACTGAAAGGCTGATGAAGATGGAGAAGAAGTTAATTTAAATTTTTGTGACAAGCAACGACAAAATAAAGTTAGTGTTAGAGTGAATTTGCATTTTAAGGTCTGCGAATCTAATATAGTATTTATTTGTGTTGTTTGTTTGAGATCAATAAATATTCGAGTTGTGTTTACAGGTAAAATTTATTTACTTCAATTCCCTTAAAAATGCAACATTCATGCAAAATGCAACTGTCTGATAATATTTGCGTGTTGTGCAGAGATTATAAAGCATAGCCTGTATTTTTCATAAAAATGTGACAATCCAAAATTGAAAATGATTTCTTTTCAAACTTGGAACTTCATGAATAAAATGATCGATGAGATGATGCGAGCAAGAGAAGATGATTTTTTCAAAATTATTCTTTTTTATTTATTACAATTAAACAATCAGAGCAAATTTGTCAAAAATAATAATAGTAATAAGATATTAACTTAAGTTTTAGTAACTCGATTTACTAGGTTTTTCAATTGTACGCTAAAAATCTTATGGAAACTTAAAGAAAAAATATGGTTTAATAAAATTAGTCATAAACAAACAAAGAGCTAATATTCAACAACTGCAGAAAAATATTTAATCGGAAGACTTAAATCTGAGCTGTAATTATAACATAGGAAATAAAATCTCTGCATTATTATGAATTGAATTTATCCAGTTTTAATATAAAATTCTCATATACATGAACAATTTGAACATATTGCATTTATAAAGTACAAATATTTTTATATTGCAAAATTATACGTATTGTGTGCTAAATTTTATTTCCTTTTTGTCTTTTATGCTTAAATAAAGCAGTTTACAAGGTTTGTAGTAAATGAAGTATATAGACAGAAACAGGATATTTGATATATGTTTTCACTGAGCATCAACTTCAAGAAGTAAATAGATTTTTTCATTCTTAACAGTTCTATAGTTTTTTAGATATATTTCCTTTCATTTGCTCGCTTTATATTTATTAGGAATTAAGCTGCTAAAGCATTTCACAAAAAATTATTGTGAACCATAAAAGCTAAAATAAAGCTTTTTATTAAAGCTTCTGTAAATATAATATTAACTGATAGCTAATAAAATATTTCAGAATAACAAATAATTGAAAATTTTATATGAAAAGAAACGTGAACTCTTTTAATGTAAAATATTCGCAAAGGGTTCCTATGCAAAGGGAATTCATTAAAAGCGTGGGTAGGTAAAGCCAATTTTTACACCAATTTGTCAGTAAATTTGATAAATTTCTTTATAGCTTAAATTTTTATTGTAAAAATTAGCCATCAGTTAAAAACTGCACTTTTATACAAAAAGACTTCTACAGCCTGCAGCATTGTTTCCTTTTTATATTCTTTGTAGGATTTTATGATAAAATTTAAAGCAATAAGAACTACTAAATGTTGTTCATTACATCCTTTTATTAAATTTATTTTACAAAAATAATAATAATAATGAAATAAATAGCTTCAGTGACGAGACTTAATGCCAGAATTGTTTTGGTTTAATTTTGAATTATTTTAAGGGTAAAGGGATAAACTTCAAAATTCAATCGAAGTTAGTTTAAAAATTTTTTTAAATATTATAAACGTGTAAAATCAATTTAATATGAAACTTGCTAACTGACCACACTGGTCAAGATACAAACTAACCGAGTTCCAGTGCTATATTTGCGATAAAGTGGACTCAGCGTTAAAATGTATCTTCGGCGTAAAAACGGTCGGCGTTGTATTGACGATGAAATTTGTAATAAATAAGCTTAAGTTCTAGACAGTAATAATTGAACTAATTTGAGTTGTTTCAATATAATTTTGTTGTTAAATTAATCTTTGCAGGTATAAAGGTATTCAGTAGGCGAGATTGTTTTGTATTACTTTTCTGAAAATTATCAGGGGACAAAGCATCAACTATATTAAATACCATTTAAATGAGGGTGAGAAAGATTTGAGAAATTTTGATTCGCCTGAAGTAAAGCATTTCCAGGTTTTTGTGCCAGGATAGAATTTCTTGTCAAGTTTTGAAGAAAATCCAATCCTTTATTAAATCTGTACACAAATAAAAACTTGGGGTGAAGTAATTATAAAAACATCTTTTGAAATTAATTATTTAAAATTACGGGATATAAAAAAGCTCTACCTAAGTTATATCATAAAGCCACTGTATAAAAAAAAGGTTTTAAGAGCTTACTTTTCTATTTTTAAATATTCAATGTTTCGACTTAATATCTTTACTTTTTTCTAAATACGCATTAGGTTCCTGTAATTAAATACATTTTAAGAAACTTTGAATTTCAAAAGATGTCGTTAAATAGAATGTTAAGATTTCAGGTGTCTCAAGAGCATCATTACGGAAATGTAATTTTAATGTCAGTTAACCCATTTTACTTGGCTTTAGAGGTTCATTTATAAAGCTTCCTTCTATAGATGTCTTGACTTTTAATTTTTGAAGACATACATTTCTTATTCAAAGCAGACCAATCAAGTTTTAATAAACTTATCTACATAATGGTTACAATTTTCAATTGTGTTTAATTAACTTTTACAATTACTGAGTTAATATTACATTACTGACCATTATTTGTAGAAGATCGAATGCAAAAATTATTATAATTGCTACATGTACTATATGTTTCAATTAGTTCTTTATTATGTGTCCCAAAAAATAGTAACCATAATGGGAATATTAAATTATACGTGTATTGAGTGACAGATTAACATTTTGCAAACCCCGAATTATAAAGAGATATTACTATGTTTGACGTTAATGTTTGTATGTCAGTCTATCTGTAGCTGTGTTATTTACAGAAGGTCATTTACATTTTCTAGTGCACGTTTTGCTTATTTTATTTATATTACTTAACTTTTAAAAAAATCGTTAAGGATAATTTAATAAAAAAAAAAAAAAATCGACTACACAACATTTTGCATACCTTTCAATGCGATAGAATGTTAAATAATCTATCCATTTTATACTCGAAATTGCAAATTTATTTTATCAACAAAACAGTTATTAATTGTAAATAAATTAATTATTAATAAAGATGTAATTGAAATACCTCAAAATAAATTTGATGTAAATAAAAGCTTTTCATAAAATTTAGATTAATAATTAGTGATATTAGAATCAATTTGAAGTTAGCAGGCTGTTTATACATATTCGCGTTAAATCCAAACAAAATTTTTAAAAACATGTATTAAAGATGACGAACCGTAACGTTTAAATAAACCGTAACAAAATATAATTTCTAATCAGAGTAAACTTGATACCGCTATAAATGCAAATCAAATTGAATTAAGTTTAAACTGGATACTCATTTATATTCTCTTTATAATGAAACTAATTAGAAATTTTATAAAATTTATTTTGCTAAACAGGTCGAGTTTACGTAGATAATCCGTAGCTTCAAAAATTCAAATTCCGATAATCCAAACTGCATCTCCGGTATGCTTTGCAATACAGAGTGTTCTCTCAAAGTAGAAAATTTACAAAGCGTATTGAAATTTCTTTCAAATACTTCTTTTAGGATTAAAAATCCCGCACAATAATTTACAAAGCTTGAAGGAAATATTACAGATAATATTTGAAAATTTTTTTTGAAGAAATACCGCCCAAAGTCGTGAACAACTTCACGAAAGGTTTAAAAGAATATTTAACGAGGAAGTGAGGCTATCTTTTTCATTCCAATTTTAAGAAATAAAGTTTAAAAGTTTAAAAACATAATTTTCAAATAAAACTCTCAAGTCTTCTCTAAAACTTCAACTACGGGAAATTTTATCGCTTAACTTAAAAGCAATTATATTTATTTAGGTATATAAACCGCCATACTTTAGAAGAACACTCTGTATAATTAGTTTTTTGTATTTTATAAACATCGTTTATTTTAGGTTCAGTCATAATAAAAGTGAATAATTTAAACACATCTTTGTTAATTAGTTGAAATTATGAAGCTGCACCGTCAGCACCAATTTAATTATATCGGCCTTTCTATTCTAATTCACATATTATTAAATTTATAGTGCATCTGATTGTTTTATCCGCCAATTAAGAAAATCCGAAAGCGGTCATTCTTTCATTTTATGAACATATCCGTGCTTCGGAGGGCACGTAAAGTCAAGGTCATTTTCCTGAACAAAAAAAAAGTTTTGATCTGTGTCTGCTTCGGGAGTACTGGTCGCATGGAGCGTAACGGCTATTGATATACCTATCTCCTTTATAAAATCAATATATCCATTCATATTATGCAGTTAACAAGAAAATGAACGTCGAATTTTAGAATTTAATAAGTGAATTACTGATTAATTAAAAAAAAGTTGTAGTTGATGAATTTAACTATTAAACTATTAAGTTTGTCATTAGTAGTGTTAATGCCTCGATTTAAACTTGAGACTGTTTTTACTGCTAACTTCTGTGTACAACAAACACTAATGCGTAGAAGATTAGAATTAGAAAATAAGATTATGTTTGAAAATTTGAATACAGCAAATTACCATTAATTAAATATTGATGTTATTGTAATGGCATTTCTATCCTCGTTTTTTAATATCGTAGCATCAACAAGCTACACTTTAAAGAAAATAATTTGCCTTTTTTCAAAATAATTAATTTTGCTTTGATTAATTTTACGGATGATCCATTTCGTATACTGCCCCATTTTATGTCGCTTTAGTAATCGCATTTAACAAATAAATTTCAAGTCCGTTCATTTCATTCAAAGTATAATTATGAAATTTTTTTCAAATACTTTTATCTTTTTCATTTTAATATTTGCTATTTATGCCAACCGCAAATTCTTTTAAATTTAAATATTAATAAAGTTTCAGACATGGATCTGAACAGAAAACCTTCAGTGTATGAAAGTTTCCGATGGAAAAGATTATTTAAAGGTTATATTGTTTTGATTACAAAAATAATATGTTGCAAAGTTTATTTTTATCCCTATTTGAAATTAAATAAAATATTATCACATAAAGCTTGCTTTTTCTGCTGCATCTCAAAGGACGACAAACTGGTTGTTATGGTTTCACCAACGATTATGAATTTTTATCAAGATACGCAAAATTTTCAACAATTTTAAAACGTAATCTGTTCAAAATCCGCATAATGACATCTATTTCTGTTGTTAAAAATGTAAGATCAATGGTTGTACCTATTAAGAAGTAATAAATGATTAAATAACTATAACTTATAATATTTTCGTGATATATTATTAAGTAATAGAAAAGTAATAGCCATTCACTTAAAAGCTTATTTTAAACATTTTAGTGCTTGCTTTTAAAATATTATAGTTATTTTTGTGCCAAAGGAACGATAACAAATATCGTGTATAAAATGAACAACTAATTTGCACGCAAACGTTATTAGTATAGTAAAATTGAAACATTTTCTGTAAATTAAAAAAATAAGCATAAGCATAAATATAAATTTAGATTTGCTAAATTTTTATGCTAAAAAGCATTTTCATTATATGTATTTATTTACAACATTTTATTATGCAACTTCTTAGCCCTAAAACTGGGTTAAAAGTTTAACAAATGGTTTAATTTTTGTTATGCGTGTTTTAATAAATTAAGCTTGTAATTATTAAACTATTATAAACGTGAAAGTCAAGTTTGCTTGTTTGTATTATATTTTTATTTTGTGTATCTCATGACAAGAAAGTATTTGCGATCGTGACAAAAATCATTTTCATATTTCGACAAACTTGTCTATTTTCAATTCGATAATTTCAAAATTATTTTGACTAAATGTATTTCTTAATCTACTGCAATTAAAGCAAACTTCACTATTAATGGAAAAGGGACAATAATTCTTCTGTTACTTAAAAAAATTTTAAATAAATTACCATTCACAATTCTAGATATTTTTGATAAATTTATAAACTTAGGTAACTTTTGGATTAATTATACATATTAAACAGAATATTTTGGGTAGTATTTTCTGACATATACTAGATACTTAATAGTTTAATTTTCAAATCAGCATATAGCGTGTAGAAATTTTAAACTTCACAATATAAAAGTTAAAATTAGTTTAGGATAGCAAGTTTTTGTACTACGTAGATATTTGTATAGCTATCAAAAAGTTTGGCATCACTGAAAATATTAAACGATAATATCAAACGATTTAAAGACTTTAGACTTTCTTCTTGATATTTCACAATCAATATTATCCTATTAATGAAGTTAAATGTGCTTTAATATTATTAAACAATTGTCTTTCACTTAGATATTGGTAGAACTACCGGATAGCTAAACGGATGCCGGTATATAACTGCAACTGTTTTTGTTGGTAACTGCCTTACTCTTGCCATAACTTATAGTGACAATTTTTTAAACTATTGATTATAAGTTTCCTGAAGATGTAATTAAGAATTACGAGCGACACCAGTTGGAAATTAGTAAATTTGTTTCATTGTGAATAAGTACATAAATAAATTCGCTGCAGTTATGTATACATCTTTAAGAATCCTGAATTTTAAATATCCCGTAAAATACACCCGTGTCATAATGTGAGGTTAATAATCCATTATGCGAAAGTTTATGATTTTAATTCTGCAATAATTTAATTCGAAATTTTTATAAGGTCGTAGTTACATAAACTGATATATAATTTTTTGTTGGTGTTAGTTCGTATAATTTATGAGTTATTTTTAAATAAAAGTAACTATAAGGTACTAGGTGGTACAAGGTGTTGCTAGAAATAGAAACGAAGCAATTTCAAAAGTAATGGACAGTATTAACTTTAATAGCTACGAAAGTAAACCCTTTTAAGTATTTACAGAAAAAGTACTCTCATATTTTATAGGGAAACTTAACGAATTAAATAATAAATAATTTTCTTGGCCCATTAACAAAAAAACAATTTTACTATAAATAAATTTTATTTTAATATAACCGAAAGTGCACAATGCATTATAACTATTCCTAAACTTTTAGTTTTAGAATTTTATAATATGTGAAATGCATAACTTCTGTTTCACTGAAACACCATTTTCAATAAAATTCGAGAACCTAAAGGTATTAGAAATTGTAAACTGTAATTCAAACTAGCCTGTTGAAGAATACAGCAGTAAAAGTTGCTCTGCTGTTAAAATCCACAAATTGGTAGCTATAGCTTTTTTTATGCGTTTGCCCATTTTATTTTTCTGTTGAATAACAAAACTATTTTGGTAAACCGACACTGGTTGCTAAGCTAAGCTGACATTCATTTTTTCAAATAAGTTTAAATGGCAGTGCTTATTTACAATTTCGTTTAAATCCTTGAAAAATGTTCAGTTGCCACTATCATGATAACAAAACAACTAACAAATAGCAAACTATGACTGCATGGTCTGCATCTTCAATACTAATCCGGATTTTATTTTCAGGAGAAAGTATTATCTATAAGTTATTTATTAGTTTAGCTTAGTCTTACCAAAATTAAAATATCTCTTTTTTTAATCCAAAATTAAACTACGATATTTTTGAAAATTAAAGGTGATAAAAAAAATCCCTCAAAGCTGGATTATTATACAATGGAATTGCAATATCATCCATCATACGATGAATGAAAAATGGTTAGATTGCCTAAATTGTTATAGACGGAGAGCTAGCAACGGACTTCAGTCCGTCAAGCCGGTACAGTCGGTATAATCAACTACAGCTCATAACAACATAACTATTACAAGACAAAATGTATGTACATACATAGTTGATTATACCGATTGAAAAATGTTATATTTATTTTAATAATTAAGTTCGATAATTATCTGACTGTTAACTTTTACGACAAATTAGTTTTCATATAACTGAGCAAATGAGTATCGTAGCTTGTTAGGAAGTGCCGCAGTTGATGCAGTTTTACTGGTAGGAGACGCAATCTACCTAATCGTCAACTCATATCTCGTACATGTTCAATGAAAGCAAAGTTCGTGCTTACCTTATAGGATAATCTACTTATCTAATATATTATAAGTGCTTAAATATAAGATAATCTAACTGAGGACTCATTCTATTTGAGCACTTATGGGCTTACAGTGCGACGCTGAAGTGCTAAAAATGCACAAAAAACATTAAGTTACAGTTTCTCTGCTCATGGACTGCTGCAACTCTCACCTTTATAATAAACACTAGTCCAAGCACAGAAAAGCTTTTTAATAATCATTTACTTCCCAGTGAAATATGTTGTCTATCTTTCTAAGTCAAACTGTAATTATCCCCTTCACTGTTCACAAGAAACCATAAATATGCAGTATTGACTTATTTTAACAGCGTTTGTTCTAGACTTATACTTAAGTCGCATGATTTTGCACTTAAATTATGTAATGAAATATGAGTTTCCACCGTTTTATTTACAATTTTTTTTATTTTTTCCTGAAATTTGTCAAAACTAGCAAATACTGAACATTTATTTGTTACAATTCTGTTATATATTTTTATGTGTAGAATGGTAGAATTTCCTTCGGAAATTGTTTTCGCCCTACATGAATGCATTGAGAAAATGCTCTTCTATTTAATTCTCTCGTATTCGATTCCTGTGAAATGAATTGTTTTACCTCGAGTAAAGCAATTGTTAAACTTTACATCCTGGTAGTCACTTGACGAAAATTATGTTACTAGCATGTAAAACTTTATCTAGTTAAATTATATTGGTTTAGAAACAGAGGCTACCAACTTGATTACCTATCAATCTACTGTGAAATTCTAAAGATTTTGCTTATACTGCGGAAATATTTACCGTTAAGCTAGAATTATCGAAGGTTAAACAATGGTTAAAAAATTTAAGACATTTCAGTACTTTTGTTGTGTCTTTCAATGAAATAGTAAAGAAACTTGTACCCTCCATTGACAAACAAAATTTTAATCTAATATTATTTTAAATTTTGTTACACCGAATAAATTTTAAAGTTGTTGCGAACCACAGCCACTGAACGGAACTTCCGAGTTTATGAAATTTCGACACAATATTATTTTTAGAAAATTAAGGATTATATTTAAATTAATTTTTTGTTTAAAATACCCTTGTTTGTTGCAAATAACCAAGTTGTTATACTAACCGAGAAGTTACAAAATACATACATATAATGGCACGAATTTTTATTTCTTATTATAACTTTTTTAGTTTTGTAATTTGTATCTTTGATCCTTTGTTTATATAATAAGTTTTATTGACTTTGTGGTAAACTTAATTGGGTTTCAGATGGTATTTTTACATTATAAAAACCTTGAACCTCCCAAATATCGGTTTCTATGATCAGCAACGGTTTCGGATTAATTGATTCCCACTAGACGTTAAATGAAGTGAATTTATTCGTAGACTTTTCCATAGCGATATGGGTGTGTAGAACGTCTATCCTTTTCTTTTTACGTTTACTTTCTTAATTCATTTTAAATTCAAAAACAAACTTTAAACGCGCATTTTATAGTAAAAATTTTAAATATAATTTTTCATTTATAATTAGCTTTAAAAATCCAGAATATAACTTTTACAAATGTTACTAAAATATGCAAATCAAAACCTCGAAACTTTACTAAAACAAATCGTTTGGAAATGGGATATTGCAACTTTTAAATTTAATTTTAAAAGTTGGTCAAATTTTAGACGCTAAAACGTATACCAGAGAAACAGTATACTTAAAAAATAAAATTATTAATGTTGTTAAATATTGAAAATTGTATTATTTATGTATATTGCATACTTAATAATATTATTAATGAATATAGTAATTATGTCACACATATCATACAGCATGGCTTGGTTTTTATTTTATTGAAGTATATTTGAAGACAATTGAAATCTAGTTAAAACAGTTTGGCTGAAGCAATTATAGCTCAGTTGAAACAAATTTATGTTTCCTAATTAAATCGCAATCACAATGTACCTACTCCATTTCATATTCCAGGTCACAATTGCACAATGCGCTCATACATACAAATATTAAACTTCTAACTCCAGTATTTATGGTACAAACTCAATATACTTTCATAAAGATTGTGGATTTTAAGAAGTTATATATTTATTGCCCATGAAAATGAATATTTCAACATTCAGTAAAAACTAAAATAATAGAAAGCATACCTTGTTTCCCAATTGAGTTTTATAAAGCATCTAAAGACTCACAGATTCGTTAGATGATATTTTTTGTCTTAAATTGACAACACATTTTTTCGTGTGTAACTAACTTCCAAAAAAGATAAACTTGTTTACGAGATAGCGATAAATATCGAATGGTCTTTTGATCGCTTTGTATAAAAAACACTTTATTAATCACTTGCTCATAGAAAACATGTTAATTACAGTGTCAAGGAACATTTAATTTTTGCAACGACAATTTTGTAGTTTACGACTTAAAAATCATGATTGATTTTCAGTAAACAAAACTGGTCATAAAAGTATAAAAATAATTGTAAACTAAAATAATATGTAGTTTTCAGGTTCCCGCTATGCATTTGATTTCCACACTCAAGTGTCCCAATTTATTTAGCAAACGTTTAGTGTCCCAAAAAAATGTTGGATTCCCATCTTAATGTATGTGATAAACTGACAATTAAATTATAAATCGTTTAGCAAGAGTAAAATCCGAAATTAAATTTAACTCGGAGTTATTTTTAAAGAAAAACTTTTTGTAAACATGAATAATTTGCGTTCATTTCATATTTTGACTTTTTAGCTTGAAAATATAATATTTCACTTTATGCAAATATTTTGCATAATTAGGTTACTCGTAATTTTTACATCTTTCGTGAAAGAATTGTTTAAAAAAAATAAAGTGTAACATAAAATATGTTTTAAATTTTTGAAAAGTTTGGGTGTAGTTTATGATGTGTTTTCCTTCTCAGTAAGCAATATACTTTTAAATCGATATTACATAAATTTTGTCAACATATTAATTTATGTTAGGACTGTTTGTTGACCTTTTTAAATCTATTGTGTGGATGCGATTGAAGGGATTGGTCATTTTTATAAAGCCAACTATTTCTTGTTTTATTTTTGCCCAAGATCAATACTGAAAGTAATTGAAATCAAATTGCGTTTTAAATTTTAAAAAATTTTCAAAAATGTAATGTGATGTATGAAATTTGGTTCTACGAAAAGTTGTTCTGCTTTGAACGATATTGCTAACCGACGCGAGATTTTGTTTTTAAAACATCTCCTAAAAGAGAGATTACATCTTGAAATGTTGAAAAGCAACTTCGCGTGTTACAACTGACTACTAATGTGAAAATCTGTAGGTACGATATTGTGCGTTTGTTTACATTTCACTTCCGGTAAAATCACCCTATTATATCTTGCAATTTTAATATGTTGAATAAATAAACCAACCAATTTAAGCGCATTTTAAAATGTAGTTTCTAAAATAACATCATTTGGCTACGAAACTTTTACATTTATATTTTTTAATAATGCAACTCGATTAGTCAATTGATTTTGCAAATTTTTGAGCAAGAATTAATATTGATATATATTGCAGTGATCTCTCGAAAATTATATGTAGTTCTGATAATTCCCGTCTCAATAACACAATTTTGACTATTTATGCTCTCTTATTGGCCGATTTAAAAATGTTTTACGTCTGTCAAACTATTTTTTAAAATAGTTGCATTTTACGTGTAAGAAAGTGATTTTACAGTTAAATTATTATATTACGTCCAGTTTACCTCAAGCTTCCATAATTATAAGGGTTTTGTTAAAATATTAAAATTTAAATAAATGATTTTGATATCACGATTATTGAACATTTCGTAATCAAAATGCTTTTTAATATTGAAAACAACATAATATTATGTATATAAAATTTTAGGTGATTGCTCAAACAACGATAATGGCAGCTCAAAAAAAGCTTTGTATTGATGGATATCAATAATTGTAAACGAGTTTAATACATTTTGGTTATTCTTTTTACAACCGGTCTCAAAGCCTTAAAAAAATTAACAGCAGTTTGGAGGATTAAACATACAAGGAAGACAGCTTATGGAAGATTGACAACAATTTGATTAAATAATTCCAAATAAGGGGTGAAAAAGTGAGATAGATGTCAATCAGAATGTAATTGCTTAGTCGACCTTCTTTTAAAACAAATTTGTTATCATGGTAATCCAGTATTGACATTTAAGAAATTTCTTGGAAAATAACGATAATATTAAATATAAGCTATTTAAATTTCAGTTCTTTTTATAAAATAAACGAAAGTGCCATATAATGATTTTAAACTTTTCTGTTTAAGTGCCCAGGATAATTTGATGTTTTTGTGCAGATCAGAATACATATTTAACTAAATCAGAAATAGTGATGATACAAAAGCAACAAATTTAACTGTCTACAAAATTATTTTCGGCTTATTGCAGTGATTCGAGTGAAAAGTCATAAATAATCAAAAAAAATTTTTTTAAAATAGTATATATATTTTATATACCAACGAGATTTACCTAATGCGTCACATAATTGTAAAACAAAACTAAATACCTGTAGAAATTAATTTTGACAAAATAAGCGGATATAATAATGTAATTACTTGTATTTCCCCGTTTCTATCAGAATAACAAAACATGACTTATATCCTTATTATTTTCTAAATATTAATAAGATAAAATTATTCTTAATTTCTTTAATAATCCTTGTAAAAATATAAAATGAAAAAATAATTGGTCAAATAATTATTTTAGAATTTCTCGACTCGCTTCCTTTTTATAAATCACCCTAGAATTAATAAATCATTTATAAATTAATTTGAATTAATTTTTGTAACGCATTTATTTTATCTTGGAAGAAGTACAGCAGGAATCTTTTATATCTAAATTATCATTATCCTTCACCTTTCATTGCTTAATTATTTTTTTCATTACGGGGTAATTTGAATTAATACTTGGCCAATTATTCATACACAAACCGATGGCATGTTAAACGCGAATATTACATAAACTACACGTCACTCTGTATATTATTTGTTTTACATATATTTTATGGCTTTATGACCATTTTATTCGCAAAGCAAATCAATCATGCAGTTAATTATAAACGAATTAAATTAAAGAATTTTTGCAAATAAACTAGTAGGTATATTATGATTTCGTAGTAGGGTAATTGATAGGCTTTATTTTCCAAAAGGTAAGTATTAGTGCGTAGGAAGTAATTTAGCCAAAAACCATGCTGAATATTTGAATTATAATCAAGCATGCTTTCGTGTAACTTATCACAGAATCCAATCAATAATAAAAGTAAATAACAAGTGCAAATTATATATTTATAATCAATTGATTTCTGGTTTAGGTAATGGTAGTGAAAGGTGACATGATGTTGTATTGTTTCCTGCTTCCCATTGTAACGGATAATGGAAAGATAATGTTTTCCACATCCAAAGCAGCCCAATGATCGCGGTGAATTAGATTTTTTAATAAAAAAGTGAGAAATCTTTCGGCTATAGTTAAAACGATAACAAGCTGCTAAGTTTACATAAAGCATTTCCTGCTAAGATAATTTTCCATAAAGTTTCCACAAATGACATGAGTATTTATTATAATTTTTTATTAAATTATTAAATTTGTGAGTGTCTCCTTTGTATGTTATAAATATATTATGTAAATATAACATTGTACCACAAGTAAGCAAAGGTTATCGAAGCTTAACGACACTTAACCACAAGAGATTGTATTTACACAATTTGTCAATACGCATATTGTAGTAAACACAGTGGTGGTTCGATAATAATATATAAAGATGAATACCAAAAGATTATCAAAATTTTCAACAAAAACTAAAGAGGTATTGATTGAAAATTCAAATGTATACCAAACAAATACAATGTTTTTATTTAATTATTGATACTGTAGTAGATTTTGCTTTAAGCTTGAATAATTTACTCTATTCAAATTCTTTTCAAGTTATTAAAATATCATTGTTTTTAATCCATAGTTCAATAAAATAAACAACAAAGCTGCAAATAAATTGTAGGAAACTGAAATAACTCCGGTGATTTGGAAAAGAAAAAGTTTTGATTTTGCTGTTTGCAAAATATTATTTTGCATAATTAAAATATAGTACATTGAAAAACAGTATTAAATAAAGCTTTAACCCAAACCTTGTATACAGTCAATATGCAGTCCAAAAAATTATTAAACTATCATACAGTGCAAACTTTATAATCCCAACTAATTAATATAAGACTATGTGCAGATTAATGTAAAACAATTCAATTTTACTTTGGATTACACTTTGAATTTACATTAAATTATAGTTTTTTAGGTTGATCGGGGTTAATATTGGTGATATGCTAAGTCCCTGCTTAAACGATTGCTTCCCTAAAAAATATATTATGAAAGCAAAATAACATGGCTGAAGTATCGAGAATAGTCGAATTGGAATGGGAATTCACATAGTACTATATTCGTTTAGTGATGACATATTGGATCGAAACACTAAAATATAAAAAATAAAAAATTTTAAATTTGACATTTATTACTAAAGATATCTTCGAAGGTAATTAGAAGTAATTTGAAAAATTACCTTAAATTAAAATAAGTATCCAAACAACTACATGGTCGCATTTTCATAATGCAGTGGAACTCGATTAAGTTGATAAAGGAAGTAAAATACAATCACATGGAGTTAGCTCTACTTTTACTACTAATCTTAAATTTATCTTTTTTGTTTTTAAAATAAAAATGTTATCTTAAAGATTTTGTTACTTTTTTGGCTAAAAATATATAATTTTAAAACTATGTTTTTCTGGTATAAATGAAACCAGTTTTTAGGGAGAAGGGTTTAATTAATTTTGTTCGTCGTTGGAGATTATTTAGACAAGATTTTCTCTTCAGTATTTTAACATACATAATTTAACAAAAAAGGGAACGGTTTATGTCATCGTATATGAAAATTAATGGTAAACGACATTCAATATTATGTTTGACTTAAGAAAATATACATACCGAAGTATCACCTGAACCCTTACTTCAATAATAAATTTTTATGGCGTGATATAAATTTATGACAACACATAAAAGCTATTTATAACTGTATTACATTTATCATCTATATAACCCGTTGATAATATCGTAAGCTACCTATACAAAGAGAACTGTAATCGTATATTATAATATAGATGTAAGGTTAGCTAGAATGCATTTTACAGCAAAAATATACCGATAGAATTTTCTATATAATTTTTAATCTATTCATACAAAAAACACACTCCCAAACAAGTTTGAAATATGTTTTATTTTCCGAACCGTATATGTTAAAAGAAAACAAGAATGTAAGGTACATATCGACCGAAAAAGGTGGCAACCTTTGCGTGAGAAGAGAAATGGTGAATATATTGGAAAGCTGCAAATTATTTAAAGGTATGTGGCAGTGAAAATTTTAGTTTCTCTCAAATTCCCAAGTAAACAGTTTGTCCTAAGTTATCTACTATTAAACGAATATCATACATTTTATGCATATCAAAACACTAAATTGAAACATCGGCAGGCTTATCTTAAAAAAAAAAAATTAATCTCAAAATTATTCATATGTAAATGGCAAGAGGGAAACTCAAGAGAAATGTACTGTTTTCAGTTTCAATTGAAAAAAATTTATTTCCTTCTTAAAGTTACATAGCAGAATCACTATAAAAAACACTAAAAAACGTATTTTATATCTCACAAGTGCATAAAAATCTAACCCTAGTAAGTTATTTAAATTTAACCCCACAATTGAAATTTTTCCCTTGTAAACTGTGTAAATAGATTTTCACAAATTATTTAAAATTAAATTTTAGAGTTTATTAGCCTGATTAAAAATAATGAATTGATTAATTTTAAACCTTAATCAAGCTTTATTTCTAGTCCTTAAATGCATAATTAATAACGTAAACGCACTTTAAAAAAATAAGTAGAGGCGATTTTTATTTCGAAAAGTATTTATTTGAAAATTATAATTAATCTTTGTCAGAAGATAGTGTTTTATATAGACCGAATTTTTCATTGTTGCAATAAAAAATAGTGAAAAATAGGTGTTTTATGTACACTTTTCTAGAATTCAGCATCTAAACTATTACATATTATGCGATTTGTTTTACTATCATCAACTACTTTAAGAGTCGATTAACCTAAATTAAAAAAATTTAACATATATTTTACGTCTCTTGTGCGAATTTATTATCGTATTAATTAACCGTATAACTTCCTTCTGATATTATTCTCATTTTACCAATGCATAAAAGTTTAATAAAAAAAAAATCGCATACATTTTTCACGACCGCTAATATAAAGCATTATTAATGAAAGAATATATTATTCAAATTACTCAAAAGTAAAAATTTTAATTATAAAAATATTAGTTCAGAAATTCTTCAGATATTTATTTGTTTAATTTGTAACTTTTAATTTTTACCTAGAATATTCAGGCAAAAATCAGTTTAGGTGAACGAACACTAATTTTTATTAAATACCTGGAATATTCCCCAACTCTTGTAAATTATGCGTGATAGAAAAGTGACATCATTTCCTGATTGGCTAATCAATCTTTCCATGTTTTAATAGAACTTAATATTCTGTTACATCCTGTTGCTAACTTGATTCCTTTGTTTCTCTTATGAGGTAATCAATTTAAACATGTTATTGATATCCATTCGCTTCTCTGCATTAATGTTAATTAACTTATCAAAAAAATTTATCCGATATTTGGTTTAATTAATACCCATAATTTTCAATTTTTAAAATCGATTAGATAATATTTTTCTGCTTAGCTAAACTAATAAGTAGTTGATACGTAGCACAACTACTTCAATTTAGAATATTCTAATAGGATTCTCGGTATCTTTTAACACCATTTCACAAGTTTCGTAATTAATATAAGTTCTAATTGAAACTCAATTTTAACTTATTGTTGATTATTCGCGATTATTCTAATTATTTTAAAATTACCTAGAAGTAAATCAATGAATATTTTACATATTTAAAAAAAGTTGCAGGTATTTTAACAAGATGAGCTTTTCACTACCTCTTTTTTTGAAACTCTTATGTCAGTCAATTTTGGGCATGTATCGACCCTCCCATAGTATCAACTCTCCCCAGTCTCCCTTAATTAAAAGGACGTTAAAAGATAAAAATTGGAAAAGCAATAACATTTACGTTAAAAACCAAAAAAAAACAGAAAATAAGCAATTCAAAATTACAAAACTTGTTTTGCTTTAAAAAATTTAATGAAGTATACGTGGAATAACTAACTGACAAGATTAAAATTTAAAAACTGCTATACTAGCTGCATAAATTCTTTAATATACAATATTTTTACTTCGTAACTTTTCTAGATAAGAATTTTAATTATTATTACAAATTTTTCATTTCATTTTATTTTACCGCAAAATTTTCAATTTCCTTCTATAAATTCCTCTTTACCAGGCTTACTTGATGAGTTTTAGTAAGAATCATTAGTCACAGTATCATCGCTTGAAATCAAATGAAGCATTATTTTAGTTATAAGTGTTTCATCAATTTATAGAAATAAAGCTTTAAAATTACTTCTTACAACGCTTCTTAACCACTGTAATTGTTATGTAAAATTGTTAAAAAATAATTATTAAAGTGAAATATGTGAACATGGAGTTGAAAAGAAAACTGGATACGTTGGAGATGGATTACCTAAGAAAATGAAGGAATATCAAAACTACATCATATTAGAAACAAAGTCGCCAGAAAGCGTATGGAAACAAAGTACACTGTTAATCATGGATTTGAAAGACAAGGCTCGAAATGGTTTGGACACTTGATAAGGCAAAAGAATATGAATTTTAAATGTAAGGGTATTTCGTGTGAAACTATAAGAAAAGATAAACAAAAAAAATCTTTGTATTCTATAATAAAATTAAGGGTGTGTTTCAGTTATGATTTGTTCAAATGGATAATAAAACGTTTATCGTCATAAAAAATCAGTTATATGGTATCTACTATATAGGGTTGTGGTATGTTTCATTAGCTTAAATTTACGAAGTGCTGCTCCTAAGAAGCCAGGATTAAGTTAGGAAAGTGAAATTGTTGAAAATTATATAACGAAAATAAGCTATTGCAGTTTCTCTCGACTCCTAATCACACAGATTAGTCTAATCAGAAAGTTGAAGTTACAGAAAATTAGAGATCTAAATAAGTAAAAGTTATTTATGCCATCAGCACGTCATTATTTGATACATCAATTGCAGTGTTTTCTTATTAATCAAAATTTACGTTTTTAATTTTTAAATTCTAATTTTGTTAAGACATGGTTTAAGTTGTAAATATTTATTAAAAGAGTTAAGTATTAGTCGCCGTCATATAATTACAGCCAAGTTGTTATCTAATTATCAGCAAACTTAATTAAATTATAGCAGTGTCAAAGTTCCAACCATTAACATAATTAAATCAAGTACGTAAAACAAAAATTCTTAGTGTCAAAATATAAAATAGGCCATTCATGCTCTGCATGTACAGTTCGTAGGTTTTCTCTACTTGGTACCTCCTTGACATATTATACAGAGGGGAAACGTAATGCAAGATATGACACGATGTGTAGACATAAGAGCCTCATACTTTTTCCACTACCTACTTCAACCAACATTTCAAGTACCACGAGAAAACTCTTACGAAGTGAGTAATAAATATTCTAAACAATTACTATTGTACAAATTTTTGAATTTAACTTTTAACAAATTTAAAAGCGTCAGATTATAATTTTCATTTGGGTCAGCATATCTGGAAAAAGTCGCCTGACGACGTCATAGTATAGCAAAAGTGTTGGTAGAACTAAATTGGTGTGCGAGTCGATTGGTGTTCAAATCACTTGATGTGTAATCCATTGATAAGCAAATAAATATATCTAAATTCAAATAACAACATACAAACAAATCTCACGCTGTGTAAGGTATGTGATTTCCGAAATACCTTGTATATAATACTATTTTAGCTTGATTATTAGTAACACATATTTTATATTCCGTCAGCAGATTGCAGCAATTTCCGTTAAAACCACTTTTTAATTTCTTTCAAGCTTTCATGTTAACTTACTTCAACTTCACATTATGAATAGACTAACAGACTAACATCTAATAATATGATAATGCTAATTAACTTGTTTATTTTTAGACTGTAAGCAACATTTAGTGTCTACAAGCGTTACTCGGTTCTTAAGTATTCAAAATTTACATAAAACTTTTAAGCCACCTGCTAAATGTATGGTGGTCTCTTGTTGATTTTCAAGAAATAATAATTTTTCTTTTAAAATGTATCCCTTAATGAGATGCATCTTGTCCTAGAACTGACGCAATAAAACATGAAATTGATAAATTAATTTCGAGTTGGGATTTCATATTTTAGGGTTGAGCAAAATCTAACCAAGATCGGTCTACTTTGATAAAATAAGATTTCTTTGGTTAAAATGCTATAGGTTCTAAAATAATTAAATTTATATAGATTTTGATATTTATCAACAATTGAATTATAACAGCGAGGGATTTTATCGAAAAAATTATCTAAAAAGCAATCAAGCTCAAAGCACCGTATAAGTGATAATTAAAACAATGCTTGAAGTGAAAACCTAATGAAATACATCACAGCTTGTGTAATTTTCTGTTTAAATGAATTATTAAGTAATAAATATGTGTTTATAATGTTGCAATATCTATGTAATGCCATCATAATTAATTCAACAGTAGGGCAATGCGAATACCTATATTCGTCAGATTGCGAAAATCAAGTTGATTGGTCATTTGGAATTATTCAATTACATTTGGAATTGATGCTAAACAGTAGGTCCCCCATATTAAACGTACACAATAAGGATTAAGTATGGAGCAAAGGAAGTAACCTTATATTTAGCAGTGGGCGATAGGCGCTTGCGATGATAATCATGAAACTATCATGACGAATAGCAGGAAGACTTCAGTGAAACTGTATGTGATTACACACTTAATCTAATTTCTTGACAGATAAACGAAGTTATACATAACTTGATCACACGCCAAGTATATATTTTAAGACAGTATTTTAGTGAAAGTTCAAAATGAAAACTAATAGTTGTTATCCTAAATTTCTGATCAGTTGAACTGATTTTGAAAACTGCATGGAAAAAATTAATAATTTTTACATTGAGTAAAAATTCCCGTGCGCTTCTGCAGTTCTCAAAAATATTTACGTTTTTTTGACCATCAGTTCAACTGTCCCGAGAAACCAGGTTGTTTAGAAACCAAGAGGGAAGGGAACTTGGTGGAAAAATCCAGTGCAAAAGTGAAGAGAAATATAAGGAAATCCCGAGGACTACTGCTATTAGCTTTTTTGCCAATGAGCTCTTTTGCTTGTCTACTTTTTTGTATTCAATTTTAAACCATCCCAAAATTAGAGAAATTTTGACTTAAAGATGCAACTACAGTAAAGAGGTGGCAACAGTGGCATTTACTGCAAAGCAAATAATAAAACTGCGAGAAATTATAATTTTGTTGCTCAAATAATTGTTTTGAAATTATATACTCAAGTTCCTACTTATTTGACAAATTGGTTTTTAAAAAAAAACTTGTTCATTACTGTTAAGTCTTCTATTTTAGTAAGCCAGTATCAAAATGTATTGTGAAATTGTATTTATCTTGTATTTGACTGTATATCGTTCGATAAAATGAATAAATAATAATAAAAATAAGTTCAACGTAAATTCTTAATTTGTTATTTTATCCTATGAAATCTTGAAAATGATCGGCCTTGAAATAACCAAAAAATGTTTTTTTGCTAGTGCCTACATGTGGTCATCATGCCTATCGAATAACTGAAACATCTGCGTAAGTACTGAAAAAAGTCGCTTTTTTCAACAAAAAAAGTTTTGTCGCTATAGTTTTGCAAATACTGAAAATAAAAATAGTTTGCATTTTTTGGCGTAGACTAAAGGTTGGTTTATATCAAACCCCGACGCGCTTCCATTCGCCGTCGACCCAAGTTGAAATATTGAATTTGCAGAGAAGCGTAAATTGATCTTTAATATTATTTATTTATCCATACATATTACAATTTGTTTTAAAATAAAATAATATCATATTATCCAGAATAAAATTATTTCCTAATTATTTATTAAACCATATTATTTGACTTTTTGTAAATAAAAACGATCAAATTACAAAATAATACTTTCGGTTCGTCTACTAAAATTTGTTGCTACAGTAGCAGTCATAGAAATTGCAGCGATAATTATTTCTGAATTAAAATAACAATTCCCAATGAAATTTCAAGAACCGCACACAATATAAACACAATACAAACACAAAGTTAGGTTTTCAAACTGGTGGTCGGGGGGGGGGGGTGGAATACCCTGAAATTTAACTTTTAAAAATCTAAAATTTCTGATTTTAAATTCAATAACATTTTCTATTCTTAAACACAATCACTGATGTGCTGGGGGTTATTCCATACCCCCCAGACCCCTCGGTTTAATATGCTAGGTTTGTGATCGTCTTCAAAATCCAACCTTTACACTGATGTTCAATCCACAGACGAATTAAATTAAACTGGGAATATAATAATCTTCTAGCTTTAGTGGCTGAACAGTAAGCATTCAAAGCAGATAATTGAATTTTTTTAAAGATCTCTCTTGGGGCTTCAAGTTGAAATGAAAACAATAAATGTAAAAATAAAATACTTATATTTTATTTTACCTTATAAAAATAAATTGCATTTTTTCAGGTAGAAAACTTATATTTATGCTGTTACTTAATTCTTTCGGCTGGCTTCTGCGTGTATATATAAATTATTACATCTAACTGAAATGTTATTTTAACTAGAAAACACGATCACAGACGATATTTACAAAATCTTGTATAATTCCAGACATAAATTTTTTTATTTTGTGCGGCTTGTCAAAATGAAATTCTTTAATATTTTTCACGTAACAAACTTGATCTGGCAGCAAAATGACGTATTAACTAATCCACTAGATTTAAAAAAAATTGAAGTTGTGGTTAAATTAAATTTTGAGAAAAGTGTATGTTTGAACTGGATGTTTTTTAAATAAAATTTAAGATATTAAAATGCAAGAAACAAAAAATGTTACGAATTCCTGAATATTGCGATTTTTGAAATATCTGTGTTAATAGGAGTATTGTAAGCTTTAAAATTTAATTTAAATTAAAATTTGTGTTATTTCCATTAAATTTACCTCTTAAATATTTATGTTTCCAATAAATGGAAGTGAATTCAAGAAAATTAACCTTTGGTTATAAAAATAAAATCGATATAATAGAATATTGATCATTTATTGTTACTTATTAATAAGAACCTAATCTCAAAAGCAATTAAGGGTTAATTAAAATTTAATAACATTATAGAAGCATACGTCATTTAAAGGCGGTTTTTGTGCCATGGCATAGTGGCACAGGTATATTGTACGTACATACAATTTTTCAGTTAATTCAGTAGAAGGAAACATGACAACAATAATTTCGATCAATTGGGTTTCATATACAGATATTTGCAAACATCAGGGTATCATGTAGTGGCATTTAGTGAAAACCATGTACTTGACTAGCTACTTAACTATGCAATATCGTACATGCTAGGTACGGCAAGTACTTTGATAAATAATTTAAATCTAATTAAAATTTGTAGGTAGCTGTAATATCGTTACCAAACGGGCAAACTACAGATATTAATTCAATAATTCTAATTTTAATCATAAGCCATACATCAACATAATCGTATACGTATGTGTTTTGTATAATAATTTTAGCAAGCAGATACATAAATCAAATTTTGTTGCGCTAAATTCATATATACGTACGAAGATAGACGCATACAGTATGTATCGTAATGTAAGCAGCACTTGGAATATTATCCTATTTTGGAAAATTTCACAAATTCTATTTTCACTATACTTTATTGCCCAAATTTGTACGGTTTACTTGGTTCTTTCACTATTGTTACTTCATAGGTAAATATAACGTGTATAAATAATACAGTGCAAATAATGTGTTAATTTATCCGCAAAAAATAACTATATCAAAATTTTACCCAATTTGCACAAATTGGGTAGAACAGGGTAAAAAGAACACAAAATTAGCACATAATTTACACAATATTATTAATTATTTAATTTTGATAAGATATGTTGTAAATATTATACTGTAATAAAATTTGAAATATGTATTGATAATTTTGGTAACTCGAACGCTCAAGTATAAACGATTAAGGCACTCTAAACACATAAAACTTGTTTTTTTTAATTTCCAGTTGAAGTGGTTGGATTGGGCGTAAGTCAAATAAATTTTAATTGTTATTCATGTAATTACTTGTAATTGAATGGCATGTACAGGACACAAATAGCCGACTGAATAATTTTACTTTTAGGTGAACAATGCAAAAAACAAGTAGCGAGACGTTTGATCAAGTTTTATCTCCACAACTAACGACTGTTACTGACACCTAAACAAATTTAAACCCTTGCCACAAGAGCATCATCACATCACACTATTCGCAATAAAATTATTCACATATCAAATAGCATTGCTTATAACTGTGCATATTTTGCCATTAAATGAAAAATCAAAATGATAATAAATTATTTTATGATCAAGTAAAAAGCACTATTTAATATTAATACAAATTTTTTAAAAGGGAACAATACTCGGGTAGTAAAATATATGCAACATTCAAAATGATTTGCATACATTATTGTGGTTTAACATAAAACAACTTCAAAATTATTAAATTTATTAAAACTTTTCTATAAAGAAGTACTTAACATTTCCAGTACTAAAAAGACATACTTAAATGATGATTTACTAAGGAAAATACTCGGGAAGAACATTTAGTATTTCAAACATTGCAACTTTGTAATTTTCAAGTTGATCTATGTTTTTAACTAACAAAAGATGTTATGACAATAATTTTATTTTCTAATGAGAAAATATACAATGAAAATCGTTTAACACGAAATTAAGAAGACCGAGAAAATATTGTTCGTGTTACACGAATTTCGTGATAAAAATTATATTTACAGTAGAAAACGTTCAACACGGACCAAATATGTATTTTATGTTAATCAATTTTATTGTGTTATCTGTTTTCGAATTGAACAAATTCTACTGTATAATGGTTTATGTCAAAGATCGAAAAAGTGTAGCACGCATACTAGTGGCAACGCTTTTATATATTTTTAATAGCAAACATTTTTATTCAATTTTCTTTCCAAGTTTGTAAATAAAAATATTACAAACACGAAACGCTTTAACTGAGGCGGCCTATCAGCCTTCCGATTGTCTAACTTTATATTATCTTAAAAGATTATATAATATAAGCTCTTTGGCCATATGACATGTTTTTTAATGCAACTAATTTTTAAGTAACATATATAATTAAATTTATTTCATGAAATGTACTTAAATAAACAAACAAGATGGCCCAAATGGCTAACAGAATAAATCAAATAAGAGTATAAAAATAGATATTGTTATAAAAATAGAAGCTACGTTAATTCAACGGCATTGTAACGTTTATATTATGTTCTTATTCTTAGCTATATATAAGCAAAATCATTGTATCCAATCAAAAAGCGGACATCGCTTGTCGCCACTGCCTCTATAAAGTCACTGTAGGTCTAATCAAATGATGATGTACCCTTTTGCTAGTTGATGACGATCATTGTGAAGTAGTTTGCAGCTGTGATACATGTGGAATATTCGACCGGAACAATATGGCGTGTGAGTTAGATAATCTCTCCAGCTCACCCTGTTTGGTTGAACAAAATGCGAAACAGTTATCTTGGACTGACCATTAGTTTTCGAAAAAACAGCATTTCAAAATCGAAATTTTACATACACTGTAGATAGGGATTAAACCACGAATTCTATACGGGTATTCTGCTACCGGTACGTGTGCTAAGAATTAACTGATAGTAACCAATTATTGTTGTGTCTTGAATTTGTTTTAGCGAGTTGAACCGTAGCATTTTTCAAAAACAAGAGAAGACCTGCCTTTTAGGCACATTTTCCCTCACTACTATAGGGGATAATTGTTAAATTAGCATATTTACTAAATAAAACGGTTTTATAGTCATATAAAACGTTGATATTGTTAAAACATATTTGTGAATATATTAAATTTAGTTTAGCTTTTAAACTGATTGACATCCGCACACCATTATTAAAGGCTCAAGTTGTTCCTATAACATTATACTATAAGGCTATAACACTTTTATAAAAAAATTGTTATATAAATACAACATTTTTTTACCTTTTATTATGATTGACTTTAAGTATAAACTTGAATGAGATGCTTTTGCATGAGCTTTTTCATATAAAACAAGGTAAATTAACGTAGTAGATCGTCAGAAATCTGACAATCTTCATTACAGCGAAACTTATACGTTTTAAACCCGTATTAAATTATATAATGTGGTTATTCGTTATTCAAATAATTTTATTTCCTAATATTCAGGTTATATTATGTACATGTAAGTTTAAAACAATTTCTATGTTAATTTAACTTGTATTAAAATATAATTTTTATTGAGCGAAAAATTTTCCGAATTACGCCATTAGCAACCTACTTTAATTCATTTGCGAAATTGTATTTAAATAGTACATTATCAAAAAATTATGTTTTAGTTTATGAAATAAAACCAATTTTCACTATTATAAGCAATTCGACTTATTTTATACTTTTTATGTAGATATTCCAATAGAAAATTACCTTAAATAGAACCCTTTGCCCTAATAAACTAAATAATAGTCGATAAGTAAACAGAATTAATTTGAATGAACTATAATTTTCTGGATAAGATAATATAACGTTTTGTGAGAATTTCTGATTTTCAGTTCTTATCATCCATGTTAATTTAGCAATTTTCTGGATGGTAAATTTTACATATTATACATGGTTTACTAATACATTTTATATACATAAAAGCATAAAGTCTTTATAACGGAATCCGGAAGAGGAGGAGAAGCAGGGTAGTTTGTCTGAAACTTATAGACGACAATGGGCGAAATTTGGTGAGCGTTTCGAACTTTGATTCCAGTGCCATTATCGGTATAAGTTGTATCAATGCAAGGGTGAATTTGTTTTGGTTTAGCATAAACAAACTTACATGATAGGCGTGAAACTTACATGATGTTGTGGATTTTGTAAACCCTGTTTACAAGAACTTTTGATATATTTTTAAATTAAAAGATGTATTATTATTACCTCTACAAAGAGAACTTTTAAGTGTTGTAAGCTAAAATTATAATATAACTCAGCAGTATAACAACGTCAGACTCACTGAACGGCACCCGTATGAATTAAGGTCAAAATTTTATAAAGAAACCACGAAATCAATCCAGAAATTTATATTATCTTCAAAAACACATGTAAAACCTTGAAACTTTTGGCAAATAAATATTATCATATATTTAGGTATAAGCGAACCACTCTGTATAGCACTGCAATGAAAATATCAAATACTTAATATAAGCATCTAATTAAAAAGTTAGCACAATTAGAACATGTTTTTCATTTATTTATAATAAAATTAAAAAACTTAGTTTTTGTATAGATTCAAGTTTTGAAATTAATTATTCAATTACAAACTTATGAAAATTTCAAATTAAGAGCTGCGTAGTGTCTGTTATTTATAGTTAGTCAAGTCGTAAGATGAGATGAAACTTGCAGAAACTCATTTGTATGATGTGGTAATAATATTGTACAAGACCGTGTGTATAATTGAATTAAAAGATTCTACATTTCTCTAGCATCGCTGATTTTCAGCATTTAAGAGGAATATTAGTTGAAAATGGATATTAGGGTAAGTAAAATATTTTTAATTAATTACCATTTTTAAAAAGCGTATTCTAATGGTTATATAAATTTGGCTTATCTGTATTAGAAAGTTTGAAAAATTTATTAAACTTTACTTTTACGTTATCCGAGATTAATTTAAAATTTATGAATTGGTTACTTTATTCAAAAGTAATTGATAATAGCTTAAAAGTATCAACTTTAATGAAATACGTCTGCATAAAGTAGATTTTCCACTTTGGAAATATTATGTGTTGAAACATTGTTGCAGTGCGTAGTTTTTCTTATGGCACTTGAAATGTGAGCAATGATGTCTAGAATGGTAAAATGAACGAGAGATTCTCGTTTTTTCATATTTTATCATATCTTATATTTCAAGTACCACATTCCGTGAACTGCAGATCATAGGGGCTTGTAAATTATTATGAAAATTTATATTATTAAACTTCATTTGGAAAATAATGTCGAAAGGGCTCCAAACACCCATTCAGAGTTTTTATGTATTTTCTTACCATAGCTTACCGGTAGACAGGAGCACAAGGTCTCTAGTAGAATTACATAGATATAATATTGTTTTGTGTATTCTAAAATGTTAAGGGTATATCAAATTACCCTATATACGTGGAGTGTTGAGGAAGGGACAAAGAAGCCCGACATACCGTTTTTGAATACAATTTCTGTAAAGTATATCCGAATATGTATAAATTTTAGCATTTAGCTATGTTTTTCTGTTGACATTTAAAATTTCGCTATACTGCGAGTAAAGTAAGGCTTGTCAGACATGGGGCTTTCTCGGGAAAATCAAATTTTGCGGTAATAGTAATATTTCAATTATTGCAGTCAATTTTTGTGTCCTAATATTTAATTTTTGAGTCAGAATATGTTCCGATTACAAATCAATATTATTTCATTCGGATTTTTCGTGGTACAAAAATCATTTTTTGTTTGACCATATTGAACTTTGGTTAAAAGTTTAAGTTTGCCAATTTTGACTTAATAGCATTTTACAACTTTGTATAAGAAGATTTCACATTGGATAACTTAATTCACAACTTTAGTACGCCATCCTCGTCATTTCAAAAATCAGCAATAGAGCTTTTCTGCATTTGAAGATGACATTACTGTTGGTAATTCCTGGCA
The DNA here is from genome assembly GCA_947369205.1 of Cantharis rufa. Lineage (NCBI taxonomy): Eukaryota > Metazoa > Arthropoda > Insecta > Coleoptera > Cantharidae > Cantharis > Cantharis rufa. The sequence continues at coordinate 20,805,815 of OX376309.1, forward strand.
AGGAATAGTTCTTTCCCGGAGGTATGGTATTTCTACAGTACTTCTCACCAAAGCTGCCGCTTGTTGGCAGCTGGTCAAAGTTTGATAATGCACATATTAATTTCGAATGGACTTTCTGTGATCGCAACTCAGCGTGCCTTTCGAAATCGCTCCCGGGATTTGGCCCCTTGCGATTTTTTTTGTGGGGATTTTTAAAATTCCGTGTTTATGTCAACCGTCCAAGAACATTGGAAAATCTTAAAGTCAATATTCGGGCTGAAATTGCCAACATACCAGTTGACATGCTGGAAACGCCAGAAATCGGCTCATTCAGTGTATTGACAATGGGGGGCGTCATCTACCGGACATGATTTTTAAAACTGTGTGAAGCAAAACTTTAAATATGTACCTACATTATTAAAAAAAATAATAAAAACTTCTAATCCATAAAATGGGTTTTATTGCGTTTTGAAATAAGGAAGTTATGATGACGCACCCTGTATCTTAAAATCATCCAATTTAGGCTTATCTTCTAAATCGTCAATTAATATTACTAATCAATCCAAAATCACTTCCAAAAAAATAATACGGTTCGTTCAAAAATTGGGACAATTTTAATTTCCAAAATAACTAAAATTACTCACGCAGAATTAATCAATTTATTCACTAAAATACCAAATTGAAATATCAAACAATTTTAAGAACGCTATTTTGGCAAAAAGCCAGGATTTTGCCGTTCACTCATACTACCTTAACTAGTTGGCGGGAAAACCAGCAAATACAAATTTAATTTACAAATTTAAAATACAAAATTTTTACAAAAAAATATAATTTTCACAAATCAATATTAAAATTTTCCATGAAGGATTTTGGAACATGACAGTATATTCAAAATAGACGCCGACGTACCAATGTGCGTTTTTCAATTGATTTGTTGCACCAGCATGAAGCAACTATTGACGGAATTGCACCAACAACAAGATTAAAGATTAAACAACAACAATGTTAAAGGGTGGAACTTCGGTCTGCAATACTATTCCAGTGTCGTCATCCAAATATTTGGAAATTTTTACAAGGACAGCCAGATGCATGTAGCAGTTAGTAGATACGGTCGAGTTAAAGTATTGACGTATTTGCGAGCTATTTCTCATTTGTTCTATTCTTAATAAATGATTTTATAAATTGTTATTGTTTTTTTTTGTACTTATAATTAGTTTCGTCTAGTTTCGTTTTCAAGGAGAGTACTAGTCTCCCATCGGACGCCTCCCCAGGTGGCGGATAGGGAAACGCCCGCCAGATATGGCAGGTACCGGGGAAATTAAATACCCGGGGCGGACCAAAACTAGTTAAAGGGAACAAAGGCAGTAAAACAGTAAAACAGACAGTAAAAAGGAAAAGACAACCAGGATGCAGAAATAAACAGAAGAATAAGCCTGGGATGGGTGGCATTTGGAAGACTCGTTTGTTTTGATGTCAAAAAAGTTTTCCAAAAACTTAACCCTTCGTTTCATGGTGTGCCAGATTTGGCGCATACCGAAGTTTTGATTATATTTCTTACGATTAAAGTTAATGCCCAATTTCAACTACTGTAGTAGTCTATTCGTAGAATACCTAAGAATAGATAAAAGTGAAAATAATTTTGCTAGGGCACAACAGTATTGATTAAACATAAGAATAATCAGCATTTTTTACAATTGCTTAATCTTCACTGCGACGTGAATTTTTCAAGTCAATGAAATTTCAAATTTTTCAAAGGAAAATTATGAAATTGGAGAAGTATAATTAGTCGCGTCAACCCTTGCCAACAGTTCCTAAAATGGCTCCACAGGTCGGATCGGGATGCGGTTTTCTGCATTCTCTTCCAAAACGATTATCTCGGAATGTGCCTGGAAAAATTTTTCCCGGAGACCGAAAATTGTATCGCTGCAGGCCAAAGTGCACGCGAAAAATGCATTATCTGGAAGGCCTTTTGGAAGATTTTCAAATTTGATAAATAAGGGTCACCAGGTGCCATTGGGGTGCTCGCCGATGCCAGATTTGGATTCAGCGGGCCAAAAAACCCCCCAGAATGATTTTTGATTGACCTTGTTTGATTGTATCAGGAAAACTCCCGGAGATGACGTTTATCGTCAGGTTCAGGTGCACCGGGTGTTCGGGGAGTTGCTTTCGACGTGAAATTCGGAACCACCGCCCCACAGAACCGCCCTCTTATGATTTTCGGGTGGGTTTTGGCAGTCTTCTCAAGAAAACTCTCGGAGACGACGTTCTAGCCCGGGTTTTGGTGCACCAGGTGCCAGTGGGGTGCTCGCCGATGCCAGATTTGGATTCAGCGGGCCAAAAAACCCCCCGAAATTATTTTTGGTTGCCCTTGTTTGATTGTATCAGGAAAACTCCCGGAGATGACGTTTAGGGTCAGGTTCAGGTGCACCAGGTGTTCGGAGGTCAATTTGAACATTATATTCGTGATCAGCGGCCTCGAAAACCCCCGAGTTGAAAATCTTCCAAAAGGCCTCCCAGATAATGCATTTTTCGCGTGCACTTTGGCCTGCAGCGATACAATTTTCGGTCTCCGGGAAAAATTTTTCCAGGCACATTCCGAGATAATCGTTTTGGAAGAGAATGCAGAAAACCGCATCCCGATCCGACCTGTGGAGCCATTTTAGGAACTTGGTATCCATTTCCGCAAGGGTTGACGCGACTAAATAGTAAAATAGTAATAATAAAACATAGTTTAACACAATAGTTTAATTTTTTTAAGTATTGTTGATCAAACAACGTAGTGAAACGATGTGTGCCATATTGGGCCATATCGACTTTTTTCTAAATATTACAATGAAATGTTAAATAGGAATTTTTTCTTTATTTTTCCCATTAACTACAGCACAATAATTAACCAAAAAAATATTTTTTTTCAAAATTCGTTTCATCATGTAACGAAGGGTTAAAGCAAAAATATATGACTCCTGCATACTACCATACTACCTATAGCGTGAAGACTAAGACAATTACTAATAAGACTGCAAATAGAAATGGAGTTAAATTGGTCATGTTAGGAGAGAGGAGGACGGCAGAATCATAAATTGGAGACCGAGATACAGTAAAAGGAGTGTCGGACGACTACCCAAAAGATGGACAGATGAGAGATAGTCGGAAGATAATGGATGCGAACGGCGAGTAACCGCGAAAAATGGAATAATAAAGTGGTGGACCATGTCCAATATTGGAATGAAAAAGTCTGAAGAAGAAGTTTTATCTTTACGACTAAGGCCAGCAGTCTTGGACCATTAATATATAATAATATAATAAAATATAATTGGTTGTGGCATTTCGCAGTCCACTCACTGTAGACTGATGTACACTTGTGCAGCTATTAGACACACCTAATATTATAGCAAATAATTAATTTAAATTCTTAAAAATACAGCTCGTTTTTCAAAGAGTGAACACACATCCTACCAGGATTTATATTCAAAAACAAGACATCTACATGATAAAATAATAAAATTGCATTATCAAATTTGTGGGACAGTCATAATTGACCTAGTAATTATCACGCACGATCAACTATTAATACTAAGGTATTCGGTTAAATTTAGTAATGACACAAACTTTCTTATCACCATTTTGAGAATCGGTGCTCCTGAGATTCATGATTACTGCTTGCACATCCCTCAATCCAGTTTAAGGATTAATAAGGAATTTTCTGTTGTAAATCATTATGAAGCAGTATCGTAAAAAATTTACCATACCAGCAGTGACAGTATGTTATATACTTCTACGTAATAATTTTGAAGACCCAACTATCGGAATTTTAAAAAACTGAAATTATTGCTTGGATAGCCAAGGCCAATTTCGGTTTAGTGTAGAAACGTTCGTATGCACATGATATCCCAATAAATTTTTCAAAGTAAAAAGTAGACATACTGATGGGTACTACATCTCAGCAATTAACATATGCAATGAAATAATTCTAAATCAACTTTTTACAAAAAAAATTCCAGTTCGAATTTGATTAATAAAGATTTTGCTTCGCGGATTAATTGCATTGAGATTTTGATTGAACAATTAAATCAAAATTTTGATTGACCAATTAACTTGAGATTTGATAGAATGTAATTGAGATTTTGATTGACTAGTGAAATATGTTAATTATCATACTATGGTAGTTTGCAGATTAATTAAATGTACTTTTGACTATTTAATTACGATAACCCGCGGAATTATGTTCACAAGGATTTCAAGTTAGTTAGTTCAAATTCCGCGGATTATTCCAATTAAATATTTAAAATTACGTTTAATTAATTAATTTGTCAATTATAACATATTCTGTAAATTAACTTAATTGTTAATCAAAATTTCGATTAAACTGTTCAATTCAAGCTTTGATATAATTAATTTGCGAATTGAAGACTCAATTTAATAAATTAAATTGGGACTTAGAAAAGTTGTAAAAACTTGATTTAAAACTAGAGTTGTACATCTACTATAATTTCATTGTATTTCTTCATAAAATAACAGTAATAATGACCCCATAAAAATTTTGGGTTTACTAACTGGTACTGTTTTATTATTTAGAACTATGTGTCAAACAGAAAACTGGTATTTATCAAATCTACTTTGATAGCTTACGGTGTACTGCTGAAACTTAGAAAATACCCTGTATAATTATTGTATCGAAAAATTAAAATTCATTGTTGTTTATTTCTATATTTAAAATTTCTTTCAAATTATTCATATAAATATAGACTTTCTATTACAACAAATGTTGTTGTTAAATATTTTATATTAACTGCAAGCTTACAACGATGGACTTTTTAGTTAAATTAAATAATTGCAAAATTGTTGACAAATAAACAATAAACACAACAGTTTAAATGCTATATAAACATTTATTTAAACTGATATAGTTTATATTTTGGTAAAACTTAATATCAAACTGCACTTGCTCGAACATTTAATTTACAAAGACTGTTTACAAATTTTATTTTTCCGTTTTGAACGACCTCACTTATTTCAGTTTTTTTTTTAATAAATAGCACTACATTGGTTATTACATTTTTAAAATGGTTTGTGTTAACGTATTTTGTCTTATAAATACTGGAAATAACCAGAACTTTATTTTGTAATATTTTTATTAAAATTGCATTTTACAAAATGACCAAACAATTTGTATTTTATTAGTTTTGTGCTATTTATATCAAACTAATAATTGTATTAATTAAAACCATGTTGTTCTTTTTTTGTTACTTATTTAATTTTATCTGATAATAAAATTAATTGTATATTTGTATCCAGAAATTTCATATTAGTTTTGTGCAGTTCTGTTCGATTTGTTTCGCAAAAGTTCCGCCGAGTTTAAATCGAGCAATTTGGGTAACTAAGATTTTATTTTTAGCTTCTTTTGCTTTATAAATATGTTATACATAATTAGATAGATGCTTAGGGTCATTATCTTGTTGAAAATAATTTACCCATTAAGCTTACAATAGACTCTCACTTAGAGATCTTCACACAAGTCTACATATAATGTTACTTCAGGACTGTAATAAGCTCAACCACATCCACAACGTGTAATGAAATGCCAAGATAAATTTATCACAAAAAAACTTAATAAGAAATTATGGTAAAATATTATATTATGAACCATACGCTGCTCGTACAATTCCTGAAACTTTAAACAGTGAAAAAACAGGTATTGTAGAAACTAATAATACAGAAAGCGGCATTTCAAAGTGCAGATTATAAAATTAAAAATTGATTATTTTAAATTTTATATTTAAATCACATATCAATTTACCTTTGATGCACACTTTGCTAGCTTTGTAAAGTAACTTGGGAAAATTAGTTGTAAACATTGGGTAGTTTTACGTTCAAACTGTTGTTTATTTGTAGACATTGAAATGTGGTTGATTGAATTCAACCTGCAACTTTTTCCAACATTTGATTACTTTTTGTATAATATATTACTATAATCAATATAATAGGTGGTTTAGGTAGTGAAACTCGATATTAACCATATCAATATTTTAGAAATGGCTGGAAAGATTTGGCTCAATACTTTCATATTAATAAAATAAAAGAAAAACTTTTATGTAGGTTTAGCGTAAACTATTTATCCAATATATAAATAAATAATAATATCTTTACACGTATGGGTTATAAAGGAAATACTCGGAAAACTATAATTTTAAAATGTGTAACAAATAGAAAAATTGTGAACTAAAATACCTGCTGTTTTAATAATTTTAAATATATTATAAAGAACAACATTAATTTATAGATAATTTTTCAGATTTTCTAGAAAAACACTTTCTAAATATTTTACAAACTTAATATGCATGAATACTTAATTGTTCCCAAATTACCAAAACAATTTTCTGTAATTTATTTCTTTTTTACTAATAGTCTGTAGCATTTTTACAGAAATGCTACGGTTTTATTATTAGACTAAACGTCGCCAATAAAATTTGTGTCTCAAGTGATTTCGGTTTTTTGAAAGTAAACAATGGTATTTTGATTTGTGAAAGTAACAAAAACCTATAACGTGGGGTATAAATGCTGCATTGAATGTTTCATGCTAGTAAAAATCCATTTATTAAATTTCAGAAACTGTTTTTTCCCCTTATAATAGAGAAGTTAATAGTTTATTTTCAACAAATAATATAATTGTATTGCAAAAACAACAATAAGTTGTGCAATTTGTTTTAATATCCCAATACATGTAAACCTCTAGTAATTTTATTCTCAATTTTATTATTTTATTTCGTTTTAATGTGTAACTTTATTATTTTTGTAAAATTTTGTTGAGGTGAAAATAAAAAACAATTTCATGTTTGTTTGCATAAAATGATGCGCAGTTAGTGCAATGGTGGAGTATTCATTCGCACTATGAGTACGAGTGTGAGTAAAAACTGCATCCAAAAAATGTGGACATCCTATCACATTGGTGAATTAATAGACAGTTTCAGCTAATATTATTACGATATTGGTATAATATTGGAATAATACAGTGTAATGTAAGTGTAAATTTGGTATTTACTTCACCGTCGCCGTTAATTGTTTTTTTTTTGTTTTTAAATTGCTGAAACGCCAAATTTAATTCCGGAAAAATATTTATTTATTAATGCGCAACATATGTTTCGTAAGCAATGCTTACATTTTCAAGTGCTATTTTGCGACTTAACAACATTTATAAAATTTGTGTTTTTACTAATATGTTGATAATTGTTACTATCAGGTATGGTTTGTGTTTAATGTATTCAGTTACAAAATATTGCTTAAAAATGTAAGCATTGCTTACCAAACATATGTTGAGCATTAATAAATTAACAATTTTCCAAAATTAAATTTTATGTTTTTCATTCTTTGACTACTCGTTCCTTAATTTACCATTCTGGAGAGCTACTATAATTTTTTATTATAATTTAAATTATTGTTCAATATTGGTATTTCATATAATATTCATAGGAATAATTTCAAAATTATTGGTACCTCACCAATTGATAAATTCAATTACTTTCTGTATTGACGTTTTCCTATTTATAAATTTTAAATATCAACATCTCTTCATCCCGCACCAAAAAAGGTTTTCATATAATTCTTCCCACTACAAATGTTGACTCAAAGGTACACAGTTTGAATCCCGGGCAAATTTAAAACTGTTATGTGACGATCTCCGTGCTTCGGAGAACACGTGAAGCAGGCGGTCTCTGGTTTAAGCAGCCGTGGGGTATAATGTTGAAATTATTCTCAACAGAGAAAGAGGCTAATGGTCCAAGAGTTCCATTGAAAAAATCAAATTAATATCACAGTTCAATCTATTAAATTTATAAAATTATACAAGGTGTCCCGGATTCACTTTACTTTTTTAAGAAAAATATTTAACAAACATGTTTTTCTGAATTAAAACCATCGAAAGTTGGACCTCTTTAAGGCATTTTTTAAATTTCCACTTTCACATAGCCATATCGACGAAAATATTTATTTTTCAGTAAAAATGGTTTAGTGCTTTTTTAAAGACCATGAAATTACCTAGAAATTAGATGTAAACCTTTTATTGTCTAAAATTAACGGTTTTCGAGTTATGAATTAAAGTAAGTAACAAAATGTTGAAAACTTCGAGATTTATTTTTGTATTTTTTCAAAACCTTAAATCTTTTAAATAAAATATTTTACAAAAAATCTGACACCTAATTTATCCCATAGAAAATTTAACGAACTTAAACTTTGGTTTAGTAAAAATTTTTGGAAAACCAGTCTATTTCACGGAAAGTCAGAAAATAATAAATATGGCAGCTACAAAACAAAAAATTAAATTTCCAAAATTTTTATTTTTATTGAAAAATTATTTTATTAAGGTTCAACTATTACATTATTTAGGTAAATGTTTAAAATGACGACCCTACCATATTTCATATTTACTGACCTGCTGGCTAGTGATACTAGCCTCATTGGAAGCTCATTGCCTCATTGGAAGCTTATCTTGTAAAAATTGCAAGTATCTAGCAACTGTTAAGCGTAAGTGTTTGGGAAAAAATATTGCTTTTACATAAAAAACGCTGCAGACAGGTGACGTAGATAATACAAATCAATTAACCACTAATTTTTGACGTTAACGAACGGAACCGATCATATTCTGATATTTTGTGCCGGAAGAACTCCGTTGTAAATTGTAAACATCACCATCATTTTTGTTTTCTATGATTTTTTTTGATTTTACATTTTGTAGTGGAGGGTAAGATAAACTCACATGCAGTTAGGCAACTAAATCGGGCCCATTGTACTACCTCTGATGTTAAAGCCACAACGTGAACAGAATTTTCGCTCTATAACTCAACCAGCGATCACACCAATTCACGTCTGTTGTTTGTTTTCTGTGATTTTGCCAATTTAATTTTTTGTTTTGTAACTGCCTTGTTTATTATTTTCTGTGAAATGGATTGGCTTTTTAAAAATTTTTGCTAGACAAAAGTTGTAGTCCGTTAAATTTTCTATCAGGAATAGGGCTTCAGATTTTCTGAAAAATACTTCGTTTGAAAGATATAGGCTTCTGAAAAAATAAATAAAAAGCTAGAAATTTTCAATATTTTTTTACACTTACTTTAATTCATAACTCAAAATCCGTTGATTTTAGACAATAAAAGGTTAAAGTATAGTTTGTAGTTGTGAAATATTATTTCACGCTCTTTAAAAAAGCATTAAACCACTTTTACTGAAAAATCAATATTTTCTGGGCTATGGCCAATTTTGTTTTCTTTTTTGTTTTCTTAGAAAATTGTCCTCTATTACCACTTAAGTTATATAATGTGTATCCGGGACACTCTGTATATTGTTGTATTCCAAATTTATTCATCGATTTTGATTTATTTTTGTTATTGTTTTGTGATATTTTTATAATTTTATAAAAATTTTTCAATATTTTTGAATTTGTAAATATTCTAAATTTTACTAGTTAAGTTTGGATCAAGAGACGGTCATTAGCCTGGTATGTAAGCTGTATAACTGTTAACACTAAGGTACCTGGTTCAAATCCGGAAAGAGTCTGAAATTTCATTTGATCGTCTCCGTGCTTCGGAGGGCACGTAAAGCCGGCGGTCCCTCTGGGTTGATGATTTGCCCTCATCAACAAAAAATCCAGGGTTACGGGCACATCTGAGACGAGCCCAGCAAGCTACCTCAGATGTAAAACAATTAATATGCTCACAGTCTAATAATGACTTCGGCTTCTCTTAGAACCCCGAAGTCAAGGCAAACAGGAATAATCCTAGCCTAAAGTGGAAGAAGAAGAAGAAGTTTGGATCAGCTAGGTGGAAGAACCAGGTTTTTTACCGCCAAGACCGATTTTGTCTCCTTTAAATTTGTATACTATTTGCGATATTAGTTGGAGATTTTTTATTTCAGTTGGGAATTTGGGAACATTAAGATGGTTGGATTGATTAATTATTAAATTAGAATGATTGATCATATATTTTGGGTGATTGGTAATTGCATAATGTTTATATAAATTCAGGGTGGCAGGAAGTAAATTTTGATTTGCTATTCCATTTTAATGTGTGTTTAGAAATTTATTTTGAATAGAAGATTGGGATTGGATTTCTTTAAAATATTTTTGGATTTAGAAAGAGTCTCATTATCCTCAATATGCAGTGATCTGGTCCGGAGGTTAAGAAATTTATTTTTTGTGTTCTTGCACTTTCTAGATTACACCACAATATATGTGGGCAAGTAAGTCTGCGAAGACGGTTCCGGCTTGGTGCTTAAGTACGTGAACCGCTAAGCCGAGATAGTCGATTTGAGTCTTCCTTTGACAAGTAATAGCAGACCATCGAAGTAGTTGCCAAGAGAACACTTCTAATAGCATTTCACTATCTGATGAATGAGAAATTGTTAGTTGTCTGTAGCTGCTTATAGATTGTAAACCATTCTCTTAATGTCTTTTAGTGAAAAAATGATGTTTGCTAAACCCAACGAAATACGGATAGGTATCTCTTATTGCAACCACATACCAATGCAATAAATTGGTTCAGATAATAAATAAAATACTTTAAATTTCCAATAGCTGCATTTTAGTTGGTGATTGACGATAGATGCACCTTAAGGATAAATCACAGGATACTTCTAAATCCGGCCCTTTAATTATCTCGTAATATGTAGAAACTACATTGTCTTTTAAGTTGTTAATCTTTTTCAAATGGAGATTAAGATTAAATTTATTACAAAGAGATTTATACGAATTATTACATTAATAATTGTATGCAATACATAATACAAGCACGGATGTACAAATGTTCTGCTACCAACTTCATGCGTTATAAGCAGATAACGCTATTATGACAAGCAAAAATCGCGATTAAGTAGAGAATTTTCTTCTTAATTTCGAAGGGGGGGGGAGTAGTATTTGTTAAATATGCTTACATGAGTTTATAAAAAACTTTTTCGTATTGTTATTTTTGTAAAGTAAGCAATGAATAAATAGATAATTACAGTTAACAACTGAAAAAAGTTGTTAAATCTAAAAATAATAAATTGTAAAGCCTACGTAAATAACATTTTAAAAAAACATTATAATAAAATCAGTAATAAAATCCAACGAAGACAATTTAATATTTATCGTAGTGATATTAGCGGCAAGTTAAAACCTGTATAATTAATTACCTTAGCAATTTAAATTGAGGTAAAAAATGTGACAAAGGTATGATTTACGAAAAAGGCTTCCATTATGTCAACAAATTTGGAATGCATTACAAATTTGATATTAGTAATGCAGTCGTTTCATGGTAGCGGATTAAATTTTTATTCCTAATGGTGTGCGTCAAACTGTCGATTTGTTAAACATTAACGGTCGGTTTGGTTTCGACTTCATAATAAAAATATAAATAGAATGAATTTGCAGTTTTTAAAGCTACTGTACTGGCAAAATATTCCATTGATAGAAATGCAATAAAATATACAAATTGTTTATTTCTTGGATATTGATATGCAAAAGTTCAAAAATGATTTTAAAATTATAACTACTTTTTCCATTGCGAAAGTTGTCCTTTAAATTTTACGAGGTTATATGTAACTTAGATATCTACGTGATTTATGGCGTGAAGTGTTTGTAAAGTTTAAAAAAACTTTAGGAGCTTTTTCACAAATGATCTACAAATAGTATAACTGTGCAGCTGTATTATATGCTGTATATTTCAATTTGTTCCAAAAAATAATTATTATTTTAATTTGCCTAAAGAGACGCATTTTGGACTCTGTTTCCATTTATTTTTATGTGATTAAGTATTTTAAATTTTAATAAAACTTGTATAATATTCGTTTAATTGGACCGAGTGTAGCAGTGGACTCTCTTTATTGACTATTAAATAACATAAATAAATTAGCGCATTGCATGTATTGCTTTTTGTACTGTAACAATAAACTCAAAGATGTTCAACTATATCGCACTTTTTTAATTACTTTAAGTTCCTTTGTGTCGAAGCTTGAACTTCAAATAAATAGCTTAAATGAAGAAAACTTAGGGAGAAGTTCGATAAATTACCGGTTAGAATGGAAGTTTGTTAAGATTTTAAAATTATATTTACTAACCAAACCACGAAAAAATTTTGATATTAGAATATCTGAACATGCAAATTAAAATGATTTAAATATTAATCAACTAGAAATGCTATTTCAAAAGCTTACACTTCACGACAATGTTTGAAAAACAATCTTCATTATTTGACTAAGTATAAAATAAGCCCAAAAATTAAATCTGCCCAAAACTCTCTCTTGTTCCTACCTACAACTCGAAAATATTTTTATGGCTATCGAATGTGCATTATATTAATTGGCGCCTATTTAAAAACAAAATGTGAGACTGATAAAAACTGTTTTTGAATTTTTAAATAATTTTTTTACATAACACTTAAATCGGTAATTCCCTTAATTAAGAATTTAAATGTAATAACAGACGTGACTCAAAAGATACTCATAATCTATCCTTTCACGATTCTTCTTATTCTCCACTTATCTAAATTTCACTATACTTGGAGGTAGTATCTATCATAAAATCTGCTTTATAAAACATATTTCCTACGTAATACCTGTGAGGTGGATTATTTTATATTCAGTCTAAGCAATTTAGAAAATATAAATAAAAAGTAAAAAAGTTTATATGCGTATAAGCAAAACATCTAAATGTATCTCTTTGAAAAAAGGAAAATTGAAAATGTTGTAAGGATGCAATTACATTAATTGGTAATGGTAATGTAGTATGCAAAAAATGAATACCTGTGCTCGTAAGAACGACGACCAGCATGCACTTGACCACGCGGATTTCCATTGAAGAAGATTCTTAAGTTGCCATAAATGTCACTAGTCTATCACTTACTGCACTTACGGAATCTTAAAATAGTTGCTAATTAAAACTATCAGACTGCCGAAATCACTATTAAAAACCGGATCTTGCCACGCCTGCTTTATAAATCAGAGTACTTTGTTTATAATAATTAATTTTCGATAATTGTTCAGATATATTAAGAACATTAATTTAAATTTAACAGTTTCTTAAGTTTAGGTTAATAATATAAAGTTTATTTATAATTTTACAATTAGGATAGATAATTTAGAGTAGTTTAATTAAGGATTATTAATACAACATGCAGCTAGGGTTTAAGGATCAGTATTAACAATATTTTAAAGTTAAATTTTTTTGAATAGATCGTTTCAAATCAAAACGTGTGAATACATCAAGCAGAGAACCGCTAATGCATGCGATGAATCTTGCTGAACTAACTGGACGCCGCGACGCCGCTTTAAGAGTACGTTTTCCGACGTAAGCGCTCTCTTTGAGTGCGCGCACAACTAGGCGGTTTTCATGTTTTGGTATCGACCTCCACCAGGAAGCCGCCCTACGTGCAAAAGATCTTACATTATGTTATAAATCGTCTAGTTTGAATCACTAACCTCACTTAACCAAAATATAACACTATAATTATCCTTAGATAGTTTACGATTTATCGTGAAAACTAAATTATATACAAATGTAAATTAATCCTTGTTTAACTTTAAATTAATTTCAAAACTTTGCTCTAAATTTTATATCGAAAACATACTTTCGTTCGACAATAAATTTTCTTTAAAAAATCCTTAACAATCTACGGTATGTGTACTCAATAAGTCAATGTAAGAGCGTAGCTATTAATAATACTTGCTGACTTTATCTTAAGTTTAACTTAATGATATTACACTTTTACACTTTTTCAATTGTAAATTAGTCCGTAAGAAATACATTGGTTAAAAGCAGCGTGGTCTACGATCACAGACCGCGCGTTTAACGAAGGGCAACTTATTGCTTAGTAATTTTTACCTTGCCTACCTTTTTATTACTTATATTTTATATTCATAAAATTATCAAAATTGAGCTAAGGTTAAAACAATAAAACACTAAATTCGAGCTTTCGAGAAAATGACATTCTCTTTTTCTTCTCGAAAGCTCGAATTAGTTCAATTTTGATAATTTTATTAATATATATTTCAAGAGCTAATAATTCTAATTATTACTTATATTTTATACATTATGTATATAATAATTCATTTTAATGGTATCACCATTGGAAAACAATTTTTATTTCACAAATTTTACATTAATACGCAAAATTTACAAAATTTTTGCAATACATATAAAATACAAAACTGTGATATACTTCAACAGTTACAATTATTGTCCTAGTTATTTATAGTATATACAGTAGCAGTATCCCCGGGTACACACTTTTTAGGGGCGCCATTTTTTCATTTTCAAAAAAAATTTTGATAGTGTAGACGAATTTGCGCAAATGAAGGCGAGAAAAATAAACTTCTTGTAAGATCATAAAAAAATAAAGAAATAATGGTCATACCGTTGACCATTTTTCTTTAACTTCTTTGACAACTTGCAAAATAAAAAAATGTTCCCATGGGGGGGCTCTAAAATTAGGGACCGCCCCGGGCGCCAAAACCTCTCGCTACGCCGCTGTGATAGAGGACACTTTAAAAACACTATTTAACAACAGTTTTTTCTCTAAATTCAAACCCTCAAAAGTTAGGCCTCTGTAAATCATTATTTTAAATTTCACCCTTCACCTGGCCATAACCCCGAAAATATTGATTTATCAGTAAAAATGATTTTCTGCTTTTTTAAAGAGCGTAAAATAATCTACAAACAAGATTGAAATCTTCAATTACCAAAAATCAACGGCTTTCGAGTTATGAATTAAAGTAAGTAAATAAATATTGAAAAATGCAAGCATTTTTTGTTTTTTTGTTTCCAAAACCCTTCACATCATTTAAACGATTATTATACAAAAAATTTACTCCCATTCCGGATAGATAATTTAATAGCCTACAACTTTTATCTACCAAAAATGTTAGAAAAATATATCTATTTCACTGAAAATCAGAAAATATTAAGCAAGCCAGCGACTAAACAAAAAATTAAATTTCTAAAAATTTTATTTTTATTGAAAAATTAGGTTATTAATTAAGGTTCAACTATTACTCTCATTTTCAATACACACTACTCTTTCGTTAAGAGCCACTATAGCATTAGTTACTATTAGGAAACCACATTATTGGTCTTTATTTTTTCCAGAAAACTTACGCTCAGAAGAACCTATTTACGTGTCCCCTGACAGTTTTGGACTCTCCTCAGATTTAAACCGGGTACCTAAGAACCAGCAATTTCACTATAAGTTAGTAAGTTAATGATCGTATTTTGGCGGTCATGGGAAATACGGCAATGGAAATCAACATTTTGGGCACCTGTTTAAAGGAGAACCTACTTAAAAACAAAAATACAAACGTGTATTACGTTATTAAAGATTTACATCAAGATGCAAAAAGTAATCACCTAATCAATCATCAATATTGGTAATCCTAAATGTTCAAGTTTTTTTAAGAAAACAGCATCTTTGCTGGGGCAACCTTTACCCGGAATTTTCAAATTTTCTAATGAAATTATAGTACTTGAAGGGGTAAAGCGTCTAACACACGTCGATTGCGATAAAGATCAAGTTTCCGCAACAAATATAGATGTTTTTAATATAATAAAAATAATAGTATATTACGTACCAAGGTAAAAACTGCTGTATTACAGCGGTGCACTTAGATAGTTGATTGAAGTTCAAAAGGGGTCATGGAAGTTATGAGTCATCTCTTTGTCCCACCCAGTACAGGTTTAAGACCCAGTTAAAGAAAGCAATAGAAGAAAGGATAAACAAAATTTGGCGGGAAAGATGGGACAACGGACAGTACGGAAGAAAAACGCATTCTTTCATTCCGAAAGTGGGCCACCTCCCACCTACAGAACATGGAGAATTTGGCAGACACCTCAAACGTCTTGGAAGAGCCGAGGATGGGCTATGCCCTACCTATGGACTTTTGGATGAACCGGTGCACAGAATCCTGGAATGTAAACTTTAGAGGGACGAACAGGCGGAGGAAAAGCCTTTCATGATAATAACCCTTTTGCCTATTTGGATGAAATCTACAGGGAAACAACCCCAGAACTGTTCTATCCCTTCCTGGCCCCTAAAATCACCTTTGAAAACCCAATCATTCTAGACTCTCCGAGCCAGAAACTTCTTCTGACCCGGATTCTTCTTTCTCTGAAATTCCACTCCCGAAAAAATGTTTCAAACACTTCAAAACCCCATATGAATTACGCCTGAGCAACCAAAGGAGCCCTGAACTTTTATTGGAAAATCTATGGGAAAAGTTTCGAAAATCAAGCCTTTCAACCCATCAGGCAAGTCAGAACATAATTAACCGAATTGATTTCAACCTCAGAAAACTTTAAGAAACCCCTATTTCCAAAGCTTTGCAAGAAGCCAAGATACAGTGGATCACCAAAGGGGGAGGTAATTTCCCAACGAACAAGACCAAGTACACCCGAAAGCAAGTAACCAAAGCGCGTAATTTGGTGAAACGCGAAAATGTTAAAAGTATTTACGAAGGGGAAACGAGATCAAATTGATTCGGAAAATGGACAAATAAACATTTTAACATTAAACCAGGAGAAATATCAGAACCAGTAAATATGGATAGCAAGACACGAACGGTCAGTGCGAAACAAAATCCAAGAAGAAATAAACACCTTTTGAATACCAAAGAAGACTAGAGGCAAAAAAAAACTCGTAGATCGCAGGCCGACGAAAGGGTGAAAAGCTCTCTTCTTATAAAATGGAGAAACTAGCAACAAAGTATTAGATAAGAAATTATTTAATAATTTTAATTATTTTATTTGACCAATTTAAAAATTTGAAAACCGACTGATTTGTCGGTTAACAATATTTATGTAATTATTTTTAATATAAATAAATACTTAATCTGAAGTGCAAAGCGCCAAACTGTTCTTGAAAATAAACAATGAATGGACAAATTTTCAAGCTTTCTTAAAAATGGTTATATGACGTGATAATGAAATAATGCGGCGCTAACATGTGCAAGCCCTATTTGACGCAAGCCTTTTTCAACAAAAGCCAGTTTGGCGTCAAATTTATTCGGAAAAATTGTGTGTTAAAAGTTTTGCTGTACGTTTCTTTTATTATTGCACGACCAAACGCATACGCAGCATTGTACCGTTATCGCAACGCAACAACAGAAACAGCCCTATTTGATTGATAAGACTCTTTTCCTTGCGCCGTTGCGTTCGGCCAATTCTTTGAGATCCATCCAGGTATTTCTCCGGGGGTCGTTTTATACCACGAATATTTTTTGGGAGTTCAGGTAGAAGCCTGCGCCCTAACGTGGACGCCGAACTTGGGATTTATGGCCTATCGTTTTCCCGAGCGATGGTCGCATTAGGCTCTCTATTTGAGCAAAAGGAGGGCATTTAGGGAATATTTGAATGGCATAGTAAGCGGGCCATTTGAGGGTGCAGCCAGTCGTGTGTTTATAGAATATCCTTTGTTCCCCGAAGATGTACCAAAGCATGATAAAGTGAGCGCCTTTTGGCCCGCTTGGTTTAGGCGAGCCCGTCCTGGGTAGTCTCTAAACTTACCTACTGACCCACAGAGGACACAAATTTATTTAAAAAGTAAAAAGTGTACATTTAAGATTTTTCAAAATTACAACTTAACCACTTTTAAGAAATTATTCCTGATAACGGCTTCATCTTTGAGGTTTCTACTCAGGTTTCTTGTGGGATTTATGAGATTATTTAATTGTTTCGATCAATTATGAAGATAAGTTGTTAAAAATACTATGTTTTTATTACAAATCAGCAGCAAGGCATTTCTACGTGCCGCTTGTAGAATTTTGATGCCGGTTGAACGGTCTTCCACTATAAATATGCGTTATCCATCTTAATACATAAAATCCCAGTACTCTGCTTCTCCGGCTCCGGCGTGTCATTTTTTGGTGAAAATAGAAACAATCTGATTGGTCGAATTTTTTTACCAACCGAAAAATATATTAAAGTACTGACCACGGTACTCCCCCTGGGACGAGTTGCACATTAATCGAGTTTCTAACCAATCGGGTCTAGATGCCCGTCCGTGGACGGGCTTTTCGCTATGCTATTATATAATTTGAATGTGTTTGTTATGCTCAGTTGATCGGATCAACAGCTCATCGAGTCTCAACCAATCGAGTTGCACATCAATCGAATCCCACTGTATTCGCTTATTAGGAGGTTTTCACGGCTTTAAAGCCCCAATTACCTGCTTGTTTTAATATAATTCTGATGATAACATACAGCACTGACATATTTATTACATTAAATATAAAAAGATATGTACGTAGGGTAGCGCAATTCAACAAATAAATTAAACTCGCCACGAATTAAAACTTCGTTTGTGTTACAAAATCAATGAAACTTTTTAATTGTTGGAAAATTTTTCAATTTTCTTGTTTGATTTCAATAGAAATTTTATTAATTACCTTCTCTTTCTTTACTCTTTAATTTAACAGGAATAAATAAACTAGGAAGTTTCAATAAATCTGAAAATAAATCAAATAAGCACGAAGAGATTTTACAAATCCCACATAAGTATATTAGTAATAAAATATCAAGCTCGTCTTTATCATATTTGACACTTCTGTTTTGTTTTCGTTTTATGTAAATTTTTGTTAATTGTCTTCTTATGTATTAACGCCAAGAATATAATAAAAAAGTAAACACATTGCATTCTTAAATTTTGCAATGGAATTAAAAATTTCTAAAAATACAGTAATACCACTAAGTTTTGTAAAATTCTTGCACTTAATTGTTTTAATTTTAAGGTAATATTTCAAGGCCTATTTGTGTACAATTGCTTTTTATTTTTAAAAATTATAAATTTTTAGGTTGGTAAATAAATTCACCAATAGGAACGTGGTTACACAATGGTCTAATTTTTATGTAATTCTTATGTTTATATTGTAAATTTTTTTAATGAAATAATTTGTAATAATGATTGCACTTTTTTGTGGTCTACCGTTGATGTTCCACGCCATTGGGAAATGCAAATTTACCACTCTTCGTGTGATTTTCCTGCTACATAAAGCAGGAAGCGGGAAAGTCGTGGCACCAAACTGCCAAAGATGGAGTGGCTTGGAGAATGTTAGGAGAGGCCTATAACCTGCAATGTTTCATATAAATAAGTAGTACATTTCATTACTCAAAAAGTAAGAAGCGAAAGTACTTCAAGCAAAATACCCTGTATGCAGAATTATTTACTTGTATAATTGTGCAGTATTTCATTTCTCTTCCTCACTGTATGTTTGAAAAGCATTTCCATATCAGTCACTTGAGAACGCACCCTCTAATGCTGAAGCATACAGCTCCCTTTAATAGATGTAGTGCTAGAGATTAAATATGTGTGAGAGTATTAAATTTCTTAGTAGGAATTGTTTTAACAACCCCTTGCTAGTTTTTTCGTACAAGAATATTGTGTATTTATGTATCCATTTAATTCCATGTAATTTGATTCACCCTATAAGCACGGAAATTTAATTTAAATATTCATTTAATTAATCTACGGTCACTTCCTCATAATTGAATAATTTAAGGTCGATTTTAGTTAGCAATAAGGAAGAATACAACAAAATTGGTAATTAATTAAATTAGACTGGTGAAATTGTTCGAGATGTCACAATTCGAGAACTAAGTTCAACAATTTTTCTAAATAAATTTTACTCTTATGAAGTTAAATCAAACAAAGCTCAAAAGTTAATTTTGTATGTTAGTGCTATAATTTGATTAATAAATTATTTAATTGATTTAATAATTAATATTCCAGGTATTTTCAAAAACTTTTCCAATTTTCACGTCTATTAACTTACAGATATACTTTATACAAATTCGTCGATACGCAATACATTTTTTGTTGATTTCTGTTTATAAAACAAAACATTTTATAAAGTTTTTCAAAATAAACAAATGTGATAGGTTGTGATAAAACAACCGATATATTAAAATTATAATTTTTGAAATTATTTAATAAATAAAATTTAATTAATTAAAATATAACGAAAAAAGATGCATTTACCAAGATATCCGGTTCGATTCCAGATTTAGTAGAAATGTTATTCTGTGTAACAAATAATAAAAGTAATACGGGAGTAAGAAACACACTGTTTTTTTATTTTTATCAAAAACTGCTGAACAAATGCGGTTGTGGTAATGTATCTAGCCAAAAGTTGAACACAATAAAATTGAAGTTCTGGGTTCGGATCGAGAACTTCGCAAAATTTCTTAGCTCGGCGCGGCGCTCCGATAAACATCATCAACACAATTTATTTAATATAAATAAATTTGCTTTGTTAAATTGTCGAAATGTTTTGTGAATATATGTGCTAAAATCCACTTTTGTTCAAATTTAATTTAAATAAAAATTTCCTATGGATTTAAGTTGTAAATTAAAAGACTTTGCAGAGAAGAAAAGTAAAGCTATATTCCGAATGAAATGAAAGCTTAATTGATAGCTTTAACAGTAAATTTAGATATTTTATTAAATTATATACTGTTTTATACAACTTATTGTCTTATACCTAAACCGGGATAAGAGGTAGAGTGCAGCACTCTGTTAATTTGTTAATATTGTAATTATAATAATTTAAAATGCTTGTTATTGCCGATTTATCCTTAATAATACAATTTTTAGTCATTTTATAATTACGTAATAATACTAAGTATATTATAAATACTACTGTCGAATTTCCATTATCTGGACTAAATGGAGATTAAGCTGATTTGAAATAAAGAAAAATTCAGATAATTAAAAACAAATTGTTATTATTTACATAAACGTTTTTATTTTTTAATACATGAAAAAATATAGCTTCAAATAATCCCGATCGGTTATATCCATTCATATGACAACAGCCCTGTTCTGATATTAAACTGCGGCAGTTTTATTATGTTATTTATCTGGTATAATCCAGATAAGGGAAATTTTCATAATCAAGATTATACTGTAATTTTATGTATTAATATAGAATTAAATTTATTATTAAATAATAAATTATCAAAATAAGAAATTGCTGAAGAGCAAAATCCAAAATTTGAAATAATCAAAATTTTGAAGTTATATTTATTGCATTTTTATGTGAAATAATATGATAATAATATGATTGTGTTTAATTTATTTATTGATATATGTATATATTTCACTCTCATATTTAAAAAAAAATTTTTTAAAGAGGGGTATACCCAGAAAATCATCCCTAAATAATAAAATTGATTATAGCGAATAGAATTTTTTATTATCATTAAATTTAATCAATAAGCAACAAAAGCCTCATTGAATAGCTCCAAACTAATTTTTTAAGAAAACCTGTAGGATCAAGGAGATCACGTTAAGCATATTATCGATTATTGGTTTATATTACCAAACTTCAACTTCTTGTAACTTTCAAACCAGGGATGTTAAAGAAACAAAATTTATGTGGTTAGTTTATTTGTTACAGAGTATGTAAAAAAATTTTAGCAAAATCGGAAACATCAAAGTCAATTTTTTTTAAATTTTGTCCTTGATGTGGAATTGCCCATATAATTTAATATAAATTGGTTCGCATCGTAGATACTTTGATTTAAAAATTTATAATTGACAAAACGTCAAGGTTACAGAAGCAAAAATATTGAATCATCATCAATTTAACCTTTCAATTTTTTTCTTCATTTTGCTTCTTTACAGAATAAGCTTGGTAACTCATTGAAGTGTTTTCATTACAAAAGGTAGATAATCTTTGTGGTTTTTCATTACCTCTCGAGAAGAGACGAGACGGTCAGAATAAAATTCTTACTCTACTCAGGCTTTAGTCGGGAATCTCGGCTTAACAATGCAATTTACTACCAGTCTGTAACCGTCTTCTAATTTAATCTTATTTAATGCAAAAATTCAGATTGACTTAATAAATTTAAATGTCAAAATTATAATTAGAATTTTTTTATTTTCTGCATTTGAAAAATAGTATGTTCACTAGCAATGGAAGGACGCGATACTATAATCACCGAATGCGCCTCCGAAATTTTTGAATGTTTTCGTTTTTTCATGAAATTTAATTTTCTTTTCAGAGAGGGCTAATTAAAATATATTTAAGTTATTTGTTAATTATTTACTTATTAAAATTTAATTTGCATTTTCAGTTAATTTGGTCAATTACATGTAATTTCATATATTTATTTTATAATATAAATTATTATTTATATATATGCTTAATTATAGTCCATTATTACAATAAAAATGAATTATTTTTTATTTGCGATTTAATAATATTAACAATTATATCTCCGCCTAAACAAAAATATTTTGATATATATTATATTTTCATTTAACAACTTGTAAATTTCAAGAATTTTCGAGTCTTTTCACAAATAACTTAATGATTAAATTTAAAACAGCTTAATGATAAAATAATGAAACTTTAAACAAAATTAGTAGTAGGTAAATTATAAATTTTCTAATAGCAGTTTCTACATCCTTATACACGATATTTAAAATTCCTTTTTTGTCACTATTAAGTTTCTGTTAAAAGCTTTAAAGTATTAATTAAAACACTATACTTTTACGTGGTTCGATTGAAAATTAAAATGTATTTCAAGCTATATTAGGTTCTCCTTAAGGGGTTATACTCACTCAGGAGTTCGAAAAATCGATTATTTCTAGAATTTTTCCTGAAAAGACATTTTAAATTAATGTAAAAATGTATATACATTTTGAACTTTATTTTATGAAATACTAATATTTGAAACTGCTATGACCAATCTCCTGAAGCTCTTCTAAAACAAGACGACTTGCGGTACGCATGATATCTCTGAAATGAAATATCAAAATATATTAATATAAAGTATTACCTGGTATTTAATTGAAGAAATAACCAAAATATTAATTTTTAACAAACAATATAATACAAGTGTTGCTGTTCCTTCATTGAATTTTTTCGCAGAGGCACTACAGCGATGTTCGTCCGTCTCAGCAGGTTTTGATTAAAAATATTTATTTCCTGTTTTGTTCTCGATTTTTGCATTTTGGAAGATGCTCTCTTTTTACTTACACTATATTTTTACGGAAAAATCACAACAGAAAGTGTAAACAAGCGTTCGCTAAAACTGTTATGGACCTGCCTACTTTTCAGTATTTGAGAATAGCGTCGCACTTCTACGATGTGCGTGTAACTTTGACAATATTCGTCGGATTAATATGAAATTTTCTGTCTATATACTTAAATATACGTACATTGCAAAAATGGAATTTAAAAAAATCGGGTTTTTGAAAATCGTGATTGCGTAAAACCCCTTAAGTTAATATTTTAAAGGATATCATAACGATTTTATACTATAAAATATAACATCAACAAGGATGAGTTTCCTACAAAACAAGAAACAACTTAATTTGTTGAAATTATTACTTAAATATTACGCTTCACGTTTTCTAAAAATAAAATAATAAATTTTGAACAACAGTAGTATTACATTTTAATTAATTAACTTAGAAAACTCTCTTGTAAGATACATTTAACAAAATTGAAATTAAGTATTTAACAAGAAAATTGAAAAACGAAATTATGTTATAAACCGTTTTGCTGCGCTGCATGTTATTCTAAATAATTTAAATATATGAATCGGTGTTTTTAAAATAATGTAACTTTTATTAAATGTTTATTAATTTGTAGTCCTGAGGAAAATGTAATATCAAAACATACATAATAACCTTTTTTATTTCAATTTTTATAGTGTAATATGAAATTCTCATAAAGCAACCCCAAGAACAGTTACTATCGATTATTTTCCTAAATCGGCACCATATTGGATTTATGTCGTCATAATAGGTCACCTGCCACAAATTTAAACAAAACACCTGCTAATTTCATCATTCAAATTACAACGACATATCATATAGTTATGTTCCTCTGGACTTCAGGGTGTTCAGAAAAGAAAAGAAAATTTCGTTTCATTTTCTGTAACTTTTCACTCCACTATGTTTCCATTATATCCAGTTTTTCCTATATTTCTTTAATTTCTTGATTGCATTCATCAACGATTAGATTCTTTAGCATCATTTTTAATTTTTTCATTTTAATCTTTTTCTTATTTTGGTCTACTATTATTGGGTTAACGTTATTTGGCAACTGAACTACTTTATTCTAAGTCCGTTATCAGATTTTTACTATAACTCTGCTCTTTTGGGCTTCAAAAAAAATTATATTTTGCAGACTCGTATTATCAATATCTGATAAAATATTCCACTTTTCTTGAAGTTTTTATAATATTAAATCCATTTTACGTGAATCCAGAGAGTTTTTTGAGTTAAAACTACATTGAGATAGTGAAAATGGACTATATTTATATTAATTTTTAGCCGAGATATATTCTCGATTCTAGACTTTAGGTGATAGAGCAGGGCCAGGGGCAACTATACTACCTCCAATGCAGCGGTTTTTTTATCCTGTCACTTCTCAACTATCCCGTTCGCCGGATAAACTTGAGTATTTTGGCAAACGGAGTGTGACTGATTTTGGTCATGTTAGGCCAGAAATTCCTTAGCATGACACCTCTTTGAATTGCCATTCTGAAATTATTAATCTGTAACGTAGCACTGAACATCGTACGTTAAAATGGCCTAAACTAATTTCCCCCAGATTTAACTCAGCCGTTTTGGCATACTTGGCTTTGATTTCCTACTTTGTAGTTGGTTACTGTAGTTGTGGCAGTGAATTGTTGGTTTTGATAATAAATCATTTGAAAATTCAAATCTATTTGAGAAAGTTTGCGTGGTTGACATTTGGGCATTAGATATTGAAAATTTTGGGTTGTAACCTCTTATCTTTCGGATCACGCTACGCTATTGGTTGATTCACATAGCAACTTCTACTGCTTACGGTTAAACCTTGTGGACGTGAAAAAAACATGATATGTATATTAAAAATACTAAATTAAGGTAGTTAGGAAAAGCTGACATCTTGTGGTTCAAGATTTAAAAGTTTTGTAAAAGTTATTTAGAAACTGAAAAAATCCTGAAAATACGTGGAACCGCATAGTGCAACTTTTTGCTTAGAATACTTTAGACAAACAGGTGTTAATGATTCCAATTTCTCCCATCTACAAAATTTTACTGGCTCAATGTCAAGTACTGGTAATTTATCCACCATCATAGGTTCTGAAAAGTGAGCTTGTGCTGTAAATTCTTGTAATCTAGTGTTTGCATCATTAAAAGTCGCCGTACGTAAGTACTTCCAGTTTTAGAAATTTTACACGTAATTTGAATGTAAAGAAAATTCTAGTTCAAGAAATCCAATTAAAAATAATTACATCATAAAGCTCCTAGTATAGTCTTGGTGCAACATAAACAATTTTATTGTAGCCATAATTTGGGTTACACAATCAAAACACACATTCTACTAGCGTTGTAGCTTTCATCTGCAAATTGAGATACATGAGATCGATGTTGGTGCTATTACTGTCAATAAAAATTTTTTATGTAACACATTTTGGTTTATTGTCATATTTAAATATTGTTAAACTCTAAAAACGATAGATCTCATAAAGGGCACTTAAAACTAAATTAATATAATAGAAAAATATATATGGTCGACCAATTTTTAAATATGTGGGGTGGAATCACTATTACTTTAACCGAAATAAAATGAAATAGGGAAAATATTTTAGTAAAAGAAAAGTTATTTATTTAAAATTTTTGGCTCAACAGAAAATTGACATAATATTTAATTCATGAATTGTAAATCCAAATTATGGTTTTAATGTAGGCACATTAAAATTTTGTTTTATCTTAGAGGATAGGAATAATGTCGGTTTTCAATGTAAGTACTACTTGTGAATCTTTTAAACCAAGAAGACACAAACAATGAAAAGGTATCTTTTCGAACTGCTCTACATCAGCAACTCTCTCTTATATTAATTGAATTCATGTTTTAAAGATTTCCAGTAGTGATGAGACGTTGATAAGTGATGATAGCTTTATATTCCCTATAGAAATTAAACTAAAAATTGAATGAATACCTTAGAAAAACTTGGGGCTAAATAAATACATTTATGATGAATGAGTTGCTTCTATTGCGGTTTTATTTCTTTTGCAGTAGAACCTCTGGCTCTGTCGTCTATTTTGCTGCTATTAGTTACTTCAGCCACAGCTTCAACTTTAAACTAATAAATTTGTTAAAACTTTGCTACACAATTTTTAAAATATCATATATTATGGAATTTGTATTTTCCATTGAAAATAGATTTTCCTCAGCTCCATTTATTGTGATCTTGTAATTCTTGGAATTACGAAATACGCAAGAATAAAGCGCGTGAAACAGCAATAGTACTTATATTATTAAATGGCAGTAATACGAAACCAATTGAATATCTAATTAATTATAAGAAAATGTTTTCATTAAGGAAAACTCTGGAGCAAATGTAATAACTTAGGAATGTCTTCTGATTAGAAACTATTCTATTGTTCATATTGTTTGAGATATGCAAGTAATGTAAGGGTTTGCTTTAATTCTGAATTTATACTGTCTATATTCACTAAGACTTTCATACCCAATTAATTGAAAACGAGGACTATGTATCAGCTCTGTAGGTTTTCGTAACTGTATACATTATAAATTCATGAGATACGTAGACACTGTTCTGGTTAAATATGAACTTACCAAAACAGATTTTATAACATTTTAAATCAAACAAACTTATTTAATACAATTTTAGAACAGTTACTCATATAAACTAGGAGTATATATCCCATGATAAGATACCAAAACATACATTTTCTAAATCTCTAACTACGAGTATAGTTAGCTATCCGTAAGAATTAAGTAGTAGTAACTCCCGTTAACCGTTAATTTAAAACCGGATTTCAGCTATGCAAATTGTAAGAAATATATAATTTACGAAATTATTTTTAATTAATATTTTACAATAATTTGAAATTTTAACTAAATATTCTTTGCATATTATAGTACTATATGCAACCAACATTGCATTATTTTCATATCATTCATTAGCTATGAATAATTATCCTGAGTTCAACATATCTCTCCTTGTCTTAATCATTCTATCCTTCTGTAGGAAAAAGGATAGAATACAGTCGAACTGCATTCACACCGAACTCAGTACGCGTCGAACTGTACTGGCGCCGTACTATATTCACGCCTAACCGAAACTGAATCGGCTGAGCCGAAACGGTTTCTATAAAACCTGTTTATTTCCATTTAATTTCATTTGTAGCTAAGAACTTGAAATTGCATTTTACAAATTAACTATATCACTATAAAGTATTAGGAACGTCAAACTGCACCATGGAAGTATATCGGTACTCACATTAAAGTCAAAGGCTTAATAGCCTAATGTTGTTTGTAGTAGGATACTACTTTTTTTAGTTGAAATCTAATTGCTTTAAAATTACTGAACCGTAGCGTAGCGAGAACCTAATAATAGTGAGCGATTCTAATTTATTTACATTTCATAAAAAACACGAAACCGAGGATAATTTAATTTTGCATATTCATTTACATTTTATATCCATGTTATATCTATCACGTGTTTCAGAAAACCCAAAAGTATGCGCGGGTAACATAATATGTAGATATTTAGATATAACTAAAAGCCGTGCAAATACAGCTAATCTTCCTTTGGCAAATCACTATAACTAAATTATGTTCCGTCCACCTTTTTTTTTCTCTTTGATCTTAACTTCTCATCTAATAGCTAAAATTATGCAAATATAGATTCATTTTCAAAGGACGTTGCTTTAGAACGCTTTAAAAAGTTATCCTTGCTAATAATTAAATTATTGTCAATAATATTTAATTTGTGGTCAAATATATTTCAAAGTTAAATTTTAGGAAAATACCAATAACAATAAATTTAATTAGAACTATAATATTGAATTACAACTAGAATCTTCAGCAATTATTTTTATGCAAAAGGAAGTAGTCACAATTAAATTGTATTAATCCTTATCAAAACATAACGACGAAGCTCAATGAAAATATCCGTTCGCACTTGGATAGGTGACCCCTATCGCAAACCTCTTCACAAACATCGCAAGTCGCTGCTTCGGTATCACGTCGAAACGCCGCCGTCCCCAAAGACGCCGTTGCAATAACGCCGAGGAAAATACGCCGTCACAAAATGGCCGTTGCCCAATAATGCCGTATGGCAATACCGCCGTCATAAGATGGAGAGTTTGTAAGTGACAAGATATCAAAAAGTCGCGCCGCAATTTTACCATTATTTGAAGCTGGAAATCGCCAATGTGAAACAGTTCGAATGCTGAAAATTCCTCGACAAACCGTTTCCGACACCATCAAACGATTCAAAGAACTTGGTAATATGTAAGACCGACCTGGAAGAGGAAAAAAATGTTCTGCCAACACTCGCTTGAATCGCAATATCATCAAACTTCGGATTTAAAGAAATCCGAGACTGTCGATGTGAAAAGTAGCTCCTGAAACTGGAATTGCGCGGGAGTCGGCTCGACGAATAGCTAAAAATGAACTTAAGAAGAAGCCTTATGAGCTGCGAGAAGCCCAAATGTGAACTGATAAAACCAAGCAAGTACGACTTCAACGATGCCGTGTTCAGCAATGGGAAAATTTCGTTTTTACTGCTGAAAAACTTTTTACTATTGAACAATTTCACAATCTTCAAAATAATAAGTCTTGGTCAGAAAAAGTACCCGAACCTCTTACCATCGTTGTTCTTCAACAATTCCCCAAGTCTGTCATGGTTTGGGGCGGTATTCGTGCTACCGGTAAAACACCTTTAGTTTTTGTGAAAAAAGGAGTAATCTACCACTGGGATATTTTAGAGGCTGTAGTTCTTTCGTGGGCCCAACAGCACTTTGGTGACCAACATTGGACTCTGCACCTGCCCATAAAGCGGATACTACGTAAGTTATTCGCAACGCAAGTTTATCAGTTCCGCTGAATTGACTCCATACTCATCAGATCCCAACTCAATGGATTACGCCATATGGTCAATTTTATAGGCTAGGACTTGTGCAAAACCCCACAAAAGTTTGGAATTACTAAAACAATCTTAGCGTCAGAAATGAGACAAAACATCTCTAGAAGAGGTACGACAAACAGCCGAAAATTTTTCCATTTCTAAAGTTTTGAATTGTTGCGTTTAAAATAGGTTTTTTTATACGTTTGTTCGAGTTCTTGTGGGTCACGCTGTATCATCAAATTGGTTCGATTTCGAGCTTCAACAAGTCATATACATGAATGCAATTTCAAAACATTTCCTTCAAAATTTAAAAGTCTAGAAACAAGTTAACAGATAAAGCCAAATTTTCCAATGCAAACGACAGATGGCTCCAGTCATCTCTTTAAAACATTAATGAAAAATTCGTAGCATTCATTAAAAATATCATTTTATTTATGAGTTTCTTTATCAGAGCAAAAATAATAAACTTTTGATTAATAAGATATAATATGCGGCCTTCAGGCCGCACAACCTGAACAATCTAGTTATAACGATATATGGTTGTTTAATTGTTTATGCTAATATCAAATGCTAATTTGATATACCGGGTGCTGAACGAGTTAGCCAAACAGGAAATTAACATATAAAAAATTATTTATGCAAATTCCTGTTTTCCTAATTATTTTAGAGAAAAATGCAAGACACAAAAATGATCCAGAAATATAAACCAAGAATGATAAGAGCATTAGATTTTATCTAGCTTTTACTTAAAGGGTTAAAAAATGTTTTTTTTTGTTAAAATTTTCAATTATCAGATTGGCCTTGTGAGTTTCTAAGGTAATGTAAAGAAATTAAATTATTTTACATGGCCAGCCTAATAAATGAAAATTTTAACAATTTTAAAAGCATTTTTTTGACCCTTTAAGTAAAAGCTATATGAGATTTCATTAGATTTAATGCTTTTTTTTCTTTAAAATAATTTGGGAAGCAGAAATTTGCATAAATAAGTTTTTACATGTTAATTTCCTACGTTTGGCTAACTCATTCAGCACCCGGTATACACATAGATGAGAAAGATCTTTCCAGTAAAATATTATTTAGTGTCACTTATACAAAAGTGATCGAATCAAACTCGAGACATAATTTAAAAAATGAGCATTTTTACATTATGAGGTAGCTTTTGTTCCATACCTTTTGTACTATCGGTCTAAATAAGATATGCAGGTAAAATTACATTTCGCAAAAATTTTCGTTCGGGAAATTTCTATGAGACAGACATATTATATGCATGCATACAAAATTTGTGTTTTGGAGATTGTTTTTATGTAATGTTACGAAAAATGAATTTATCAAAATTAACTTCAAATTGATTTTATTGTTGTCTTTTGGCTCTTATTTGTTTTATATATTGATATAAATTCAATATTTGTATTAGCATTGTTATTACAAACAGAAAAATATGTTCTACGTGATAAAATAAATATTTTTAATAAATTCTTAAATTATTTACTTAAACGAAAAAAAACCACACATTAAACAAAAAAAAAAGAAATAAACCAAACCAATGTTGGGATACAACTTTTTTTATTAAATTATTACAGAGAAAAATGTTTTTTTTCAAATACTTACAATAAATTCATCTAAAATACTAAATGATTATGTATTATACTCGTATAGGATAGGATAGTAAATAAAAATATATAATTAAATTTTCCAAAGACAAACAAATTTCCTTCTGAGCCGACAACTTTATTTATATTATGAAAACCAACTATTCTGTTAATAAACATGAAGTTCAACTTGAATTTCAATATGAAAACAAAACCTTCATGCAGGTATTTATGAATACTTGGTCATCTTTTCATGTTATTTCAAATTATATTAGCTAAAATGAAAGTAAATTATTTAAATATTAACTGTATACGTTCGAAAGTTATACCACATATTCTTTTTACAAAAAAAATATTTCCGTAATTGATGAAAATATAAAATGGTGAAAACTATGAAATTAAAGAAAAACGATGATAATGTTACATAATATATAATTTTTTATTATTATACCAAACAGGAACCGACAAAGAAGGATACTGGTCTAGTAGTCAGCGTGATCAACTGCTAAAGCTAATGTATTCAGTTTAAATCCAGAAAGAAACTAATTTTTTTTTTCTTTAAATTTAAGAAATTCTGTTAAGATGTTAGCCAATATAACAAGAATTTATATTGGTGTACGTTGGGTTTCATGCCCTACTGGCGACACCTTTGTTATTAATTTTAATGATTCACTGTGTTTATGTTCTTTCGAATTTATATATTTTATATTTACCAATATTTGCTATTACAATTATTTAATATTTATAATTTATCTCCACGTAGTTAAAGGCCATAAAATTTTGTACTATCCAATCTCGGACTCAATGGTATTCTTCAGATGGATATTTGACAATTATTGTCAGGTTTTGTCAGGTTTTGTCCTTTACAATTAAACTGCACTCGATGTTCAGTTTTACCTTTATACTTATTAGCTTGATTTTTATGACATTATTAGTTCTCCACTGGCAGCTGGCCGCAGTCGAGTTAATTAGGTTTGTTTATTTCGACCCATCACAAGTCTTTAATTCACTTTATCGAATATTTACTTATTCTAGGTAATTGTAAGTTTCTTCAATGGTTATTGGTGCCCTAGTTATTCATCACCTGCCAATATTGGTTGAATAGTTACATCAAGTCACTCACTGATGTGGTTGAATAAGTATTTTTCTAATATTTACTAACCATTAAAATCTCAGTGACAGCTTTTGCTACCTACATATTTAAAACGCCTATATTACTTTTTATATTATAAAAGAAACATTTTCTACATAATAAAATATAATTCACGTTAAAAAATCTCAGTTTAGCGTGCATATCGATTTTTAAATAAAAACTGTTAGGTATATTATGAAAAATTAATCACCATGATAATAATAATCTTCCATATAAAATATTTAATGAAAAAAATACAACAAAATTATTTTAAAAGATTGTTATTATAAACATAATCCATTAGCAGGTAAACATTAAAAAATTGTGTTGTAATTATAGTACTTTTCCATCAATCAAAATCTAAAGTTTTGCTATTCTTTGATGTAAACTTTGATATTTTCCTATGCATCAAAGTTTATATTTATAAATTTTATAACAGAAAACCCAAACAAAAGAAGTTTTTGTATTTTGTCATTTTAAAAATAATCTAATGCTTTG
This sequence comes from Cantharis rufa, assembly GCA_947369205.1. Taxonomy (NCBI): domain Eukaryota; kingdom Metazoa; phylum Arthropoda; class Insecta; order Coleoptera; family Cantharidae; genus Cantharis; species Cantharis rufa. The sequence continues at coordinate 20,837,904 of OX376309.1, forward strand.
TTGTAAATTCATGTTATTTATTGTAATTTATTTTTAATTATATAATTTATTATAAAAAGGATCAATTTTATAAAATTGCAATTTATTAATTAATTGACCCCTCGAAACTACTTAAGGGCTCGTCATTTATTTGAAGGATTTTAAAACTATAGCAACGATAAAAACGCCATCTGTTGTGTTTAACAAGGATGTGGCGTCATCTATTATCTTGCTTGTGAACTTTTTATATAATTAATGTGATATCAAAAATCCGCCCGCTAGAAGGATTGAACTCGCGATTCCTAGGGTGTAATACGAAGCATCGAGCACATGACTCGTTGAACTAATTTGAATAATTTAATTTTAATTTAGAAATAATAATTTCTCTATTTAAATTTTAGTGGAAGTTAGTTGCTGGATGTCGTTGATTTAAGCGAACCCCGCCTTCGCGACTGGAGCTAGCGGCTCTCCAGTAATCGAGCCCCTTCTTTTTTTAAATCGTGGAATCTTTTGGGCCAATTTACCCCGTTACAGACTTTGTTTTTATTTGTTAATTAAAAAATAAAATCTTAATATATAAAATCCCAGCACGCTGCTGCTCCTGCTCCTGCTCCTGCTCCAGCGTGTCATTTTTTGGTAACCTAGAAGCACTTTGATTGGTCGACTTTTATCATCAACCGAAAAATATATTAAACCACCGCCGGTACTCCCCCTGGGACGAGTTGCACATCAATCGAGTTTCCAACCAATCGGGTCTAGATGCCCGTCCGTGGACGGGCTTTCTGCTAGTGAAAAATAATATAATACAATAACAATTAATTATCGAAATAATTACACGATAGCCTTTTACTGCAAAAAAAAGAAAAAGAATAAATTAAATACCACAGTTTTTACAAATATTTATTAATAAAATGAAAAAAGTAAACGGTACTACTAACTCAATTTCCTATTATGAATAAACAATTTTTTTTTTTAATAACTTTGGATTAAACAGTAGGTACTCTTTTAGAGAACTTGAGATGATAATTTTATACTCGAATACGAATATTTATGTTTTAAGAAGAAGCCGGCACGACATCGTGTTTACCTATCAAATAGTTTCCAAATCGCCAGTGGTAGCAAAAACAACGTCCGATAAAACGGACGTTATGCACTAATGGGATAAATCAGGCAACAAAAAGTTCTAGACTAGTAATTGTATCTATCTCAGAACCATGCATTTTAGCAAATTATAAACGTATCACGTAAAAGAGAAAACTTTAAAAATAATTTTTATACATGAAAGTTGACAGTTTTAATTGACTGATAAAACTAAAAATTAATTTATTTTTTTAACCCTTCGTATTACAACTCTTTATCTAAAACAGTAATTTTAAAGGATTAAGTATAATGTTATGCTTATGTTAATTATAAATGTCGTTGATGCAAAAGTAGATTATGACAACATTGTACAGCTTTTGTTATAACAAATTTAAACTCTTGTATCGTAATATTTAAATTTAAATCTTTCTTGTAAATTATATAATTTAAAAAATTTATAGGTTTGTTATATCAGCGTAAACATTTTTATACTTGTCAGCAAATTTTATTACTTTAATTTATTCAAAAGTGGTGTAGGTATATTTTTATCTCAACTCTTAAATGCTCGTATTTATTAATCAAAACTGTTAAATGTCCTATTCGCTTAATTTCTCTGTACGAGTATATTTAAAATATTTTTATATTAATATTTAACCTGTGTTAAAATATTATGCCTTTTTTATCATGGTCTACACTATCCGAAACTTTAGAAATTTCCATTTCCTGTTAAAAATTTAAACTCGACCAAATTATATCATCGCAAATAAGTAAGACTAAAAATCGCACTTTTATATAAAACTGTTTCCATAATTTTTAAAAGTTTTTAACGAAAATTAAGGCGGTATTCTAGTCTAGAAATTTAAAAAAATCGAAAGTTTAGACATTCAAGGATTGTAAGGAACCCTTACAAGGATTTTTCAAAATTACGATTATTTAACGAGTTATAGCCATTTTAGTGACGCTGCATATAATCTGGTACAACCGAAACAAATGAACTGCCCGACTACCTGCGGATGAATTCCCTCATAAAACCTTATCATATTAACATTTTAAGTTAGTTTCGAGTCAGTCTTCTCGTCTTCACAAAAGAACTTTGGAGTTGTATGGAGTAGGAATCTCCGATAAAAAATATGTAAGTATACCTACCATTCTATGAGTAAAATTGCCGGTATCTTGACTCAAAACTTTAAACGCATTTTTTCTTTAAATAACGTTTTTCAAGCTGGCGTGCACGATATCTCAAGTTCTACTGAACTGATCTATTTAAAATTTAGTGTGAACATTCTTTATAGTTACATCCCTTTATGATATGAACCTAACCAAAGTTGAAAAATTTGGAATTACTATTTAAAAAAAATGGAATCGTTATAAAACACCTGCAAAATAATTTTTTTTAAACGGCCGCCATTTTGTCTAAAAAGAATTTTTAGCTTATAACTTCTTGAATTTTGAATTTTTTTTTCCTTTAAATTTTTATGAATTTTTAAAGTATCATTTAACAAATTATAAACGAATGGAGAGTTAAAATATTCTTGGTTTTATTTTTACAGAGCTCGAAAAAGCACCCGAAATTAGTGCTTCCAGACTAGAATACCCCCTTAAGCGTTAAATTTAGAGTTATAAGCTTCTTACAATTTGGTTTTTAATAACAAATTTAAATTATTTAAACAACGATTCAAAATTAATACCTTTAAACGATTGTTTTCCCTATGTTCACACACTAATCAATTTTTTCTTTCATGTTTTTCTACTTGGTATAATCAATTTCATGAACAATTAGTCCAGTCACTGGAGACATAAAAAGGGGCTTTCGCTACAAAAGATCGAGGCAAGTTCTAATTTGGTGGATTTGTACAGTTTGGTATCCTAATTAATATTCCGAGTTTGCGACCTTATGCGACCATATTGGAACAATGATACCAAAAATCAGTTTTTTGTGAATATCTTCTCTGCAGTGCCACCTAGGTCAAAAATAGTTATTAGAAAAACTGTAGAGCATGAAATTTCCTGCAACTTCTGTATAAAATATTTTTCAATCCGATGAATACTTCACAAGTTACAGCGGAGTCAAACTCAGGAAATTTCTACAATTCGCAAAATCGCTACATTTTTTTTCGAAATTATAATAAATATCGAGTACTTAATACGTACTACCGTTTTTTTTACTGAATTCCGCACCACAATAAGGTAGAGTAAGAAGCGCGTTTCTTTTATATGGTATCCCCAGTAGGCCTAATCCACGATTCGTTTATGTCTTTTCTTTCGTTTCGATGCCTTAGATGATCCAGGCTCACTTAAATATATCAATAGATTCTTGCAAATTTCTTCCCTCCTCTTCCAAGTTATTATTTTCGTTGTCTTCTTCGACTTCCTGTGCCAATATTTCGTAACGTTTAGGTCTCATCCATTCTTGTCATCGTCGTCGTCTTCTGCAGAGCCCACAAAAATGCACACAGCATGTGCAGATAATAGAACACTTCAAGCCTGTTTCCCTACACTCACATGCTCGACCGCACCCCTTGTTGCACATCTTCGGGTGCTGGATCTTTTGTTGTGTTTACTGAAGTAAGCCATATCTTGCTCCTTTCCCAACTCCACTGTTCTGGACTCGCGTGTATATCATTCCAAGCCTGAACTTAGTGGTAGGTCCAAAAGGAATGTTGCAGTGAAGCTTCTTTGCAGCAAGACTGAATTTACCCTACGTGACGGATCTTGCGAAATTTTGAAAACGTAGGGAGCCCAAAGTAATAGTTTTTTTTTTGGAAAGGCTGTAAAAAGCAATAAAAAAGCTTTCACCCGTAACAGGAATGACTTCGGGATCTTTTGCTCTTTGAAAGCTTGTATAGTTCTTGCTGCATTATTCCCTACAAGGGAAGCTTCACGGCAACATTCCCTTCCGACCTAGCACCAAGTTCAGGCTTGGAATGATATACACGAAAGTCCAGAGCAATGGGGTTGGGAAAGGAGCAAGATTGAACTTACTCCAGTGAAAACAACAAAAGATGCACCACTCGAAGCACTCCTGAAATTTTTTGCGTGCAAGTGCAAGAAGGGGTGCGGTCGAGCATATGGGTGTAGGAAAACAGGTTTTAAGTGTTCTGTTAACTGCACATGCTTTATGCATATTTGTGGGCTCTGAAGAAGAAGAAGACGACGACGATGATGAGAATGGAAACCTGAACGTTGCGAAATTATTGGCACATGAAGTCGAAGAAAAATTGGAAGAGGAGAGAAGAAATTTGCAAGAATTTATTGATATACTTGAGCCTGGACCATCTAAGCCCTTAGGCCGTTTCGAAGCCCTAGATTCTAATGCATCGAAATGGAAGATAAGACATCAGTAAATGAGATTCGCGGATTAGGCCTACTGGAGATACCACATAAAAGAAACGCGCCTCTTACTCTACCTCATAGTGGTGCGGAAATTAGTAAAATAATGGTAGTGCGTATTAAGTACTCAGTAAATATTATTGAAATTTATTGAAATGGTATTTATAGAAATTTTCTGAGTTTGCCTCCGCTGTAACTCGTGAACTATGTATTCATCTGATTGAAAAATATTTTCTACAAAAGTTGCAGGAAATTTCATGCTCTATAATTTTTCTAATAACTATTTTTGACCTCAGTGGCACTGGAGAGAAGATATTTTCGAAAAACTGGTTGGTACTATTTTTTTAATATGACGTCGCGAGCGGCGGTCGCTCAAGTTCGCAAGCCTTGACCTTTTGTAAGTCAGAACCTACTCATTGCCTGGACTAAATTTTCCAACTCGAAAATGACCACAATTTAAAAAAATTATTAATTTAACAATTAAAATTCGCATTCTAAAGAAAGTTAAATTTCTCTTGCAATGCAACACTTATAATTTCTTACACTTAATCTTATATAACCAATTTGCAATCAAATAAAAAAATTATACCAAATTTGTGAAGCTTAATTAAGTTACCGCCTCTGAAAATCCATGACAATATACTTACTATGTCCATATAAGATTTATAAGAAATTCATTGTTGCTGCAACAAAATTTCTGTTGCCATAACAAAGTTGTTTTCTATTCAGTAAAAAATATTAATTAATTTAACAAATTTTCTTATTCTGTGTAGAAAAACTTTTGTTATGACAGCAGAAAACTTGTTGCCGCAACGTAAAACTCTGTTGAAGCTATTTAGCTACTAAAAGTTTTGTTAGGGTGACATATCCTTTTTCACAGTATAACAAAGTTAGTTTGCGATCACTAAAGCACTGAATGCTTTCGGTAGCACAGGAAATAATTTTAACATCAGTTCTCCTTTCTTCAAGAACAAAAATTGCTGTAGCTACAAAAGCATTGCGATATTTTTTGTATTTCTTCTAAATTAATATTGGATTATGGTACAAAGTGGCGTTAAAAACTATACCTTTTCATGACTTACAAAGAACCGAAAAAGTCATGAACCCTCATTCATAGTGGTGATTTTCCTATACGAGTAGCTAGTCAGCTGATGAAAATTGGTAATGAAAATTCTGCTAAGGATTGTGAAACCGGAAATATTCAGATTCTTAATGAGTTTTGAAATTTTGTAAACTCCACTACGTGAACTGAAAAAATGCTTTTTCTTGTGCTTTTCATTCAAAAATGTCGTTCTGCATGTTTCTTTAAAAATTTATCTTCTACCTATTAGTTTTCAAAATAAAAAAATTTTATTTAATTTGAGAATTATTAAAATTAAAAATTTTAATTTTTAACTATCTACTTTTTCTTTAATTTAAATAAAACAATGAGAATAAATTGAATTGTTTACAATTTACAGTCATTATTTTGTAATCTTGTCAGATTTTAATTAGGCATATACTATTGTGATTTAGGTTATAATGCACCTCTGATTGGTTAACTAATGGACCAATGAGGTATTCGTAATTTAATGGTGGTGAAAATACCACTGCTTATAGGTTAGAACTCTCAAAAAGAAACAGTTATTTCTTTATTCGGTTGGCGCTATTTGTAGTAATTATATTGTCGATTTCAAATTTTCAAACTATACAATTCCATAAATAACAAATTAATTATTGAAGCCCATGACGGGATTAACAAAATTTTTTCTTCGTTCTCCTTTACAAATTTTACTAAGGACTAAAATCGTTTTTGCGATTGAACCCTGCTAAAGACAAAAAATATTGTTTATCCAGAGATTCTGTAAATAAAAAGTTAATCAATAACGTTGTACACCAATCCATCTATTGGAAACCAATCGAGTTGCACAGTACTTACTCGCTATTACCAACCTAAATGTATTTAATAATAAGGATTGCCAGGTTGTGATGCGAAAGACTCGCCTCAATTGTTGATTATAACGTCATATTTCTATTCAAAATGTTGCAATTTAATAAATATTACCAAGTTTTTGCCGTTCGTGTAATATTCTTTATGGTAAATTTAATTAAACAAAATAATTTTAAAACATTCCATTCGCGCGATTAAATTTGATGCAAATTAAGTTTAACGGTTTTCCTTAAAATTATTTATCAAATGCGACAAATTAGGAAATTTGGAATTTTAATCAAGAATTTTAGTAAAATATTTACTATATTTGCTTTTATTTGGTAACATTATTTTCTTCTTATAAAATTACGCACTATACTGTAAACTTTCAACCGTTTTCCATATAACTTACATTATAATATGTACAAATTTAACAAATGCTTCTTCTTAGCAACACTTTCGTTGCAGCGTTTATATACCAAAAATAATTGGTTTCAAATATAAATTTTGTCAGTGCTGTAATTAAAGATAACTTATTATTTTAACCAGTCATTTATAATAAATTATTATAAATTATTAACACTAATGATTTGATTGATCCATCCAATAAAAGACGATACTTTCACATAAACTCCAGGTACATCAAGACGCCCACATCCAAATCCCCAAGAAACTAACCCAGCAAGTTCGTAAAAGCCATCATCCTGACAAACAAGTGGTCCTCCTCCGTCACCCTAAAAATCACAACATTAAATTTCCATCAAAACAAAAGTTAGGAATATTACCTGACAAGCATCATTTCCTTCTTCCCCACCCGCGCAAAAACTACTTGCGGGTAAAATAAATATTTTTTCCGTTACAGCGTTTACTTTTCGGATACACTCCGCATCACTGACGATTGGAATTTCTGCTTCCCGCACTCTTAATGGAATGGGACCAGCTAAAATTTTAAATTTTAAGCTATGCTACTCTCATCTAGAAAAGGAATATTACCTTCACCCATATAACCATATCCTGTTACTGTGCAACGCTTTCCAGCGGCATGGCTAACTCCTCGGGCAGGAAGGCATACCAAACACACTCCCTCCTTTAGCTCGGCTTGACCATGTAATTTTAACAACGCAATATCGTTGTCTAAAGTTTGGCTGTTGTGATTATGATGAATGTATGTTGTTGCAACTCGAAGCGTTTGTGCGCCAGGACTTCCATATTTTCGGGTCAAATCGTGATCACCAACTCGAACATATATTGCATCTCCAGATCTTACAATACTGCAATTATATATTACGTAATTAAGTTCCAATTTCGTTTACTTGTGTGTTGCTTACTTTGTAACACAGTGTGCAGCTGTTAAAACCCATTGCGTACCGATCAATGCAGCACCACATAAATATTGATTAAGGGAATTTATTAACGCAACTTGCCAGCACCATTCCGCTTGTTCTCCATCTTCACCACCAACAACTCTTCCATTTCTAGAAGTTCCTTTCACTCCGCATACATATTTGCTATACACCGGTGTCCTAGTTGAACTTGTAGTTAGTAGTTTGGTTGGTGAAAGAGTAACTGTAAAAGAGAGTTATTCCATTTTTTTGCTAATCCAAACTAGATTTTCTCAAGGTTGCTTTACTTTTATTATGATGTGAAAAACTTGCCAAGTAAAGATAATTAATCTTAAATTAATTGCACGCATACAAAGAGTTTAAGAAAATCAATATTCGTTAAATTTTTTCTTTGCGAGCTGTAGCCCGAGCTGTAACGTGAAATTAACAAATTTTTATTAAGCTAAATGAATTCAAATACGGATACGATTGAATCTATTATATTCGTTTACTTTTACTCAATAAGGCTTTCTTTTTTTTAACAATTCCATAGAATCTCAACAATAGTCATATAATTAATAAAATTCGTTTGACAAGCATTTGAGTTGTAATCTTTCCAAATTATTGTAGTTGAAATGAACAGTGACTAGTGTATTTAACAAAAAAAAATGATTTGATATTTTTGACATTCCATTCATAGATTTACTTCAATTAATAATATCTGGAGTTTAATTAAAATTCGAAATATTGAATTATTACTTTATTATTTAAATTTTCAGTAAGTGCGTGTGTGTTTACTACTTAGTGGGTTTTCTAAGCTTTTATTCGCCATAGAATTTTTTAAAATAGATTTTTATCCATTTTTATAAAAGATCCTTATTTTGATAGACAAGTACATTCACGTCGAGCCTGTGCTACTTTTTGTCGATTATATTATTACTGCAGCATATTAGCTACTAAATATAATACCAATTGTTATATTTTATATATTAAAATTATATCAAGGTTCCAGTATATCGACAAAAAAACTAAAATCAGATCACATATTACAAAACCTTGTTTTCGATGACCATCAGTGAAAATAGGCTTTTCTAGCTGTTAATTGAGGACAGTAAGTTGACATTTTTGTCAAGTAACAGAAAATAATTCGAAATCATTCGGGCGAGTTAACTTTATTTGGAAAGAGTTGACCTGACTATTTCCGTTCATCTTGAGTTTAAATGGCAAAGATATCTCGATTGTTTCAATTTTGAAATCCAATAGTAAGTTTATTCCTGAATAAATGCTCTGCAAAACAAAGCAAAACAAAATCGGAATAACAGGTTGATGATATCAGCATTAAATTTAATTTAAGCAAGGTTAATAAATTCATACCCAGTGTTACTTTATATATGTAAGTAACACATTTTACTTCGTAGTATTCGTGCATATTCTTTGCAAATTTAAAAATATAGTTTATTCCAGGGATTCTCAACCGTTTAAAGTTTTATTTCAGCATTGTTATTATAGCTGGAATCTTACATAATGAAGTTATTAAATTAAAGTTACTAGTTAAATAACATTAGCTAGGTAATTAAGTCAAGTTAAAAACAGTTAAATAAAGTTACAGAACCCCTGATGGGTATTGTTTCAATATAATTATAAAGGTATTTTGTTTCAAACATCGAAAGATTCGTTCTTAATAAAATCAATCACAGAACATGCACACAAATCTTTCATCAGTACACCAATGATTGTGTAAAAAAATGTATAGCCAATAGTTTCAGAGTCAATTTAAATCCGAGATTAACGAAATAAAGTTTAAATGTTGTAATTGGACCGGACAGACCTCACCCGCATGGTAAACCATCTACATACAAGGCGTCCCCGTGACCGTGGAGAACCTTTGAGGTGGTGATAAAGAACACATTTCTAAAACAAATTTTCAAATAAAAAACCCTTGAGGCGTACCTCCCTTTAAAGCAGTTTTTTAAATTTCTGATTTCAAACGGCCGTAGCTCCGATATTGTTAATTTTTTAAGCTTAATAGATTAGAACTTTTCTAAAGATAATTTGCTTATCTACAAATTAGGTCATGACCCCTTATCGTCTAGAATTAACGGATTTCGAGTTATAAATTAAGTTAAGAGAAAAAATGTTAAAAAATTTAGATTTTATCTTTTTTTTACTTTTCTTACGAACCCCGTATCTCTTAAACGAAACGTCTTAGGAAAAAACTGACAACCTAAAACGCATAGGAAATTTAACGGGCTATAACTTTGGTCAAATAAACTTTTATGGGAAACCAACCGTCTTCATAGAAATTCTGAAAATAATGAACAAGGTGCAAGGTAAAAAAAAAAGTTCACAAAATATTTTTTAATAAATTTTCAAAATGGCCTCCGTCATTTTCAGCACACAGGCGTGCTCTTTTCAAAAGGTGTTGCACGGTATTTTTTATAATGGTGCTCCTTTCGTTAAGTTTTGTCACACCTATCTGTATTCTTTTCAATAATTTATCCTTTTTACCTACACCTTGTTCATTATTTTTGGAATTTCTGTGAATAAGTATATGTCATATGAATAACTATTGGAGCACTTGTAGATACTAGAAATATTGGGAAGGACGGCTTTACAAAGCGAATATTAAATGGAGATCATTTTAATCTGAATTGGAATGGGCAAAAGTCCATATAAATCTTACAATAGAAGATTGGGATAAGGTAATTATCGTTAGTGATGAAACTCGATTGGAAACTGTTACAGAAAGAGCTTAATTTGTTAGTAGAAAACTTGATTTTATTTTTTTTTTCCAGATTATAATTTGGTTTTGCCTTACGATTTAAGGACCAAACCCAGTCCACCTTGTCATTTGCTGCCTTATTACAAATCTCTGAGAAGGCATATAAGTTTATGCAAGACGGAGCACCATGCCACAGATCAAAATCCAGAATGTTTGCAGTCGTTGGCACTGGCTGACCTCATCGATATAAAATAGAAAAAATAGAAAATTTTAAACACAAGGGAACACAAATGAAGTTCTACAAGGTAATGGCGGTTCCCATCCTGCTTTACGGCAGCAAGACTTGGATAACGACAACCCGACAGAAATTTAAAATAGAAACAGCAGAAATGATGGAATGAATGGTTCTTGCCAGCAGTAAATGGTTGCACATTGCTGGACATAAGACCAAATACAGATATCAGAAGAGAATTGCAAATATTCTTTATAGAGGAAAGAATGATAGATTGCAAACGTCAACGAAAAGAGCATGTGGAAAGGATGGAAGACTAGCGGCTGCCAAAATGTGCCATAAAATACTGCCCGAGAGAAAAGAGAGATATGTGAGATTGAGAATTGGAACAGGCCTATACAGTGAAGCAGACGACTATAACGAGAAAATTTTACGTGGCCCCAATTCAATGACTAAATGTGTATATGTCGCGGTAAGCTCTGGTTATATAATCTCTGGTTCTCCACAATTTCAGAGCTCTCAATCACTGCAGATTGAGAGCTCTAAGGTAAGTTTGTAGCTAAGAAAAGGTCGTCGGAAATGATAAAATAATTAGGTATCGGCTTATAATAAACAATATAACTTCCTTCTAACGGAATGTTCTCAGTGCCAAAATAACAATGAAACCGTAGCGGCTATGAGAAGAAAAAATTTTCCCAAGCAATCAAATGGCAATTCACTTGAGCGAATACTTTAATATTCTACATTATGGTAATATTTTAAGTATACATAGTTTTAGACAAAATAGTATACAGTAGCAGTCATAGAAAGTGCATCAGTGATTACTTCCGAATTAAAATAACAAAAAATAACGCACATAACGTTAGGATTTTCAAACCGGGGGTTTGGGGGTATGTAATACCCTCCAGTGCAGTAAAGATTGTGCCCAAAAAAAATGGATTATTGCGCTTATGGGTTTCAAACCAGAAATATAACTTCTAAAAATCTAAAATCTAAGATTTCTGATTTGAAATTCAATAACACATTTTCTTTTTTTGAACACAATCACTGATGTATTGAGGGGTATTATAACCCCCAGGCCCCCGATTTGAAAAACTTAGCTTTATGATTGTGTTCAAAATCGAAAATGTAATTTTGGCTTATGAGTTTCAAACCAAATATTTAACTTTTTATCTATTTCTATTCTATTTTCTGTTCTTTATTATTGAGAATATATTATAATATATTACTTAGAAATATATTTTCTAATTCGGGAATAATTCCCAATGCAATTTCCCGGTGTCCCCGGATGCACTTTACATAACTTAGGTAGTGATAGAGGACACTAAAAAATATTTAAGCAGATATGTTTTCGAAATTCAAACCCGAGAGTTAGACCTCTTTAAAGCATTATTTTAAATTTCCTCCTTCATATGACCAGGAGAGTGTACCAAGAGAGAGCATCTTTATCACATGCCGGTATTGTTGCCATACCTACCGATATTGACCGAGGTCTGTCAATGTATCAAAATCGGTAAAAAGTGGAATATTTAAAAATGATAAGATGTACTAAAAAATTTGTCGATCTAACAACATTAGTTGTTAGATAAGTATTTATTTAAAAATTAAAGTGGATTTCGAACTGCGATATGGAAATTTCACGATACTGGTCTGTATTAAAAATATCTTGTTTGATATTCTAGTCCACTGCCCGGCACACATAACTGCAACGCAGTCGCCATGTAATTAATTAAAGCACAAAATTAATTAAATCACTAAATATTTCGAATTCTCAAACATAGTCCGTTGTGTTGTCAAAATTTCGAATTGAAATCAATATTATTAAAAATATTCTTTAAATTAATAATTAGAAATTTTACAGCTCGAGAGAAAAAATTTGAACCTTTTATTACTGCTAATACCTACTTACTGTAGAAATTGTTTTATGCGCTCTGTGTTAGTGCAAGTAATTATTTTATTATTATAGCATTATTACCGCTAGTAGATGTAGAATCTGTTACTGTTGTTACTGCACTAGATAAATTTATACTAGAAGGTTGAGTTATCACATTAAGATTACTATCATCCTTTTGTCCCAATGCTTCCCTTATAAGCGACTTGGATGCACAACACTTGGTTCCAAGCTTTCGACACTTAAACACTTCAGTCATTTCCGCATTTCCTACAAAATAAAAAGGTTTAAATTAAATAACTTCAATATAGTATAAATCTTTGAACTCGAACGTTACGTCATCATATGTTCGCATCACTAACCAGATAGTATAACGTAATACCCAAGTGCAAAATTGTGTGAATGACTTACGGAAACAAGTAAAACTTAAATATGAAACAATGCAAGATCCAGGGCATTCCGGTCTAGAATCCATTGATGTTGTTGTTATTGGCATAGTTGTGGTAATGTACTGAGGTCTGGGTCTTGCGGTGGTAGCTGCCACTCGAGTGTTATCACAACAGACGGAACCTTTTTTACAATCCGATGTTCTGGGAATAAGTACAGATGGGCGTTCGCAAAATGCAATCATGATTATGTTTGGGAGGCAATATCCAGGGCAACGAGGACCTAAATCTGGCGTTGTTGTTCGTGGAGTTGTTGAAGTAGTTATTAATGCACTACCCGGTTCACTAGACTGAACAAATTTAATTATTAAAATTGTTTGTAAACTTTAATTAAACATTTCTTACAACAGTTGTTACACAGCAACTTCCATCCGATGGACAATCAGCATCTGAATCAATTTCGTCACAGAACAACGCGAAGAATCCGCTTACACATTCACCATTACACGGTTTAAGAGTTTCACTGGGTATTCTATTTAATGGAGAAATTTTTACGCTTTCTGTAGTTGTTGTTGGCATTGTTGTAGATAAAGGAACTTTATTGGTGGTTCTCTCTGTTTTAGTTGTGTTACTTATAGTTTTATTTGGTATTATTAAATTGGAAGGAATTTTGTCTCCATAAATATCGCTTGATACACAACATTTTAAGCCGGTTTTACATAAATCTGCTGTTGTGATAATCGCATCGCAATAATCTGCTATTCTACCAGCAACACACATTCCAGGACATCCTTTAACTAATTTAAAAGTAAAAATATTACTTCGACTTTTTACTGCCTAAGTACAGGATAGAACTTACGTGTATTAGTTTTATCTGATAAATTTGAATCGTTGGAAAATTTGTCCACCTTCTGCTGAAACATTTAAAAATGGATTAATAATATTATAATTTGCTTTTAATAGGCATTTTTAAATAAAGTTGAATTGATTTTAAGCGATAACGCTTAATTAAACAAGCACTTCTTCGGTGTCGTATAAATTTCATATTAAACGAAAAACGAAATCCACTCTGTACACAAAAGTCTCAAAATTAGTACCCACCAGTGCAAAATTTTATATATAAACTGATTATCATTAAAACTTATAATCCGGTCTGCGATAATAATTAAAGGATAGTAATTAAAAAACTAATTAAAAGCTCTTAGTAGGTACTAACAATTTTATTTAAACAATATGTTGTTAATATAGGGGCATTTCTCTGTAAACTCGTATTTGGCTGTCCCGACCGACTCTTTCAATAAGTACTTTAATTATTTACTAATAAATCATTCCTAAAGAAACTCTAATCCCGAAACTTTAAGGGCTGATTGTTTTAAGCACCATAACTATTTTAATTTTTTTTCTACACATGTTAGAAGCTCTAAAAACACAGTCCCCTGGCTGTCCCCACCATTGATTTGTTGACTAGATATGGGATTTACGAGAAAGGTATTATAGCTACATACATTTGTCAGTAATTATCATAAAGCAAACATATTAAAATATATTATTTTCATAAAACTAGATCTCATTACGCATTTTATTATTTAGTAAACACCTGCAAACTTTGTCCCCAAAATTTTTATACAGTCCCCTGCCAAAGATTTAAATCCATAGAAAAAAAAAACTGTAAGATTAAAAAACATTGTTCTAAGTGAAACGAAACGCAATTGATGTGAAGTTAGCTACGATGCCGAAAGCGGTGACGAGACGCCATCTTGTTTAGTTTCAGAGTGACATTTGTGTGGTGAACACGTGTTTGTTCCCGCACAGTCCTCCGGTAAGTGATAATATCATGTTAATTACTTTAATTATTAAACAGTCCCCTGTCATGGTTTTTTAGAAAATCGCTAATAACTCGAAAAATACGTATAAGTTCAGTGGGCCACCTTATTTTATTAAAACAACAGTTAAGTTTCTTCGAAATAGGAGACTTTTTATTGGCAAATATTTAAAAAAATCGCCAGGACAACATTTATATGGAGCCTGTACGAGCTTACAGAGAAATGCCCATAGCATGGACTTCAGCGATGCAAAAATTAATTGTTCGCGTGTATAAAACCTGTACCAAGTTTGTTATACATTTTTTGTATATTAAATAGGTTTTTATCAAAGTTTATAATTAAACTTGAATTGCATTTTAATTGTTTAAATTTAGAATACATGAAAATGTCCAATAATACCACAAAATGCGGAAACCTTTTAATTAGCCTCGTTAAAGCTGCAATAAATTATTATTAGATGAATGATAAAACATAACAATTAATTATATTTCAATTATGATACTTAAATCTTTTTGATACTAAATTATTATTTTAAAAGTTTGCAACTCTGAATATTTTACATTAAAAAACAACTTTAAATGTTACGAATACAGTGCACCCTTGATAATCCGAACTCATTTTTAAATTTAATTAAATTCTTAGAATTTTTCAACAACTCCTTAATCGTCATTAATCGCTGTAAATTTGAAAACAAGTGAGCCTTTTAGACAATATTTTTTTATTTATTTTCACTGCGTACTTGAAATAAATCATCCAGTAACAGCGTTACAAAACATACTCCGATCTGGTAGATAAAAATCGACTTTATACCATGAACTGAAAAAGTAATGTAGTAACTTATGTTAGGAACATTCGCAATAATGAATAGTATATTACTGGCCAAGCATCGAAAATGATCCGTTACTGGGCGCGCAGCTATATTAAAAAGTGAGCGTAGCGCTCCGTTACCCTCCGCTCCGGCGCTACGCGCCGTTTTGACGAACGCAGCCAAGGCAATCGAGAATCTAACCTAAAAACGAGTTTAACGTTTGTCGACAACTGAATACAAGCGCTACGGCTATCAGTAAGACTATATCAGAACGCACGTACCGTCAATAGAACTCTTGTGTTAGCGAAATCCCTATCTAAAATGCATGTAAAATTTTGATTTTAAAATGCCGTTTTCTTGAAAACTAATGGATAATCCGCAAAATTTTTTGTTTTAAAATACTCAGAAAATTGTCCTCTTTTCAATAGAGCAAGTGTCGAAGCTCAATTCGTGTTGGGGGTCGACTGACAGTCCCCACCTTTTCTTGTTTATTTATTCTTTATTTTTAAATAACTCTTCTTTAAAACAAAAATTTTTGTAGTGTGTTTTGGTGATAAACCGTACTTTAGCATTAGAAATTGTTTGGAAGTGGCCAAATGGCCACTTCTTAAATCACCACCAATATAGTATACACCAAACAAATCTCCGGATATGTTTCCATAAAATTTGGTGTACGGATGATTGGAGGTATTGCGGCAGAATTTTTTTATGAAAATCAATATTTTAACTTTGAACAGCTGCCTTTTTGTCAAATTACTCCGTTAAAGACTAGATAAACTTGTATGTTTACTATATCTTTTTGAAATTTTGATTTTAGATAAACTGATTCCGCATAGATTTGCCCATCGCAAAATGCTTTTTAAAAATAGGGTTGTCGAATATAGGCTGTAACTGGGCTATTTTTTAATATTTTTGAACAATAAAAATACATTGTATTTTTCTAAAATAAAGCTACTTTTAATAAAAAAAATTATTATGCAATAATATACGCCCACTTTTTCAGAAGAAAAGGAAGTAGTCGTATTTTATAGACCTCCTAAGTAGGCATAACCCCTTAATTTTTTAATGTCAAAATGAAGATATCAAATGAGTGAGGCAACGGGAAATCACCCCCTTAATTGAATTTCTTAGTACATCATCTTGGATTCATCCAAATGCAGCTTATGCACTGCGTAGTATATGGGACTTGAAAAAGAAGTAAACTGGTATATGGAGGTACTCCAGAGTAGTAATAAAATAATGTAGTAATAAAATAAGAAAGAAAATAATAAAATAATGAATTAATGGTTAGTCGATAAGTTAATGGGTAGTAAATAATGTGATGGGTATGAGTGAATCCTATTGGGGAGGCCAGAAACCAGCCATAACAAGACCACTATCTTCACCCCTAACTCAGGTTGTATTTAAGGTAGGATTTAGGATTAAGTTTTTTGTATAATCATTTCTGGTGTATTCTTAATTATCTTAATTGTATTTATTAATTAATAAATGAATTTAGTTAATTGCCACCAAAGAGTTTAATTGAATTATGTAATCTCATTAATTTAACAGTTGACACCATCCAAGTTTGCCCCAAGTGCAAACCCTTGTGGCGGCCCAATCTGCAACAGATAAGACGGACTGAGACGGACTAATGCATACACATTAGTCCAGCCTTCGTAGCTCTACGAGACAAGTACTTGTCGCTTCGTTGAGAACCTGGGATCGAATCTCCCAGCGGCCGGACTTTTTATATGATAATTAATTAAATAAAAAGTCCGCGAATTAAGTAATAGAGGACGCCACATCTTCTTAATACATATCAGATGGCGCTACAACCTCTACCTTTACACCCTTAAATAAAATTTGAATTATTTTTCAATTTAAACTCAGAATAAGGTCATTTGTGTATACAATCGAAAAATGAAATCCCTTTTAAAGCCTATTTATCTGCTTTATTTATTGTTATTTTGTATTACATTTACTGCTGAACTACAACCCAGATAACATGTAAGCTTAAAATAAGCTTGCTCAATTGCTTGTCATTGGCTTGCCATGAGAAGGTTTACGTAATAAAGCTTGCGGAAAGGTTTCGGTAACAAGGTTAACATAAAATCCTTATCACAAGCTTGCCGCAAGGATTTGGGTGACAAACTTTATATAAAATCCTTGTCAGAGGCTTTACAAAGGCTTGTCAGCGACAAGCTTGTCACGTAAAGCAAAACACAAGGCAAGTCGAGCTATATAAAATGGCGTCTTTTTGCTTGTCATTGGCTTGCTATGACAAGTTTTGCGTAACAACCTTGCAAAAGGCTTGCCGAACGCCTTTCAGTGACAAGCTTGACAGTGACAACCTTGTCACGTAAAGCAAAACACAAGACAAATCAAGCTATAGGTATAAGTGTTAATTAATTAACACTTATTTCATACATTGCATATATTTTTGTATTCAAAAATTTATAGTAATATTAATTTAGTAATTTTATTTTAATTTTAATTTCAAAAAATTTACTACATTTACAAAACAAGTAAAATTTTGAATTATTTAATTTTGGTATATTCCAGCTGAAAATAATTTCGTTACATTTATAGATATTTAATAAACCGAAATACACAACACCAACATAAAAAATTGATTGTAAAAGTACAGGTAGAGATTCCAACAATTTGTTTTATTATAAAGTTTATGTCGTATTATATTTACCGGTAAACTAAAAAGACAAAATTTATTACTTTTTTAAAAAAATTTAAAACAATATTTGATTAGGTTGGGTTGATTTTAGTTGAAAATTTTTATTTTTATTTTATTCATTTAGTAGTAGTGGGAAGTTGTGCCTCAAAGTTATTCATTTACTATTAAAATTATTATAAAGTTTGTTCAAACAACTTGACTTGCAATAATTTGCAAAACAAGAAACCGCGACAAAAATGCAAGTTAATGGAAGTGGCTCCCAAGGTGGATGCACCCAGAAAGGTCAAAATAGGAGAAGGGAGACCAAGACTGGAATATCAAATAAAAAGACGAAGCATACAATAGGGAAGTTAGTTCGTTTTCGGCGTGTTGCTGTCAGTCATAATGTATTCATGTATTCCGGATTCGGAAAAAGAACTAAAAAGTAATTTTATTGTTTTATAATTATTGTTAATCAATAACATAAAATAGTTAAAATGTCTGGCTGTTTTCATTGCTGGTTGTTAGCTTAATTTTTTTATGTTTATTTTAACTATGTTTGGACTAATGATGTTATTTCTGACGCGCATGATGAATAGATTAACGAGATTTTAAATTTATTTTATAATAATAAATTATAATAATAAAAACGCAAATTCGTCTCGTCACCACTGTTTTGCTAAAATTTATTCGGAACACATAACAGTGGCTTTAAAAACAATCGAAAATAGTTTATAACAAGTTTATGGAACCATATCAGACCGATTAAATCTGACTCTGCTATCGAAAAATCCTCAAGTCGTGTGGTTCTCATACAATTACAATACAATAGCAAATCCGGGAACTTGAATAAGTTATTGATATTAGAAACCTAAAAGTTATATGCAATATTATTATACTGCTAGCCAGCTCTAGTTATTAATGAACCGACTACACACAGTTATAATGTTCCGTAATTTTCAAGAAGAATAGGGAACAGATTATGCTAAAATAGGACAGTTGGTACCTCTACTAGTAAAATCTAATTAAAGATATAATATGCTGTATATAATAATGGATTTCAGTTTATTTGTCTATCCTGACGGTTCTTTGCAACTCACAGTTTATAAACCGCTGATGCAAGAATTTATTTTTAATACTTGCAGTGACTCGCTTACTATGAGATAGCCGTAACAAATCGTCTCGAAAATGAGTGACGATAACGGCGTGAAAGGTGTTTTTCACAACTTGTTGAAAATTAAATGTTTTTCTTTGCAAAAATTGGTTCAATTTTCAGAGAAACAATTTCTTGTTGACCTATTGATCCATCTCGATTGTTGTTTTTGTAATTTTTTTTTTGAGTAAATATTCAAACTTTATCCGCTACCACTACAACTTTCAGTTCATCATATTGATGATCCACTGTCTCGAGTTGCATTTTCAAGATTATAGCGTTAGAGCTTTCTTTTTATTATTAACAGTTATTTTTTTATTTTGTATTAACGTAATATTTATGTTTGATTACTACTTTTTAGGTATGCTATGAGGTGGATTTGAGTACTATAAAGCTACTAAATACTTAAGGCAGTGTTCTAGTCTAGAATTTTGAAAAAATCGATTTTTTGTTTTCTGCATATTCTTAAAGTTTAAATATTGAAGAATATATCCTCAAGAGAAAAATTTAAAAGTCCAGTGATTTATGTAGTTATAGCTATTTTAGTGACGCACTGTAAACCCATCAAGCCGGAGCATATGGGGAAATGCCTGACAGGTGACCATTTCAGCTATAAATTATATAAATGTACAAATATAGGTCAACCCAAAACACTTAAAAATCCTAAATATTTTCGTATTTACTTTTCATTTCAGATCAAGTTACAAGTTTATTACAAAACTACATTTTTTGACCTGGTTGACATGATATGTCATGTTTTGTATGACCGAGTTAGTTCAAATTTTATACCAACCTTCAATATACCTCTCTGTCTATCGCCCCTACTACCAAAATTATTTTGTTAACTATTTTAAAAAATTAAAACTTATGGGAAAAACGGGCCAAAAACTGTTTTTTGTTATCAGACAGCTGCCGTTTCGCGAAAAAATTTTTTTTCAATGTTCTGTTTGGTAGGGGGCTATAACGAAATTCTTATTAATAATGAATCTTTTTTGTAATTTTATTTCAGATTTCCAGAAGGGTTGCAATCGTGTCAACCAGCACACCCACTTTTATTTTATACTCAACTTTACTAACTGATAAGTCGCTTAATTTAAATTTTTTTCGTTCAAAAAGTTTTTCATAGATTGTCGAAATATCAATGTTGTAGAAAAATGAATGGTAAAAATATTGTTTGTTTCTTTTTGGTCCAGCTCGAAAATACATTTAAAATTTATGGCTCTAGACTAGAACACTGCCTTAAATCTGATGAATGTATTTAATTTTTAATTGATATTTTAAATGGCAACAAAACTTTTCTAAACGTTCAGACATCGAATACTCCAATAACAAATAAAAAACAATTTGCCCAAATATTTTTGTTAATTACTTCTTTAACAAGGATTAAATGGCCATTGAGCAACAATGTTCCAAATAAACTAATTTTAAAGTAAAAATGTATGCAAAACAAAGACTTTTAAGCACATTTAATCATGTTTAATAATAAAATATTATAAAACTTTTGACGTAACTTTTACTAGATTTTACTATCTGATTAAAAGTTGGCAATTATAATTTTTCATTAAACAGATAAAATTAATTTTGAATATATTACCAATATCGTGCTTTGCTTTAGTCGTTTGTTTTGTAAAGAGGTAAAGACTAATAGTAATACAACTAGGTGGAAATATACAGAGTACTTCAGCAGCTATCTACTTAGAAGGTTAACATAAATCTCTGTTTGAATTGACGTGAATGTAAATAAATATGTTGGTAATATAACATATACCCGCCATCTTAAATTTAGGGGAATATGTTTTTATTACATAATTTTAATATTTTTTTCCCATTTTAATCTGAAATGGTTGATGGTCCCATGGTCCCATTTATTAGATGGATTCACACATTACTCTTATGCTCTGAAAATATAATTAAGAATATTAATTTTTCCTATTCTTCTCTTTGGGAAAAAAAATGTAATGAAATGGCAATACAAAATCCAGAGAGAATAATTGCTAACTATGTATTGGACTGACAAGCATACATAAGAACCAAAGGAAATGTTCATCATTTAAAATATAAGAACACAATGCACTAATTATTTACAGTATAGAAAAACTGATAACTGATAAAAAATGTAAGATGAAAGCAGATAGATTGACCAAGTCAAAATGTTGAGCAAACCGCAAGAAGCGGTCAGAAGAAGTCATCGGAGAAACATAACTGAAAGAACCATTCACCAAACTGCAAACTGCATTCTGGTATATGGTGCTTACTGAGTGATGTCACTCAGAAGAAATAGTTTTTATAAAATGTATCAGCAATCTCCATTCTGCTTTTTGGTCAATACAACGATGATACCTTCAGGATTTTGTGCTCGTTTCAATTCTTCCCATTTGTATTTGCAGATTGACTCCCAGTTATGGTGGATCTTCCACATTGGATCTACTTAGCATTATTGGATCTTCGGCATATTTGTATTAGGAAAAGTGTAAAGAACACTTTGAGTACCTACGCATTCTAACTGTTTCTATTTCTAACTAATCCCTATGTTTGACGACGGTCTGCATAAATCAACCTTAAGAATAATGCAAATTACTATTGTCTACATTTTTATAAGTTGTTTCCGGCTAATGCAATTACGTTGTATTTTTTATACTGGATGTCAGAAATCTTAATATTCAATTTTAATAATTGACATTTTATTATTACTTTTTTTAATTTTATCATTTGTAAATGATAATAATTGATACCAATGTTGTCAAGATTGTATCTATTTTATGGTAAAACAACTTATTAGCTTCCGTTAATTTACAATTTCTTGGCACTTTTGGCACATTAAATTTTAGTTAAAGTAGTTTTAAAATTTTTAACAGCTCTAGAAAACAGTAGTTACATTTATTGTCATGTTTTACTAAGTTTTGCTTTCGTGCTGTTTCTTAATATATTTCTATATTCCACTAAAGATTATCAACCACCTATTCTCGCATTCAAAAGTTCCGCTATTAAGGGAAATAGAAAGCGTACTTTGTCCAAATCACTCTTATGTTCTTTAACCACAACATTTCATGGGATGCCCTAGATATTTTAGTTTATTTTTTTTACAAATTCTTAACTTTGTCAAAATGATCTAAAAAGAATTTTAAAATAAAATAAATTTTCAAAACTTTCGAATGTTAAAATAAATTAATTTTAACTGTAAATGTAAATGCACAGGCAAATTAAAAACAAATGAAAAACCAAAAAAAGGGGAAGGTTGGTACTTAATGCAAATTTAAAAGCTACAATTACTACAATACCATCAGGCAAGCATCGTCAAGGGACTTGGTGTTTATAAGCCAATTCGAAAAAATAATTTTGAAAAATGAAAATCACAAAATTTCTAATGTAAAGAACGGCAAGTATAATCTTAATGATATGTAGTAAGAATTGTAATCAATTAAAGTAACAGTACAAAATAAAAAATAAAAAATCTAATAAAAAACGAAATTAATTAAAAAAAGCCGTATAAAATTTTACAGTAAAGACAAAGTTAAATCCTAAAAATACTTCAAATAACGGTGAAAACCAAAAATAAAGTTTTATATTTTAAAGTACAAGTTTTGAGGAATCTAGAAAAATTATGAATTAAAATATTGCACAATGTTTCCTAAACATACCACATTTTAATGAGAATTTTTTTAAGCATATTATATTTGAAGGATAAATCCGAGGGGAACTGGCTATATTATTAGAAATTTGTAATTTTTTATTTTTACAATTTTCAAATAACATTGTTTGTAAAGGTATATAATATATTCATACACCAGTTGAACCGTTCATCCGAAGAAAGAGAAAAAACATGGGAAATTGATTTCTTAAATTTCTGCTTCCCATTATAACGGATGAGAATGAGAAAGGTAACAATTTAAAGCGATTTATCACCAAAGATAACACTTGATATTTTGTTTTTTAATTACTGTTGAAAATAAAAAAATTTATTATTGAGTTTTGAGTTTTGTGTTGGGTATTTTTAGACGCGGAAAAAAAATCTCTTTAAATTGCGATACCTTTCTCATTCTTATCCGTTATAATGGAAAGCAGGAATTTAAAAAAAAGTAATTTTCCAGGTTTATTTGTTATTACAAAATAGAATATGACATTAGCTAATTATTACAAAAATTTAATTGAAACTTTTAGATTATATAACAATTTATTGTATAATTTTCCCTTAAAGCACTCGCTGATAAATCCATACGGGATTTATTGATAACAATTTAGATTTATTTAAGTTGGTAGTCGTTTTTTCCCGCATGCAAAGGGTGGGCCGGCCAATCAAGTTTTGTCTTTTTAAAATAAAAATTTGTGCTTTGCCACGACAAAATTAATTAGATGGTGGAACTCGGATGACCGTAAATATTATACTTTTTTGCATTTAGATAAAAAGTTTTCATTTAGCAAATCTCGAGTTTATAAGTAGATAATTCCAGTTTTATTATTTTTCTGAAGGTAAATAATTAATAAATATTAAATAAAAGAAAAAGTTATTAAAAATTTGAATATTGCTACTGGCTGTACTGTGTATGAAGCTTAAAAGTGACAGCTGAACTAGAATCAGATAATTTTGTAAGAAAGTTTTTCAGTTTTCTTTGAAATGTGATATTAAATACGTTTATAAATATTAATTATAGAAAACAAATTATAAAGTAAAAAACTGAATGTCGTATTGTTTTCTGTACTTATCGATTTAATTCTCTGTGTCTCTGAAATGTATTTGACATAGCAATTCCGTATTTTGCTTCTTTTGTGTCGTGCAGATTTGTTATAAAATGCAAAAAGATAAAGTTAACTTTTTTAAAAATTTCCAACAATGTGCAATCAATGCAAAAATTTAATTTAGCTGAATTTGAGAAGCTTCTCATAAATGAAATACTTTAAAAGATAATAAAAAATAGTTTAAATTTTTAATTAAAACTGCTATTTAAAACTTATAAATAAATTAAATATTAAAAAACAGCAAAATCCTGTTTTTAGTAACTTGACTTGACTCAAAAATTATACTTGTGTCGTGTTTATTTTTTTTGATAAGGTAATTACTTGTCTTAGGTTACTTAATTAACCTAATGATGTAATTATTATTATTACACGGTTCAGAACTTCAACATTTACCATTGTTTTTATATCTTTGTTTTATATTATTTTGTTTGTTTAAAAGTTTTCGTTGTTCAATTTACTAAGTTAATATGGAAAATCTAGATCAAGTGTGACACTAAGCAGGCAAACTTATTTTCTATAATTAAATAAGAATTAATAACTTTTAAGAATATATTGCATTTGAACATTAAGACTAATAGTATTTTTCCAAATGTACAAACACTTTAATTGAAAACATCTCATCTCGCCCGGCGATAGGTAATGGCAAACCACCGAAGTGGTCGCCGTTACCTAGGACAAAGCTGAAAAATTATCGAGTTGAGGATACAGAAAATCTTTTTCTAAATATTTTGATTAAATAATTGAAAATACCTGTTCTGAAGTAATTGTAAAAGGTGTGAAAATTGTAGTTGTAGGTTTTTCTGTTGTGGTTGTTTTAATGGTAGTAGTATAGTTTAATGGTGAATTTTTTTCTGTAGTATTCGATGCTGGTGGTTCTACACAACATTTCATTGATGGCGTAGGACAAGCAACATCTTCAAGTACGTCATAGCATATAATTGTTGCTAAGGCATGAACGCATACACCAGGACAATCTTTGGCATCAGCTGTACTCGTTATTGTATCTAGAAGACCTGAAATTGTTCGTAATATTATAAATATGTTTGTTAATTTTTTCTAATGAAAACAATTTTGATTGGTTATTTCTTAATATTTTCTTGAGATATTTTCTGAAAGAAGGCAGTTTAATAACTTGCATCAATTTATTACGGAATCTTTAACAGTTTTAAACGTGTTTTCTAGTTTTAACTTCTACTTTAATAAACACGATGTAGAATGATGCAACTTATCTTGTAAACAAATATCTCGAGTGGAGAAAGAGAAGAAGAAAGGAAGAAACGTTTACGGATAGCTTAAATAAATTAGATGAAACTTAATTTAAATAGATTTAGTCAAATATTGTAAAAAGCAAATCTTTCTTCTTCTTTAAACTGTAAAGCAATTTATAAATTCCAATGCGTCAACATTTTTACAGTTAATATACATTTGGTTATTGTAACGGAAGTGTATACCTATTCATTAATTAGAACAATTCTCGTTTAATCGATATAACAACTTCTCGATATTATTACATTATAATTACAAGAATTAATATAAAAGTATGATAATTTATTTTCTAATGCTTAATTTGATGTTTCTCTTTTGTTTCATTTATAGTAATAATATATAAAAAATATTTTGCAACTGGCATTTTGTATCTATAATTAAAAAATGTTATTGCCAATAACAGTAAATAAATATAATATACAGAAGTACCGTATCTCGGTAAGAAAGTATTGATTAAAATTTATAAACAGGGTAGTGCTTGAAATATAAGTACCTGAAAGAAAACTTCCTGCCAAAGAATCATCCTGGCCCAATACCTCATTGATCACAGTGCACAATAACACAAATAACAAGTAACGTCCAAGTGTAGGCATAATAAAAATAATGAAGAAGAGGCATACACGTCGTTGTCAATATCAGAACATTGCCTTCTAACTCGTTTGTTGAAAGCCGCTAGTGTTTTACGTTGCTCGTTCATTCATATACGCGAAGAACTGTTGTGCTATACGGAATAATATCTTGATACCCGCTGAAATTTACCGTTGATGACTACAGTGGATCAAGGTTTGTGTTTGATTTTGACTCGGGCACTACAACATTCTACAGTTATTCAGTACCTACTCCAATGAAGATTGGCCGCCGCGCTGAGGTCCTAGTTCGTCTTTACTAAAAGCACTTGTGGTCAACGACCTTTTAATCGTCTACATTGATCACGTTCCGATGTATAATAAATGGAAGACTTAAGTAACTTCATTCTTCCATAAAGTATTTCCAGGTAATAGTGTAGGAGTCACTTGTAACATCAACATTATTGAAGCGCTAAGTACTTCTTTAATTGTAAGGCCAAGGTAAACTTCTTCTCAATAAATTCACATTGACCCGATTCATGATCTGCATTATATTTATAAAAAAAAAATATCTTAATTTAATTTATAGGTGTAACCGTTTAATTTACAGTTTTAAAAAAACCAAAACCAGTTCTCACTATTTATACATAGAGAAATTATCATCCCTTTTTACCTTCCGGACAAATTCAATTTATAGGAAATAGAATTTCAAAATATATAAATTACTAACCAATCAAATTAGTTCGTACAATGCTATGACAACAATAATGTATTATAAACCAGAACAAAACAAACAATTGCAACGCGGAAAGAAAATCCAATCATCGCAAATGAGATCATCAATCATAAAGGGTTATTTTAACATTGAAGTTATTTTGAAATGCTGAGACGATGGTGACTAGACCATAAACGTATTGGTTATCCCCAAAGAATGTCCTCTAAATGAAGACCAAGAATCTTTACTTCAGAATGATCAAAACCATCCATCGTGTCTTTCTAAAACGTGAGCCAAAGTGAAATATCATGAAAACTATTTTACCAGAGCACAAGCACAGTATCATCAACATATAGTTACGACAACATTAAAAATTATCTTGACCAAATCGCATCCGAAAATGTATTCAAAAATATTTTCCATGTCCAATAAAACCGTTTATGGTCCAGATATGTACTATCTATCGCTTAAAGGTTTTTATTCGTTCTAATTTTAATTAAGTCCAAGCTTTATGCATTACGAGAGAATCCCATTATAAATATTTGAACACCAGATTTTCATTTACGAGATTTATTCGGATTTTTTAGTATTTGCAAAGATTTTCTTTCGGTTAAACATTTTTGTTTAATTAAAAATTAAACACCAAAACAGAATAGAAAGAATTTTTAGAATTTCTTTAGATCTTCCTCTGCTTTTAGATAGGAGCAAGAAAAAGCTTATCCAGTTCTCAAAATTTTTTTTAAATTTGTATAGGTATCAAATTTTCCCGGTAATTCCCTGCTTGTGTCATTTTTATTTTAATTTTTTTCAAAATTTACTTACATTTCTAGAAGTGTTTCTACTAAAACACATGAAATTGTCTTAAGATTTTTATTAAAACTTTATGCCAAAATTTTTTTCAATTTGTATTATAAATAAAAGTTAAATAATTTGAGTTAATAATTTCTACGTATGCATTCTTTACTTTATACAGTTAAAATTCTGATAATTTACTGCATTGTTTAGTTTCTGTTTAAAATTAATTTTATGATTTGTGTGACTTTAATTTTAATTCTTCAAGTATACTTCTCATACTTTTTTAGTTGTTGGGTTCTAAGTATTATGTGTTTCGAACAAAATATATTGTCAACTAATGACCGTCCTGCTCATGTTTTTATTAGTTTATGAATTATTTCCTAATTCGTCTTTATGTAGTCGGCTCATCAGGGGTACTCGGGAGGTGAATTACTGCGGCAGTACCTATATTGTACACTGAGCAGCAGTATAAACAGTATCATCATTGAAGAATTACTCATGAAGATCTTTCTTTGGTATTGTTTTTCTGGAAAACCCATAAGATGAATGAGCTATGTGTTTATAAGAAAAAAACGTGAAATGTGTAATTGCAATGTGTAAAGGGTACCTCCCTTTAAAGCAATTTTTTGAATTACTGATTTCAAACGGCCATAGTTCCGATATTATTCATTTTTTAAGCTTAATAGATTAGAACTTTTTTAAAGATCATTCTCTTATCTACAAATTTGGTTATAACCTGTTATCGTCTAGAATCAACAGATTTCTAGTTACAAATTAAATTAAGGGAAGAAATGTTAAAAAAATTCAGGTTTTTCTTTGCTTTTCTTGTGAACCGCGTATCTCTTAAGCAAAACGTCTTAGAAAAATTATTAAGTTTAATTATTAAATTAAAATAAGTTTAATTGGCTACAACTTTGGTCAAATACATTTTTTTGGAAAACCAACCGTTTTCACAGAAATTCTGAAAATAATGAACAAAGTGTAGGTAAAAAAAAATTCACAAAATTGCTAAAAATCTCAATTTGATGTATAGCATAATTATATTTTAATATCAAAATGTATTGTAGCGTTTGACATTTGAGCAACATTGATATAAAGCGCATTAGTTTATCGTTAACTACTTTATTCATTTATATTGCTTATTTATTATTGTTAATATTGTTAATTAGTTTGTTTTATTAGCTTTAAGCATAATTTCCTTTCGTGTTTTATTATCAATATTGTTATATTCAAACCTCGAATTTTTTGTACGGCTATTTCAATGGCTATTTTAGCTGCATTGGCAGCTAAAAGAGAATGCTAAAGAAGATATCCCCAAAGAAGGCTTCCAGATGCAAAAGTCTTTTCTAGGATACACGGGTTTGTATAAAAGTTATTGTTAAACTCACCAAGATGCATTCAACAATAAATTATGTAAAAATAAATCCCTGTAGATACTTAACGGAATTTGGAAGATTCCCAAATGTGTATAAAGAAAGAAGTCGGCATGCTGTCGATAAATGCTTACCAAACAGCCAAGACGTTTTGGATATAGTAGAAAGCAACCGGGCAACTAGAATCAGAAAATTGGAAGCTGAAATACAAATATCTAAACACAAAGTTAATCAAATTAAATAGTAATATTATTTTTAATGAATTTTTTAAAAAATTATACCTTTTACAATTAGATATGGAAAATTTTACATAAATCCCAATACTATCCATATCGTTTATATCCGGTGCATGTATTGGATAATGGAGATTATGAATCAAGATTAATTTTTTTCAACTACTTACGAGGGCAAGCGAATCCACAAAGATTTATTGCAAAGATTTTGTTTACCAACGAGGCGCAGTTTGCAAAAGATGGTGTAAACAATTGTAGAAATGATCATCGATGGGCAGTAAGAAATCCCAGGGAGAACCTTGAGACAGGACATCAGCGTGAACTGTTGGTATGTAATACTGGGAAACCAAATTATAGGTCCCTATTGTTTTTCCACATAACACAAGGCTTACAGGCTTACTTCGTCTTTTAGAAGAAAATCTTCCATTATTGCTAGATAATATTCCACTGACACCAAGACAAGGAACGTGGTCTCAGCATGATTTCATAATCTGGTCTCAGCAGAAAGGAATTAATGGAAAGAATACAGATAGGTGTGACAGAAGCGCCATTACAAATAATACCGTGCAACACCTTTTGAAAAGAGCACGCCTGTGTGCTGAAAATAAGGAAGATCATTTTGAAAATTTATTAAAATTTATATTTTCCCCTAATTTAATTTATAACTCAAAATCCGTTAATTCTAGATGATAAGGGGTTATAACCTAATTTGTAGCTAAGCCAATGATCTTTAAAAAAGTTTTATTGCATTAAGCTTAAAAAATCAATAATATCGGAGCTATGGCCGTTTGAAATCAGAAATTCAAAAAATTGCTTTCAAGGGAAGTACCCCCAAAGGTATGGACTTGGATAAACACTTTATTTGAAAATTTGTTTGAGAAAAGTGTCCTTTATCTCCACCTTAAAGATTCTCTACGGTCAAGGGGACACCCTGTATTTATTTTATTATTTTTATATACTTTACATTATTTTATTCCCTGTTTTTTCTTTTATAGTTTGGGATACTTCGACGCTTAACTCCCAACTTCTTTCCATCGTTGTTTGTCGTCACATATCTTCATTCTCCAGCCTCTCACATCCATCATCTCCAAATCTCTGGTCACCTGGTCCCACCATCTAACTCATGGCCAACCCCTCACTCTGCCCCCTATGGTTCTCCACAGCATTATTATTTTGACTGCTTCTTCTTCACTTCGCATGATGTAATATTATGTAATATGCCCAGTAATATTATTCGTTGTGATTTTACGAATTTCACTGTTTTCTCTATCACATTATTGCAAAGTTTCTTTATTTTTCTTTGGTTTGTTTCCACCATCTTCGATCTTTGATCCCAGAATAATTCGAAATATTTTTCTCTTGAGTCTTCCCAATAATTCGGCTTCCTGTTGAGTAAACCAGAGTGTTTCCGCTGCGTCTGTTATTATCGGTCTTATCAGAGTTTGTTAGATTTTCTTATTTTTGATAGTTTCCTATCAAATAGCCCCATTTCCTTCGCTGCTTTGACCATTTTCTTAAACATTTCTACCATTTCATTACGCGATCTTGCCATAATTAGTACGTCTGTTTTCTCTTTTCTGTTTTACCACTATCTTCTGTTGGCGCGTACACATTTATAATTGATATATTTATGTTATTACCTTATCATCTAAATTCTTTGCTATTAAAGAATAAAGCATGTTCCATTTCTTCCTTATATGGTTTTACTTGAATAAAACCTAGTATATTTTTTCTTTTTCACTTCTCTTTGCCCTTTCCGTTTCAATTTCTGTAAGGCTGCCACTTCCACCCCATATTTCTATAGTTCGCATGCCACTTCTTTCATATTTTCTGGTTTCAGTAACGTCCTCACATTCCATGTACTAATATTTATCTTAGCTTATTGTTTCTTTACTTACTTAAGTTAGGTAGTTCTTTTTTTTTTTCTTGTGCATTTCCTTCTCATATATGCTTTTAAGTTGCCACCTTGTCGTATTTGTTTCTTTTTATGTGACAGTATTATTTAGTATTAATCAGTAAAGTAGAATTGACAGTAAAAGATAATATTATCAGTAAATGGCAGTATTGGAAATATTAGGCAGTATTAGATATTATCGGCAGTATTTGTGTAGTAAGTGGTAATATCGGCAATATACTGAGTAGTTTATCTAGGAAATTAAAAATTAATATTTAATTAGTAATAACTGTCTAATACTGCTACTTACTGCTGATATCGGTCAACACTAACTGTATTGCCTATACTCTTAGTGATATCCGGACGTTTGGTCCCCGGACGATTAATCCAGACTTTCAAAAATTAAGTGTACGACAAATGCGCAATTGGACGAAGATACGTCAATGCATCTGTTCTTCCGTACCCGTCAACAGCACGTTTGACTTTGACGACCAAGTTGCGATATCTTTTGACACAGATTTCTTGAGTTTCGGGAGTTTCTTGCAGAAATGCTGCCTTCTGCTTTTGGCAGTCTTCGAGGGGTAAACCACGGTCAAAAATTGTGTACACCAGACTTTCTACTACTTTGGACTTCCCAAACTTCCCCAGACTTCCCCGGACTTCTCCGGACCTATTTTGTGATAGTTTTATACTCCTGAGTCAATTTCACTTTAGTTAGATTTTTGGAATATCTACTATGCGATATGCTAGCATATCGCTTATGCGATGATCGCATATACTATTCAATATGTTAGCAGATATCCCAAAAATCTATCTAATGACAAATTGACTCAAGAGAATAAAATTATCTCAAAAATAAAAAATTAATTTATTAAGAATAAGTGTTATACTAACCAAAAACAAGCTAAAATTACAATTTTCTAAAATAATTTAAGCGTCCCTTTGCTACTCGGCACCCCTGTGCATTGTTATTATTTTTTTTTAATTATAATTTTGCGATAATTTCAATTCTGTAAGGTGCAGTTACGAAAAATGTTTTGTAAATTCTTATTTTGTTATTTATTTTAATCTAGCTTTGTTGACGGTTTGGCGCTTGGCAATGTGATTTATTGAAAGTTTAACGAATTAACCAACTTTCAAGCAATGAATAAAACTTATCGAGAACATATATTTTCGATACAGGTTAGGAAAACTAAGATTTTTCCATTCGAGGCAAAGCCGAAAATTAAAAAATATGGTTTTCCACGAGTATCGAACAATATCTTTTCTAATTATGTTTCAAAAAGAACCAATAACATATTTTTTATACAAAATTCAGAATGAATTTATTAAAATATACTTTAGAATTTCATAATTTTAAAATTTTATATTTTACGGTTGGTAGCTCATTGGTTGCCAACCGTACTTTTGGTTATTTGAGGTACTATAGTTGGAGTTTTTTAAGAATAATATAAAAATTTATACTAAACCGATGACCGCAAAACATTAACCAATGAAATTGATTTGAAATTGGATGTGAACAAAGCGTAAAATTTGCTAGTATAAAGCTGCCTAATTTTAAACCAATTTCATTGGTTAATTATTTCGATGTCATCGGTTTACTATAAATTTTTATATTATTCTTAAAAAAAAACCAATTATAGTATGCCGCATATTTCCCCCGCATACTTTACTTACTTTTAAAAGTGTAAAAATACATACTTACACAAAAAGTATGTAAAAAGTATTATTACATGCTTACACAAAAGTAGGTACTATTTTTCCGCACTATTGGAATAGTGCACAAGTGCGGAAAAGTAGTAGTTTTCCACACTTTTTAATATCACAAAGTAACGCTTTTTGAAACATAATTAGAAAAACAAAATTAATTATTTGCAATTTTTTACTTCTGAACGTAAAAAAACTTTTCTTACCTAACTGCAGTTCGTGCATTTAAAGAAAAATGCATTTTTTCACAATTTCAAACTATTCACTGGCTACTTCACTGGAAAGAAAATTTTACTAGCCTGAGTTTCTTATAAATCCATGAAGTGAGCCCTACCTACAATAATAAAGAAAATTTTTTGTTAGTTATCATTCCAGATGAAAACGGTTTTCTTCAAATTACCTTTATCACTGTAGTCCTTTTGCCTTATTCCTAGAAGCCAGGATAGCTTCTTCGTTGTTTCTTCCAATAAACTTAAGTCATTCACGAACCCAAACACTATCACATATTTTTCTCACTTAAGTATTAAAAAGAAAATTGTTCTCGAATATTAAGAAAGCTTTCGTCAAGATTCTTCAAGATAATTCGAACTCGAAACACCACACTCTCGTTCGCGGAAAACTGAACATTTTTCCGAATTTTCTCCATACGATTACTTTTAAGCTGAATACATGCACTTGCGAAAAGCAATTTTTGTTTTGATTGGTTAAATTTCAATAAAAGGTTCAAATTTTACTAATCAAAACAAAAATCGCATTCCGTAAATCGCTAGTGCGTGTATTCAGCTTAAGGCCTTACAAACGAATGACTGATATGATCCCGTACAAGGCAGGCGTCATAATTCGTATATAACTTTTTTTTTGCTTCCTGTTTGTAACTTTAATCGATCGAGAAAACAAAAAAAAGTTAAGCGGTGCCCCGTACGGACTCATATCAGTCATTCGTTTGTAAGGCCTTAAGCTGAATACACGCACTAGCGATTTACGGAATGCGATTTTTGTTTTGATTAGTAAAATTTGAACCTTTTATTGAAATTTAACCAATCAAAACAAATATTGCTTTTCGCAAGTGCATGTATTCAGCTTAAAAGTAATCGTATGGAGAAAATTCGGAAAAATGTTCAGTTTTCCGCGAACGAGAGTGTGGTGTTTCGAGTTCGAATTATCTTGAAGAATCTTGACGAAAGCTTTCTTAATAATCGAGAACAATTTTCTTTTCAATACTTAAGTGAAACAAAATGGGAAAGTGTTCGGGTTTGTGAGTGACTTATGTTTATTGGAAGGAACAACGAAGAAGCTATCCTGGCCGCTAGGAATAAAACAAAAGGACTACAGTGATAAAGGTAATTTGAAAAAAACCGTTCTCATCTGCAATGATAACTAACAAAAAAATTTCTTTATTATTATATAGGTAGTGCCCACTTCATGGATTTGCCAGCAAGTCAAGTAAATAACCTTAGATCATAGATCTAAGCAAATAACTAATTTAATCACATTGTCAAGCCGTTAACAGGATAGATTTAAAGATATTCCAAAATATAAATTAACAAAACCTTTCGTTAATTATACCTGTTAAAGCCGATCAGACGAATAGTGAAGTATTTAGGACTCAGATCTAGTTGAGAAGTGGTCCTAGAAAGGGACTAAAACTATGGAGTTCAGAATAGCCACTTGAGTCCGGTTAACCGGATCAACGTCAGTCTCCAGAAAATCAAACTTTTTTCATTTCAAGAAACAAAATCAAAAATCTTTCAAAATGGTAATAATTTTTTTTAAACCAGAAGCGACCTAACGTTAAAACCGAGTAACCTTTCAAGACCTAACAATTCTATATGTTTTTATATCAACATGATGAAGATGGGATGCCAACTTCACAAAGATTTACAGATCATCAAATTTAGTATTTATTTAAAATAACAGTGACAAATTCAGGGCCGGATTATCCAATAGGCAAACTAAGCAGCTGCCTAGGGGCGCCGAGTAGTAAAGGGGCGCTTAAAGTATGTCTTTTAAAAAATTGTAATTTTAGCTTGTTTTTGATTAGTCTAACTCTAATTCTTAAAAATTAATTTTTTAATTTTGTGATAGTTTTATACTCCTCAGTTTATTTGACTTTAGTTAGATTTTTAGGATATCTGATATCTGAATAGCAGATATCCCAAAAATCTAACTAAAGTGAAATTGACTCAGGAGTATACAACTATCACAAAATAGGTAAATAATCGAAGGATAAGCTACGGTCAAAAATTGTGTACACCAGACTTCCTATTACTTCGGACTTCCCAAACTTTCCCGGACTTCCCCAGACTTCTCACAAGTTGCACACCAGACTTCCCGTGAGATTTACCCCTCGGCAGTCTTTTTTCAGAACTTCCAACAACAACCATATTGAAGGATGATGGCACATAAATATCGATTGAATCGCGTGATGTCAGCCTTGTATTCGTGAGTACTCGGGGAGGGGGGGGGGCAATTGCACTTATATCTACGCCTGGCTATAGTAAAAAGTACTACTGTGATACAGAGTGTTCAATGAATTGAAATTTAACCGCACACTCTAGCGGCACGTAAAATTGTAATTTTTTCTTATAATGTTAAATATTTAATCGTCCACTGGACGAAATGTCTCAGGATCAATCGTCCGGGGATCAATCGTGCGCTGGATCAATCGTCCGGGGACCAAACGTCCGGGACCAATAGTCCGGGGACCAAACGTCCGGGACCAATAGTCCGGGGACCAATCGTCCAGGGACCAAACGTCCTAGAATTAGGTAATATCAGACAGTATAAGCTGTAATCGGCAGTATTACCAGTAGGCAGCAGTATTGGCAGTACCAGTCAATAGTTCTGTAATTAAATTTTTGTTTCAAATGGACGGTTTCAGTTTCTAAATAATTTTTATGACCAATTGGTAAGTAATAATAATAAAAAATATTATTTTTAATTTTTATGCTGCAAAATTATTACTGTATTATATTTAATCCAATCAAAAGCGCGAGACTTTTACAATTTCAGACTTGAAATTTTAAAAATATTTTCAAATATTTTTGGTAAAATATTAAATCAAGTGGATAGATAAACAGAGAATTTATAGTTTTAACTTTACTTATACCAAATAACATTTAATCTTAAAATATATGTATGGTTTGCGATTTATTATCAATTGAAAATATTTTATTTCTTTAAATAAAAGAATTTTAAAAGCAAAAATTACCAAAACAATACAATTAGTGCTCTTGGCACGGATGAAGGTAAAAAGAACCGATTTAGAAAATGGAAATTATAAATCTAATCAAACCTCTTGTTATATTTGGGCTCCTTGTAATCTGTAAGGAACAAAATATATTTTTTAAGTAAGTACATATTATTTTGTAACATTGTTTTAATTTTTGTAGTGTCAAGAAATTTTATTTTACTCGGGTATGAAGCAGAGCGTCAGTTGAACTACTTTAAAATGGTACTTCAACTTATCCAAGATGAGTTTAATAGAAGCTCATGTGTTCTTCGTAAACAGTAGATTATATACCTACTGGCTTTTATTAATTATAGCCTCTACTAATTATACTACTCGCTAAATTTTAAAAATGTAAGTGTGTTATAGTTAATTGTTGTCTTCTGTAAATGATTTTAACACATTTTTGTATTTATTACACCTTTTTAAGGCTACAAAATATTAATTTCTAAATAAATATTACATTTTGAAATTTTTTTTTAGTTGTTTAGCAGCAATAATAATAATTATTGGTGTAAACGAAATAAAAGTGCAAATGTCTTTCGAAAGAAGTAACAAAAACATTAATTAAGCAAATAAAGTGCACTACTTTTCTTATCAAGATCCTACAAATAAATTGCTATCAATTTTAAACCGAAATGTCCCAATATCGTTCACCAACGAGGAAATTGGAAAACTCTTTTCCCATTACCAAAATTACCCGTTTCAATAAATTTCGTAAGTCAACACAAATAGTTGCAGTTGACCTAACTGCAGCAAAAAAAAATGGAAAAACTAGATATATGGTTACCCGCCAAATTACTGCTATATCAAAATCATTTTTATACAGAATACCAAATATCTCTTTCATCTTTCTCATCTATTTTTCTTTGTATTTTTTTCTTCATACAAGACCAACACAACTCTTCATATTGTCGGCCCATTTCAGCTATGCCCGACCTCTTCCTCGTTTTGATGTCCATGGTGTCCAATGTCTAATAGTGGGACACTTTTTAATACAGTAATATGATTTTTGCACAATTACATTCTGATGGTAGTTGTGCTTATTGTAGATATTTGTTGAGAATTATCTTGAGAGCCGCTATGAGAGCCTTTCCTTCATATCTCAATAATTCCATTACCTTTTCCCGGGGTTTATTAACTTTGCTACTTTTTATGATATTTTCAATTTCATCTTGTAATAAAAATAAAAATTAATTAATTTTTATATTCAATGTTTTGCATAGTAGCATGAGTTGCCTATGTACATCGTTATAGCATTAACATTTTTTGTGATTTTGCAAATTTTGATCGAAGTGATTAAGGTATTCAAAAACGTTTTTTAAATCACATATGAACATGTAATAATATATAACCAGCATAAGGGGGGGGGGGAGGGGGCAGTTTAGCAAAACAGTAATAGGAGGTAAAAAAACCATTTATTTGTTACATTTTTTTTAAATTTTCATAAATAATCATACATAAAATTATAGTTCCAAATCCAGAATGGTGGCAGATAAACAAACCTTAAGAAAATTTTGTCAACACCGGAAAAAGTCCAGTAGATAGCTGAAAAACAAATTTAAGATTTACCATAACAAAATCAGTTGATAATTTAAATTCCATAAGATTTGTTTATCTTATACAGATCTGTAAAATTCAGCTTGATAATTTCGATAATAAATACATAAAAATAATAATAACTGTGCGTTTTGGGAGTTGCCCATTTGAGGTTTCAGCGTCCCGTGAGAAAGCATAATTATCTTCCACTGCAAGTATGATTCCTGATACTGATCCTGAACCTGATCGCTCAGTGCTGACTAGCATTAAGGTTACCGCAGTTTTCAGAATGCGACCTAGAATAAAACTCCAATTTTCAAAACCGATTTATCCTCTTTTAGACCGCTTTTTCTCCACGGTGCCACTTTGAATTTTTAAAACCAGTTGATTATATTATGTTTAAATAAATATATAGTTATATAATAAATACCCATAAATCATCAATAAAAATATTATCTAAAGTGGTGTCCGGTTATAACGGACACGGTTATAGCAAACTTCTGTTTATAGCGAGCTAATGTAATCGTCCAAATCAATCCCTAAATGAACACCTTTGTATTTTAAATTCATCAGAAATCATTCTTGGAGACAACTTGAAAAAATGTTATTAATTTTACATAATATAACATAGATAAGTTTTAAACTTTAGAGCAGACTACACACACACTGAGACATGTCCAATGAGAAGGTATAATATTACGGTTTCATGGGATCTCGGAGTGTGTCGAGTTCTTTAATATTCAGAATCCATGATAACTTTTAGCTACACGTAGCATGTGCATTAATTCAGTGTATTTCCGATTTATCACTGGATTTGAACACAGTGGCGGAACATAATTAGTGCTTTCTGCATCTATAAGTTGTTGTAAATGAGAATTACGTACATTATTTTCAGAACCAGGGTTCAAATTTTTGAAATTGCAATCATGAGAACAGCCATTTATTTTTGGTTTTGGATATGCATGAACAACAGAAGATCTAGAAAAATGTAAAATTTTTGTAGTAAATTGTATAAACTCCATTACCAAAACATAAAAAGTTGGCTCACTGTTAACTAAACAATCATCAATTTTAATGAAAATATCGTGAAATGCTTTACTTTTAAGTATGACAACATAATTTAAAGTGAAATAATTAAATGGAATCATGTCGACAGTTTTATTTTCGTAAGATATTTGAAGGACGTCCAAAATATCGTTGATGCAGGATTCCTGTGACCCAAAAGCTATCAAGTGCGGCTCTTTATTTTCTTGCAGAAGAAGAACTCTAATCAATGGAATTCGGAATGGATCAGGGCTGGTTGGAATTGCATTTTTGGTAACTTCCGCAAGAAGCATTTCGTCCTTCAATACAGCAAATATAACCGGATTTATGTATTCGATAGCCACTTTTAAAATATCAAATACATCAAAGTTATTAGCTTGCATCATCAAAACATTTTGTTCATGAAATATTTCCTCGTTTTTTATCTTGTTATAAAGAATTGGAATGGACGCCGACAGCCGAATCATCATACGACGCGTTAACGTAATTAAAATTTTGTTATATTCTGATTTATTAAATAAATTCATATTCATATTTATTTCGTTGATTTTTACCAAATAACAAACTCAAAGTTTGATTTGTACTGCCGTGGTTTACCTGAAACAATAAAATATATTAGTAAAAATATTTGTGTTATAATATTTTTAAGAAAAGTTGCTTTCTCAATATTGAAAATATTCTGCTATTTTTTTCTTTGTAATAAAAATATTTGCGTGTTTGATTGTAAGCTCAGTTCAGAAATAACTAGGTATTATCAGCTAACTTGTAGCCCAAGGTAAAATACAGAAATAAATCTATTGAATTAATACATTTTTGATAGAACATTGAAAATAACAACAACAAATAAAACATAACATAAGCCTGAAAGCAAAATACAATTCTAAGTTTACTTCAAGTATAAAAATAAATAAAAAAATATTGAATACAAAAAATAAAAGTTATTAAACGATGTAACCAGCAGCGTACATTGATAATATATATTAAACATTTTTTTGTTTTTCACATGAAAATTATTTTTCCCCCTCCCACACACACAGGTAAAGAGTTTCTTTAAAAGATGTGTAAGCGAAAAACGTATCTAGACATTATTTTAGACCTAACTTCGACTACTGTATTGCTATAAGAATTAAAGTAGTTAAACAAAGCAGATCCTAGGACTCTTTTAAGATCAAAATTTAACTTAAACAAACTCTCTTTAATTATTTGTTATGGCATTTGTGGTATAATTTGATTAATAAATAATTATATTTAAATTAGTTTTCTTGAATTTATTCATTAACATTTTTTTACTAAAAATGATTAAAACCAATGTGTAATAAATAGGCTGCAAATGATTAACTTCTCCATTTTTTTAAATTTTTAATTTATTTTTTTAATTCAATTTTTTTGGGTCAACATATACATACATGGACACTAGAGCCGGTGAGTGCAACATTGCATAATTAACTGATAATAACGTGTATGCGGCATTGAAGACGACTAATAAGCCAGAAAAAGAAATTCCCTATTTATGCAGAAGTGATTTTTGTAATACTTTAAAAAGTGAATGTGACCTTGTACATTGAATCACTGCTTTTAGACCATTGATCATGACCACTGTGAGACCAACCCTATAACGCACAGAAAGTATATGTCATGCAAGAGCCACACGAAGAACAATAAATGGAAAAAGAACAAGTCTTCCACTATTGTAATAAAACTGGTTGAACTTCAGTTTTAAAGGGCATTTTGCTGTCTACGTTCTTGTCATTAGCAGACAGGTCATCAAAGTCACTAATGCCCTTGGTATTCAAATTTAAATCCTTATGCCTTGGATTGGGGATCCTTATGACTTAGTCCCGGGAAGATAAAATTAATTATAAGTTAACAAAAGCTTTGCCAACGAAATTTCAAATCCCTTTTTTTAAGCACCACACAGTGGGTCGAAAACACGAAAAAGTGGCCAAAAATCAGATTTTAATTTTAATGACTTAAAACTAGCATAAATAACACGGGAAAATTAATTAAAAAATTTTAAATTAACAGGGATGATTTAGAGGGGTGTTTTTTATACGAGTGGTTATTAAAATATGATTTTAATTTTAATGACTTAAAGTTGGCTCACATAATACAGAAAAATTAATAAATAAAATAAAAACTAAAGAGGGTTGATTTTAGAGGGTGGTTTTTGTATACGGCCAGCAAAAAATATTTTCTTTCGCATTAATTATGTTAAACAACATTGATGCAATACAGTAACAGTAAAAACAAAATTGAGACCCCATGGGTGTGCTCTGTGTTCTAAGGGATGGTTTTTGATAAAGTTATTGCAAGTTTGAATTTTAATTTATTTTAAAAAGATTGAATTGCAGGGTGCTTTTTAGAGGATATTTTTAGTCTAAATAATGATTTTTATCACTTCTACACTATCACTAGTGATGTTGAATCCTTTTACTTTCAACGGAAACAATTAAATAATATATAAATCGTCACTCCAAATTTTCCAAATACCGTTCCACACTTCGACAGTGATTGTATTTTAATGCGTTGAATATAATCATAATTATGCGACACGTAGCGCGTCGCCGTCGCGTTGTTCAAAATCGCGAATTATTTAAAAACGCACTTGAATGCACAAACAATTTTTACATAGTTTGTTTGAGAAATGTCTAATGTATTTTTTGCGTATTTTTTCAAAACGGGAAATTGCGGGAAATTGTTTATAAGTCCACACAAAGTTGGAGAATTATTTGAGATTTTCTATTGAGCAGCTCCCGGAATAAAATAATGTATTTAATTATTGCACCATTGTATTGTCTAAAAATTTTTTTATTCGAAAGTACATACTTCAAGACAACTTTTCTATTAAATACAAATTTAAACTCGAAGCTGAAATCTGGACAATAAGTCGTCAAAACTTGGTGTTGCATGGAGCGAAATGCTACTCAAATCAGCGATTAATAGAAGGTGATTTTTGCATCGCTCTAACAAGCAGAAATATTTTTCAATTCACTTGAGATTCGAGAAAAAGGTGCACTGATGTTTTCTCTAAAGATATACTAAATTTTGTGGCAATACTGTTAAGTTGACAAAAATGTATTTTTGGCCACTTTTCCGAGCGTCTGACCCACTGTGCACCAGTGGAAAACAAGGATAAATAATTGGAAATGAAGCAGCGATGAAAATGGAAAATGGATATATAAAAATAATAGCAAGTAAAATGTAAAAACCAAAAATAATTATACTCAAAATTTTGAATATTAGAACAGAAAAATATAAAGTGCTTACCACAAAGCTTTAAAATTCACTATTCCAGATGGTCGCAGGGCAAATGCTATGAAGAAACTGACTTTCGTTGTGTGAAAACCTATTGCAATTCTTATTTCTAGATAACAATGTGCAAAGTCTAAACTGAAAGACTACGTGCAAAATTCATTATGTTTCATAAATAAAAACTTTTCGATAAAATTCTTTACACCTTGACACCAACTGCGTATTTCGTATGATAACGTTCCAATAATTAAACAAGTTCAAAGTAAATCAGTAATTCTACTCAGTCTAAATAACTATATGATAAACATTAGCAGAATGTTTTTGTCATTGGATAACTCAGGTAAGACTCATTGCAAATATTTTATCTAACACTACCAACGCAGTATACATTTCATAAGCCTCGATGACTAAAACGAAAATGTTTAAAAAATATTATGCATAAAAAATAAAAAGTTGTTTTAATGAAAAAGTATCATAAAAAGTATTATGAATTTCCTAAATATTGAAAAAGTATTGCCTGATGATTAGTCTTGAAGCTTATAAATGAAGGGATTAGCAGAGCAGGACTAGCCAATTGGTCTATCGACGTTTACCAAGTAAAATTTGGACCAAATGAAAGCAAATAGAAAAGTTTTAGACAAATTGTAGTTTGACAACAGCAAACTAAGTATCCAAAATGTCAGTTCAATAAACTTCACAATTAAAGCTCTGATAAATGGATAATATGTATAGTATACATCACCGGTTAAAAAATACATAGAAATCGTTTCATAAAAACGTTACATAAAAAAGTTATATAAAAACGTTGCATATTTTGAGTTTAATTTTTTTGGAACCAATGTTTATTTAATCCCGAGATCCTTAAATTTGAAAACTGTAATTTCGGGTTTTAAAAATTTCACATCTTACAATTTTTAACAAATAGACGTAAAGTCCTCGATTTGAATCCAAAATAAATCAACTGTTGTGGTTGAAATCCGAGCATTATAAATTCTAAAATTCTCTGAATATGTTTAATTCAAAATAATAAATCGAGTACCGTAGAACGGGGTGAAGTGAATCAGGTCGGGTGAAGCGAATCATAGCCACAATAGTTTGAATTTTGCTGTTTTTTAATTTATAATGGGCGCTCCAGACT
Source organism: Cantharis rufa (assembly GCA_947369205.1). Classification (NCBI taxonomy): domain Eukaryota; kingdom Metazoa; phylum Arthropoda; class Insecta; order Coleoptera; family Cantharidae; genus Cantharis; species Cantharis rufa. Next base: position 20,880,674 of record OX376309.1, read on the forward strand.
ATCGCGAGAATCTCGCGAGAAGTTTTCGCGAATATTTTATAAATATTTTCAAAATATTGCATATGCATAGCGCAGTAATTTTTCAAGATGTTTTTCGTAAAACTGTGGGGTGAAGCAAATCACGGTTTTGCTATAAGAAATACTCAGCTCTACATATTTACCGTTTTTTCTTTTTGGTCTAGAGATGCCGCGTGTTTATAAAAAAGAGGTAGCTCCGAAGGCAAGAGAAATTTTTCACAAAAATTCCTCGACGACCCTGTTAAGCGATAAAGGGAGGAATGGCAATTCTCAAATTTGCAGAATCCTACGGAATTCCTAACTCAACATTGAGAAGGGTAGTAATTAAGGTACCTGGGAAAACATACGGAGGTCAACTAGCTCTTAAAATAGAAGAAGAGAACAGACTGCAAGAGGCACTGATCGTTTTCGCAGAATGGGGTTTTCCTTTACACAGTACGGATGTCAGGAACGGTTTTTTTAAAGGGAGCCGTCCATTAATTACGTAAGAACAAATTTTGTAATTTTTGACTAACCCCCCACGTAATGATACACAATATTTGCCCCTTCCCTAATAACTCTCCCACCCTATCTTAGGTAAAGATTATTATGCCCACTGTGCTTTGTGATTTTAATTATATTTTTGAGACAATGTGCTAAGCTAAATTCTCCGCTACCAGGGTTTTCCTGACAGCTAATATTGAACTATGATAATACTAACGGACTCCTGAATATAATAATATGATTCATTTCACTCCGCAGAGGTTTTAAAGCGAATTAGTAAATAATTTAAATGTGTTATTTGCTTGACCCCACCCCATGGGGCAGCACTATTATAACTCGTTGTAGGTCTTGGCTGCCTCTACAATTTGCCTCCACTTCTGGCGGTCTTATGCAAATTCCCTCCATGTGTTCATGTCTACTTCACATGGAGGGAGTCCTCACAAAACCGCCAGAATAATATCTATTAATTATTTACAGAAAAAAGGTTCTTATTGTTTCATTACTAGTTGATGGTAAATTTTTGTACAGGGTAAGAATAAAAAAGATCCTTAGAGAAAAGATATTTTTCGAGCTGAGAGAGTGAGAGCTTTCCTTGCAGGACCACTGCGGCTGCAATGTAAAATAACAGAAACATAACAAAGCTGAAAAATAATAAAAGATCAGTTGGGAAAACCCCGCACCCTGTTTGATCTATATACAATCTGGAGTTGACTTACCTTTGAAGCTTCTACAGAAATAATCTGCTTACTCGTGGGTCAGTACCCCTAGTCTTTCTTTCTTTTCTTTCTGTAGAATATAAAAATGAAGACATCATAAATTTTAGATGTAGGATCCAGTTATGAATTTTATCCGTTATCTGTTAACTAATGACGCGCAAGAGTGGATTTACAACAGGCATTTTAATAAAAAAAATTACTATGTAACCTGTAGCCTAAGAGCCCGTTACGACTGAAGTGGTGAAGTTTTCGAAACAAATATGTCTCTAATCGCATCCCTTGAACGCGGTCAAACTCGAAAATTAAGGATCTAGAGAGACGGCGTTTTGGAAAAAAATCCTAAGAGCTGCCCCAACTCGAAAATCATGAATCAATCATGGTAGAAAAAATCTCATTGATCCTTTCATGCGCTCAGTGGTAGACAGATAATGGATAAGATCCCTGTTAAGATATCTGTTAGTACTCGTATATACAGATTAATCTTTTTAAAAATATTCATCTCATAATCTCAATTGTATGTTCAAATGCTCTTGGGTTAGTATCCAGATTGGGAAAAATTATTTTCAGCATATCTTGACAAGCATAATTATAACAGTTAACAGCATATCCATGGGGATATATCTTTACTAAATGATCTGAATTAGTAAAAATATACAGTACTTCTTGTACTACATTGGGAATATTTATCCAAAATTGGAGAAAATTAAAAGCATTATTAACAATTGTGCCAATTTATTATAATTTAAACGTAACTATATGAAACCAAAGTAAACATCAAAATATTTATCGAATAAGTATACAAAATAATTAATAAAAACAACAAAAGCATCAGAAAAGCGCTTGGTCATGCCATTTCCATTCTCCATCATCAGGTTTTCTAATATGTTTCCGTACTACATTTTCATACATTACAGATGGTGAGATTTTACAAATATAGTTAAATCTACATTCTATTAAACTTTCAATATTCGTATCGCGAGAAAATCTTGTAGCAAAAATCATAATAATCATAATCGTTGTGATACACACACCTAGAAAAATGCGTTAAAAAATATACTGATTTATTAAAAAAATTAATGAAACTTACTAAGATTTATAAATAAATTAAAATCTCTACGATGTGGCATTTTCGCTTAAAATTTCAACATTTACAGATGTATTCCTGTCTCACGTGAAACAATTTAATATTAACTACACTTAAAATCACATGCGCACAATTTTGAAAAATGTAGTTATCTGAATTATTTTTGATATTGATTGATACATAACAATGTATATACTTCAAAAATATTTCTTCAAAATGCCAAAACTAATTTTATTTGCGTAAATTGATAATATAACAGTAGATTTATTTCGAATATTATTATAACATTCAATTTCCATGAAATTCCGGATGGATTTTCAAAAACTTCTCGAGATTTGCAAAAATTCTAGAAATTTCAAAGAAATTCTAAGATTTTCCATTTATTGTCAGTTTTTCTTATTTCTTGTAGAAAAATATCTAGTTTCTATGACTTTTCGAATCCATGAATGGATTAACGAGATTTTTAATTAGTAAGAAGTTTGATTCTCTAGCAAGTCGTGAAAAAAAATCATCTTGAAAATTTTTAAATATCTCTGTTTATTACGACGTGTATATATCAAATGCTTCCATATTGTGAAATCGATGCAAAAAAAAATAAATCGATAAGAAAAACAGAATAATGCATAAATATCTTTATTGTAATAATTATCTAATGAAAAATAAATTAGTCAAAGAGTGATGTAAAGGTATAAAATTTTCTTTAATTTTTATAAAATAGGGCACTAATAGAAGGAACTTGTTGGGCTACTAAATCACAAAATACTTCTTCATAAAGAGCGGGATGAGTCCTAACCAGTGCTTTCCATTCATTGGTAATAATAACATCTTTAGCATGAGTAATAATATATGCCCTTGCTCGAGTTTTCAGTAACGTTGCATTATGCTGATTTGCAAGTATGTAAATTTCAGTAACACGATCTGCTGTTAAAGTATTACTTAATTGTTTTTCGCATATCATTTTTAATCTCTTTATTTGATATTTATCAGCTGCAATAAGTAATCCAATCGCTAGTGACATCTCAGGTGCACAAACTTGTCCAGTATAAATATATTCTAAAAATTCTTCTAGTACTTCGGCAATCATGTCGGTTATTTCAACTTTGTCATTCTGGTTTTCGGGCACTTCTTGCTTAAACATGCTTCTAAAAACGGGGCTTCTGGCAGATAAAATTACTTTGTGTGCTCTAAAACCAAATCCATTAACAAAGAGTGTAACATCACTTAATTCTCGATTTGCAAGTGCCACACCCAGATCAACCGATAGGTTACATTCCGGTATTATGGAAAAATCCTTCAGGTGGTCTGCTAGGGTAATAATTTCACAATAGATTGTTAACTTATCATTCGGTAAAAACTGATTCCTTTCATCGATCAAAGTTGATCGACTGATACAGCAATCTGCACCGGTATATACTCCTTTTGTAATTCGACGAAAACCTTCCTTAATTTGAAGTTTATTGTTATCTGCACTTAAAAGACTAAATTTGTATTTAGCTTGAACACGACTTTTATTACTAGTCTGGTCTAAAGTTAAAGTTATGGGAAATCTCAACGTACTTTCTTCTGTACCTCCTCTAGATTGAAATCTCAAATTCCACCTCAATCCATGGTTGGCTCCTACTGGAAACGATGGGGATGTCAACATTTCGCTAGTTCCTTCAAACCAAAGCATAAAATTGTGTATTGTCCAAAGGTAAATAAATTTGCAAACTTTAATTCTCGTGTCGCCCCAACCTTTAACAACCAGGGTATCGTCATCTTCTGTAGGAGAAGTAACGTTTTCAATACGTGCAGTCATATTGTAGCACTCAAATTACGAAAAAAAATAGTTGGAAACTATTGAATATTGTTAATATTTCTTTTTAATTGTCAACTTAAACCTGCACGTTTGTGCGCATGCACGCACAGTCAGTCGAGTGTTGTGACTTCACGCGCAAGCATCATTTTTGTATTTACATGTTATCTTACATTAAACCATTTATTACTACGCAACGTTTCTCTTTTATTTACACGACAAAACATTAAAATTCAGTTATTTTAATAGGTTATGCGCCCAGTGAACGCGAAAAGTAAATAAAAGAACTAAAGTGAAACGCGGTGAATCAGTTTTACACGTGGTAAAAATGGCCGACAGGATTGAAATGGGTTCCATAAACAAGTTCGATGGAAAGAACTACCAGCAATGGAAATTTCAAATGAAGTGCGCTCTACGTGCAAAAAGTTGTTACGAGGTCGCAGTTGGAGAGTCCATAAAGCCAAACTCCGGAGAACGAAAACAGATTGATCTTTGGAACAAGACGGACGCCCTGGCCATGTTCACCTTGACGTCGGCAATGGAGCTTGCGCAGATAACACTGGTAGAAAACTGTAACAGCGCAAAAGAAATCATGGATCGCTTGGACACCATCTACCAGCAAAAATCAGAAATGAATAAGATGATGCACCAAGAACGTTTTCATCAGTATCGAATGGATCCAAATGATGGCGTTGCATTACATGTTGCGAAAGTTGAAAACCTAGCTAAACAAGTAAGAGAAGCAGGTGACGTTGTTAGTGACGTGGCAGTGATGACTAAGATGTTGAGCTCGTTACCAGAAAAGTTCCGAGGAGTAAGACAAGCTTGGTTATCAGTAAGCGAGGAACGTCAAACAATACAAAATCTAACTGCAAGGTTGTTAGACGAAGAATCAAATTTAACTGCAGTAGAACAAGTTGACAACGCGTTTTCAGCACAGGTAAAGCTGAAAACAACGACAAATGGAAATTCCAAAAATTGGAAAAATAAGATCACTTGCTACAACTGCCAGAAGAAAGGGCATTTTGCAAGAGATTGCTCCAATCCAAAGAAAATGAGAAAACAAAAAGGTGTCAAACCGGATGAAAATGGACCACAAGGCAATGTATCGGCTTTCACAACAGAAGACAATTTTGTCAATGTGACGGAGTCCAGTGATGACGTATGGACGCTAGATAGTGGTGCATCGGGACATATGAGTTTCAAACGCGAATTTTTCCATACATTCGAAGAAAACAAAAACGAGATCTTAGTCACTTTAGGAAACAATAAAACTCTTGAAGTAAAAGGAAAAGGAACGATTAAAATTCGGAAGCTGTTGAACGATGAGTGGCATGACGCGACAATAACGAACGTGTTGTACGTTCCTGACTTAAGAAAGAATCTTTTTTCAGAAAGTGTACTTACTACGAAAGGAATGAAAATTGTAAAGGAAAATAAACATGCCTACATTTACAACAAAGAAAAATTAGAAGCCCATGCAATTCGCAAGAACAACAATTTATATCAAATGGAATTTAAAACCGTAAGCAATTACGAAGTGAATATTGTAACCGACGAGGACAAGATAATGCAGTGGCACGAACGCCTTGCACATATCAACTTTAAATTAATAAAAGAAATGATTACAAATGGTGTAATCCCAGATATAAATTTGAAGAACGTGGACAAAACAATGTGCGAATCTTGTTTATATGGCAAACAGCATCGAATGACCTTTGAGAACGTCAGACAAAACACTACACCAGGTGAGATAATATATAGTGACGTGTGCGGACCATTTTCTACGACCTCAGTAAACGGCTCAAATTACTTTGTACTCTTTAAAGACGACCACTCGGGTTATCGCGTAGTATTTTTTATCAAACATAAATCAGATGTGCTCGATTGTTTTAAACGGTTTATAAAAATGTGCAAAACAAAATTCGAAAATTCGGTAAAATGTTTACACGTTGACAACGGAACGGAGTTTATCAACGCAAATTTTCGTGAATTTCTTTATACAGAAGGAATCGATCTGGAAAGAACCGCACCGTATACACCGGAACAAAATGGCAAAGCCGAAAGAGAAATGAGAACGATCGTAGAATCAGCAAGATCAATGTTATATGGAAAAGATATGCCAATGAATCTATGGGCGGAAGCCGTGAATACATCAGTCTATATATTAAACAGAACGCCTAACAGTAAAACAAAGATAAGTCCTTATGAATTATGGACAGGTAAAAAACCATCATTGAATCATGTAAAAATTTTTGGAAGCGATGCATACATGCATATTCCAAAACAAAAAAGAACCAAACTGGATTCAAAGAGCAAGAAGTTGATAATGGTAGGATATGATGGAAATTCCACAAACTATCGACTTTACGACCCCAAGACAAAACAGATAAGTATATCGAGAGATGTCATCTTCAATGAATACACAGAAAATGATACCAAAGAGGGGAACAACGCGGTGAAAGTAAACCACGAAACAAGTGACATTGAAGACGAACCAATCGAAATACACGACGGAAATGAACAACAAAACCCAAGAGCTTCGTATAATTTCAGACAAAGAGAAAATATTCGAAAACCAGCAAGATACGACGATCTTGAAGCGAATTATGTTGAGGTCGACGTACCCGAAACGTACCAAGAAGCACTGGAAGGTAAAGATTCGGAAAAATGGAAAGAATCCATTGACGAAGAGCTCAAAGCGTTACAGAAGAACGAAACGTGGGATTTAGTTGAGAAACCAGCAGACAAAAACATAATCGACAACAAATGGGTGTTTAAAGTAAAACGATCGACGAATGGAAACATATCTCGCTACAAATCAAGACTTTGTGCAAGAGGTTTCAAGCAAATAAAGGGGTTAGATTATGAAGAAACTTTTTCTCCAACAATCAGATATGACACCATAAGAGTTTTACTAGCTTTGGCAGCAAAACACGACATGGAAATTCAACAATTCGATGTGAAAACAGCCTTTCTCAACGGAGAACTGGAAGAAGAAATTTTCATGCAACCACCTCTAGGTTTAGATGTCGAAGAAGGAAAAGTATGTAGACTCAAGAGGGCTCTGTACGGGCTAAAGCAATCGAGCCGAATTTGGAACAAGCGGTTCAATGACTTTCTCGAACAATTTGACTTTAAACAGTGTAATGCGGATAAATGTGTTTACGTAAGTGAAGCAAATAAAATAAAAACATATGTGATAATTTTTGTTGATGACGGACTCATCTTAAGTAAAGATAAAAATGCAGTTGAAAACTTAATTTCAAAACTAGGAAATGTTTTCGAAATTACGGTTAGTTTAGATCCAAATTATTTTGTGGGACTAGAAATAACACGAAATCGCGAAGATAAAACGGTGTTTATTCATCAAAAGAATTACGTGAAACAAATCATAAAACGATTCAACCTTGATGACGCGAAGCCATTAAATACGCCAGCCGACTGTAATGTGAAACTGTCCTACCCCAAGGAAAACAAGCAGATGCAATTCCCTTATCGAGAAATCGTGGGCGCATTAATGTTCCTTGCAATCGTAAGTAGGCCAGACATAATCTACTCTGTATGTTTATTAAGCAGATTCCTGAATAACCCGGACACATCGCATTGGAATGCAGCGAAACGTGTAGTACGTTATTTGAAGGGAAGCGAAGATCTTGGAATAAAATACAGATCAGACGACCATGATGGAAAATTAATTGGATTTTCCGACGCAGATTTTGCCAGCGATGAGGCAACAAGAAAATCAACCTCCGGTTACATTTTCAAATTATGTGGTGGAGCAGTAACTTGGACCAGTGAACGTCAAAAAACTGTCTCCTTGTCTACAACAGAAAGTGAATACGTGGGGGCCGCAAATGCAACAAAAGAACTGATATGGTTACGAAATCTCCTTCAAGAACTAGGTGAAAATGAAGAAAAATCGACTACTTTGTGCGTGGACAATCAAAGCGCGATAAAACTTATACGAAATCCGGAATTTCATAAACGTACTAAGCATATCGATGTAAAGTACCATTTTATACGCAAAAAATATGAGGAAGGGATCATAAATATTTTATATGTACCTTCCAAGCTCCAATTAGCGGACATAACAACAAAAGCACTTAATGCGCGACAATTTAACGAATTGAAGTTTAAATTCGGAATGCGCGATTTGAACGAAAACAATAATTAAAAATGTATTGTTTATGAATTTTTTTTTGTATGTTAAGCTAAACATTTATGTAATATTTTGAATATTATTTTTGGGTTAGTTAACAATTTGTGGGACTATTGAATATTGTTAATATTTCTTTTTAATTGTCAACTTAAACCTGCACGTTTGTGCGCATGCACGCACAGTCAGTCGAGTGTTGTGACTTCACGCGCAAGCATCATTTTTGTATTTACATGTTATCTTACATTAAACCATTTATTACTACGCAACGTTTCTCTTTTATTTACACGACAAAACATTAAAATTCAGTTATTTTAATAGAAACCCTTTCACAAAAATGTACTGCTAAACTCGTAATTACACTCTTCTGCGATGAAAAACGAAAGGTGATAATCGCAATTTGCAGTGCTGCCTTTACTTTAGGATTAAAATAACGTAACCTCACATATAATGTTGCACTTTCTAAAAATCAAAATTACTACTTCGTTATCTCAAATTAAATTTAAAATATAAGGAAGAGCTAGAAAATAATGCAGAGCAATACCAACACTGGATAAAAAAAATAACCACCATTTCGAATTATATTAAACTTTTGAAAGACTTATTCAAACTATGCTCATCAACAAGATACGAGATTCAAATTTTCAAGAATTTCTAGAGATTTGCAAAGAATTAAAAATATTTTTAAAAAATTCCTGTTACTTCCAAAGAATTGTAGTGCTTTTTAAGAAATTTCAGAATCTCCAAAGAATTTCAAAATAAAATTTAATTCCAAAGAATTCCAGTAATTTTCAAAGAATTCCAGTGATTTCCGATAAATTTCAATGATATCCAAGGAAATATCAAATAAATGCTTTCCCTTTGCAAATTAGTGTATTGCGTAACGAGCTAAGAATAGACTTTCTAAAAACATCAAGTGTCCTAACGTTCTTTTCTACAATCTTTCTCAAGCAATGGATTGTGTGTCAAAAAATCTTTTTCGAAGAATTAAAAAAGTACGGTTATTCAGGAAATGCCTTATCACTATTGAAATCATATCTAGAAAAAGGAAGTCAACGTGCTTCGTTGATAAATATACTTTCCACTTTCTAATAAATCTCAATGAGAGTTCCCCAATGTTCTATGTTGGCATCAATTCTGGTCCGGTTAAAATTTGGCAAGCTATATCGGGGACAGTCATAACTGGACCCTAGACCGTATAGAGCCTGGGCCATATCAGGTATGCCGGATCTGGCAAGTGGTAAACTGGGCCAAAGGCAAAAATTATTGATTGGAAAATTGTAGTATGGGGTTTGAAAATCAAAAACCGATACACGTCAGCGTATCCGGAATTTTGTTCGACAACATTTGTTCGAATAGCAGTTGTTCGAATGCTTTTGTTCGACTATACACGGATCCACCATAAAAAGTAGTTCTGCGGTTTTTATAATTAAATGCCAACAAATCCCTGACACTAATTATAATTTACAAATGCAAAATTTGTTTTTAGGGTGGATTTCCTTTGCACCCCGCACTTTTGGAACCATCCTGAAACGAGTTTTACCTTTTTCGAGTTCCACCTTTGGCGAGTTCTTTCGACCTTCAGGTATATTTTTAACGGGTCTAGTCTTTGTCAAAACGGCTGGGAGCGCCCGGAGCGGAGGAGACCGGAGCGCATGATAGTGCAGAATCGAATTTAACAAAGACAATACCATGGCAATACACGGATCCACTATAAAAAATATAGATCGAGCCTGAGGATGTAGATCCATCGGTAGGTTACAGTTAGTTTCTGATATTTTTTTGAAATAATATCAAAAAAGAATTCACATCAACACAGCCTGCCTGCACCCCTTTTTTATCTTAAATTTGTCTTTGGCCCAGTTTATTACTTTCAAAATTTTAGCCAAAAGTGACTTTGGCCCAGTTTACTACTTTCATAATTTTAGTTAAAATTGCCTTTGGACCAGTTTACCATTTTTAAAATTTTTTCCATTTTACAATTGTCCAAGTTTACATTCACCCGCTGACCTGTTAGTATTACATCAAGAGCCATGTTTTCCTGTTCGTAACAAACCTTTCAATTTTTTTAGCCACCTAGAAATATTGAGAAGTTACGGAAGAGTAACAGGTCCGTGCGGCCTTAACCGCACAGAATATATCAATCTACTAATCACTAACGAAACAATGTAATGAAAGTGCTACACTGAAAAAAATGTTTCATCATATTGATGAAAAATTTATCAACACGATGAATTTTTCAGCAATATGATGAATTTTGTTCATCAGCACAAAAATGATTAATTTTTTATGTACCTTTTTTTTCAGTGTAGTTGCTGTAAATGTATAAGTTATTAGCAAAAAGGCAATACCTTCAAGCTGTATTACATTACACCATTTTGCGCAGAAGTATTTGTATAAGCACCGTTGTTATACGCAAATATTGTAATGTAATGCAGTCTTTAGAATATCTATTAAAATTGAGATTTTTCTCGCCATAATGGCTACCATTATCCAATCCCAATACCATTATGACATACTTTCTCTAATAAAATTTTCAGCTTTTTATGAACAAATAAAAATATCTTTTATTAGGTTAGTAAGTTAACCAATAACTGCTGATGCTAAGGTACCCGGTTTAAATTCGGAAAAATCCAAACTTTCTTATGACCCCCAACCCCGTGCTGTGGAGATCACTTAAAACCGTTGGTCTCTCTTGGTTTATGATTGCAACTATCAACTATTAAAAACCAGGTTACAAGAATTCCCCAGTTCGGTTTAAATACTGAAACCATTGTCTCCAAAAAAAGATGCTAATTATCCTACAGTGGGCAGAAAATGCTGATGTATGATAATGATGATAGAGTCAGAATAAAAATTTTATCAAAAAAGTAAATCGAAAAATTTTATTTAGACTAAGAGCAAATTTTGAACTTTTTGTGGCTAACTTGTAGAGTTGACAATTACAGATGAGCCACAAATATAATACATGTGCTTTGTAAAAAATAATTATTAGAATTAATTAATATTACTGTTACGGCTGACGAGGGTCGATACTAAAATAGCACTTTATACTCGTTGCCGCTACCATAGGTTGAAATGAAACTTTGCTTTTTCTTTGAGACAGTAAGAAAAAAAAAACACGAAGTAAAAATTGCCACGTTTCTAAAAATTACACCAGATTTTGAGTAATTTCCTATATATTGCGTATTTTCCAGAATCTTTATCATATCTTCAGGGCCGCGTTAGGGCATGTGAGTACCCTAGGCATATTTTTTTGCCGCCCCCATAAAATTAAAATTTGAACTTATAACCGCATAATATTTATTAGCAAAGTAAATATTATAAACTCTGAGAACAAATTTATTTACTTAAACACTAAACAGTTTTTTGTTCTTCGTTTAATTTTATTCTTTACTTTCTTGCATTGCTATGCGGCACTTAAAAATTGTTTATATATTTTACATAATGTAATATGATTTTTAAATAAGTACAATTTACAATCAAGTTTCTGTTTATGTTACATTTTTTATTAGAATTAATTAGTATTTTTGCCGCCCCTAAAAGACTGCCGCCCTAGGCAGCTGCCTTTCTTGCCTAATGGATAAATCGGCCCTGCATATCTCAGTTAAATCTCCTAAACATTTCTTTGAATCTCCTGCCTCCTCCCCGGAACGTACCCTTCGGTAGAGGATAACTTACAAAAATTAATTTTGATCAATTGATTATTTAAGTTTAACAATAAATTGAAATATTGATGACATAAATAAAAATTTATTTTAATAAAATTTAAGTTCCTCCTACTTTTTTTGGCTACGCTAAAAAATTGCAAAGTCAAAAAATAGACCACTTGAAATATGTATAAAACAATATACTATTTTTAATTTTTAAAATTAAATTTTTGAGTTTGAGTTTTTAATTTTAGTAAGAAAAATTAAATTAAATTTACGTTTTTAAAAGAAAGTAAAAATTATAGCTCATTCTGAGCCTTGATTTCTCACACTGAGTAACATTAGCAAATATCCGGTCGGTTTTACTCTACAGTTAGACCTAGCCTTCTTCTCTTGTAGTCGAGTTTATGGCTATATTACAAATTGGTATAATATCCAGTAAAATTCGTGTTCACAAGACTCGGAATTGCAAACATTTCCAATGAATGAATTTCCAGTGATTTTTAGATATTTACCCTTTGAGCAAAACTGATCAATTCTATTGATATATATCTCAAAATGTGAAAAAAATTGACTTTGGACACAGAATTAGTCTCATAAAAAATTATCCAAGATCATCATCTGCTCTACCATACACTAAGAAATAAGGTACATATTTAAAAAATTGATCATTTTTCCGCTGATGAACAAAATTCACCATATTGATAAAAAAATCATTGTATCACAAATATTATTAGCTTTTCATCAATATGATGAACCATTTTTTTCAGTGTAAGAATAAATAGTACTGAGAACTACAAAAGAGAATATCTGGCAGCAATTCAAACCTTAACCCCCAGATGAAATTTAATATAATCTTTCAATTATATGTAACTGTAAGCAAAAGTTATTGATTACATTTCAAAAACCAACCTTCATCAAGGAGTAAAATGTAGAATCTTTACCAAAAACTTGCAAATGAACTAGTTTTCCACCACATTAATGAGATAGATTATAACTTAGGTAGATGTAAAATAAATTAAAAAAATTATTTCCAATTGACCAATTTACAGCATTTTTACTCGAATCTTTTTCTTCAGTAGGTAATTATTTTCTTGTTCGTTTAAGTTGGTAAATAATTTACTAACTTTAAGATCAAGACTATAAAGAAAACAAAAGTTTTTACATTTTCTTATGGCTCACTCGTTTACATAATATTGCTATCTGATATCAATAACCAATTGCCGAAAGCTGATTTATTATTGGACATTTATGTTAATTCTAGCGGTTTCTACCAAAGTCAATTAAATATTTGTAAATACGAATTCAATATTAAAGACATTTGGGCAGGTGTACCTGGTAGATTTAATACCATTTTCAAATGTAAAAAGAATATTATGACTTGGTGTGGTAGAAGGATTTGTCTGTATTATCTTTCCATAATTAAGTATTTCATTTGACTTTCTATTAACTAAATTACGGAAGTCATCACTTGTAAAAGAAGCATTTCTAAGTCTTAATTTATAGAACTTGTTTTTCAATAATTAAATATGTAATAACGTTATTTAATTATGCTTTATATTAGTATGCACTACAAATAAATGAAGAATTTATTCGGTTGAATCTCGATCGAGTTTTTAAGTGACATTCCAATTTTTCAACATTGCTTCCTGAGTTCCTATACTTTCGTATTAACCAACATATCAGTTCTGTGAAAGGATCTGATTTTAACGTAGATACTTATTATAATTTAGATCCATAATTTTAATCAAACCTCAACATGTAAGATATTCTTACGTGTGCTGGGAACCATACTGTACTTCGGATATACGACAAAATTAAGTCTAAACCAAGTGTAATGTATTTTATAAACCGATTTTTAAGCTGTAAAGAAAAAAATTAAGAAAACATTACACTCCTAATAGAAGCAATCCAACTTACTTACGTGTCATACGACAATTTAGTTCATTTTATCTGAAATTAAAAATCATAATAATAAACAAAATTTAATTATTGTATATTTAATTTAATTTAAAAATCACTACGTTTGAATTTTTACTACAAATCCAACGTAAATACGAATTACGTAAAATAACAATATAAGCAATTTGAACTACGACTTATAGTTCAAATGATACACTGGTAGCCAATTATAGTAGTTCTAAGTATTTATTGTAGATGAATGGTTCATTTTAACCTCGAAAATTTAATTTTATTAACAAATATTGTGATATACCAGAATTTTATAATATATTTGTATTGTTGAAGTGTTATATTTTAAGGTAAAAATTTTCAATTTTATTTATTTAGTTTCATTGTGTTAAGTAGTTTTATAAACATATGGAAAGCAATTTTCAATTTTACCACCACGCAATTTTTGGATATAAATATTATAATTGATAACTAATTTTAAAATATTGTAACTCAAATTATTTACTTTTACTTAGTACTGTGTGGTTTTGTGTTTTTATCGAATATAATAAAATTAATTAGAATATATTTAATATTGTCAACAGTGAAAAACTGTTTAATTGTAATCTCCAACTTGAAATTCGTCATAACCACGAGTTTAATGATGACAGTAATTTGAGTTTATCGCTGTTATTTTATTTTAAAAGACAAAATGATGCACGTCTATTTACCTATAGTAATTTTATCTACTGTCCACCAACGAGATCCATTACAATAGGTATGACCGAGAGAGCTGTAATCTCTCCAAGACACAAGACCGCCTAGAAGAGGCAAAGCAAAATTCTCAACTTTTTATGAAATCACGACGCACATGGGGTAATTAGTATTGTTCGTAGCACTACAGGTTTGTTTAGAATATTACAATTGAAGTAGAATGCAATATCATATACAGCAGGGGTGGCCAACTTGATTGGACCCAAGATCTCTTGTTCACTAACGAGACCCTGTGCGATCTACCAATTACATACTTCTAGAAATATTAAATGAAACAGCATAGTTCAGTACACAATCATGTAGCATTTCTACATGAAATGGTCTACGTATTTATATTTTTTGCCTTGCCACGATCGACTGGACTAACAGTCTCGATCGACCGGTCGATCGCGATCGACCTGTTGGCCACCCCTGATATACAGCATAGTATTATTATTTAAGACTTCAGTCAACGGGTAGAATAAATTATATATATTATGGTATATAAATGAAGCCTGTCAGGCTTCACCCGTTGAACGGTGGGTTAAAGTATAATACCAAATAAATCATTACCAAGTTAAAATTAAAATTGCAATTCCACACAGCAGTTGAGATTATCTGGCCGAGAAGGTTAATTACGGGACAAAACATTACTGATTGAAATCATGAAATGGTAGGATTGGTTAAAAAAAATACTGATGCAATACATTAACTGTCCCTACTGGTTTTTACAGATTGCATCAAAAATGTTATGGAGTTTATCTACATCAATTTTTTCTTTCAATTTTGAAATATCGATTCACTACATAACAATTATTAAATTATGCATCCCGTTCACGATACATATACTCGAGCTTAACAATTCAATCTGTTTACGGTGCGTGTGCTTTGAGTGGGTCTACGGAGACTGGGAATTGTACGGGGCGTGGCTCGCGTCAGTTGACTTGCACCCGCTTGATGATTAACATCGTTGAATAATTTGTAGTTTTTCGAGTTCCAGTCTTTAGAGACCCGTCATTTTCGAGTTCTGTTGCGCCCCGGGGGATTTTTTTTAATACGGTTTGTGCTTGCTACTTTACTTACAGCACGTTTTAAGTAAATTAACAAAACATAAAACATGTTGAAAATTTCCTGTTTGAAGGAATGCTTAGTATCAGTAGAAACTCTCTTGCAGTTACCCTTAAGGAAACCTTCATCTGAACCCATTGTTGACATATTTGTATTTTTGTTATGAAAAATTATAAATAGAATCAGAAGGAAATAGCGAAGGAGTGACAGCTTTAGGCAACAAAAATATAAATATAAAAGTCTCTATTGCAAGGGCGGATTCAGAAAAATTTTCATGAGAGGGTAGATGGGGCGAAAACATTTGTTGATCTATTTTTACACTCATAATCGAGGATTATCGTATCAATGAGCTTTATTTACAGCAAATAAATTTTGTTTTCTTACAATATTTAGTCATAAATTATAATTATTATGCTTTGACGATATGTTAATGGTAAATATTTTTGATAAAAAAAATATTCATAGTATTTTTTATTGTGGTTAAATAAACTGTTTAGTTTTCGTTAATTTTTTTAAAATTTAAACAAATTTTTATTCAATCAAAAGCATTTTATTTAAATAAAATTTGTTTGCTCTAAAAAAATTATTTAAGCAAAATGACTTTTTTTGTATTGAAAAAAAAAGTTTTTACTGTGTAAGAATACGTTAACCCCCTTGTATCCGATTTTACTTTATTCCTAAAATTTAATCCATTAAATAAGCCTGGTGTTAAAACTATTTATGGTTAATCAAGGCAATCACCGAAGTGGGAATTTGGTGTACACGAAGCAGGAGATATAATGATATGGTTGGGAGTTCCTTGTGTGAATCCAGAGATTTCTGGTAAGCTGTTTAAGGGGTTACTCTAATGTGAGCTAGCGAAAATCAATGTAAACTTTGAAAATTAATTCCGGGAAAACTACAAATGCGATTTTTGAAATTTTTTGATATTTATTAATAACTATATCTTTTAGTTTACGTATAAAATTTTATTAAAAAATAATTATATTTGCAGGAGTTACGCGGCTTTACGTATAAATCTTGTTTCTCGTACATGGTCGGATAGTATAGGTGATTTTGGTAATTGGGTCAATCCGAAAAAAAATGAAAAATTTTTTTTGTTAATTACATTATATTTGCTATAGCGTGACGAACGATTTTGTTGAATTTCTTTTCCGTTAATTTTTTATTTAAGAAATAGGGTAGAAAATATGCATTTTGTTAACTAAAAAATTTTTTTTCTAGCAGTTTAAAAGAATATCGGGAAAATCCCTCGTCACGCCATAGCCAATACCAATACAATAATCTAGTAATTAACAAAAAAAATTTTTTTCGTCTTTTTCGGATTGACCCAATTGCCAAAATCACCTACACCATCCGACCATGCACGAGATTTTAATAACATTTTATATGTAAATTAAGAAAGATAGTTATTAATAAATATCAAAAAATTTCAAAAATCGCATTTGTAGTTTTCCCGGAATTAATTTTCAAAGTTCACATTGATTTTCGCTAGCTCACATTAGGGTAACCCCTTAAGAAAATGAGATATGTAGACCAGTGGTGGGGTATACTTGAAGAAAATAAGGGATACTAATTTTTGTGTTAAGAGATCAGTCAATTTTGGCCATTTTTGATCTAGAAACGGTTTAGGCAATATGCAGATTTATCAATTGATATCGTAAATAACTTAGGAATCGGAAAATACTTGGAAGATGTCATGTCATGATAAGCAGAAAAAACGGAGTCGATGAAAAGGATAGCTTAGAAAGTAAAGGGAACTTGAAAGAAACAGAACAAACCCGAGGATGATGAGGATAACTATTAAAGTGTGAAACTTCTAAACAAAATAAAAAAATTACACACTTGCATCCGTACTCGACGCTCTCTACTATTTACTTAGCAAAACCAATTATCTTCAATTACATTGCTAAATTAAAATTTAATTGCTCGATGAGTTACGTAAAAAATTTAAGAAATTCTAAATGGGAAACAACATTCCAAATATTGCATTTTCGTATAAATGCACTGTACACTTTTTAAAACTTAAATGCACAAAGTTTTGACAAATAAAATACACTGCAAGTTAAACGTTTTTACCGTACTATGCATCATCAGCCGATGAATAACTCAATTGATTAGTACCTACCGAAAATTCGGTAACTTTCATCAATGGGGACATAGAGTCACAATTATTGGGAATAATCTAATTTGAAATATTTTGCTATATTAGAAGCAATGGGATTTGATGAGTTCTATAAGTTCTCGTATGTGCTTCTAAAATTTGATTCATATTGCAATACCCTATATAAACGATGCCCGTAACTGAGAAGAAACATGAAATTGTTTATTGACGACGCCTGTTGCTAAAGGTTAATTAATATTTTGTAAATCTAATTCCGTATGAAATAAATCATCACTCTTTCTCAAGGCTCTGGGTTAATTACCCGTCTTGGCTCATTTTTTCAGGTTCTATGTATTTTGCATTTTAACATGCAATACTACTTTGTAAACACATCGTTAAGCATAGCAATCAGTTAATGATTGCAAAAATTGATTTCCAACGTGTTTTTTAATACTCCATACTTCGAGATCGTTAGGCTTAACGATTTTACTTACAGCATAAGAATTTTATTTCCTTTTTGCTTATATTATTTTTAGCAGTGGTGGCGCGAGGTCCTTTTAGATGGTGGGCAAAAATTAATTGGTGGGGCAAAGTAAAATTGAAAATTAATAATAATTTAATTAAAATCTAGCTATTTGTTTTGAAAAGGTTATTTTGAAATTAAGTATCAAAAGGGTTTATTTATTAATTATTTAAAATAATTAAATTATTATTTTTTTATTAAAAATATAAAATGGTTTGACACTACGGTATTATGTATATTTTAAAATTATGTCAATCACCGTTAACCTGGTTTAATTATGTGTATGTTAGGTACATCGCATATATATTATCGAGTTTTTAATAAGTATAAATATATAATTGCTAATGGGTGCTAAGGCGTTTAATCGTTCTAAAGGATAATTTGAAAAGTGGCAATTTTAAACATCTACCGTTAAAATGAAAACATTAATTAATAATTATTTATTCGTTAATTGCTTGATATGTTTATAATTAAAATAAAATATTTTAAGTCACGTAATAATTATATATTCATTATAATTTAATTTTAATTATACAGGGGTGTATGTAGATTAGTTCAAGAAACTTTAACAATGAATTTTTCAAATAGCAATAGACCGTTTAGGCGTTTTTTATTTGAAAGATAGTTTTTTTTTGCTAACAGAAATACTAAATATGTATTATCTCACAAACGGTGCATTTTTCAAGGTTAAGAGCCTCGTGTACCTCTTAATCCACGGCGTGCGCGATTTTTTAACGTAATAATTAATTTAAAGTTATGAATTTGACAATGCATTAAGAAAAAGTTGTTGAGGGGTTTAGAAAAAATTTCTCAAGAGAAATGCAAAAATAGAATTATAGATCAGTGAACTCTTGGGCTTCTCAAGGAAGTATTTGGAATTGCTATATAGTGGACACTTTTATAATTATGTCATTATGGCTTTAGCTTTATAAATACATTTATTATTTGATCATCTTTTAATTTTTTTTCTTTATTTATTTAGATATTTCAAAAAAAAATGTCGGGCAAATCATTTAACTCTCGAGATATGGGACCAGAACATATTAGAAACGTTTGTATTCTGGCACACGTAGATCACGGCAAAACTACAATATCAGACTCTTTATTATCTCTTAATGGTTTAGTAAGTAGGAAGAGTGCTGGCACTATAAGATTTTTAGATAATAGACAAGATGAACAAGAACGTGGAATTACCATGAAAAGTAGTGCTGTTTTGCTTGTAGATCAACTAACCGAAAGCGATGGTGTAGAAAATAATACGCCAGTTATTTTAAATTTAATTGATACTCCTGGACATATTGACTTTTCTACGGAAGTTACTGCAGCCGTTCGTCTCTGCGATTGTGCTATAATTGTAGTAGATGTTGTAGAAGGCGTATGCGCTCAAACTCGAGACGCCATCAAACACAGTTATGATGAAAGGCTTGAAATGTTACTGGTGGTCAATAAAATTGACCGCTTGATTCTTGATTTAAAACTTACCAGTATAGAGATGTTTTTCTCCATAATACGCGCAATCGAAGATTGCAATGCTTTTATAGCATCTTTAAACCATCTGGAAATGTCTTCTGCAGAACATGATGTCGAAAATAAGGAAAGCGACGGAGCTTATTTTTCGCCTGAATTAGGCAATGTGATTTTTGCTAGCGCACTTGATGGCTGGGGCTTTACTCTAGAAGATATTGCCAAAATTTATCTTCCAGTTATTAAAAATGAGGATTTGCAAAGCTTGACCAAGAAACTTTGGAATTTTGATTGTTTTGTCAATTTTAAAACCAAAACTATCAAGGTAGGCGCTATAGAAAAAAGCAAAACAAATATTTTTGTTCAATTAGTTACATCTATGTTCCACAATATTTACACAAAAGTTGTTATTGAAGGAAACCTTACAGAACTTGACGGTCTAATCACCAAATTGAATATTAAAGATGTTCCATCCAACATAGGTCATGGTGATTCAAAATCAAAATTAAAGCTTATGTTGCAAGCTTGGAAACCACTATCTAGGGTTATTTTGAAGCACTGTTTCATACACCTACCCTCACCAGTAAATTTACGAGATGATAGATTTATGTATTTACTTAATAGCGATCGACTTTTGCTATCCCCAAATGTAACTAAACTTACAGAACAAATTGTCGGTATATTGCGAAAATGCTCTAATACTGAAAGAACTATTGCTTATGTATCCAAAAAGATTGCTATCGAAACAACCGAAGCATCCGATGATTCTTCAAACGTACCTGAAGTTATACAAAAAACTTTTGAAATCATTTCCATAACTAGAATATTTAGTGGAAAAATGTATGTTGGTCAAGAATTATTTGTATTGAATTATAATGCAGATGCCAACAGTTTTATCGATTCTGTATCTGAAGGAACCGATAAAGAGAAGTATGAGAAAAATTACAAGAAAGTAACTATTTCTGGTTTGTATGTTTTATGTGGACGCAAATATGAACGCGTAAATTGTGTTAATGCTGGTTATATCTGTGGTGTTGTTGGCTTGGATGCCGAATTCGAACGAACGGCTACCTTAACCGATACGCTACCAATGTTACCGATAATTGATAGAAATGCAATAGAACCTATATTGTGCAACGTGATTACCCCTGCTCATCAAAGCAATTTTGCTCAGCTTATCCAAAGTTTAAAATTACTGGAACAAACAGATTCCGGTGTAAGGGTTTCTCTTAATAAGTCTGGTGAATATATGATTTTTACAGCTGGTGAAGTTCACTTAGAAAAATGTCTGGAAGACATGAGAGACAGATTGGGTGGAACGTTGTTTAATATTTCTCCACCTATTTATTCGTTACGCGAAACAGTCGATCCTGATACTGAAAACGAAGTTTATTCATTTAAACTTCCTATATCTGAAAAAAACGAACTTATTATCAAAGCCACTGTTGTTCCGATAACTCAAAGCATTGTTGAAGTTATTCGTAGTAATTCTGAGCTTTTAGCTACGATTCAAGATGACAAAATGCCAAGTATAGTTGATATAAGAGAACGATACAATGCTGGTAAATTACGTAGTTTAGAAATCAAACAATTTGAGAATCAATCATCAGTCAATAAAGCTTTGAGTCGTTTGAAGGAGAATCTACAACAAGCTTTTGGAAAGTCAAATTGTAATTGGAATACTGAAAACGTTTTAAGTGTATCAGATGCTAATGGAAATGTTAACTTATTAATGAATTGTGTTCCTAATTACACATGTCATATTTTTACCAATCCAGATGAACACGATGTCAGAATACTTTTCCATAAATTTTTGATTAATGGTTTCAGAAAAATAATTAAATCTGGACCGCTTTGCGAGGAACCTTTAATGAATTGTGCTTTTGTTATAAATGAATTAGATTTAAATTGTGACTACACTACGTTACTCTCTGAAGATGGAGAGTTAGGAAATGGACTACTAAAAAGTTTCAATATTTTTTATCGAGACACTTTTATGGCACAAAATCCAGTTTTGATGGAACCTATGTTGTCCACGAATATACAAACTGATGCTCTTGGCTTAGGTAAGTCTTACATTTTTTTAAATATAATTAAACACTAGAACTACGGCATAACTTAATTTATTTTTCGAAATAAAATGTTGGTTAGTTACCAAGTTATGGGTTTTTAATATTTTGTATTCTACTCTTGGGGTTATCTTCATAACTACTTGCGATAGATTAATACAAAATGATTATTTGGAGAAAATCCAATTACTCCAAAGAATTAAAAATTACGTTTATTTATGAAAATCCAGGACACGTATTTCATAGTTATTAGCATTCATGGACGCTACGGCTTGATGCCATATTATATTATCACTACAGTTTCCTATGAAATAAGTTCATTAACGTGGATTATTCAGCCGATGTTTGCCAAGAAGTATGAAATGCACGAAAATGCATATCCTGGATTATCCTAAATTATAGTTAATACTCGTTTAAAATCACACAATATTTAAATACTTATAATCTATTAGCTACTAAAGATAGGTTTGTTTACATCTAATTTGTCACATTAAATTTAAAAAAAGAATTAAGCAAATCAATTCCATGAAATTAATTTTGAGAGTTCTTGAACTTTTTCCCATGGAAATTCTGGATATTCCATAGCTCTGCCAGGTCGCAATGGTCTTCCTTTCCTACTTGGACCTTGTACACACATCATTCCATAAACTCGTATTCCAGGCACACTTGCATACGTTGGTTGATCATGAGACATTGGACCCTCTAACATAAATTTTTTAATTTAATAAATTTTGTGCACCTAATATTTTTAATTACCTAATATTCTGTTATCTGGGCAACGGCAAATAACCAAATAGTGAGATTTGCCAGTTCTAATATTTTGAAGCGCCAGTAATGACCAGTCACGGGGTGTACGACATATTCGCATTTCGGTTGTTGGTTCACAAGTTTTCACTAGAGTTATTGCTTGCTGAAATTTAAAATAAATAATTAAATTAAAGAATAAAATGTCCAATTTAGGTTGTGGTTTAAGATTTTCTACTGATTCAACATTTTACACACGAGTCTGATTTTCACATAATATCCGACTTCATAAATTCAAACAAAAATGTTGTATGCAAGTCGAGGTCATCTGAAAATGTTATTAATTGCATTAATCGTAGACCATAATGAGAGTTTCTCAGCTTTATCTAAAGGAACAATTAATGAAGAAGAAACTAATGAAAAGAATTAAATAGACTATAGAATTCCCGCCTGATTGATTTTTAATACGATGATTCAGTAAACCGGAATAAATTCGTCGTGCTCATTCAACTCGACACGAACCCGGAATTCAAGCTTTACCTTGTTGTAATCTATCAGCAATAACTTCCAAATTTCAGCTTTTTGGCATACTACAAATAGCAGATTTTGTATGGTCCGTTTTGATTAATCACATCTTCTCAGTTTTCGTGGAATTGAACTGAACTCCTCCCCATGATCGTTTACGCTCGACATTGTAGTAAAAGATTTATTTTTATTGCCTATCATTGGTTTCAAGAATTAATCGCATTGTTAACGTTTTCTAAACTAATCGCTTTTGGAAGTGGTATAGAACCCAAACACTGATGCCCGTATTAATAGTCACGGATTAATCCGAGATTCAAGATAATCCTAGGATTTAACAATGATATTACTGGAATTTAGACCGTATCGTAGCAACAGCTGCTATTTCGAGAATTAATCTTGAATCTCGGATAAATCCATGACTATTAATACGGACATGAGTCAGCTGACATAAACTAGTTGATAGAATCGATTTTCCAAAGCCGATTTTTATATTTGGCGAAGGCCTGCAATCTCCCGCATCCTTTATTACGAAAATCACTTAATCTTTGTCGATCATCTTTGACCGGTCCTAAACGAAAAATTTCCAAAACTGAATTTTGTAAAGCAACACCGGCACACTTGTTCCTTGATATGTGACTGTTTGAACTGCATTTTCTAATTTTGACGTAAATAACATAAAAGATCGAAAATAATCCTTTAGGTTTTCTATCTTCAAAAATCCCTACAAGTCAAACTCGATCTTCACGGTTTTCTCAATTTTTTATCGAATTATTCTCAATAACTTTAAATAGAGAGAGTAAATAATCATGAAAGTTTGCTATTTGAAACTTCAAGATAATAACATATAAAATTGTAGTCACAACAATTTTGATTAGTAGCGATAACATATTTTCATGCAAATTTTTGTATAAATCCTATATACAGCGTGGGCCAACCAAGACGATTTTTGTTGAAGTGTGCTCCCCATATCTTACCAGATGGAGGAGTTTCGGATCTTTTGAAGCTTGTTTTTGTTTTGCTGGGTAATACAGGGTTTGTAGACGCAATTTTCCTAATTTAGATGACTGATCATTAACGCATCTACAGGTATTAGTTTAACCTGTAGGCCATCCTGACGATGAATGACTCGAGTTCATTAAAGAGCTGCGGAGATGGAGAGATTAAATGCTAACACGCCCACTTAAGCCCGGTTTCACAAAGGGCATAATTTAATCTATGATTAAGGGTTTTCAAAAACATTAATCATAGATTGAATCTTAATTTGCCTTTGTGAAACCGGACATAAACCTAACATGATGACTGGATACTATCTGTTTATTTTCAATTTTTTTACCAACAAAGCTAGGCATAAAAATCATTATTTTACTATTTGATTGGTTTGGCAATGGCAATCGATCGAGTCCGACTCCATTCGAGTTGCACATCAATCGAGTTCAATACCAATCCCATTGTACTATATTTATATACGTGTAAGTTCACCCCGTTTTTGCTATTCCAAACTTACATTTGGGTCTTGAGCGGATTAATTCATTTTTACGATTGCTTGTCTTCTTCTTTGTTCATTTTTAAACAACCGAGATTTATCGCAATCCGTTTCCAAGTGAAATATTAAGGATTGCGTCACCCGGTAATTTTGTATTTTCTACTTTGTGCAACCAAATCAATATAAATTAAAATGTACCTAGATTTGATTGGAACTGAATCAACCCTTTTCTCTTGAGATCTTCCGTAGAACAAGTTTTAGATGATGTTTTTTAATACTGTGATTTATTTAAAATGCTGCTTCGTGGCGATGGACGGAACTTTTGATCTCGTGTAAAGCATTTCTCCCAATTACTCTTCAAAGCCAACCGATTTATAACTTAAGTTTTAAACTATTTTAAAAACTAATTTAAATAATGTTATAAAAACATCCTAGAAATGCTTAAGTTGGTTGATTGTTTTTCATTTAAGACGAATTTTGATCTCACTATGGATTTTTTAGAGGACACCATTGTTTCTGTTGAAGTGGAAGATATAATTTGTGCAAACCTTGTAGTTGAAATGCTGCTAGTTGTAGATTAGATTCATAGTTTGCTATATTGCAAGCTGCTCATCTAGAACGAATATTATCATTGTGTATTGGATTTTGTTCAAATCCAGTTCTTAAGTCATAGCTTACTTATTATTTAATTAGTGAAGGAGCTAAAAGCAAAAGGGTGCAAGTAACAAAAAGTTTATAATTGGATATCAGCGTTCAAAGTTATTGTTTGCGGGTTGATGTTTGATCAGGATTGAAATTCGGGATAATGACCATCTCATTTTCTGCTCCAAGTCAGTACATGTCACATTGTTTGTGCCGAGGTTAAGATTCCACGTTATTAGTGATGAAATATACCATTTTACAATTTCTTTGATATTGAAGTAACTGTTTGGTGGTTGCTGGACAAAGATATTGAAATATTTACCTTGATACCTACATCAAGTAAATTTAAAGTCGTTATGTATAGTTGAGTTACATTTAATAGAGAAATATTTGCATATTGCATAGTATTATGCAAGTTACTTGGAGTTAACTTGCATTGACGGATAATTATTAAGCAGTAGTCGAAATAGAGCTGCTTCATAAATATCAGCAAGACTGGTAGCTAATTATATGAAAACTTTGCAACCTTGCTTACTATTTATTTCAGTTCTAAAACTTAAAATATTGAAAATTATTTGCCATATAAATCTATCGCTTTATTTTATTTATTATCGATAATAATATACTACTCAACATGGAATTACCACGCTTTGTGTTGTTTAAATCTAAGACTATTTTAAAATTGATGGTACAATCGATTGCATAGAAATTTACATTAAAGGTCGAAACCTTTAAACCGAGAGCTAACATCATCCATTAAAATGGCTCCTTTCACGATAAAGAAAAATCTTTGTGGAGAAGCAGTGCAGTTTATGCAAAATTTATTAAAATAAAATTTAAAGTTATTTGCACAACTTCGTGTTGTAAATATACAGTCACATAAAATTTTATTTACAACACTACACGTAAATAAGAAATTGACTGAACAAGTCGTATCTGTAAATAATGAATTTCTTTAATTCGCTATAATAACCATAATAAAAGTACATTGCCGAATGTAAAATATAACTGTTAAAATTTTGATGTCGATGTTTGCAATTTCCTTTAATTATTTAAATTTTATTTTTATCGAAAAAAATTTAATTGGAATAATATGCGGGCGTGATGGTTACAAACCAACTGTTTGAATGTACTAAATTCAATTAAATCTTTTTAATGTGATGTTAAATTGACAACAAACTTACACGTCGCCTATGATCAGTCATTAGCTCTGTAGTATGTAAATCATCTGAATTGAGACTTGCTGAACATGGATCACGATATCGAGATGGACAAGCACACAGTGGTTGTGTCCAATTAAGTCGAACATAAACAGCATTGCAAACCTGAAAATTAAAACACCATGGTCATAAAATTATTAAAGTTACAAGATTTTATCTTTTATGTATTAATTCGGTTATTTTTAAACGGTAGTGCTCACCTACGAGCTACTGCTGAACTCAAACCGTGATAAGATCCTGACGTTTAAAATGTTAAAAAACTTCTAGTGGGTATAAGATGTTGTAGAACCCACTAGCGAATTTTAAAATTCAAAAAAAAAATAATCACACTCTATTAAAGTATCTGTAAACAATTAAGGGACGCGCACGAACGGATTAGAAACGAGTATTTGTATACTTTTCCACTTGTATTAGGCTTAAAAAATTGTTAATATGACAAATGAACAATATTTACCTGTTGTATGGCACATTCTGGCAATAAATATATATGTTGATTATGTGGATAGTAATGGTATTTCGTAGGTTTAACTAATGCTGCTCCAGCTCCGGCAGGTAACGGTAAGAGATTCTAAAAAAAATAAAACTTATTAAAATTCAATTATAGATCCTTTTCTTTATTTTCTTAATTTTTACATGTTTTTATTTTTATGTTTCTACCTAATAATTATTGCACGATATAGTTTTTTTTATAGTGAGAAAAATAATTACTGAATATCATCAATTTCTTCCTGTTCAATAATTATTTTAAAATTGAATTCCAAAGAGTTTTTAATGTTGTTTCTACCTATTCGTTGTACAGAAAAATGAAAAGTTTCTAATACAGTTTCTATTAATTTTTAATGCTTTATAAAGTATGCCTTTACAACTTAACAAAATTATTGATATAGAAAGGTTACAACATAGTTTCGGAAAAATGGAAATTGTTAAAATAGTCCACGTACTGAACCAATCAAAGAGCTTATTTATTTTTTAACAAACGCGTAAAAACGTTAACATTATCTGTTTAATACGTGCTGCCATCTATATTTTACCGTTCGCAAAATCAAATTAATTTTTGCTATATCTTTGCAGGTCTTTAGGTTTCCACTTAAGCAAAAACAAAAATAATAATAACACATGCGGTATATTAAATGCAACGGTAAATAAGTAAAGGTTAATGGAAGTACATCCTTGCAGTATTAGCGAACGGATGTAGCGAAAAAAACTATAAGTCGGTTCTATTATAACATTAATACGAAAGGTATACCGCTTTGGGGGAGATGCCAATTTCCCCTACGGTCTTGATTAGTTTATCAAATTAACAACTATTCGCGTTAAGTTTATTGCACAATAATAATTATTAAAGCAAGAAGGTACTAGCCAGAAGCGGATTATTTTAAGAGGCGCCTAAAGTGATTGATTAATATTCAACCTTCATAAATTTTATTTCAATTGCTTTGTCAATATCGCTTTTTCATCTTCTTGTTTTCTCAGCTACCTTATAATTCTCGAAGTTTGCCGTTCTGTTTGTTGTGTTTACAGAGAGTCTTCAAAAAATATGAGACGGTAAATGATGAATGAAAGCACATCACTTTTTGTAGCTATATAAGTTTTGCTCCTAACTTTAAAGCGTTCGATATTCCATTTCATTTTATTTAGTTTAGAATATACATAACTTTACCTTTCTCTAAAAACAATATTACATTTAGTGCCCAATTTTATTTCTCAAAAAACATACACTGGAATGATAAAAATAGGATTTTCAAAAATTATGAATTGGTTACTTTATAATTAAGCACTGAAAGACATAATTTAATTTTGTGGCCAAGACCTTTGTTCGGGCATACAACTTCGACTCATTGTCTGGCTAGAAATAGAGAGCTTCAAGGCTGCATTACATTATTCAATTTCTTAAACTCTTCGTTCTTATAAAATACGTGCTAACTACATCAAGATATGTTTATATTACGCAATTTTAAACATTTTTACCGCCCCCCCCCCCAATTGCATTGTCACACTTGGTCACAAAAACCTAGATTCATCTCTAAATATTATATCGCTTATTGTACCCTTCGTTTTTACGAAGGGTATCATCATCTCCACCTCTCCCGTGATATAATTTGTGAATTATATCATAATTAATTTATGAATTCTATGTGGGCACTTGATTGGTTTTATCCACATAGCCTTGCGATAAAAACGAAAACGTAATAATTAAAAAGGCGTGCAACGTGAGACGTTATTTTTATTATTGTTGTTTTACAGTTTTCTTAACACCTCACTATTTATTTGTTTACAATGCCACGTGTTAGTATTAAATGTATTTATTTACATTTCTAACTAAACGAATAACTTAAAACAACTACTATTTTCCTGGTAAGCTCGTACATACAGTAGCGGTCATGGAAATTGCATTAGGAGTTATTTCCGAATTAAAAAAATAGATTTCTAAGTATGTTGTATTCTTAATAATAAAAATTGAAAAATAGCACAGAAATAGATAAAAAGTTATATTTCTGGTTTAAAACCCATAAGTTCCATAACACATGTTTTTCGCACAATCTCTGGTGTACTGGAGGGTATTCCATACCCCCCAGACCTCCCGGTTTGAGAACCTAGCTTTGTATGCGTATTGTGTTTATATCGTGTGCGGTTATTGAAATTTCATTGCGAATTGTTATTTTAATTTGGAAATAATTACCGATGCAATTTCCATGACTGTACATGTGTATTTGCCCGCTTTTTTATTGAAAATAATTTTTGTGAATTTCTATAATTCTTTATGGATCTAAGTCGTTACGGAAAGTTTTTCTGAGACAGATGTTCATACGTTTGAAATTTTCAAAAGTTTATAAAGAAAACTATTTATAATTAATTTTAAACAGTTTCTGTTAGTATTTATCAAAATTAATTGGCATTCAACATAAATAAAAATTTAACTCTTAATTTTTCAAATGCTCACCGAATTAAATTTTGTAAATGTAATTAAACGTTTAAATTTGTAATAAAATTTTTATTTGTAATGTATTCACTGATAAAAGTTTGTTAAATTAACATTCTATTC
The DNA here is from genome assembly GCA_947369205.1 of Cantharis rufa. Classification (NCBI taxonomy): domain Eukaryota; kingdom Metazoa; phylum Arthropoda; class Insecta; order Coleoptera; family Cantharidae; genus Cantharis; species Cantharis rufa. Next base: position 20,910,107 of record OX376309.1, read on the forward strand.
ACCTCGAAGCATAGATCGCGCAGACTTTATAGAGAAGCAATGTAACTATTTTGAATGAAATTAATTTTTCTTATTCTTATTATAATAAATTATAATATTTATTTCATCTGCTAAAACACTCTTCAGAGGCGTTTTCAAAATTTTGGAAGATACTTCCGATTATTCGGTAATCCACTTGTCGTCTCCGCCAAATTTTTATACTAATTAATCAATTATAAAGTTATTAATGACAAACAAAAGTTAACTGATGAGGTTTTAATTAAAACAAATTTTACAGTTTACCTCGAACCGATTCCTATCTTTTGGGCCCTAACCCATAGAGAAATTTTATATTGACTATTGTATCTGGTCAATCCATTCATGCGCAATATTTCAACACACATAAATTCCGACTTTTTAGGACGTCCTTGGGTCCCTAGGTGCTTTAGTGCACCATATTTATTTTAAAATTGAAAAGCTCTCACACGGAGTCTGATAGAAAAACTAATAAGTACTTTATAAAAGCTCGGTTGTGTAATAATAGGCTGTATCCTTGGAGAACGTCGGTTGACTATATAATGCGTAATTGACACATATATAACGACTAACCCAGCTATACTTTTTTTGGTAATTTTTCCTGATCAGATAAGCTTCTTTTAACAGGTTAGTGTGTTTCCGTAGAGGCGCTACAGCAATTTCTTTAGCGTCATTAATCTTTTAATGACCATAATTTTGTATCCAACCATCGGCGTAATTTACATACATTGATCTTTTTAAAATAAGTATAAAGGAAATTTGTATTTGCTATTAGATTCGCATTCATTATGAACTGTTCATTCAACTTGATAAACAGTTCGTCGATCTTGTTAACATATTTTGCATATGAAGTTACATAATTATCTAATGAAAATATATGTTACAGTTAAGTTTTCTTCGCGTTTTTATTTGAATCTCGTTAATGATATTGTATCTATTAATATAACTTAATATACATATAATTAATTGATACGGAAGCTGATCTAGTTTAGACTTATTAATCCTAACAAAAGTTAATCCATAACCAATCGACAATGGAAGTTTGATTTGTGTTACATTTACCGATTAAGAATTATGAATACATAAAAAAATCAGCATTGTGAACGACTTTTTGTGAATCACTCGCGTTAATAAAATAATTAATAAAGAAGCAATTTATCGATAAGTGTGTTAACAGCAATAAATATTTGCTTACTAAACCCACTAAACTTGTGTATAATGAACTCGAGTAACGAGTACCGTTTCAAGCGCCATTGCTGGATTGCATAGAAAATCTGTAGGCTACATCCTAATGCAGTTAACATATTGCAATGGAATCGTCTATTAATACTCTTTGTAGCTATTATTTTATTATTAAAGCTACTCTTAACTGTTTTTTAACTAAAAAAATTTAACAGGATGAAACGTCTTTATCCTAACGGAACTTTCGATCGAAAACAATCGAGATCGAACATACGGCGATCAAAATAATTACTTACTTTTATTTGTAAACAACCAAACAAAAATATAGATTC